>CM076572.1:1420553333-1421169966 GCA_034641835.2 Pinus albicaulis | reverse complement strand
TCAACCAGTGCAGCAACAACAAGTTTCCCAACGTTCTACAATGCCTACATTCTTGGCTGTGGGAAATGAAGGGTTTCAAGAGCAGGAATCCCTTAAAGACTATTTTATGGAGTATGAGTCTCAAACTTAGAGATTCAAGAACAACTTGAGCTTTCAAGTATTTTTTCAAATCAAGGACAATAGAAGACCCAGGCATCATAATAGAAGTGGTTGATTCATTTAGAATCACGATCTACACTGCACTATGGGCAGATTCTTTTTACCCAAATTTGATGGGTAATCCAAGTGCACTACCAAATCATGGGTAGATAAGCTTGACATCTAATTCCAGTTGAAACAATTTCTAGAAATGGAGGCCATTAAGATAGCAGTGCTACACCTTGAGGGTGAAGCACATGACTGGTGGTTCCATGGCTTGTCTACATTGGGTCATGCCAATGTGACTACATATTTAGAGTTCACTAGGAGGCTGGTGGAAAGGTTTTATAGAAGAGATCCTAAAACACCATTCATGGGGCTTACAAAGCTAAAACAATCAGGTAATCCAAATGTTATCACTCAAAAAAATGAAGCATCATTTGACAAAGTCATATAGGTTCATGTGTCAAAGGTAGGGTTGTAGAGTTCATTTTTTATTTACTTGCAGATCAAGGAACATTTTAATTTTTTCTTATTAAGCTTACCCTAAGGTCTAAACCCACTCATTTTCAAATCCCCTAAGGTCACATCACTCATAATATTTTGACAACTTTCAATTCCCAAGATTTTAGTACCGAAATGTTCATTTTAGCCAAGAAACCATAGTTTCATAGTGAAATACACTGAGAAATTACACTTTTCGCTATGAAACCACTGATACTTTCATAGAAAAAATAACCAAATTTACACTAAACACGCTACGAAAGTGTGGTTTCCTGTCTGTCATGTCAAATTAGCTATTAGGTGTCAGAAAATCATTGGGAAAGGGTAAGTTAGATACCATTCGAGTCATTGAGGGTTACTATCAAGGTACATGGTTAGGTCTGAAATCATCATCACCATTTTAGGCATGTATGAGTCATCATTGTGTTATGAGTGAATATCAAACTTCAAAATATTTCCTAATTCAGTCATTTCTCATTCTTCCTTCCTTCTTTGCACGATATTGAGCTCTAAAGAGCTATTGCATTGAGCCAAAGCTGTGGCTGGTGTTTTCAAAGGTTTACAAAGATCATTGATCAAGCGAGGCAGAAAAATATCAAGTGAGGTAGAGAAGACACTAAAGAAGCTATGGAACCAAAAAGAAAGACAAATAATGGTGGTCAATGTCTAAGATATGAACCAGCAGATATGAATCTAATCAATGAAGACCCAATAGCTGTAGATGTTTCGGGATATAGTACCCTAAAGGTTTTTGGGTTGGAAACCTTCACAGATCAGGGACATACCATTCAAGAAGGACTCACCTATCCTATATTTTATACTAAAAACTAGATATAACAAGTTGCAGAACTTACTCTAAAGTCCAATGTTTGATGTAGACCCCGCGAGGTGCAAACCCCCAGCAACCCTTCGTGCTTTGTAACCTGTAAATCAAGAAAGAACGAACACGAAACTCTAGTTGTACAACATATATAGTTCCTAGATCTAAGTGTAACTCATGCACAATATCATAAGAACAATGTTTAAACATTCAATTAATGATAATTACACGTATATAAAGAGATATGAACACATGAATATCGGGAACAAGATGGTTCTTCTTATTACAAATGGCATGTACAGTAATAGAAATGTGGAGAGATAACCTGAATCCTTCCACGACCTTTGAGCATACTGTCCTCTGGATCCATCCAACCCTCACCTCACAAGAATTCTTCCAAGATGTGTGCACAATGGATGTCATATAGGATGATGAGCATCTCAAGGAAACAAGGGTTTCCTGAATATACCTGGGAAGTGCAGGAGGGACGGGAATATCAGACTTGAAATAGAGCTCCAACAGAGTATAATATCTATAATTTTCTCTCTCCCTTAGGCCATGCACATGAGGGGATTTTATACTCCCCCAAATTAGTTTCAATAGTTGGAAACAGTTATGCCATGGGTTGGGGTGGTTACATTACGGGAATAACCATCAACCCTGCCTCGAAAATAGGGAATATTATATATATTTTTAATGATTAAAAAGGTATACGTGGATATCTATGAATGGAATCGCATATATACGTGGAAAATTCTGGGCAGAGTCGCATATGGGTTTTAAGATACTATTTTTTGTGATGATATTCAAGTCTGAGGGGAAAGGGTGCCCAATGCCAAAGTGTCAATCATCAAGCATATGAAGGTGGAAAATGATGCTATAACAGTAGAAGTCTTCATAAGGACTGGATGTTTATAGTTTTTTGAAATATTACAAGGCTGCCATGTACAGGTTTCCAAAGAATTTTCTTTAAACTTCAGTGGAACAACTACCAAAGTGGGGATGCTGAATCTTTCCATTACACCAGAGGTCATTGCGGCAGCAATATAGATTCCAAGGGGACAAGAGAAATGGTTCAAAGGGTTCAAATTCAACATGGAGCGGTGCAAGGAGTTTATCAAGCTAGAAAACAATGAAATGGACCTTAATAATGTTATTCCAAGGAGCTGCATGAAGGATAACTACTCAAATTTGCTGCTCATCATCTAGAAATATTTTACTTGTGAAGGGAGATACCATAAAGTTTACTCTTATCATTTCAAGCTTCTCCTACATTTTACTGGTAAGATATCTCTTGATCTGCCTTTCTATTTACATAGAAGTTTATCAAAAATGGCAGAGAAGGTACAAGAAAAATTTGAAGGAAGTGAGGCATCATTGTTTCATCATGGTTTAATTAAACTGCTGGTTTTAGATGAGCTCCAAAGACTAGGTAGAGACTGGTATTCATTTTTGTTTGTTAGTGGATTTGAGTTGGATACTCTTACTCCTACAAGAACTCCTAAACCTAGGAGTATCCCATCACCCTTAGTGGCAGAACAAAATGAACCAATGGTGGAAAAACCAAATGAACCAGCAAGAGTAGAACCAAGTGAGCCAGTCATGATGGAAACAGAGAAATTGTAGAGTTTTGATACACCCATTGTTCCACCTGCAAAACAAAAATCAAAAGTGGTCAAACCTACAAAACAATAACAAGTTGTGATTAAAAAAGGAAGCAAAAGGATGACAAGGAGTCAAACAATGGCTTTAGAAGATAAAACAGTGGTTGTAGAAGACATAATAGTAGCTAAAGGAAATTTAGAAGACATAATACATGCCATTAACATAAAAGGGACTCATATAGTCCAGGCTAAGGATATAGAGGAAGGTGGACAGAAACTAAAGAAAGCCAAATTTTCAAAGAGACTAGAATTTGAAGGAGAAGATGTAGGTTTTATGTTCCAGGAAAGAAAGCCCATGACAAGGCATGCTATAAAGTTGTTGGAAAGCAGTAAAGAGGCTCATCCAATTACTGGTACTGTCAAGCCACCACAAGACATCATTGATATTTCATCACCTGCAGAGAATGATTCAGTTAGCAAGTCAAAGAAAGGAAAGGAGAAAGAAATGGAAAAAACAGAGTTTGAACTCCTTGAAGAATAGTTGAAGTTGCCCAATCATGAAATTGTTGTTATGAAGAAAGAAGCAAGGAAACACAATGTCTAGAAGGTTCAGTTTGAAAAGACGAAAGAGATTTGGGAAGAGCAGGTTGACAGTGTTTCTAAGACCCTAGATAATACACAACAGTTTATCAAATGGACCATGCCATCAAGGAAAGAAGTGAAACATGTCAAGAAAATGAATTTACATTTGAAATGTGAAAACATAAATTTTAAGGATCAAGTTAAAGACCTCCAGGAACAACTTGAACTAATCCATGAAGAGTTGGAGAAAACAGGCCTTAAAATGACAATAGTTGAGGAGCTAATTTCTCAACTCATCATCAATGTGGAAGAAACACTTCAAGCATCATAGTGTGAGCTGGTTTATGATTTTAAAGGTTAATGTCATGTTAGAAACTAAGTTTTTACACCTGGAAATTATATTTTTGAAGCTACACAGAAATATAGAATTTTCACTGTTTTCAGCAGTTTCATAGCGCTCCTAGGCTTGAAGACCAGGAAAATGCTACGAAACTACTGTAGCTTTCTTTTTTGAATTTTGAACCATTTTTGGGAGCTTCCAAGAGGTGAAAATGGTATGGAAGATGTATTAAGGAATAATTAACATCATGTAGAAGGAAATAATTAGAAAGGTTGATGGCAAAAGGCATTTTTGTAATGCTATGAATGTAGGTTTTAACCCTGAACAGAAATTATCTACACACGAATCTTATAACAGAAAATAAACAATAGCGAGAGCATAAAACATAAAACAGATAAACACAAAGATTTTCCCCTGGATCCCAAATTGGGACGACCAGCTTGATTTTTCATTATATTCCTTTTGGGGTTACAACACATATATATACATGCCAAAGCATACATAAACCCCAATCCATTAACCCTGGATTAGAACATAACCATAGTTCCCTTGACCGGATCTACAAAATACCAGGGGTCGAAAACCATCGTACCCCAAAACCATGTGCAAACTCATGCACAAAACATGGGTGGGTCCGCATATGAGTGGGATTGCATACCAAAAAAAAATTTCGCCAGGGCGCTGCCCCGGACCTCGACAAGGGGGGCTGCCGCCCCCCTGTGACCCCCCTTTTGCACCCGGCGCAACGTACAACGCGTGGGGCTAGTCATGGAAAGAATATAACACATACCCAACAACGAAAGTACGCTACAAAAATGTCATCCTTTCATAAGCGTACTATTTTGAAGATTTATGAGCAGGTTTTTGTGCGGATATGGATAGGTGGATAATTTCAAAGGTTCAAGGGACTTTTCCAGAAGTCATCCAAGACTTAAATACCACGAGATGAAGACAACTCATCAGCCAAACCATTTGTTGAAGATAAGGACTAGTTTTCCTAAAAAGCAAGGTTTGTTTCCAAAATTATAGGAGGTCAATTAAGATGTCATGAAGTGATGAGTTCCATCACACCCTATTTGAACATGTGAAGGAATAGTTGTCAAATATGTAACTGATATTAGGAGCTAAGGTAGTTGATGTAATAATGAGCAGTTTGAGTCCTATTAGGAAAAGGACTGTCAAATAGAATAGTTGTCATTTTCTCATTAATGTAGATGTTTTCTTGTTATGAAAGGTGTCATTAGGAAAATTTCGATGAATATAGCCATGAGGTAGATCATCTCATCATGTAAAAAGTCTATGAAAGGGCATATATTCAAATTTGTATGGGTTGGAGACTTTTTTGGCAAAACTACAACTTTATGTACTTGACTGTTTTCAGTAATACAGAAGACTTGTTTCTTGACCAACCTGAGATTCTGATTGAGTTTTTAGTATTTATTTGATCTATATTTTCTGTGTACCATTTGCAGTGGTTTTCATTTTCAATACTCATAATTTATTCATGTAATTCTCTGACTTCCTTTATAGATGAATTGATTGTGTTATTTCCTATTTCATGAGTGCTTACATTTGCTAAAAACTCTTACTTGCCTCAGCTTCCATGTCAAGTGAACTTACTATTGAATTATTGCTTTGTTGACTCCATAAGACCAATGTTTTCCTGATGCTATTTTCAACCTACACTTATCACAAACAAGTCATTTTTCAAGTAAGGTTAGCCATCTCTAGTTTATCATTATTAAATATCATTAACTCTTTTTGAGAGAGCCCTCTCAAACTGAAGAGGCTACGCTTCAGTCACAAGTTGGTTTGAAATATTTAAATAAATTATTTTGGTTAGCAGCCAATTAGGTGCAATTTTGTGATAACAACAGAAACTTACATTTCTGAATTTTTAAGACTTTTTGTTATGGTTCCTGATTTATCTGCAGCAAGAAGGGTCTACATGTTCATTGATGGGTTAAATGAACTTCTTCATGGGTTGGTTAAGTCAACCAAGCCCACTACCCTTCAAGGTGCCATTGAAAGGGATAGAGATATTCAAGATGCCTTGCCAAAATCAAAGGCAACGTTTCAACATAAGCCCTCTTTTCCATCAAAGGGAAAATAAGAGAAGGCTCCTCTTTCAAAGGAGAGCCAAAATAAAAAACCTCTTTATGATGATGTCCGAAGAGATTTGAGGAGGAGGAAGCTTTGCTTCACATGCCAAGAATCTTGGGCACCCGGACATAAATGTGCAGCAGGAAAGGCACACTACATAGAGGTCTTCTCAGATGATGAGGAGGAAGAAGAAGAAGAACAAGAGAGGGGTCACAACACTAGAATAGTAGGAGATGATCCACCACCACATAGAGGTGAGGATGGAGCAATTTCTCCAATTAGAGGCACTCTTGCATCATTAAGAGTGGTACCCAATTACCATAAGACTTTCACACAAAAAACAGAGTTGAATTTGTGTAGTGGAAGCAGGGATATGATGATCCCATCTATCATGCACATGAGAATGGTCCATGAGACATCACTATCTTGTGGTAAACCACCTGGGAGACCACTTGATCCAGATTTTGTGATAGATGTCTTACATCTTGATGCTCCATTCATCCAGGAGGAATGGGAGCATTAGAAGACCAATATACAATGCTGAGAGTCTTGGGTAGGCTCAAGGAGGAGGGAAAATTCTCCCAACATCATCATTACCCACTCTCATTTCAGATTCTGCACTGTGGGAGGAGAAGCATGGAAGGAATAACCTTCCGACATATACCTTTGGCATGGGAGATTTCAAGGAGGAGAGCAGCCATATGACATATGTTCTTTGTAATAGATCATCAACGCTGTCACTATGGAAGATTGATCCATATTGGAAATCCCAACCATTGGTGGATTATTCCAAGGATCTTTTCATATGAATGATACTTTATGACCAACTACATGAAGAGGGATATTCAGTCCAAGAAGGATTCATCTAATATCATGGTAGGATATTATTATATAGAGCCTCCAAGCTCAATGAGAAGTTGCTACAAAGGTCTTATTGAGAGTTCTTTTTCAGCCATACTTATTCCATGAAGGCCTACATCACTATCATGGAGAGCTACACTTAGGAAGGCTTTGAAGAGGAACTATATCAGCATTTTCAAATATGCATGAACCATGTGGAGTTGGAAGAGAGACATGACTCAATGAAGGATTTATTACAACCACCTCTTTCCTCTTTTGGAATGAGAGGGGATATATCTATGCACCACTCCATTTGCATGAAGATAAATTTTGGTGAAGAATATGCTTATGTATATAATTTTTTATTTGATGAATATATGCATTCCTTTACCATGTTTATGCAGGCCATAAATCCAAGGAGGAGAATTATTTCATATAAAATTGATGGCCAACTTTGGGCCATAAACATTTCTGAACATGGCCACTCCCTTGGAAGACATAGGGAGATTTTGTATCATTGTGGGTGCACTAAAAAAGAACCAAACATATGTCACACATTCAGCCATCGTGAGAAGACTTGGGCTGCAAGTAAATGGTGGGGAAACCACTTACCCCATCATTATATGATGCAGTCAGGAGATATACTGCACTGGTTCCACATGTGGGACTATCACCCACCTCCATTTGTGCAAATTTCTATTTGTATGTACTTAATTTTGATCTGTAATATTCCCAAATTTTCACATCATATTTGGAATATTAGAGTCCTTGATTTTCTTAATGAATTAAGTAAATAAAAGGGTGGAGGGACCCATAATCCTCAGTATGAATAAATATCCAATTTTGTGTGTGTGAATGTGGATTAATTAAGCCTAGATCTGCATAATAAGGTGGTTGAGCAACTACTAATGTGAATGAAATTGGAGAACCTGTCTCATTAATGAGATAGATCATGGAGGTTGACACAGTCAACTAAGATCTTGAAGAGATCAAACAGATGGTTGATTCAGTCAACTAATATCTTGAATATGTCAAACACAAGATCACGAGACATTCATAATAAAGTGATGGAGGATGTTGTGCAAACAAAGCACACTTGATGGAGAGGGTGTACATTGCACCTAGACATGATGGTTGATTTGGTCAAACAACACAGTCAAACTTGGAGGATCTTGTCCACATGCACTCCGCAGTATAGACGAGGGCCAAGGCTTGGGAAGGCTCAAACATTATATAAATAAGATGAAGAAAAGGATGGAGGTATGCTGATTATTCTTGATGTAAAGATCTTTTCAGATCTGGAATTGTCATGTGACATTCCATTGCTTTCTCGGGTTGTTTAGCAGAGATTGCAAGTGATGTTTAGCACAGGGTGTTCCTAGTCGGGAATCCAACCTCTTTCTTAGATTAGCTCTAGAAAGAGTTTTTTAATTCATTCTACATCAAACATTGGTGCCACATCTCTTTACCTACTTTCTACAGAACATCCATATTCATATATTGAAGATTTCTGAAGATCAGTTTGGAAGGTGGAAGTTGTCTTGAGTACTTCAGCTGGAGAACTGGTGAGGGTTTATTCCTATCACCTTCGGCTTATAGATCAGATTCCCAGAGCTTCATTTCAGATCTGGCATCAGGCCAAAAGTTATTGACCTCCTAGCAGCAGTATTTCCTTCAGGAATTATGCTGTCCCATTTGCAGATCAAAAAGGAGGAAGAAAGTTACTAGAATTTCAGCTAGTAATCCTGTGAGAGATCATCCCCTCACATTTCCATCAGTCTTACCATCAGCCTGGAGTTTATTGCAACATTTTTCAGTAGGCAGGAGGCCTCTCTTTCTCTCACATCGTAGTTTCTATTGGCAGTTGTGTTGTTGCAGCTGCAATCAGTATTGGAGGATTGAGAAGCTAGATCTAGAGCTTCTAGCTTGTAGATCTGAAGAAGGGATCAGACCTTCAAGCTTAGATCTGATCTTGCAACATATTTTAGCCATATATTTGACAGATCTAGCTTCAGATCTGTATTTCCTAGCAGATCAAGGATCAAATCCTAGGGAGGTGATTTTCCAAAGTTGTAGATCTGGAAAATCCTTTCTGGGTTATCTTGGGAATCCATCACATTGGCCAAATCTTGAACCTTGAAATCATATGAGCTCCAGATTTGAGTATATCTACATTTTCCTTTTGAGCCTGCAACTATATATTCATATTTTTCTGAAAGGACAACACAGTATTTTCTTCAGTGCCTCTCCAGTTACGTTGTACCTATTGTAGCATGTTTTCTGGGTGATTCTAGACCATATTTTTGGCTATATCTACTCATATTATTGTACATTGTGTAATTAAGACATATCCATATAAAAAAATGGCTCATATTCTCTATAGATTCTGATGTTGTCTTAAGATTTATTGTTTATCTTGCTGCAGTTCTTATATTGTGTTTTAGTATTACTGCATTCTCCCTTTTGGGATATTACATGATCCCATACATTGATGATGTACTTATACTTTTTATGGGAATGTTTGGAGGGAGGATGGGAGGAATGTATGTGCCCTACGGGAGAGATATTCTCCATGTTCATTATGCTATGTGTTTCAGGGAGAACATTGGGCCAACCATGTTTTTTTCATTTGAACTATTGTCTCCTTATGGGATGGATTATTTGCATCTCATGAGAAATTTGGAGGAGAAATTCCTGGAAGGATGAATTGGTAGACACTTAGCTTATGAGGGAAGCTTATCACATGTTGGTGTCACAAATGATGGAGAGTTTCAGCACTCACCTTTTATGTTGCTTGAGGACAAGCAACATTTGGGAAGGGAGGACTGTAATATTCCCAATTAACCATGAGCTAGTTGGAATATTCAATTTTGTTTTGCTACTTTTTTTAATGAATAAGAGGAAAATGGAGGTCCATAATTCTCCTTAATAATGAATAAATCAATGCCAATATGAAAGAGATAAATATTGGCAGCTTAATTGAGCTCCCTTAGGTGTGAAAAGGGGTTGGAACATCTTGACTGGGTCAACCTTGACCAAATCAACAACGCTATCATGGAGGAGTGGTCATCAATGAAAGACAATGCATTTTTAGATGGAGATGCTTTGCATGGAAGTAGTGGTATCATTGGATGGGGCTTAGGGTTTGCAAGCTCATATCTTATTTAAGGAAGAGGATGGCATCCATATTTCATTATGTTGATTTATGTTGATATATGATTTTCTGAATATATGGTATGTTTAGACATATATCTTTTTGTTGCTGTTTAGCTGAGATTGAGTGATATTTAGCACAGGGTGTTCCTGATCGGGAGTCCCACCTCTTCCATTAAGAAGCTCTTGGAGGAGTCTTGTACTACATTTTCCAATATCAGGCTTAAGGCCAAGCTTCATCTTTCATGTACAGCACAGATCTTGTTGAGGGTTTGGTTTTTTTGCAAGTTGCAGCAGTGGAGACCAGATCTGGGTCATGTCATTGCTCATTTTCAGTGGAGAAGGCTTAATTTCAATTGGGAGGACAATAAGGAAGGCCCTTGTGAATATTTTCAGATCTTGGAATCATGCCAACCAGTTATTTATCCTTACATCGCAGTTTACTTCCAGATTTGCATTATTTATGTAGGAGGGGTTGCAGGGTGGATTGGCACACCATTTGGAGATTTGGTTTTCTAGTGAAAGGGATCTCCCTTTAATTTAGAGGATCTATTGGAGGAGGCTATTCTATTAATCATATCAGATAAGCCACACTTTCCATATTTGTATTTTGCAGTGGATCTTCAGCCCTAGGACCTAGATCCCCATCTTGTACATGGTGTTTTGCTGAAAACCCTTAAGGGGTTCTTCTCAAATCTGTATTGGATCTATCTTTTGAGATATCAGCCTTATATCTGATGTATAATCATTTTCTATAACAGTGCTTTTAAAACAACTTTGTAAGAGTCTTCCATCTTTTATACATAGTAGTAGCACCTCATTTTGAGGGATTTTGTCCATTGGAGGCTTCTTATTTCTTTTTGTGTATCTTATGGCCCATTATTCATGTATATTTTGTTGTTTTTATAACATATGAAAGGTCTCCATATTGGCCTCTTACTTTTATATGATTATTTACACTATTTTTCTAGCATTTTGCGCTATATTCCTTCTTTTCCCATTTGGGGAATATTACACGTAGCCATAAAAAATACTACTAGGTAGTAAAAACTCACCAGAGATACAATAAAACACACCATAACTAAGTTTTTACTCGTTTCTGGAGGGATTTCATGGTTCATGTTGCAAAGCCGAGTAAACTAGAACGCAACGCGGCAAGAATGGAGTGGTGAGGGAGAGGGGAGGGGGTACCATTAACCTAACTCCCTTCCAAACCATGATGACCATCGAATCTAGCAAAAAAAATCCAAAAGGCTGATAACTCGACACTTGCTACCTGTAAAATTAGCAGTCTTCGGTTAAAGGAGCCAAGACATCACAGTGGAGAACAAACGAGGAACCAGAGGGAGAGGTCAAGGGTATTGCCAACTCGTCGGATCCAAATTGGAACATCCACATAATACTCTCTCTATCTCAATAGAATTAAAGTGCATTAACACAGATAAGGTACTTGACCTAGTGGTTGTACCTTCACAATTAATCGAAAATCTGATATGACATATGTGAGTCATAGCTAACCCCAGTTCCGAAATAAACCATAGGCTTGGGAAATTCAATGCACATTAATTTTATCATAACATAGTTTTAATATATATATATATATATATATATATATATATATATATATATATATATATATATATATATATGTTGCGCAAGCGAATGTAATGTTGATGATATATATGTTTCCAGATGTGCAACGTGTTATTAATGTATGTAATACTTAATCCTTTTATAATGTGAAGACAATATATGTTATCAAAAAATTGAACCTGATAGGCTGCTAATCAGACAATCTCATGTAATTGTTTCAAACCAATATTTTGACTGAAGCTTTAGTTTGAGAGGGCTCTCTCAAAGGGTTAATTATATTGAATAAATATGTATTTAGATGGCTAAATCTATTTGGGAAACAACTTGCTTACGATGAGTGTAGGTTGAAAATAGTATCAATATGCAAACATTGGGCTTATGGAGTCAACACTTTCAGTGATTCAATAGTGATTTCACTTGACATGGAAGATGAGGCAGGTAAGAGTTTTTAGCAGTAGTACACACACACATGAAATAGGAAATCACAAAGTCAATTCATCTATAAAGGAAGTCAGAGAATTACTTGAATGAATTCTGAGTATTAAAGATGAAAAATAGTGCAAATGGGACACTGTTGGAACAAGGTCTCCTACAAGCTGCGAAACTGGTCCACTTTGTATTATATTTAGTCTAACGCAAGGGTTTTGGGGTGGTTCAAAGCCCCTAAATAATTTTAAATGGGTCAAGGGTAGACCAAGAGTCCACAGACCACAGTTTGTGGACCATTGGATGCATAGGCTAAAATAGTATAAGTAGTCGAACCTTTTTGTGTTGTAGGACAGACTAAGAATGATAAGAGATTGCTGCTAAGTGCGAGTCAATAGATATGGTCAGGGTTGTTGGTTAAGGACTCCTGTTGTTGTGTGCGTGGAGGGCCTCTGTCCTGCTGTGTGCAAACCCTGTTGTTGTGTGCGCAGGTTGGGTTTTGGGGTATTATAAGTAGATCTGAAAGATTAATGAATGCGAAAGTATTGTTGAATATCTGAATACACTTGAATTACTGCGATATGAATCTGTGTTGTTTGATAACTTAATATATGCTACTGTGTTATTACTTATTTATGATGCAATCTAGGGTTGATATTTTTTACTTCATTCAAGAATATCTGGAATAGCTGCATTATCGTTATATGAGTTCATGTTCTGTTGATTTCTGTGAGTGTTATTGCTGTTTCACTATAAGGGTGAACACAACTCTGCTTGACTTACCTACCCTCTCCCAGGGTGCGGAAACCTGGTTCCAGCACCCACCCATACTAATTTGGGTGAGACTTTGGCCTACGCAAGCAAGTCACTACCGAAAGGGCCAGTAGTATAGGGGTTTGTTGGCAAACCTTGAACATACGAACCTGGGTTAGGACCCCTCGAGCCAAAAAATGGTTCCATTGTCGAGACCTGCAGCAGTTTGAGAGAGGGATCGGGTAATGCCAAGGCCACACTGGAAGCCTGAGAGAAAGGAAATCGATGAATGGTTTGAACAAGAAGTTCAGGAATTTTTCGTAAAAGAAAACCGCAGTGAGAGGTTGACCACTAAAGAGTGGAAGAATAAGTACATTTTCATAGAGATCTACGAGATATTCTTTGTAACGATTGTGATCAAGCTCCAGGAGTGGTTCGCAAGACTCGCCAGTAGTATAGGGGTTTGTTGGCAAACCTTGAACATTCGAACCTGGGTTAGGACCCCTCGAGCCAAAAAATGGTTCCATTGTCGAGACCTGGAGCATTTTGAGAGAGGGATCGGGTAATGCCAAGGCCACACTGGAAGCCTGAGAGAAAGGAAATCGATGAATGGTTTGAACAAGAAGTTCAGGAATTTGTCATAAAAGAAAACCGCAGTGAGAGGTTGACCACTGAAGAGTGGAAGAATAAGTACATTTTCACAGAGATCTACGAGATCTTCTTTGTAACGATTGTGATCAAGCTCCAGGAGTGGATCGCAAGACTGGTAGAATTTTAGAAGTGTTAGAAGGACGAGCGGATCACAGAGTGGACCCTCGAACTAATCTAGCAGTTAGAAAAGACTGATAACACCATCCGATTGCACAGTGGACCATTGGGTAGATAGTGTGTTAGGAGGATTTGCGACAGAATTTTCCATCGATCAATTTTCCTCCTACTTTGAAGCAGAGCGAAGATTCTTCAAGGGGTTCCGAGGTAAGTTTACGAAGACCTTATCATTGTTGATCAAGATATTATTATGTGAAAAGAGTATTATGTGTAGCCATACTGAGTGAATAACCTCCAATCTGGATGGGAGAACAATGTGAAGTGGAAAATAATACAGAACCAACCTAGAAGGAGGTAGATTGGTCTACAGTCTGGTAAGAGAAGCAACTTCGCAGAGTCCTCTAGCCACACCACTTTCAAACCGGCCTAGGGGTAATAATTCACCTACACCTCTGCCACCGAAAGACGACATGGCTGCGCACATGAAGTTGCCTACCTTTAAGGGTGTGGGAGATGAAGACATGGATCAGTTCTGTTTTTTCCCAGGATTGGTATGGACTGTGCAGAACATAGCTAGTGATGCGGTGAAAAGGGCACAACTGTCCCTTGCCTTCGAAGGAAGAGATTTGGATTGGTATATGGGGTACCTCGGCCAAAACGAAAATGAAACCATTGAAGATATTAAGAATGCCATGAAACAACAGTTCAAGAAACCTAAGTCCTACTCCCAAATTGTGGTTGATCTAAAGGATTTCAAGCAAGAGCCTTTTGAATCTATGTGGAAGGTCGATCAGCGACTAAAGAAGGTGATCAGAGAAGGGGGATTCCAATACGATGACAGACAACACATGGAATGGTTTATTGTTATGTTGCTACCTCACCTGTGCGTACCTATGGGTTCCAAAATTTTGAATTGCAAGAGAAAGCCTTGGAAGGTGCCATGAAGTTAGAAGCTGCACCTCGGGACGAGACTCAGTTGGGCGTCCAACAGATCCAGGGACAGCTAGAAGCGGTGCACGTAGAGATCCAGAACCTGCGAAAGGAATGAGGGGCAGAGGCTAGCCCTGAGAGATGGTGCATACGATGTTGGGTGAATGGCCATACCAAGGATAACTGCCCTCTGTTAGCAGACTATATGAAAGCCGGGGGACCTATCCCATTGCGCACTAGGGAAGCTGCGGGAACTAGTGGGCCAGCGCTATGGTGCGATGACTTTCGTGTTGCAGGGCTGCACGATACCAACCACTGTCCCCGCCTTGCTGCGTACATTCTAGAGGTAAAGTAGTAATGGTGTAGGTTTTTCAGATCGGTGGGACATGATGAACAGAACTACCAGATGTATGATTTGATGATTGATCAAGGAAACTTATACAGAGTACAATCAGACCCTGCGTCACTGAGAATCCCTGCAAGTATAGGTGGCTCCCCATCAAGGGGCAGGGGAGGAGGGTGAGGTGGAAGTGCACAACGAGGACAAGGTCAACTAATCTGTTATAACTGTGGAGAAGTAGGACATTTTGTAAAGGACTTCCCGAACCCCACTAGGCAATCCTGCCAATATTGCAGACAGCTGGACCATGCGATTGAAGACTACCCAATCTTAATAGCAAAAATGCAGGAAAAGCAGTTGACACCTACGCAGAATGTGCAGAGAGTTAAGGCTGAGTTGCGAGACAAAGATCCAAGTGTGAATGTGGTGACATGTAGTGGGATGGCCACCAAGGGGCCTGAGGAGGAGGCTGTGATGGAACCTCTAATCCGACAAGAAGTTATCAAACAAGAAGGCTTGGACCTAAAAAAGGGGAAAGAAACCTTTGTTACAGCTCACAAGTACTTTGCTGTTGCAGAGGCAGCTACTGCTTGGCCACCTGCGAACCTCAAGGTAGATGAGGAGGTCGAGCCCTTTTTGTAGGCATGTATGAAGTTATTGGGAAACCCAAAGGCTGTGGAGAATATTTAGGCATTAATAGATAGTTGCGCAACGCGACCCAATCTAACCCTAGAGGTCAAGGATGTGCACAAGCTATACAGGTATAAGAAACGCACCGGAAGAGAAATGCGGCTGACCGTGCAGATTGGTGACTATGAAATGAGTTAGGTTATTTTTGACCTAGGATCAGATGCGATCGTGTTACCTAAACATACTTGGAAACGAATGGGAGAGCCTAAGTTGGACTGGTCCACTATTCAGCTGCGCATGGCAAATCAATAGAAAATCATCTCGCTAGGAAGGTTATCTAAAATTATGGTGGATATTGCAGGAGTAAAGATCTGAGCCGACTTCAAAGTAATTGAAATTGTAGAAGATGCGGACCCATACCCTGCACTCTTAGGACTGGACTAGGCCATAGATATGGGCAGTATCATCAACCTCAAAAAGAGAAGCATGGTGTTTGAGAATAACGGTACAAGGGTGATATTACCATTAGATCCTGCAGAAGGTGAACAATACACAGAGCCAGTGTGTGATGAAGAAGAGGTGGACCACATGTATAAGTTGACTGCATGGGACGAAGATTGGATCAACCCTACGGCAGAAGGATTACTCTGCTAGGAAAAGGACAGTGACTGCTTCTCTGACTCTGATGGGGAGGTGGAGAATTGGAAAAACCAGTTGCATCATGTCTCGGCGCTGCGATGTCTTCGAGTCATAGGGGACTTCCACTGCATTTCTTCAGAGGTAATAGACCTACCCTACTTTAATGGTTCTAGTAGCATTAAGTAATTTTTGCGAGCATTCGAAGCAGAGGTTCCCAAGGGACGAAGGTTATGGGCCCTTAAGCTAGCCATGCGTGGAACACCTACACACTAGTGGGAGACACATGAGGAGGCATTCTAGGATTGGGAGGAATGTCGGGATATGATGATCTTGCGATTTGAAGCCCCAACCAACGTGTGGGTCAAGACATTCCTTGGATCAAAAGATCCACATGAACATATGTTTGAATGGGAAGAACAGTGGTGTGACAAGACGACTAAGGAGTGGGTTCACCTACTGATTCATGACATAGGGTCGCTTCCATCTGCATGGTACTTAGTTGTGGAGCTACATAGGTGCACCTGCCACTGGGGGATGTTGAAGGAAGAGTTCCTGGGAACATTTGGACTAGTAGGCAGGACTAAGGCGCTTGACGCAGTCCTGCGAGACATTGACACTAGGGTGTGGGTTAAATCGCACTTATTTATCGCATTGGAAATACCCACATGGGAAATGCGAATACCAAGCATGGTCAGATACCATAGCCTATCCCCAACATAGGGTAAGGATGATCTACGAGCTGCATCGGAATCAGACTTGGAAGGGGTGTGCACAGCTACCAGGCCACTCAGGCTGCGAATGGGTAGCAATGGGACACACCCTACGTTGGCTAAGAATGAGGATGCGGATATAGAAGGTAGAGTTATCATATATTCGGTGACTCTCACAACAAGGAAACAACTACGATCACTCCTTAACCATGCAAGGTATTACAGAAAGTTTGGTTGGGAATATGCGCTACTTACAACACCTATGAGAGACTTGTTTACAGAGGGGGTCCAGTTCGGTTGGGATGACACTTGTCAGGAAAACATGTCTTTGGTTGTGAAGTACCTTAGGAACAAGCCTGTGTTGGGGGAGGTTGTGCAAGAGGCACGGGTATTTAGTCCAGGCTCAGCAGGTACGTAGAGTGCACATAGGGAGTGAAAAGTGACAGTTGGAATAGTAAAATCGGGTGAAGAGGCGAAGATACATTGAGTGGAGCGGGTAGCTGGCAATTAATGGGGCAATTCCTTGAGATTTTTTACCATTTACTTGATGGTAAGCTCCGAGTGCCATATTACTTCTGTAACCTGTATGTATTTTTTCTATGCTGCACAGTTTTATGGGCCTATAGCGTCCTGTTCATGGAAAAGCAACCTACTTCCACTGCCGATAGGCCCCTAGAATCAAGAGTCCCTGTTCCCACTAAAATAATATCTCCTAATCCCGTGGAAGCTTTGGTACCTACATAGCCCGAATGGGAGGAAGTCATGGTTGGGTCAGGGGACGATGAAATTGATAGAATAATTGCACTCTAGCTCCTTGGGTGGAGGAGTGGCTTCATCCCTAATGAACAGAGCACCGAAGGGGCCTACGTGACAGAAGTGACCTCCCCTATCAACCCCAAGGAAACCACAGGACCAAGCGAGAGGGGTTCGGACGCAGCCATGGAAAGGGACTCACAGCTGCCATAGATCGCTGATATGGACACCGAGGTCGGTCTACAGCTGGCACTGTGCATGCAAAGGACGAATAACCAAGCTACCACCTCCCTCCAGAATATAAAGCAGCCAGGCGAGCTTGACAAAGGGCCTTGAAAAAAGCAGCGTGCCCAATGCCAGGAATATGATGCAACGGTCACGCTAACTGATGGTGACCTTAAACAAATCACAGACACAATTATAATAGTCACAGAGGATAGATGGGCAGCCATAGAGGAACAATAGAAGGCTGCAATTGACACCTTTCAGACTGAGCTCCATGCCCTCTAGTGGAAGGCAGATATGTTGCAGACCAGCGTAATTCAAAGACAGGCTCCCTTGGCAAGCAGCAGTACTGTGCTAGCGTAGAAAGAAAGCCATCTCAACTCTTTGCCTAGCACTTTCTTGGTAGGAACCCAACTCCAAGTAGATAAAGGGGTACACTTGGATCTGGCTATGTTGCCCAATGAGGCATTACAGGGTCTCCACATCGCTGCGATCCGGGAAACCCACCGGCGAGACCTGGAGGTGCATCAACAGTTTGATATGGCCAAGCGGGCCATCACACAAAAAGATGTAGAAAATTCCCTTGCTATATCGCAGCAAGTTGAGCTTGAAATAGTGGTCCACCACCTCTGCACGGAGGTTCTGTACGGAATCCCAGTCGCAGCTACACCTTGGGCCAAGGTAGAAAGTATGGTTGCAGTAGTACAAGTGTCTCAGACGGAAATGCAGACCATCAAGGCATAACTGGAGAAGCAAATCTCTGACTTACAGGCCACATTGTAGCCTACCATGCCGCCGGAGGTTCGAGCCCAGCGCACTGCGCTGGTGGCCGAAGCTACGAACACCATCACAAATCAAATTTCTCAAGGCGCCCAGTTGCTCGAATCAGCCATGTAGCTCTGGACCACGGTCCAGTTAAACCTAGTCCTCTGAAAGGTCAATCATGACTTATGACAGAAGGAAGAAGCTTTCGATCGAGTCGAAGCTACATTGCCCTCCTTAGTCCCTACACAGCATCTGGCACGCTTGAAGACTAGCAATGCACTCCAAGATGATATTGAGGAACTCCAGTGCAAGAAGCATGCCATCGTGGAACGATTGAAGCCTTGGGTTGACGCAACCATCCTATTATCACAAGATACCAGTGTTGCAGTTAAGCGATTGAATCAAACACTGGAGAGTGTCACTGCGGCGACCGAAGTACCAACATCCCAGAAGCTCGTGGATATTACGCAAAGCACTGCTGCTCAGAGTTAAGAAGTGTTTCCCTCACTGATCACCACCGTCAACACACTACACACACAAGTGGAGACCCCACCACCATAGTGACTTGGGACGAGTCACAAGATTCTGTTGGGGGACTGTTGGAACAGGGTCTCCTGCAAGTTGCGAAATAGGTCCATTTTGTATATTTTTTATTATATTTAGTCTAACGCAGGGGTTTTGTGGTGGTTCAAAGACCCTAAAGCATTGTAAATGGGTTAAGGGTAGACCAGGAGTTTTCAAACCATGGTTTTCAGACCATTGGATGCATAGGCTAAAATACTATAAGTAGTCGAACCTTTTTGTGTTGTAGGAAAGACTAAGAATGATAAGAGATTGCTGCTAAGTGCGAATCGATAGATCTAGTCAGGGTTTTTGGGTAAGGACTCCTGCTATTGTGTGCGCAGAGGGCCTCTATCCTGCTGTGTGCAGACCCTTCTACTGTGTGCACAGGTTGGGTTTTGGGGTACTGTAAGTAGATCTAAGAGATTAATGAATGTAGAAGTATGGTTGACTATCTGAATCCACTGGAATTACTGTGATATGAATCTGTGTTGTTTGATTACTTAATATATGATGCTATGTTATTGATTTAAGCTACGAACATACTTGTGTTACTTATTTATGATGTGATCTGGGGTTGATCTGTTTTACTTCATTCAAGAATATCTGGAATAGTTGCGTTATCATTATATGAGTTCAAGATATGTTTATTTCTATGAGTGTCATTGCTATTGCGCACGTGGATGTGAAGGGAACCTGTAGATATAGGCTCTGTGATAAAAGATCTAGTCACTATAAGGGTGAACGCAGCTCTGCTTGACTTACCTACCCTCTCCCAGGGTGCAGAAACCTGGTTCGAACACCCACACATACTACTTCAGGTGAGACTTTGTTCTGCGCAAGTAGGTCACTGCTAAAAGGGCCAGTAGTATAGGGGTTTGTTGGAAAACCTTGAACATCTGAACCTAGGTCAGGATCCCTTGAGCCAACAGACACATAAAAGATATAGATAAGATAAGCACTAAAAACTTAGTCAGAATCTCAGGTTGGTCAAGAAACAAGTCTCTGTATTACTGAAACAGTCAATTTACAATAAGTTGCAGTTTTGCCAAAAATCTCCAACCCTTGACAAATTCGACTCTATGCCCTTTAATAGACTTGTTACATCATGATACGATCTTCCTCTTGGCTAGATTCATCTAATTTCTACCTAATGACACCTTGCATAACCATAAAACATCTACTTAATGACAAAATGACAGCTATCCTACTTGACAGTCCTTTTCCTAATAAGACTCAAACTTCTCATTATTACATTTAACAACCTTATCTTCTAAAGCAATTACATCTTTGACAAATATGCTTTCACATGTTCAAATTGGGATGATGGAACTCATAACTACATGACCACTTCATTTAACCTCCTATAAAACTGGAAACAAAATCATGTTTTTTAGGCAAACTAGTCTTCTTCTTCCACGAATGCTTTGGCTGCTAATTTATCTTCATTTCGTAGTCTTTAATTGCCGAATAACTGCTTGTCATGTTTCTTTAACTCTTAGATAAGATCCAGCTGTCTGAAAATTCTCCAAAACCTGCTAAAAAATCTCCAACATAGTACGCTACGAAAGTAAGGCAGTTTCGTAGCATAGTTTCGTAGTGCTGCAATAATGCCATTCACCCTCAATATTTTTTATTATTTCCTTTGGCATGGTCTTCATCATCCTTAGAAACATATCCCACAAAAATTTCACCTTTTGACAACTCTCAAAACTGGTTCAAAAAGGAAAAATAATAGCTATAGTAGTGTCGTAGCGTTTTTTTTGTCCTTCAAGTCCAGTCACGTTATGAAACTGCTGAAAACTGCTAAAATTCCATGTTTTTGTGTAACTTGAAAAATAAACCTCATAAGTGCCAAAACCTTGTCTCTAACATGTCATTAGCCTTAAAAACCATAAACCAGCTCACCTTATGATCCTTGAGGCATTTCTTCCTCATTTATGATGGGTTGAGCTATTGGCTCTTCAAGCACTATCATTTTAAGGCCTTTTTTCTCTAACTCCTCATGAATTAGTTCAAGATGCTCCTGGAGGTCCTTTACCTGCTCTTTCAACCTTTTATTGGTGGATTTCAAATGTGTGTTCATCCTCCTAACATGCTTGGCTTCTTTCCTCACTGGAATAGTCCATTTGATAAGCTATTGTGTATTATCCAAAGTCTTGGAAACAATGTCAACCTGCTCTTCCCAAATTGCCTTCATCTTTTCAAAATGAAACTTATCTACACTTTGTTTCCTTGCTTCTCTTTTCATAACAACAATTTCATGATTGGCCAATTTCAAATATTCTTCAAGGAGTTGTAACTCTATTTTTTCCATCACCTTCTCTTTTCCTTTCTCTGTTTTGCTAATTGTATCTTTATCTGCAGGTGATGAAAGGTTAATGACCTCCTGTGGTGGATGAATTGTATCAGTAGGTGATGGAACCTCTTTACTGCTCTCTAAAAGCTTCCTAGAATGCCTTGTCATAGGTTTTCTTGCTTGGAATATAAAACTTGCATCTTCTCCCTCAAATTTTGATTTCTTTGCAGATTTATCCTTTTTAAACTTTTGTCCACCTTCCTCTATGTCATTAGCCTAGACTATAGGAGTTTCTTCTATGTCAATGACATGTAATATATCTTCAAGATTTCCTTTTGCTACTGCTCTGTTTTCTACAACCACTGCATTCTCTTCTAAGATCATTGTTTGGCTCCTTGTCCTACTTTTTGTTCCTTGTTTACTCACATCTTGTTTTTGTTTTGTACGTTTGAGCACCTTTGACTTCTGTTTTGTAGGTGGAACATTTGGTGTGTTAAAACTCTGTAATTGCTCTGGCTCCATCATAATTGGCTCACTTGGTTCTACTCTTGCAAATTCACTTGGTTCTGCTACCAATGGTTAACTCTATTCTAATGCTAATGGTGATGGAATTTTCCTAGGTTTAGGAGTTCCTGAAGGAGTAAGAGCATCCAACTCAAAACCACTAACAAACAAAAATGATGACCAGTCTCTGCCTAACATTTGGAGTTCATCTAAAACTAACAGATTCATTAAACCATGATGAAATAATGAAGTCTCACTCCCTTCAGACTTTGCTTGGACCTTATCTTCCATTTTTGACGAACTTCTATGTAAATAGAAAGGTCGGTCAAGGGAAATCTTACCAGTAAATTACATAAGTAACTTGAAATGATATGAGTAGACTTTGTGGCATCTCCCTTCACAAGTAAATTACTTTTGGATGATGACGAGAAATTTTGAATAGTTTTCCTTTATGTAGCTTCTTGGAATAGCATTGGTGAGATCAATTTCAGTATGCTCGGGCTTCATAAACTCTTTACACTTCTCCATGTTAAACTTGAAACCTTTGAACTGCTTATCCTATACTCTTGGAATCTCTGTAGCAGCTGCAATAACCTCTGGTGTGATGGACATATTGAGCATTCCCACTTTGGTGGTTGTTCCACTAAAATTCAAAGCAAACTCTTTGGAAACCTGTGTATGGTAGCCTTGTAATTTCTCACAAAACTATAAGCAACCTATCCTTATGAATATTTCCACTACTGTTGGGTCTTCATTGATCAAATTCATATCTGCAGGTTCATATCTTGGGCATTGGGCACCCTTGTTTGTCCTTCTTTTCTCTGCCATGGTTTCTTTAATGTCTTCACAACCTCGCTTGATGATTTGTAGCCTCACTTGATTATTTGCAGACTCGCTTGATAGTTCTCAATGTAAACCTTTGAAAACACTAGCCACAACTTTGGCTTAGTGCAATAGCTCTCCAAAGCTCAATATTACGCAAGAAGGAATGAGTAATGAGAAATGACTGAATTAGGAAAGGTTTTGACGTTTTAATGTCTTCTCATGCTCCAATGATGACTCATACATACCTAAACTGGTCATGATGACTTCAGATCTGATCATGTACCTTGGTTTTATCCCTCCATGACTCGAATGGCATCTAACTTATCCTTTCCCAATGATTTTATGACACCTAACAACTATTTTGACAAGACAGACTAGAAACCGTGCTTTCATAGTGTATCTAGTGTAAGTTTGGTTGTTTTCGCTATGAAACTATCAGCAGTTTCATAGCGAAAAGTGACTTTTCAAAGTGTATTTCACTACAAAATTGTGGTTTCTTGGAAAAAATGGAATTTTCTGTACAAAAATCTTGGAAATTGAAATTAGTTAGAAAATAATGAGTGATGTGACGTGAGGGGGTTTGAAAATGAGTGGGTTTAGACCTTAGGGTAAACTTAAAGAAGAAAAATTTAATATTTCCCTAGGCCAAACATAAAAAAAATGAATCCTACAACCCTATTTTTGACACACGAACCTATTTAACCTTGTCAAATGATGCTTCATTTTTTTGGGTAATAACAATATATTTACATGGTGAACCTTGTTACCAGGTAGCATGTTGGATCATGTATATATATATATATATATATATATTCATATGTTGCATTTAATATGGTAAGTTGTGATGTATTGTAGGTTACAAGTGGTATTAGAGCAGGGTTAATACACTAGGACCAAGTGGGAAAATCACCATGATAACACGTGTGTTGAAATTGTGCACAGTGACAACAAGCAAAAATAAGATTTTTGATTCAGACGTGATGAGGAAGGGATCTGGAAATCATATACTCAGAGGCGGAGGAGGTGATCCTCGACCAAATCCCGAAATTAACTCAGAGATGTGGGTGCATCTAAGTGTGAATTAGCACAATCAAACCAGAAAATTTCTAGAGGAACAACAATGCAAAACTAGCCGACTATTGGACATGGTTCAACAATTACAACTTGAGATGGCTCGGGTTAGAGATAATAATGAGAGATTAATGCGTGAGCACAAGAGAATTTTAAAGTGTCTTTCCGACAGACAGAATCATCGTACTAATCAACCTAGTCCTAAACAAGATACTCGAAATGAAGGTGATCGTCAACAACATGCTGACGATAAACTTGAAGGAAGTCAGACTCAACGAAGTAAAAAAAGCATAGCATATACCGAAGTAGAATCTGGTAATGTTTCAGATCAGCAAGAAGTGAAGAAACAAAAAGTGGAGTTACAAGGATAGTTTAGAAATATAAATCCATCCACCTTTGGTGGAGAAGCAGAGGAGGTTGCAGAAGCATGACTTATTAACACGAACAAATATTTTTAGGTCTATGAATTTAGAAACAAACTCAAAGCTAGACTAGCTATCTATAAACTCAGTGAAAAAGCTACATTGTGGTTGGAGGAAGTTAAAAACATTCAAGGAATATAAGATCAGAATGTGACTTGGGACAAGTTCCAACAATATTTTAAGGATAAATACTTAACTAAATTTTTTTACTATGAGAAATATAGGGAGTCTCACGATCTACTGTTGGGACATATGATGATGGATGAATTCACAATTAAATTCACTTCATTATTGAGGTATGTACCGTATCTTCGAGATGAAAAATTGAAGCTGCATCAATTCTTGAGTAGTTTTCCTGCTCATATGAAAGAGAGGATTGAATTCGTCAAGCCAAGAACCATGGATGAGGTGATTCTAAATGCACGAATGTGCTATCAGCAGTTGAAGCAGAAATGAGAACCCAACAAAAATTGGTCATCAAGGAAGAGTCATAAAGGTGCTTTAGGTTTTAAAAGTAACATACCAAGTAATTTCAAAAATTCTACAAGGAACACAATAAATAGGCAACTTGGAAGGAGTCAACAAAAGCCCAAATGGAAGACAGAGGATAGACCCATTGAGGCATCTACCAGACCAGACCATTGTCAGATACAAAAAACCGCCATTGCAATGTTGGGGTTGTGGTGAAGGCCACTGCTACAAAAATTGTTCCCATCGAGGCAAAATGAGTCCGTAGCCAATTTGCAAGAGGAATCCACAATTGGAGATGTGGCAAGCAATACACCTAGGATCAATGCAGCGCTAGAGGATCGGCAAGCAGACTACTAGCCAACTATGATAAAACTTGAAGACAAACTTTTTTCCGAGCCTGTATCTGTTTTGGTAGATCCTAGTGCTAGTTTAAGTTACATTAGCCACAAAATAGTTGAAAAATGTACTTTAAAAATTCAAAAATTTAAAAATCATTGGCTGGTGAAACTAGTTACCAGGGAAAAAATAATGGTTAATTCCAAGGTAACAGGTTGTTCCCTAACTGTAGGGAACCAACATATAAATTCATAACTAAATATTCTACCATTGGGTTCTTAGATTTGCTGCTATGAATGGATTGGTTTGAGGGACATTGGTCTCTAGTGGAATGCAAACAAAAAACCATCATCTATTTGGTTGGTGATGGAACTCATCAGGAGATTCAAGGAATCAAGAAACCCCTTCATTTACGACCAATTACTACAACATAGTTAGGAAAATGCATCAGAAAGGGGTGTCACATTTAAGCTATTTAGGTAGGATTTTCTAGTTCTAAATATAAGACCCTTGTATTGGAGAACATTCTGACGATTCAGGAATTTGCTGATGTATTTCTTGAAAGCATACTGAGATTTCCTCCAAGAAGGGATATCGACTTCAGAATAGAATTAATGTCAGGGGCAGCACCTGTATCACGAGCTCCATACCAAATGAGTTTACTATAGTTTACTGAGTTGAAGATGCAGCTGCAAAAGTTGTTAGAAAAGGGATACATCTGCCCTAGCATATCCCCTTGGGGGGCACTGGTACTTTTTGTTAAAAATAAGGATGGTACACTGTGTATGTGTATAGACTATAAACAAATAAACAATCTGACCATTAAGAACAAGTACTCATTACCCCGGATAGACGATCTCTTTGATCAAGTAAAGGGTGCAACTATATTTTCCAAAATAGATATGAGATCTGAATATCATCATATACGGATAAAGGATAAAAATATATACAAGACAACCTTCCGGATTTGATATGGCCACTATGAGTTCGTGATCCTACCGTTCAGAATAACTAATGCACCTACAACCTTCATGAGTATGATGCATGGCATCTTTCATCCATTTTTGGACAAGTTTGTTTTGATTTTTATTAATGATATATTAATTTATTCTAAGGCCATGTAAGAGCATAAAGAGAACTTACAAATAGTGCTGAAAATGTTGTGGGACTATCAGCTCTATGCCAAATTCAATAAATGTGATTTCTATAAAGATCAGATCCAGTACCTTTGTAATAAAGACCATATTGGAATGGCTAGTACCTAGGAATGTAGCAGTCATATGTTCCTTCATGGGTTTGGCTGGAGACTATCAACGTTTCATAGAATGCTTCTCCCGAATCGCATTTCCTATTACTTCCTTACAATGTAAAGGATGCATTTTCAAGTGGACTAGTGAGTGTCAAGATAGCTTTGAACAACCAAAACAGTTATTAAATACTTCTCCTATGTTAATGATATCCAACCCAAGCAAGGAATTTGAAATCTGCACCGATGCATGTCAAGAAGGAGTTGGTATTGTGCTGACCCAAGATGGAAAAGTAATTTCTTATGAATCAAGAAAATTGAAGGAACATGAATAACGTTATTCTGCTTATGATTTGGTGCTAACCATTATAGTTCACGCAGTCAAGATGTGGAGACACTACCTATTAAGAAAGTGATTTCTATTGAAAACCGACCATAGTAGCCCGACTAGCTATTTCAAGCGGACTGACCTGAATGCTCAACAGGCAAGGTGGAATGCATTTCTGAGTGAATTAAATTTTTAAATTCAACATGTAAAGGGTAAGGAAAGTCGGGTTGCTGATGCCTTGTGTTAGGGTCCTATATTTCATAAGATCTCAAGGTGATTGAGTTTATTCTATCTATCAAATTTATTTTGTAAAATGACTTCCAATCTGTAAATAATTTTCAGGAAAAAAAAGGAGATAACATAAAAAAAATCAAAAGAGGGTATATGTTAAAAAAAAAAAAAAAAACAGAATATGAACCCCATCAAAAAGAAAAAATAATAAATTTTGAAAGTGTTGCACCTCCAAATGCCACTACTCTTAGTTTAGCTTATTTCTGAAAATAAAATGTGTGCTGCTTGTTTAAAATGCCACAATAAGTCAACAAAATCAAATCATATAGTTTAAGCATGATTGAATTAGATTTAAATTGCTTGTTGATAGGTAGTGAAAAATAATTTGTCAAATTGTTTAACCTTGACAGATTAATAAGTTAGGTAGAAAATAAAAATTGGTTTAATAATTTAATCTGAACCAAGGGAGGGGTTGTAACGTTATTTTTTTTTGATAAGTTAGCATAAGTAGTTAAAAAAATTTCAAAATGATAAGGTAGGATATGGATGCAAAATAATGCAAAATAAAAAAAAATGTTAGGAAAATTATTATTTTCGTAGGCATCCATGTCAATAAAATGTTAGGTGTTAGATGCTCTAAATAAAGAAGGAAAAATAAAATGTTAGGGAAGCAAGAAATAAAAAGAAAGCTTCATTCTATTTTAAAATATTTGATTGGCTGCTAGTCTAAATGTGCCTATGAAAAAAGTATTTTGTGTGGTTTAAATCCTAATTATTCAATTCATATCCTAAAGTTTTAAACCATAACAAACCTACCCACCACACTTCCTTTTCATTTCATATTATATTCCCTGCCATATATTTTCTCATTCTATCTACCTTTGTTTACCCTTCATTTTTCCATTTGTCTAAAGTCCCACGCTTCATTTCATCCAAAACCATTCTTTAATTATTAAAGTTTAAATTTTATAGTTAAAAAAGTGCAGCTCCTCCCACCCACTAAAAGTCGTATCGTATAAGACTTACCACTTACCGCACCTCCGCCCTCCCATTGAACAACTGTGTTATACAACATTATACCATAAACCTTACCTCTTTCCCGCACTTCGCACCCCACAGGTTTTAACATTTTCTTCTTAACTCATCACCGAAACATAAAACTCGGTTGATACGATTAGGTGGGACCCATCCATCCTTTATACATTACCAAATCTGCATGCAAACCTTTGTATTTCACATTTTCCTTACCTTTTGCCTTTTCGCACTTTCCAGCATTTAGCGCGTCACATTTTGCACTTAGTACATTTTTAAACTTACCTTTTAAACACCCGCAATTTAAATGTTTTGACTTGCGATATAACCATTGCATAGCACACATCGTAGGTTTTAAAAGTTAAGTGCAAAAGGTTTGAGTTATAATCGCCAAATTGCGCTATGTGATGTGATGGGACCTAATCACAATCGTAAATAGAAAACTTTACAGGATAGGTGTGGGGGTTCATGTTAAAGTCGCCGAAGTGTGATGTGCAATGCCAGGTGGGACCCGATCACACAGCGCACATCGCAAGTCTTAGAAGATAAGTTCTAAATAAAATTTAAAAAACATCGAAATGCGAAGTGAGATATTGGCATGGATGTGATGTGGTTCCAAGCTAAAATCTACAGAATTTCAAGTCTAGGTATATGGTTTTTTTACATTTTTTTGTTTAAAAAATGCTTAAACATGACAGAAAGGACTCGGGTAGAAAATAGACACTACGGGTCAAGACAGGAAAAGGGAATTCATATAACAGATTTTGCCAGCAAAACACTCAGTTTTCCAGCACAATACTAAAAAGGTGGTGACTCAGCAACAATATTCCAACAAAACAGGGCCAGAAACGCGGATGCACTCCTTTTAAATCGATTTCTTTCCTTTCGATTCATTTTGATAAATTATAGATTGCCTTGTCACACAGGCATTGATTGTAATTTTTTTTAATTTTTATATAAATACTCCAGTTTTGGAAGTATCAAAGGTCAATTGATTGAGATCAGAACTATTTTTGTCTATTGAAGTATTGTAAGCTTTTTCAAAGCACTGGAGCATCAATAATAATCAGACCACTCACGGGATTCTTGTGGCTTAAATATTGGTGATGTTTTTCTTTTTTTATTATGTTTCATTGTTATCTTCCATTGTAATCATCTAAATTCTAATTGTAAAGCAGAAAGCGTGATGAATAAGATTTAATTTTGAGTACCTTATTCTAGTTGTGTTTACAATCTTAATGTTTTCCACTAAAAGCCAAACTAAAGAATTCTTAATTGCTCTTTAGTTCTGCTGATTTTTTTCATATTTCTATCATAATCCATTTATAAATTCTAGAAGATCCATAAATACTCCTAGCTTTCCCTGTGTTTACTCTGTGAAAATTTGATGCAACCATCTAGTTATATTTTGACTCCATTGCCCAATGGACATTAATCAATTGAATACAATCAATTTTCCAAAATCCAAGAGAAAAATCAAAACCCAAGTACAGTTATAACTAGCCTAAAAACTTGTCCAAACAAAGTTAAATCTTAAAGAGAGAGCCATCTCTGAAACTGGCATGGATAGATCCCAGTTTCCAAATTTGGTTTGATGTTGGCTTATGTGATTAGTTATCACAATCTCTAGTAAATTACATAATGCTAACATAGTGGCGACCATAGTGGGGAATGAACTGAAATCAATCATAATTTCTTTCGAATTCAATCTCTGGTTAAATAATCACTGTATAAAATATTTCATAGATATTGTTATCTTTTTTATTTTTTGTAAATAAAGTGTGTAATTCCAAGTTCAAAAGATTGGTGTGAGTTATATTTTAGAGTGTGTGTTTTAATTTTCAAAGCTGGCTTCTAAGAGGCCTTATACAAGATCTCATCCTAATCTGAAACCTCCCGAAATACTGGATGATCCTCAAAGGATAAGAAAAAGAGCTAAGGATACTTCACAGAAATTAGTCAAACAGATCAGTTCATCTAAAAGCCAGGGAAGTAATAGTCGTCTCCATAGAGCACAATCCATTCCTAATAGGATTGAAACCTTACAAGATATCAAATTTGACTTAAAGTTTTAGCAAATCCTGTTTAGAAGCAAATCCCAAAATTGGGCAGATACATTAGTCATTGACCAATCTATTTTGCATCCAAATTCACTTAAATATTTGCCTTCTTTAACAAAATCTGATCAAGAAATTTTGTAGGATTTTTAGATCCTCGAAGGTTTGGTATCAAACTTCACTTCAGTATTTATAGATGCTTATCTCCAACAATCAGTAAAATTGTCTCATTAAATATTGCTTTTTCATCCATTGCATCCCAAAAAATTCAACAAATATCTGTGATTCCAGCCTCTTATGAGATTCTACTACTTATTATCTCGTAAACACTCAGAGACCTTCATCTTCATAACTTCATCCATCCTCTCCTTCACATATGGTTCATCCTTTTCCACCTCCTCCACCATATAATAATCCACAACTTGTTATTTTCAACCCTCCACCTCCAATCATGGATGCAAATTATGCTCCTTTGGTTCTTCCACAAAATCTAGGGGCTATGCCCCAAGATGATCAATCCAAAATACCCTAGTTCAATAACACCCATTACTGCTCAGCGGCATGTATACAAAATGAATGATTTCTTTGATATCCATGGGATCGATGCTGATGATGTTATGATGAGGTTATTCATTCAAACCCTTGGAGGTGAGGTCAGGAAATGCTTTAGAGCTTTACCAGTTGCTACCATTAATTCACTAGCAGTCCTATAGTGTCAGTTTCTAGATAGATGGCAAGTTAAAAAGAACCCCCTCCAAATTCTATCAGAATATGAAAATATCAAAAGAGATAATGGAGAGAGTGTGCAAGATTATTATGCTAGATTCAACTCTATTTATAATTCCATTCCTGCTCACATAAAACCACTTGAAGGACTAGTGCTGATTAAGTTTCTAGATGGTTTTGAACCAGACATAACTTATCAGTTAAGAGAGAGGAATCATGGCACCTTAGAAGAAATGCAGAGCAGCTCAGTCAGTGTAGAGGCCAATTTGTTGGCCAAAAGAGCTAGAATGAGGGTTGGGAAGAGAGTTACCAAAAAAAAAAAGCATCAACCTCTACCACTAATGCCAAGATATATTATTTAGTTTGGGTAATGTAATGAATGGTGTTTGATAGAAACGTCCCTAGGGATAATAAAAACCATCCCCAAAATCACAATCAAAACAATAGTAAAATCAACCATAGATTAAACAAAGGGGACCAGACCAACAAATTAGACCCCCTTTTCATGACTATTATGTTGATGAAAATGGAGAGATCCCTCAAGAAGAAGAATAAAACCAAATAATTTTGTTGGGTTTACATAATAGTAACACTATTTTTCTCACAGAAGAATAAAAACAACTATTTTCATTAGCCCAAACAGAGCTTGAGTCAGAAGAATCTGAAGAATATAAACAAGGATTTGAAAATGCTATTATGGAGGTTCACAAACAATATAATCTCAGGAGTAGAAATAATATGACAATACTGCTAAGAAGAACACTGATCATCCTGCCAAAATTACCTCTGATTCAGACCCTAAGAAAATAGTAGAAAAGTCTTCTAAGAAATCTAGTGAAATTCCTGGAAAGAAACCTTCAAAGGTTTCTACTAAAAAGACAGTTGATTTTGTTTCTAAACCAACTCAAATTGATGTTACAACCACTAGTCAGCAAACCCTACTTAAATCTAAAGAAACTGTCGATGTACCTGACATTCCCAATGTTGTAAAGATTCAATCATCATTTAATCTTGAAAACGAACTAGCCAAAGTCAAAATCCCCATCCCTTTGACAAAGCTAATGAAAAAAAAACATACAGAACTCAGGTAATGGAAGTACTAAAGATAGGGGAAACTAAAGACACCCTCAAACTTAATGATGATCAACCTGAATAATTGTTTGGTCCAGATGTGGATGGTAAGTTACAATAAGGAGCAATCCCTCCTTTCTATGTCAGCTTAAACATACATGATAAAATCCTACATAATTCTATGCTAGATTCAAGTACACACAACTTAATGCCCCAAGCTGTAATGGAAAAGTTAGGTCTTGACATCACTAGGCCCTGAAAAGATCTAAAGTCATTTGATTCAAGTAAAGTAAAGTGTTTAGGTCTCATCAAGGACCTGTGTATAACTTTCTCTCAAATCCTAGCCAAAATCCTAGTTATGGACATTCTCATAGCAGAGATTCCTCCTAAATATGGCATGCTTTTATCACGTTATTGGGGAGAAAAGTTACAAGCAACCCTTCAACTAGATATGACCTATGGTACAATACCAGTTTTTGGTTAGCAGAGAAGATTGTATAGGGAAACTCTCATGAAATATATGGTAAGCAGTCAAGAAAAACCTCATAATTACCCTCTATATTATGTTCACACTAATTTGGATTCGTTCATATTATTCAATGATACATAAATTGAAGCACAATTTGGAAATAGCGTTGATACACTTTAAAACTCAGCTCTAATCGAACAATTAGATCCTCCTTTAGAACTCTTCTGGAATATGAGCTTTGATGGAGGCTGTAGTAAAGAAGGCTTTGGAGCAGGAGTCTGGTTATCTAATCCATCTAATAATCATTGTGAAGGGCATTCCTATAAACTTAATTTTTAGTGTACCAAGAATATTGTTGAATATAAAGCTTTTATGTTAGGCCTACAATTACTTAAGAAATTAGGTGCCAAAAGAATTGTTGTGCAGGGAGATTCATAATTAATCATCAAACAAATAAAAGGAGAATATGCTGCTAAACACCCTAGATTAAGAGCCTACAGAAATGGAGTGCACCATTTCATAGATACTTTTGTGGAATATGATCTAGTATTAATTTCAAGAAATCAAAATGTCATAGCTGATAGTCTTGTTGTTTCTGCAAGCACTTGTAAAACACCTCAACGAACAAACCACACGCAATTGAAATAAAACATCGACGTTCAATACCAGATAACATGCGATACTAGCAGGTTTTCGGATATGAAAAACAGATTGAAAATTTCTTACTGTCAAAAGATGAGTTTGAGGAAACTCAATTAGATTTGGATAATTAGGAACAAAATCAAATAAAACTAGAAGATCATGTAGAAAATCAAATAGTTGTATATAATCCTTTGGTAAACCAATGTGGTAAATTAGATGTCAAAATCCTTTAGATGAAAGTGTGCATAAATTATAAATTCATGAAATAGCTCCTGAAAAATAAGATTTTGAAATACTTCAACTAAAAGACAACATTTTACCCCAAGGATTAGCTCCATCAGAAGACCTTTTTGACTTCAATGATGTAGCAAAGAAGCCTAAAATTGAGGCCATAGGAGCAGAAGTTGAAGAATGCAACATAGGTACTGAACAAAACCCAAAGATGATAAAACTGTCAAAAACATTACCTATTGTCACGAAACAGAGATATATAGCCCTATTCAAAGAATACATTGATTTTTTCGCTTGGAATTATGAGGACATGAAGGTTTATGATTCCAGCATCATATAACAAAAATTCCAATTAAAGAAGATCAAAAACCTTTCAAACAAAAACTTCAGAGAATAAATCAAGTTTTGTTACCTTTAGTTGAGAAATAAGTTAAACAAATCGATGATGCTAAAATAATTGTCCCCATCAGATATTCCAAATGAGTGTCAAACATAGTACCAACCAGAAAGAAAACTGGAGAAATGAGACTATGCATTGATTTCAAAAATCTGAATAAGGTTTCTCTGAAAGATAGCTATCCCTTACCAAAAATGGACCAAATCTTAAAAAAGGTGATGGGATCAAGTAGGATATCATTACTAGATGGCTTCTCTGGCTATAACCAAGTTTTGGTGGATGTAGAAGATCAAGATAAAGCAACTTTTACCACTCCAGGGGGCACTTTCATGTATGTGAAAATGAATTTTGGACTGATTAATGATGGAGCTACGTTCCAAAGAGAAATGGACATTACTTTTTCAAAATAAATTGGCCACTTTATTGTAATATATATGGATGATACAACTATGTATTCAAAAGCTGACGAAAAACACTTTAGACATTTGAAATGAGTCTTTGAGAAATGCAGAAAATTTGGCATATCTTTAAATCCTAAGAAAACACTATTTGGCTTGGAATAAGGCAAACTGTTAGGACACATCATATCAAAATATTGAGTTAGAATTGACCCTAGAAGAATTGAAGCAATTTGAATGATCAGTCCCCTAAGAAATATTAAGGAACTTCAATCCTTCATAGGTAAAATAAATTTTCTCAGAAGATTTATTCTTAATCTCGCTGAACTCCTTAGAAACATAACCAATATTCTCAAGAAATACTTTGAAATCAAATGGAGCATAGAGGCTAGGCAATCTTTTGACATGGTAAAACAAGAATTAACTAAAGCGCCAATGTTAATTAGTCCAGATTTTACTAAAGATTTTCTAATATTTTATTTTGCTTCTGAGCACACTATTGCAGTTGTTTTACTACAGAAAATAGTGAAGGTTTTGAACAACCAATAACTTTCTTCAACAAAGCTTTAAGACATGCTTCTCTCAAGTACAACATCATGGAAAACAGGCCTTTGCAGTAGTCAAAGAAATTAAAGATTTTAGATTTTATATTCTGCATTCACTTGTAATTTCTCATGTAATTGTATGTAACTTTGTGGTAAAGGATATTTTAACAAAGAATGGACCAGATGGAAAAAGAGGAAAATGGATTTTGGTTATTTTGGAGTATGATTTGGAAATAAAACCTACCAAACTAATTAAAGGGCAAGGACTTGCCCAGCTTATGGCTAAGTCCAATTTTCAAGCTCTAGGCATAAACCTTATGGAAACTTTGGATGATCAAGAGGAGCAGGTGACTCCACAAATCAATGAAGAATTTTTAAATTCTCCTTGTTATGAAAACCTTCTTTATGTATTGTTCAATTTAAATGCTCCTATGGATCTTATAAAAACTAAAGATAGATTTCTGCAATAAAAGGCAGTGAAATTTTGCATCATTGATAATGTCCTTTATTGGAAACATTCTAGTGGCCTATTACTCAAATGTTTGTAGAAGAATGACGCAGACAAGATTATGCATGATTTTCATGAAGGAGACTCTAGTGGCCACCTGTATTGGAGGACTACTGCTAATAATATTCTCAGGGCTGGTTTTTACTGGGCCACCCTTTTTTCTTATATCCATAAGAAAGCCACAACCTGCCACAAGTGTCAAATTTTTTAAGGTAAAAAGAAACTTCTACCCTTGCCATTAAAACCCATTTCTGTTGAAAGCCCATTCTAGCAATGGGGTTTGGATTTCATAGTTGAAATCCATCCTTCTTCCTCTGCCCAACACAAGTGGATTTTAACAACCACATATTACTTGACTAAGTGGATAGAGGCCATCCCTTATAGAAATGCCACTGATGCTATTATTACAAAATTCCTTGAGACTAATATCCTGTCAAGATTTGGTTTCCCAAGGAAAATCATCACTGATAATGCAACAGCCTTTAAGTCCGAAAAGATGATTGAATTCTGTGATAAATATCATATTTCTTTAGGAAATTCAACACCCTATTACCCACAAGGTAATGGACTGGCTGAATCATCCAATAAGAGTCTGGTAAACATCATCAAGAAGTTATTAGAACAGAATATAAAGTCTTGGCATAATAAGTTAATCAATGCACTTTGGGCTGTTAGGCTTACTACCAAGAAATCCATTGGTATGTCACCATACCAACTTGTTTATGGGATGGATGTTGTTTTTACATCTTCTCTAGCACTGCCAGTGATGAAGATAATGTAAGTGTTACAAGTGGAACCAAATTATGCACTCATAAGGATCAATCAAACCATTCAGTTTCAACAAACAAGATAAGAGGTGTATAACATAACACAGCTCATCCAGGAAAATATCAAGAAAATATTTGACAAAAGGACCAAGGTAGTTGAGTTTGATATTTGTGACAAAGTTTTAAAATGGGATGTAAGGAAAGAAGACAAATGGAAGCATAACAAGTTTGATAATATATGGATGGGACCATATATTATAAATGCTTTTAGAGGTGACCATGCATTGTTTCTCACATATATTAATGGAACAGAGTTACCTGGTGGTCCTATAAATGATAGGATGTTGAAGCATTATTTCTCTTAGTCTAAATATTCTTCTTACATCATTGTAAATATCATAAGTAAACATAGATTGGATTGGATGTTTTGTTGATTAAGGTTGAAGCTCGGAGAGAAGGCCCTAAGCCATGGTCAACAGACCCTCATAATTTTTTTTGAATCAGAAAACGAATCAGATTACAGATTGCTCAGATGTGAAGAAGGATAAGGCTACTGATCACAGGTTCATGACACTTCAACGCATGGAAGTGTCATCCCTAGTTGGATCCATTGTTAGGGTCCTATATTTCATAGGATCTCAAGGCGACTGAGTTTAATCTATCTGTGAAATTTATTTTGTAAAATGACTTCCAATCTGCAAATAAGTTTAAAAAAAAAAAGATATAACATAAAAAATCAAAAGAGGGTATATGTTAAATAAAAAAATAGAATATGAACCCCATCAAAAATAAAAAAACAATAAATTCTTAAAGTGTTTCACCTCCAAATTCCACTACTCTTAGTTTAGCTTATTTCTAAAAATAAATTTTGTGCAACTTGTTTAAAATTCCACAATGGTTCAATAAAATTCAATCATATAGTTTAAGCATGATTCAATTAGGTTCAAATTGCTTGTTAATAGGTAGTGAAAAATAATTTGTCAAAATGTTTAATCTTGACAGATTAATTAGTTAGGTAGAAAATAAAAATTGGTTCAATAATTTAATCTAAACCAAGGGAGGTGTTGTAATGTTATTTGTTTTTGATAAGTTAGCATAAGTAGTTAAATAATTCTCAAAATGATAAGGTAGGATATGGATGCAAAAGAATGAAAAATTGAAAAAATGTTAGGAAAATTATTATTTTTGTAGGCATCCATGTCAATAAAATGTTAGGTGTTAGATGCTCTAAATAAAGAAGGAAAAATAAAATGTTAGGTAAGCAAGAAAGAAAAGAAAGCTTCATTCTATTTTAAAATATTTGATTGGGTGATAGTCTAAATGTGCCTATGAAAAAAGTATTTTGTATGGTTTAAATCCTGATTATTTAATTCATATCCTAAAGTTTTAATCCATAAAAAACCTACCAGCCACACTTCCTTTTCATTTCATATTATATTCCCCGCCATATATTTCCTCATTCCATCTACCTTTACTTACCCTTCATTTTTCCATTTGTCTAAAGTCCCACGCTTCATTTCATTCAAAACCCTTCCTTAACTATTAAGGTTCAAATTGCATAGTTAAAAAAGAGCAGCTCTGCCCACCCACTAAAAGTTGTATCATATAAGACTTACCACTTACCGCAGCTCCGCCGCCCATCGAATAGCTGTGTTATACAAAATTATACCATAAACCTTACCTCTTGCCCACACTTCGCACCTCGCAGGCTTTAACCTTTTCTTCTTAACTCATCGCTGAAACATAAAACTCTACTGATGCGATTTGGTGGGACCCATCCAACCTTTATACATTACCAAATCTCCATGCAAACCTTTATATTTCACATTTTCCTTACCTTTTTCCCTTTCGCACTTTCTAGCATTTAGCGCTTTGCATTTCACACTTCAGAAATTTTTAAACTTACCTTTTAAGTGCCCACAAGTGAAATGTTTTGACTTGCAATATAACCATCGCATAGCGCATATCGGGGGTTTTAAAAGTTAAGTGCAAAAGGTTTGAGTTATAATCACCAAAGTGCGATATGTGATGCGGTGGGACCTGATCGCAATCGCAAATTGCAAAGTTTATAGGATAGGCGTGGGGGGTTCATGCTAAAGTCATCAAAGTGCGATGTGTGATGTCAGGTGGGACCCGATCACATAGCGCAGATCGCAATTCTTAGAAGATAAGTGCTAAATAAAATTTAAGAAACAACGAAATGCAAAGTGCAGTATCGGCATGGATGCGATGCGGTTTGAAGTTGAAATCTACATAATTTCAAGCCCGGGTATATGGGTTTTTTTACGTTGTTTGTTTAAAAAATGGTTAAACGCGACAGAAAGGACTTGGGTAGCAAATAGATACCACAGGTCAAGACAAGCAAAGGGCATTCATATAACAGATTTCGCCAACACAACACTTAGTTTTCCAACAAAGTACTAAAAAGTTGGTGACTCAACAATAGTCTTCCAACAGAACAGGGCCAAAAATGCAGATGCACTTCTTTTAGATCGATTTCTTTCCTTTTAGTTCATTTTGAGAAATTATAGATTTCCTTGTCACACATGCATTGATTGTAATTTGTTTTTATTTTTATATAAATACTTCAGTTTTGGAATTATTAAAGGTCGATTGATTGAGATCAAACATATTTTTGTCTATTGAAGCATTGTAAGATTTTTCAAAACACTGGAGCATCAATAATAATAAGACCATTCATAGGATTCTTGTGGCTTAAATACTAGTGATGTTTTTATGCTTTTATTATGTTTCATTGTTATCTTCCATTGTAATAATCTAAATTCCAATTGTAAAGCAGAAAGCGTGATGAATAGGATTTACTTTTGAGTACCTTATTCTGGATGAATTTACAACCATAATGTTGTCCACTAAGGCCAAACTAAAGAATTCTTAATTTCTCTTTAGTTCTATTGATTTTTTTCACATTTCTATCATAATCCATTTATAAATTCTAAAAGATCCAGTAAATACTCCTAGCTTTCCCTATGTTTTCTCTGTGAAAATTTGATGCAACTATCCAGTTGTATTTTGACTCCAGTGCCCAATAGACATTAACCAATTGAATACAATCAATTTTCCAAAATCCGAAACAAAACTCAAAACCCAAGTACAATTATAACTTGCTTAAAAACTTATCCAAACAAAGCTAAATCTTAAATAGAGACCCCTCTATGAAACTGGTATGGCTAGATCCTAGTTTCCAAAGTTGGTTTGATGTTGGCTTATGTGATTAGTTCTCACAATCTCTAGTAAATTACAAAATGCTAACATGTTGAGTAGAAGGATACATTGTATTTATGAACTCTATTTTAATCAGGTGGAATTCAAGTTTCGGGACCAAATTAAGGAAGCATCACAAATAGATCCTGAATGCCGGTTTCTATGGAAACAAGCACAACAAGAGGACAACCAAGGGAAATGGTCATATTATAAGGTGAATAATGAACATTTATTTCTCTTTCAAGGCAAGATATATACTCCAAATCAATCAATGTTGAAAGAGTTGATTGTAGACGAATATCAACGAAGTCCTTATGTTTCCCATCCTGACTATCAGAAAATGCCGACAACAATAAGAAAATATTACTTCCGGTCAGGAATGTGCAAGGAAATTGTTGAATACTTAACTAAGTGTCTCGAATGTCAGCAAGTCAAGGTGGAACATCAGCACCTTGTAGGTTTGTTACATCCCATACCTATACCAGAGTGGAAGTGGGAAGTCATTTCACTCGACTTTCTTACAGGTTTACCAATAACTAAAAGGCACAACGATTCCATAATGGTGGTGGTAGAGAGATTGAGTAAGGCTGCCCACTGATCCAGATTTTATGTAGGAACGCAACATAATACACATGTAACCATAAGAATAGAGATGCAGTGGAAATAATGCTTCATTTTATTAATAAAAGAATGACTGAAATAAGCTTACAAACGTAATGGAAACAAGCTAGGTCACTAGTAGCGTATCTCTGAGAAAGGATGTGGCGTACGCAGGCCTCTGAAATGTGTTACATTGAGGCTCGAAGGCCTATTATAGACATAATGGAAATAGATGAGATAGGGTACTAGCAATTCTTATCTCCGAGAAGAGATGTGTCGGCTACCAACCCCTAAACTGTGTTACAATGCAGACAGGATGGAGATGTGGTGAGGTAGGGCACTAGTAGCACTTATCTATGAGAAGAGATGTGTTGACTCCCAACCCCCTGAACTGTGTTACAATGAGGCTTGAAGGCCTATTTATTGTTGATAAACAATTTAAAACCCAAAACGTCCAAAAACCTAACCCTAGGAGATGAAGTGCCAAAACTGTGGGCCCTGTTTGGGTAAATTGGTGGTTCAACTTCCCGGGGATGTAACTTTGGCATCCGATCTCCGTTTGATGCGCTCAGTAGCTCGTTATAAATATATATCTGAGGACTACAACTTTTGAGTGAGAAACATTGGTCTACGACCCATGTTGCTCCCGATTTTTCCAAAAAGCGTCGTTTAGGGCCTCAAAACTGCTCAGGAAGTTCAGGATTCAAAAAACTGCTATAAATAGTAAGTTGTGCTGAAACTTACAAACTGAAACAACTGATGGTGGGGGTTCAAATGGACTTGGTGGGTGGCCACCAATATCCACCTGGATCATTAAGTCCCCAAAACGGCTCCGGGAGTGCAGGACCTGAAAACCTGCTAAAAATAGTAAGTTGTGCTTAAGATGAAAAACTAAAAGAATTGATGCTGCAAGTCCAAATGGAATAGGTGGGTGGCCATCGATATCCACCTGGATCATTCCTCCCTCCTTAGGAATAAATGGTCTCCATTGCGTTAAGTTCCTCCATGGAGGGGGAGGGGGGGGGGATTCTGCTGAACTTGGTATTGGACTTGTCCAGGATGTCGCAGACCTATTAGCTGACGTGCTAGATGTAGATGTGCCGTCGGTGGGTAGTCGTTGAAGGATCTAGGAAAATTTATCCATCATCGAGTTCCTCTGTTTCTCGAGGGTCTCCTCGAGCAAGATTTTAATAGGATCTCCTGCTCCCTCATCTTTCTTTCATTCCACCATGGGGGGGTCGTCAGGGTTGCGAGGTTGAACTCCTTATACCCTGGCTGCATTGGGGAGATGAAAAGAAAAAAAGAGAAAGAGCAGGCCGCTCTGATACCATTGATCTGGATTTTATGTAGGAACGCAACAGAATACACATATAGCCATAGATATAGAGATGCAATGGAAATAGTGCTTCATTTTATTAATAAAAGAATGACTGAAATAAGCTTACAAACATAATGGAAACAAGCTAGGGCGCTGGTAGCGTATCTCTGGGAAGAGATGTGGCATACGTAGGCCTCTAAATTGTGTTACATTGAGGCTCGCAGGCCTATTAGAGACATAATGGAAATAGATGAGCTAAGGTGCTGGCAACACTTATCTCTGAGAAGAGATGTGTTGGCAACCAGCCCCTGAACTGTGTTACAATGCAGACATGATGGAGATGTGGCGAGCTAGGGCACTAGTAGCGCTTATCTCTGAGAAGAGACGTGTCGGCTCCCAGCCCCTTGAACTGTGTTAAAATGAGGCTCGAAGGCCTATTTATTGTTAAGAAACAATGTAAAACCAAAAACGTCCAAAAACCTAACCCTAGGAGATGACACTCCAAAATTGTGGGCCCTATTTGGGTAAATTGGTGGTTCAACTTCCCGGGGACATAACTTTGGCATCGATCTCCATTTGACGCGCTCAATTGCTCATTAGAAATATCTATCCGAGGACTAAAAATTTTGAGTGAGCAACATCGGTCTACAACCTGTGTTTCACCCCGTTTTTACAAAAAGCGTCGTTTAGGGCATAAAAACGGTTCAGGAAGTTCATGACCCAAAAAACTGCTATAAATAGTAAGTTTTGCTGAAACTTACAAAATGAAATAATTGATGGTGGGGGTTCAAATGGACTCGGTGGGTGACCACCAATATCCACCAGGATCATTAAGTCCCCAAAATGGCTTCGGGAGTGCAAGACCCAAAAACCTGCTAAAAATAGTAAGTTGTGCTTAAGCTGAAAAACTGAAAGAATTGATGCTATGGGTCCAAATCGAATAGGTGGGTAGCCACCAATATCCACCTGGATCAAGGGCACACAAATCCAGTTTAGTAGCGCCTATCATCCACAAACGGATGGGTAGACCGAGCAGGTGAATCAAGTTCTAGAAGACATGTTAAGACTGTACGTGATGTAGCAGCCCATGAAGTGGGAAGATTACATACACTTAGTTGAGTTTGCATACAATAACAGGTACCAATATTCCCTAAAAATGAGTCCCTTTAAATAATTATATGGGAGGAAGTGTAGGACACCCATAAATTGGAGTAGTCTTGAAACCAAGTTAATGCTTGGACCCAAAATGTTGGCAGATATGGAGCATGAGGTGAAGAAGATTTCACATAGTTTGAAAGTTGCCCAGGACAGCCGGAAAGTATACACTGATTGAAAGAGAGCTTGTCCATAGTTTGAAGTGGGAGATCATGTTTACATTAGAATTAAACCAAGGAAAAGTACCTTGAGGTGGGCTACTTGAGCTAAACTAGCTCCCCAATTCTGTGGACCCTTCCATATCCTGGAAAGGATAGGGCCAGTTTCTTATCGGCTAACTTTACCGAGATAGACAAGGGTGCATAACGTGTTTCTTGTATCTCTATTGAAATGATATGTGCATGACTCCGGGCATATAATTCATTGGCAAAGTGTGCAAGTAACTCATGACTATTAAAATGTTTTAAAAGTGAAATGTCTATATGATTAGTTGAATGAATGTTGACTGTGTAGGTCGAACCAGATGATGAATTTCTAGTGGAGCCCGAGGGTATTCTCGAGCGGAGAGAAATAATGTTACGAATGTGGGTCATCTCCCAGGTTAAGATACAATGGAAGCACTTTAGCCCAGAAGATGCTACCTGGGAAGATAAGAACTCTATACAAGGAAGAGTAAAACACCAAGGATGGTGTTTTTCCTTAGGAGGGGAAGATTTAACACCCCATATTTTAATATTTTACTTTTAATTTTTAAATTACATTTGGTTGTTATCGAAAAATACTAGAAAATTTGATACACATGTTTAATGAATTATGTTATGATTATGAATAAAATTACATGCTTAGAATTACGAGAACTGTTTGGTAAAATATTTCCAAGATCCCAGAGTAGTTATAAGAAGCAATTGAACTATGACATTTACCTTCCCCTCCGTGGATAAATAGAAGATCTCAGTGAGGGGAAGGGGTTTTGAAAAATGATAATGAAAAAGGGTACACAACTAAAAATGATGAGATCAGGAGTGTCCAGAGATGGTATTTGACCAGTGGAACTCTGAACCCAAATAGCTGCAAGGGTTGGACTAGAGTCTTGAGGCCAACTTCTGCTAGTAAGACACTGCTACCTTGGACTTAGGTGAGGAGCACGGGGGGGAGTTGAGGAAATGATTACCTCTCTCACGGTTGGGAAAAACAAATAGATTTGAGTCAAGATTGTGAGATAAGTATTAACTTGTGTTTAAAGTTGAAAGTATTACTGAATCTTCTGCTAGTATGAATTTTGGTGTTAATAGAAGTTTGACACAAAAATAATAGATAATATTAGTTACGTAAATCTTACAGAAATGATTATGTAAGTCTTTAATAGATGCAGTACATATAATTATTTCAAATGATTAAAGATCACGGTATAGTATGATGATAATGAAAACTTGAGTACTGATAAACGAAATAGTGTTATTAGGGTAAGGAAACCTATGATAGGGAATCAATCAGTATGTATAGTGCCCCTGAAACTCTGGGGAGAAATTGTAATACCCTTATAAAATATAGTAGAGAATGTAGGTTACCCTCTCATAAGTGATCATACTAACCATTACAGAAAAGACAACAGTACACAATTTATGTGAATTAAATGCAATTGATTGGAATTTTGATAAGGGAAGCCATGAAGATTTGGACTCTAGACCCAATGAGGAGTCAAGTCCATAGCCCTCCATCCTTCAAGATGAGGGAATAGATGTTAGAAATATTATTTTAAATAATATCATTCACAGGAAACATAATACATGCACATGTAGAGTAAGTAGGACAAACAGAGAGAAGAAGATTGACCAATTATCATAATACAATTTTTGGTACCGCATATGAGTTAGGCCCTATTTGCCTGTGACCACACATAACATGGAGAGTTGGTCCCGATAAGGAAATCACAGGGAAAAGGTGCAAAGTTTTAAGAGGAAGGCCAAGCTATTTAAGTACCAGTCGGAAAAACGCCTTGTAATCAAAGAGAACAATTCAAGAGCCAGAGCTGGTGTGCTTTACTTTTAAATCAAAGAAAAGCAGAGAAATGGTGTACTTTCAGAGTTTGGGGGAGGTGCAAAGTGGAAAATAGGCAGTCAGGATCAAAAGCACAGATTTGGAGCAGAGAGATGGATGACGAAGATTAAATCACTCATCGCTCCCCTCAAGTTTTATCTTTTACCTCTTAAGACTTAGCCGAAACTTGTTTGTCAACCGATGCGATTTGGTGGGACCCATCCAACCTTACCGCATTACCAAATCGCATGAAATCCTTTGTTTCCACCTTTCCCTTACCTTTTCTCCATTTCTCACTTCTTGACATCTAAATGCCCGCACATCACACTTTGAAACAAATAACATTTAACACCCGTTGTGTGCATTATAAAACTTGTGATTTGCGACTTGCAGGCATGGTTCCACCTCTGTGCCAAGTCACCCTTCCCCCATTGTCCATCCCATTTTTCAAAATTACAACTTATTCCATTCTGTGAAATGTTAAAACTTACGATCGTTGATGTGCGATATCACATCGCATAGTTTTTAACTTACCTTTTGAAATGCCCACAACCTATTTTTTTTAACTTGTGATGTGTTCGGGTCCCACCTCCCCTCCATGCATCGTCCTCTCGTCATTTCACACCCCCCCCTCTCCGACACCACTTACCACTTGAGGCCCTCTTCAAAATCTGGTTTCTATTTTGAAATTCAAAAACATTGCATGGCCTTTTGAGGAGGAACATGAAGTTATGGTTAATGCGGTCTGCTCAGGAGATCTCTGCTAAAGAACTAGGTGTACGCAGTACTACAGGCTTCTTCATAATGGAATAAGTGGAAATCACCAGGCTGAGGGAGTGGAGGTTTGCAATCAATAGATGGAATGATACGATGACAGTCAGTCTATCCACCTATGACTACTCCTCACCATACCGTCTTCAAAGCTCCCATTACTAGCCTCTATGGGTGACCATGTCCTTCCTATTTTCCATTTAATTTTGATGATTTTTTTGGTGAAATCTCAATTTCCCCCATTCCTGTTTTAATTCTCTCAGTACAAAAGTAATTTCTCAATGTATGCTCTACAATTTAGGTAGGATGTTTTGATTTCGTAGGTATGGGTCGATCATAAATGATTAGTACCATAATACCCTCGAAGGGAACTCTATATGTAACTCGTTCCAAGACTGAAGAAGGGTTCTAGAATTTGGAAGAATTTTGTTGTAGTTTTGTATGATTGTGCTCCATTTTCTCTGAGATACATATTTTGGAGAGCTACCTAAACTTAATATGATACAGAGCAATTATTTGGATTCCAGATGGAGCAATGAGTAGTATGTATCTATTTCTTTCTGTTATCAGTAATCTCATTTTTATGTATAATCATCTGTCATGCTATGTTTCTTTGATGGTCCGTGTAATGTAGCTGCTGGTAGTTTGCAATTTTATTCATGAATTCATGTTTGCATAATGCCCAGGTGTTAACTCTCATGTTTTAAGCTTACTAAAATCCCTTAATTCGCGCTCCACGAATCTTTGTTTTTGCCCATATCTCATACATATCCACTTCCTCTGAGGTCGCGGGGGACATATTATTATATCTCTTAAGCCTGCCTCTTATGGGTTCCTTCTCCATTCTTCCTCAGTGCCTCTGCACATTTTAAAGCTTTTGCTCATTTTTTTATTCTTGGCCCATCTAATAGACATCAGTATCATAGCCTCCTAAGCCCTCTCATAGTATAAGGAATTCACATGAATCGACTCCAAGGTATTCTCCATCCATGAACCACCAAAACCATTGTTCTCTTATTCCATATTTTTTCAGAGGCATTTATACAATTGTCCACATTTAACCTCTAAGTTTAAGATGTCCTAGGCACTGGTATTTTGCAACTCAAGGCTCTGTCTAGGAGCTACAACATATTTTTGGTGCTGTAATATCCCAAAATACGGAAAATAAGCAGTATTGGGAATATTTTAAAATATTCCAAAAATGGACTGCTGTTGTACTATACAACCTCACTGTAAATTTTAGAAATGTTCATGAACAATAGAGTCCCTCTTTTATATGTTTAAAACACTTAGAAATAAAATTCATTGTTTTGGAAAATTTCATATTGTTACTAAACAGATTCAACATTCAAAAACTTATAATCCGATCTAATATACAAGGCCTTATCATAAAAAACAAATCAAATTTAAAAGTTCAATCGCAATCGGAGAATCGGAAATAACCTTTAAAAGAAATTTCATACGCCTATTTCAAATCCTTAGATGCAATTAGTTCGATCGAAAATTTTCAATCGCTAAGAGTTTAAAACGGTCATTTATAACTTATGATGCGATGCGGTCAATTGCAATCGATTAATCGGGATAGTCTTTAAGAAATTCTTTACGCTTAATTGAAATTCCCCGATCCGACGTGCGTTTGACAATAAACGCTTTCAAAAGAAAAATCAAACATTTGTTCAAAAGTCTTATATGGTAGACCCCACCATTAGATATCGGAAATATCTGCAATCGCAATCGATTAATCGGGATAAACGTATTATGATCTTCATATGTCATTCGAAAACTTTCGATGCGATTCATTTATTGCATACGAAAAGTTCAGAATGAGTGAATATTTTAATATTTCACAAGCGCCAAATCTCTATTGGTACGAGGGCATTCAATAACGAATCAAATGAATATGGTTAATGATTTGGTTTTAAATACGTGAGTGTGACCCAAAAGGAGCATTTACGCGATATACGAAACAAATAAATGAAAATCATAAGTTCATAAATCATTCCGTTTGAGTTGCTTGTTTATCACAACTGAGAGTTTATTGTCTTGCAGAGCCAAAGAACACTAAGCTCTTTCATTCACAGACAAAGGGAAGCGGTAGAAAATGCAGAAATGTCAAAGAGAGGGAGAAGAAACAAGACTGCTCTGCCAGTGAAGTTTGTCGAAACTCCTACGGTCTCAAAAGAAAAGCCCATAAAACTAAGACTAGTCACAGATACATCATGCCAGGGGCTTGGGAAAATGACATGGGAAGCAGTCTACAACCTATTGGAAAGTGAAAACCCCAAGGTCACAGTGGAAAAGGCATCAGTTCCAGACGGAGATAGCTCAGATTCTGACTCTGAGATCACTGAAAAATCACTTGCAAATTCGTTTTTGCATCGAATTGCAGCCAGAGCGAGCATCATGCCTTATTATGATGCAGTTCGATGGGTTATTGACAGTGTAAAGATACAAGACAGAACGTTTGTTTCAGCATCTGGAGTACCTTTTGGCTCGTTTAAAGCAGAAGACCTGAAAGCAATGTATCACCTTCCAGACCCGCAGAAGGTGTATAACAAGGAATTTATCAAAGATTTTGCTGATAATAACAAAGTCCAATCTGACCCTATCAAAGATTGGAGGAAAAACCCAGAGAAGCACCGAAATGAAGCATCCGGTATGTATTCTATAGATTCCCTTCTGCCTCCATATTGCTATGCAGCTGCCATGATGTGTAGGTTATTTGGCAATGATAATTCAGCTAGGTTTTCTATACAAATGGTCCCATTAATCCTAGCTGCTGTGAATTCCGACATTATGGATTGGGCTATTATTCTTTCTGATAGAATGGCCAATAGGATACTTGAATACAGACAAGAAAAAACCGCTGGAAATTCTACTCCCTTTTTCTTTTGTGCCTATATTCTTGATGCTCTTTGTTTCAATTCCGAATTTCCCTTATTTGGATGGAAATGGACTCCCAAAGACCCTGTTCCAATTCATATTTATCATAAATTGCTTTGGAAGGTTCATTTCCAAGATAATGTATATAGAATCTGTCATGGTTTCCTCATCCCTGTTTTCCAAACCATTTTTAATCGCTTTCCTCCTAGATTTTCTGATAAAGCTAAGGCCGACCTATCTGCAATCGGAGATTGGTTTGGGGAGGAAAAATTTACATACATCAGGGTTTTTGGTAGTATAGTGGAGCCGCATGTTCTTCCGCTTTTTGTTCCAGACAAACTTCTTGCTCAAGAAATTTCCTATCAATTGACAGTTGAAGGAATATCTAGGTCTTTGAATAACAGTAAGAAGAGAATGTGGCCTCAATTCCCACTCAATTGTGGTCAGTTCACTCTAAATGATTTCAAGCATGCAGAAAAAGAAGTCTCCAAGATAAAAGGTTGTAAATTTGCAACCATTCCTGGAAGACAATATGATCCAAAAAAGATAGCATTTGATGTCACTGCTTCAGTTTCAATTGCTCGTTTTGAGCATGAACCATATCTGTTCGATGATTTGTTTGTTTCATTAGATAATTTTCCTCGAATTTTTGACTTGGCCAAGTCTAAATTTCAACAGGAGGAAATAAATAAATTTCTCTTATTTAGAAGCCAGAGATTGTTGAGAGTTCCTCTGGACCAGCTGAGAACTCAAATCCAAAAATCAGAGACAGAAGGTACATTCGGCCAAACGCCAGTAGAAACATCTACCAGCAAAATCATTACACAATCGGCTGTCAACCAGCCGACTGTACATACTCAAAAAGTGGTCACTATTGACAAACCTGATGTCCCAAAGGGAAATACTGATGATAAATCCGGTCCAAATACTGGCCAGAAGTCTACTGCTCAAATAACAGAGAAATGCACAAATATCAATGATGATGTGCATAATCAAAAGGATGGATCGGATGACAAAAGCACTGAGCAGAGCATAGATAAAGAAAAAGGAAAAGAAACAACTAAGGAGATTATGGTTTCCACTAATCTTAATGTTTCTCCTCAGCTATTAAAACAATATGATCAGTTTGCTCAACAGCTTGGATTGCAGGATAAAGATGAAGAACAAATAGAGCAGGATGTTGAAATCATTCCTGAACATCCTACAGGGCATATTGTATTAAAAGTTGAGGAGATCCCTCCTTTGGATGTATTTTACAGCCCTAAACATAAGGTTGTTATTAAAAGACAAAGAAAGAGAAGAAAAACAGAACAGGGCATATTTTCTACTCCATCAGAGGAATTTATAAATATTGTTTATAAGAACAATGAAATGAATCCATTTGAAGACCTCACGAAATTGTCCTAGTATACAGGAGCTTATAGTGCTGCAACAGTGGATAAAGTTGTAGAAGTTTCTCAACTGATAACTCAGAAAGATCTCCACATAGCTTCACTGGAAGAGCAAGCTAAGGAAAATCAGCAACAGATTAGCCAATTGCAACAGCAACTACAGGATCAGACACTCAGGTCCAAAGAATTGGAAAAACAGCTTGCTGAAGAAAAGAAGAAAGTTGATGAAAAAATTTTAGGCAAACAAAAACAGCTAAATGAAGAAATTTCTAAGTTACAAAGTCTGTTAAAAAATGAGGAAAATGCAAAAATGATTCAAGAAAAGGAATTTCAAGCAACTTTGGATAAGTTTAAAGATTACCCAAAGTTAAATGAATTCAAATCAGAAGCCCTTGAGGCTAATAAACTATTGACTCAGCAGTTAATTGAATTTTGCTCAAAGCTGTCACAAGCAGAACCTTTTTGTGATATTACTTCATCTTTGATCCAAAATATCATAACTCTTAGACAAGAAATAGATGATGCCGATGAAAAGATTTATGAGTTTCTCAACTGGCAGGATACAGAAAAGGGAAAAGAAGCAAATCTTCTTAGGATAGAGGAAAAACACAAAGAAATCTTGTTTACAGAATGGGAACATCAAATAATGAAAGCTGAGAGAGCAATATCAAGGGCCAGAAATATGATGAATAATATCACGCAATTCATAAATGACAGCTTATACTCAATCAATCTCATTTCAGACTGTGTTCCTGGCAGTTTGCCAAAAATAAAAGAAACTGAAGACAGGTGGAGAGAAGAAATGGAAAGGAAAAGTCAACAAATCAGCAAACTTCAAACAATATCCTGGGACAGTATGTGGACTCATTTGATCAAACCAAACAATCAACAGACGACTATCAAATTCCTATCAAACGCTGTCGATTGTTTAATTCCAGAATTTTCCGATGCCACCTATGCTGGACAGTTGCATTCTGAGATGAGTCATCCACCGAGACTCCGAGATATGTTGAACATTTGCAACTTGGCTTCATCAAGCGAGAGAGAAAAAAAATGAATCAGTTTCAATCAAGATAGCCTTTCAGTTTTAATTTGATAGATTGTAGCAGTAGTATTAGGATTTTGTTATGTAATTTCTTATTTAAATCCCTCTCATGCATTTAGAGAAGGATCGGAAGTTGTAATATTTTTGGGATTTGGAGCTAACATTTCTGTACTTCATTCCTTATTATATTTATATGAAAGATCACATCTGGTGATTTTTGGTGCTCAAATTATCTTTGAAGTGTTTCATTTTTGTGCCTTTGGATTTAATTTTACATCGGAGTTACTAGATCAGAGTATCACATTTCATTTGACAGTCTTCAAGATGAATGAGGTATTTTTATCTGTTCACTGTTGATTTTCTCTGTTATATGGTATTCATTTGAAGAATTTGCTATCATTTATATATTTGGTTTTCATAATATTTCCTTTTTATATTATCATTTCTGAGTATAATTGGAATGTTATCATTTATAAGCATATATGAATGGTATATAATGATGAATGCAATATGCTAATATAACTCTGTTTAATTTCTTAAACAGAGTTATCTTTATTCGTTTCTGCACATTTCAATTTAATTAATAATACATTTCCATGGTTATTATTAGATTGAAACAATCTTAAGTTGTATTCACATATAATTACCCGGGTTAAAATTAGAATTTCTTTATCAGTATTTAGCTTAGATTAGATAGTTTTATTTTCGGTTAATTTAGTCCCATTTTCACCCATCCAATTCAATCCATTTAGTTATAAGGAAACTGGTCCTTTAAATCCAGTCGGAGCCACCATCCCAAACGGAAAAGGAGCTGTCTTAAGGTCCCGACCGGGTGGTTTTCCCCAATGTTTGAAGCAGAGATTTTCTAGGCTTCAACATTTTTGGCGCCAGAAGGAGGGCCATCAACTGTGAATGGCAAGCAAACCCAAATCTGCAAACCATTCTAAGAGTAATTCTCCCTCCACATCACCTCATACTTCCCAATTGCATGCTGATTCTTCAGCATCCAAGCAAGAAGAAGAGGTATCCACTATCACTGCTCAAACCCATCATACTTCAGAACAATTAAGTCTTGAATCTCCTGAAGTTCAGTCTCTCATCCATAAACTTCAGAGTTTCTCGATTTCACCACAGAAATCTGAGCTATCTCAAAGCAGCGAGACTTCGCAATTCAATCTACCTCACCCTCTCACTAGACTTCAGAGTGAAAAGCTCGGTATTGAACCTACTGAATTCCCTTTACCTAAAAGGAAAAGGGCAAAGAAAAATATTGAAGATTCTGACAGTGAAGCACTTTCATCCACATCCTCCATCTCATCTTCCCCAGTGCGAAGTCAACCATCCACTCCCTCATTACATATTGTTGTTCACCAGGAATTTGGAACTTCAACATCTCAACCCGCTCACTCCTCAATATCAATTCCTTCCCAGACATCTGGAATCTCAACAATAGTATCATCCACCACTGGTATTACAATGGCAGATCCATGGACCAGACCTGGTGCAGTCAATATGCCCGCACCATTACATGCATTACCTGATGCTCCTGAAAAATGGCTACCCAATTTTAATCCAGAAAATGGAACCCAAGCTGAGGAACATATCAATAACTTCATGTTAGCAATTAATTTGAAGGGAGTAACTGAGCAAGATGTCGTTGTTAGGCTTTTTCCTTATACATTGCAAGGATCAGCAGGATCCTGGTATTTTTCCCTGCCTTTTGATTCTATTACCTGTTGGGACATTTGCCAAGAACAGTTTCTCACTAAGTATGGAGATGATAGATCTTTAGCTACACTAATAAATGATCTCTCCAATCTTAGGATAGAGCATAGGGAACCCATTAAAGAATTTAATGCTCGTTTCAATAAACTTTTGAATAAAATCCCAACGACCTCTAAACCAAGTGAAAAAATCAAAAGTGAGTGGTATATTACTGCCCTACCTGCCAATATAGCTATTTTTGTAGACAGGGCCGCAAAACCAACACTTGCTGAAAACATGAAAGAAGCACTTGCTGTGGAAAAACGTATTAATGCTCTAGAAAAGAAAGCGGCTCTTGAGGAAAGAAAAACCAAAAAAGCTTCATTCAAAGAAGACTCAAAGAAGAAAATCTCGAAAGATCCATATGATATGGAAGGCCTTCAAAAGGTCCTCAAGACTATGTCAAATGAAATGATTGAAATTAAGAAACAAGTAGCTGAAACTTCAACCAAAAGGCCCTTTAAGAATTATAAGAAAACCGAATCAAAACCACCAAATATCATATCTTATGCAGATTCAGATCAAGAAGAAGAAGAAGAGGAAAAAATCTCACTAACTGATAATGAAGAGGAAATTGTTGAATGCCATGGCATGTGGGATTTCATACTGCCCAACTCCGATACAGATAATGATGAAGAAGCTTTTCCTGTCTCTACTAGGAGTAAGAGTACCTTCGAACCTGTTCAGGCAACTTCAAAGAAACGAAGTGCAGGTGCTGCTACAATAAAGGAAAAAGTACCTACAAAGAAATCACCTACAGCAGTTCCCCAAAACCAGCCTTCAACTTCAAGGACTCCTTCAACATCTAAAACATTAGTAGTATCCGATTCAATGGATTACAATATTGTTGATGATATGAAGAAAACTAAGGCAAACATTACTATGTTTGAACTTAGCAAATTAAAACATCAGCAGAAATTGCTTCTCAAAGAATTGAATGCTGTTCCCTGTTCACCTCTTCCCAGTGCTAAAGCTGCAAATGATTCTGGTCAACCACCTTCTGGAATGATAGAAGCTACTGATTCAGTCCTGATTGGGGATAGATCAAATTCTCATACTCCACCCTTCCTTTTGACTTTTGAGATCTATAACAGAAACCTACACAATTGTTTGATTGACTCAGGGGCATCATCCAATATAATGCCAGCTTCAGTTTGTTCCAAGCTGAACATAGAACCCCAAAAGTCTTCCATACACATTGTACAGTTAGACAGAACCAAGGTCCAGGTTTTAGGAGAGATTAACTCTGTAACTATCAGGTTATCAGCTGATCCACGGGTAGTTCAATGAATTGATATCTTAATAGCTGATATACCTGAATTTTATGGGTTGATCTTGAGTAGGGATTGGTCTGAAAAGCTCCATGGGTATATTTCTACCGATTGGTCTCACATGTGGTTACCCTGTAAGGGAAAGCCAAATCAAATAAAAATCAATCGGGAGAAACACATGACCCACACTGTAACAGATTTTGAACAGGAAAATCAACCAATTGCATTTAATAACAACATCTTGGGAAATTATTCATCTGAGTCATTTTTTGGAAATCTCACTGCCCAACCATCTCCTTTCTCAGTAAACAATTTAACATCACAGATCGAAAACTATTCACAAACAGATAGGTCAAGATGTTTTAATGATACTGGGGAAACTGTAAATAAGATTGTTAATACTTCTTTATTTTGGTCTTTATATTTTGACGGCTCTAAATCTAACGAAGGTTCAGGAGCAGGGTGTATCTTGGTTAGCCCGCAAGGTGAAAAGACAATGCTGTCCTGTAGGTTAGAATTTGAATGCACAAACAATACGGCTGAGTATGAAGCTTTAGTCCAAGGTTTGTATAAAGCAATTGGCCTTAAAGTGCAATATTTGAAAGTATTCGGCGATTCTGAAATTATTGTCAAACAGGTGAGAAATACAATTCACTGTCTTTCAAATCACCTCAAACATTATCAATCGCTGGTACAAGAACTCACCACACACTTTTCTACATTCAATATTTCTTCTATCCCTAGGTCTCAAAATTCAGCAGCAGACTTGCTAGCCAATGTTGCCTCCAGACTCATACCCTCCGAAGATTATAGCCCAGATAGATTTTCAATAGAATTACTTTTTCGACCATCTGTCCCAGACAATGTCACAAATTGGAAAGTTTTTTACCATGATCAAGATATCTTAAATTTCATGACTTCAGAGAAATCATATGATGATCAAATTATTGACGAAGAAGATCACGATTTACAAATTGCTTCAAAAGGTAATAAAATCCCATTCCGAAATCTGTTGTTAGATTGGAGGACTTATATGATATTAAAGACAGATTCAAGAAAGTCACTAATACCAAGCTTCAAAGTTCCACTTTGAAATTTGAATTAGTGAATCTTGGTTCTGATTCAAAACCTCAAAATGTTAATTTAGGACTTAATTTAACATCAGAGGAAAGGGATACTTTCATTAAACTATTGAACAAATATAAAAATGTTTTCGCTTGGAATTATGATGATTTAAAAACATATGATACTTCGGTTATTCAGCACACAATTCCAATGCTTCCCGATATTAAACCTGTTCAACAAAAGCTAAGGAAAGTTCATCCAAATCTTGAAGATCAAGTCAAATCAGAACTTAATAAACTTTTGAAAGCCAAAATCATTTTTCCTGTCAGGCATTCCAATTGGGTTTCCAATATGGTACCTGTAAGGAAGAAAAATGGTGATATAAGAATCTGTATTGATTTCAGAAATTTAAACAAGGCATGTTTAAAAGACAATTTCCCATTACCAACCATGGAACAGATACTTCAAAAAGTAGCTGGTTCTGAACTTATGTCCTTTCTTGATGGATTTTCAGGCTATAATCAAGTCTTAGTTCATCCAGATGACAGATTGAAAACAACTTTCAGAATAAAATGGGGAACTTATGCTTATCAAAAAATGCCTTTTGGATTAATAAATGCAGGAGCAACTTTCCAAAGAGCCATGGACATAGCATTTAAAGGTCTGATCAATAAATCAGTTGTTGTTTATCTCGATGATATAACATTATTCTCAAAAAAGAGAACCAATCATCTACATGATCTAAAGCAAATATTTGAAAGATGTAGAAGGTTTGGTATTTCCTTAAATCCAAAAAAATCTTTCTTTGCTTTGGATGAAGGAAAAATTTTAGGATTTGTTGTGTCAAAAGATGGTATATACATTGATCCAGACAGAGTTAAAGAGATCTCTGATATTTCTTTACCTCATAACAAAAAATCCATGCAATCATTTCTTGGACAAATCAATTTTGTAAAAAGATTCATTCCTGATTTTTCTTTAATTGTTTTACCTATGCAAAATATGATCAAGAAGAATTCAGTATTCAAATGGGGGCATAAAGAGAAAAAAGCCTTTGAGGCAATCAAACAGGCAATCATTAATGCACCGGCATTAAGTACTCCGGATTTTTCTAAAGACTTTATTTTGTATACCTTAGCCACAGAAACATCCTATGCAGCTGTTTTAACACAACTCAATGATCAGAAAATTGAAGCACCAATTTCTTTCTTTAGTTCAAATCTGCAAGGAGCTGAACTGAATTATTCCGACGTTGAAAAACAAGCCTTTGCTGTGTTCAAATCAATCAAGCATTTCAGACCTTTTCTCTTAAAAACTCATACAAAAATCATTGTCCCATTCTCTGCAGTGAGGCAATTATTAATTCAGAGAGAAGTAGGAGAAAAACGAGCTAACTGGGTAACAACTTTACAAGAATATGATGTTGATATTAAACCAGCTAAGATTGTTAGAGGACAAGGTTTTTGCAGATTATTAGCAGGAGCTCATAACATACCAGAGAATGATCATTCAAATCAAGATATTCAAGTAAATCAGATAAGTATTACGGATTCTAAGTCTCAGTATTCTGATCTCATCTATTACTTGAAAAATGGGTATGCTCCTTCTGATCTCAGCTATAAGAAAAAACGTGCTTTAAGATTAAAAGCTATTAAATATGAGATCATTGATAATGTGTTATTTAGAAAAAATTATGATTCAATTTTGTTGAGATGTCTTGAAAAGACTGAGGCTGAAAAGGTTTTGCAGGAGTTGCATGATGGACCAGCAGGAGGTCATTTTGGAGGTGATACCACAGCTCACAAAATGATTCGTGCTGGCTATTATTGGCCTACCCTTTTTAAAGATACACATGAATATGTAAGAAAGTGCAGAATCTGCCAAACTGCAAGTGGAAGGCAAAGGAAACCAGCCTTTCCTTTGCAACCAGTAAATATTGAGCAACCATTTGAACAATGGGGACTTGACATTATTGGTGAGATAGTACCTCATTCTTCCAAGCAGCACAAGTACATTCTAACTGCAACCGATTATTTTACAAAATGGGTAGAGGCAATCCCTTTGAAGGTAGCCAATTCTGATGCAATTATTGATTTCATAGATCAATTTATCATAACCGGGTTTGGTGTACCTCAAGCTCTTGTCTTTGATAATGCATCTTATTTTTCAGGAAACAGTTTAATAGAATTTGCAGTTAAAAGAGGTTTTAAACTCAAATATTCAACAAATTATTACCCACAAGGTAATGGGTTAGCTGAATCCACCAATAAAAATCTTATCAAAATTATTAAAAGGACTATCGATCAAAATCAAAAGAATTGGCATAAATCTTTAATCTTTGCATTATGGGCTGATCGTATTACTGAGAAAGCTTCAATAGGAACTTCACCTTTTAATTTAGTTTATGGAAAAGAAGCTTTGATACCATCAAATTTAACTCTTCCATCATTAGCCCTAGTACAATTTATTGAAGAAAATCCTTCTTCATCCGTTCAATTGAGATATGATCAAATCCTTAAACTAGAAGAAGAAAGAGATAAGGCTAAAATTGTTCATGAAAAACATCAACAGCTTGTAAAATCTTCTTTTGATGCAAGTTCTACTGGCTCAAAAATTTTGTCAATTGGTGATCTTGTTCTAAAATGGGATAAGGCACATGAAGAAAAAGGTAAACATACCAAATTTCAAAATATGTGGCTTGGACCATTTCAGATCGTTGAAAAGATAGGCTCAAATACATTCATGCTCCAAGATCTAACAGGTAAGAGAGAATCTCTTCCTGTAAATGGGCTTATCTTAAAGAAATTCTTCTCATAAGGAGGTAACCCCTTCTTAAATTGTACATATTCCTTTTTGCAAAGTCTTATATTGTTTTTACAAATAAAGGTTGTTAATAAGTCTCTAATTGACTGTTTACTTGATAGAAAAATTCTTAAGAAAAATATTATAAATATTTATTTTAGTGTAAATAAGAATTTTTAGAGAAATGATTATATTCTCTTGATAGTTTTAAATAAGATGTTAAACTTTGAAAGATTATACCAATTGTTACACCATTTTTTGGTCATCTAACCTTTTATCATTAGATGGACCCAAGTACACCATGTAAGACCAGTTTTACCCCAAGTAAAACTGCTTTCACTATGTTAATTAAAGAAACCCCAAAAGGAATAATTAATTAAACCATAATTTAATTATTATTCCCAGTCATGTTTAACCCAAAAACAAAGAAATTAATGAGATACACCCATAATTATCTTATTATTTTCTAGGAATAATTATTTAAATAATATTCCTTGTTAAATATGACCAAATCAACCACTCTTGATTAAATAAATCATTATTTATTTGATTATATCCCAGCCACTTCCTTAAAAGGATAAATAAATCATTTATTTATTTATTCCTCACTAATCAAGGGATTTGACCCAAGTCAAAGTCCCTTTCCCTCCAACAAATAATAATAAAATATTCCATAGAGGTGGATCTAGATTTGGTTAACATTATTTTAATCATGCACCAAGATCTAGAATGACCCAATATTTTGTTATAAATAGGAGGGTTTTCCCCTTCATTATTCACCTTTTGTTGCCCATTAGATCACTCTGGATCTATACACTTGGTCTCATTTTTCCGCCATTTTGCTCCCATTGAGCTCTACCTTCTACATTGGGTTTTCTACATCTACAAGAGAGAGAAAGCTTAGATCTGAGGTGCTGAGGACTACAAAGAACCCATCCCATTGAGGAGATCTGGATACACCTTCTTGTTTCCTCCCAGGTGCCCTGTAATATAAAATTCATTCAAAAATCGTGTTCTTGTCTTGTCTGTTGGATGCATGGAGCAAACTCTTTACTTTACTGCTTAATGTCTTTCCATTTATAGATCTGTTTGTTGCAGCACTTTAACTACTAATTGCAGATCTGAAGATGTTTTGCAGCCATTATTGTTGTTAGGGCTATTAGTTATGCGTAGCTAAAGTGGTTCTTTTCGTACACTTCGACGAAGAATTCATACTAACAAATGGCGACTCCACACGGGTTTTAAATTACGACCGCTGTCGTTTTTCATATTCCTGCATATCCAGCTACTTCAAGCCCTAGGGCTTCTTTTCAGCTGCTTAGTTTTCCTCTTTTTATGTCATTTTTCTCACATAAAACCCTAAAAATTCCAAATTTCTAACTTCCGTGTGTTTCTGGCCCTATTGCGCAGGTAAGCGACACCAGCCGCAACTGAGACGGCAACTTTTCTGAAAATCTGCCGCCGAGACAACCAGAACAGGGGGGTCGCACTTTTTGGCCCTAAACCTGCGACCTGGACCTCCAGGTCGCACTTTTCAGCCAGTTTTCTGCGACCTCAACTCAGATCAGGTCAGAAACTGCGACCTGACTTTTTTCCAGCATTTTTTCTGCAATTTTTCTGGGTTCTGCTGCAGCCTCTGCCAGGGTCTTCCAGCCTCTGTCTCAGCCCGCCTTGACCAAGATCTGATCTGTTTTTACTCACCTAAGTGGGAACCCAGCCCCTTAGGGCTTTAGTACCCTCCACTTTTTGTGGAAGAGTCTCAGCTGTTTCAGCCGTCGGTTTCAGAGCTTCAGCCCCCTCTTTTCCAGATCTGTTACCTCCCTTTCAGATCCATTGAAATCAACCTCTTTTCCTTTCAAATCACCTCCTGTCATTTTGTTTGGACCTCCTTTGAAGGCCTCCGCCTTGCCCCCCCGGTTTTTGCTGATTTCCCTTTTTCCAGCCACCTTGCCTCTGTCTCTTGGCTGTGACCTGCACCCCTTGTCTGCAGCTTTATCCTCCAGATCTCTGTCCCCTTTGACCCCAGATCTGTCGAGCATCCTTTGTGTGTGTTTCCATAGTTTTCCCCTTTCTTTTCAGCATAGTTGTGAGAGACCCACCTTCTTGAGTTAGATAGATGCATACGTAGCCGTTATTTTTCTGTTATTTCAGCATTTTATTTCTGTTCTCTGTAGTTTTATTTTCAGCTACGTAGCACACTTTTTTCTTGCTCTCAAACAACGGAAAGGGTTTAAAAATTAAAATCAACGCACACCACACACTGACCCTAAGTGAAGAAGTGCCTGGTTTACACCGCCTGGCAAAGACTCTAAAATCAATTGTCACTGCACCTTTTCTGCCCTTGACCTCCTTGATTTTGTCCCTTTCTTCCCTTGTCGGTTTCCTTCTTCCTGTCATCATTGCGCCCCCAAAGCGCCTTTCCAAGAGACTTCTTGGCCTTCACCCTCAGTTTCCGGTTGATCGACCTGCTCCGCACCGCCGTCGTCGAGCCAGTCCACCTTCGAGTCCGCACTCCGACTCCTCTCCTGATTCATCGGGTCCCCCTCCTCCTTCCGGTTCTCCCCCTTTTACCTTCACCATGTCTGGACCAGGGCCTAACGCTAGCGGTTCTCCCAGCCCCAATGCCGGCCCTACTTCTAGCGGAACCATCACAACCACTACTCCGGCCACCCCTGTGCTGCCGTACATTGCAGGCCTCAGCCTCCCCGATTTCCATCAGTTGATTAACGACCCCATTCACCACAATGCTACCTGGCCCACTATGCCCACCAAGTTACCCTCAGATATCCCTAAGTTCGAGGGCCTTAATGGCGAAGACCCAACCAATCACGTCCGGTCTTTCCACATGTGGTGTTCCTCCAACTCCATTACCGATGACTCCATCAGTCTTCGGTTGTTCCGACGCACGCTTACCGGCGAAGCTTCTAAATGGTATGTCGAGCAGGCCACTTCCTCCCATACCACGTTCGAGACTCTTGCCCAAGCCTTCTTGTCGTACTTCCCGCTCCCTCTCCGATACGACACTGGTACGGAGCTCTTGACTTCATTTAAGCAATCCTCTTCCACACGCCTTTCTGCCCATGTTCAGGAATGGCGACGAAGATGGAGCTTATGTCGAGCCCCTCCCTTTGAAGATCGGGTTTACATGGACTGGTTCCTTCGCACCCTCCCATCTCCCATCGGCAAAGATGTCGCCTCTCACCTTCCTCAATCTGAAGAAGCCGCCCTCCAAATAGCTTTAAAATATGACCTGATCTACGCTCAATCTGGTTATGTTTATACCGTTCTCCCTGACATCCCCCGGCCCGGTGGCGCTAACGCCCCGGGGGCATCTCATTCCGCCGACGGTATTGTTGGATCTCTTTCCCACCCCTCTGCTCACCCTCCTATGAGCCATGGCCTTCCTCAGGGGGGGGCCAGCACCTCTAGCACTCTGCCCCCTCCCGGCAACATGTATCCGGGATACGGCATGCCTCCTCCTTTTGCCCAACCTCCTGCTTACCTCAATGTCGCCTTGACCCTTTACTTTTATCCACGGCACAGTGCGCCGGCTCTCCCCGGCATGCGCTTCCGCCTCTCCTTGCCTCCTCACAGCACACTTGCCAGCTACCAGCCCCTTCGGGGCAAGTATTTGCACAGCAAGTGCGATTAATCCCCCTTCTTCTCAAAGAGCGGAAGCAGTTCAACCTTCACCCCCGTGCTTAGAGGACCCAATTCGCGTATGGACCACAGCACGCAACCAGCCTCGGGGCATTCCGCCCAGGCCGGACAGGCCGCTTCGCACAAACAAGCCCTGTTCGTGTTGCGGTGTTTACGGTCACTACACTCACGATTGCCCTCTCTTACCCCAGATGCGACAGATGTGGGAGTCTCAAGCCACATTGCGCGGACAACACGCCTCCCCTCATGCTCCTCCTAATGTGGCCACTACCCAGCCAACTGTGTTCACTGATCCTTTCCCTCAACAAGGATTCGTGGCTACCCAACCCCCCGACAGTCCTGTGGCCACCCCCTCATCCATCTCTGGTTCCTCTGATTACCAGATCCTTATGATGCGCTCTGATCCTGCTGATGACCAAATGATCGTGTTTGACGCCACTCAATCGGACCATCCTCCTCTCCCACCTTCCGTCGCTTTCCAAATCCCAGTCAAAATCCGGAACGCCACTGTATCCCGGTGCATAATTGATGAGGGGGCATCCACCTGTGTGATGTCCGCTTCGGTTTGGAAGCAACTCGGATCCAATGAGCTAGCCCCTTCCACGATCACCCTTCGAGCGTGGGATGGTCATGCCTCCCAGCCTATTGGCCTGTTTCGTACATGCCCCATCACCCTCGCCGGTAAGACTGTTTGCGTTGATGTCGAAGTCATTGATGCCCCTCTAGACTACAACATTCTCTTGGGGCGAAGCTACACCTACGCCATGTCTGCTGTCCCATCTGCGGTTTTCCGCAAGATGTCCTTCCCACATAATGGGAATATCGTCACCATTGACCAGCTATCTTATCATGAGCCGCCGTCTCAGACCTCCTCCGAGCCGACCATCTCTTCCGTAGCCAACAAGCAAACCGTCGATTCCTTGACCAGTGTCTCCCCCGACGTCTATAAAGATTCCACCCTGCTTGGTACTTTTCCTCACCTTTCCCCCCCTCCTGTTACCGATCCCAGCTTGTCGAATGTTTGCATGATGCAATCGTCTCAGGCCACCCGTAAATGGCCTGCCTCGGCTAGTCCGCAACCCCCTCCCCGCCCTCCACACGGGTTTTAAATTACGACCGCTGTCGTTTTTCATATTCCTGCATATCCAGCTACTTCAGGCCCTAGGGCTTCTTTTCAGCTGCTTAGTTTTCTCTTTTCATGTCATTTTTCTCTCATAAAACCCCTAGAAACTTAGAAATTTCTAACTAGTGTTCTGGCCCTATTGCGCGGTAAGCGACACCAGCCGCAAGCGAGAACGGCAACTTTTCGAAAATCTGTCGGCCCGAGAAACAACTTGAGCAGAGAGTCACTGCCCCAGCCCAAAAACACAACGACACAGGCCTTTTTAAACCCTATTTCACTTTGACCTCAACTCGAATCAATTCGAACCCTGCGACCTGCCTTTCCCGGCATTTTACGCAATTTTAAGATTTATAGCTGCCGGCCTGCGCCGAAGTCTTCGGCCTGCGTCTCAGCCCGCCTTGACCAAGATCTGATACGTGCCTCCACCTAAGTGAGGAATGACCTGGGGCTTTATTACCCTCCACTTTTTGTGGAAGAGTTTCAGCTGTTTCAGCCGTCGGTTTCAGAGCTTCAGCCCCCTCTTTTTCCAGATCTGTTACCTCACTTTCAGATCCATCGAAATCAACCTCTTTTCCTTTCAAATCACCTCTTGTCGTTTTGTTTGGACTTCTTCTAGAGGCCTCAGCCTTGCCCCCCCCCCCCCGGGTTTTTTGCTGATTTCCCTTTTTCCAGCCACCTTTCCTCTGTCTCTTGGCTATGATCTGCACCCCTTGTCTGCAGCTTTATCCTCTAGATCTCTGTTCCCTTTGACCCTAGATCTGTCGAGCTTCCTTTGTGTGTGTTTCCATAGTTTTTCCCTTTCTTTTCAGCATAGTTGTGAGAGAACCACCTTCTTGGTTTAGATAGATGCATACGTAGCTGTTATTTTTCTGTTATTTCAGCATTTTATTCTGTTCTCTGTAGGTTTATTTTCAGCTACGTCGCACACTTTTTCTTGCTCTCAAACAACGAAAAGGGTTTAAAAATTAAAATTAACGCACGCCACACACTGACCCTAAGTGAAGAAGCGCCTAGTTTACACCGCCTGGCAAAGACTCTAAAATCAATTGTCACTGCACCTTTTCTGCCCTTGACCTTCTTGATTTTGTCCCTTTCTGCCCTTGTCAGTTTCCTTCTTCCTGTCATCATTGCGCCCCCAAGGCGCCTTTCCCGGAGACTTCTTGGCCTTCACCCTCGGTTTCCGGTTGATCGACCTGCTCCGCACCGCCGTCGTCGAGCCAGTCCACCTTCGAGTCCGCACTCCGACTCCTCTCCTGATTCATCGGGTCCCCCTTCTCCTTCCAGTTCTCCCCCTTTTACCTTCACCATGTCTGGACCAGGGCCTAACGCTAGCGGTTCTCCCGGCCCCAATGCCGGCCCTACTTCTAGCGGAACCGTCACAACCACTACTCCGGCCACCCCTGTGCTGCCGTACATTGCAGGCCTCAGCCTCCCCGATTTCCGTCAGTTGATTAATGATCCCATTCACCACAATGCTACCTGTCCCACTATGCCCACCAAGCTGCCCTCTGATATCCCTAAGTTCGAGGGCCTTACTGGAGAAGATCCAACCAATCACGTCCGATCTTTCCACATGTGGTGTTCCTCCAATTCCCTTACCGATGACTCCATCCGTCTTTGTTTGTTCCAACGCACGCTTACCGGCGAAGCTTCTAAATGGTATGTCGAACAGGCCACTTCCTCCCATACCACGTTCGAGACTCTTGCCCAAGCCTTCTTGTCATTCTTCCAGCTCCCTCTCCGATACGACACTGGTACAGAGCTCTTGACTTCATTCAAGCAATCCTCTTGTCTGCACGGACTTTCGCGACCTGAACAAAGCTTGTCCCAAAGACAACTTCCCCACACCGTTCATCGACCAAATCATTGACGAGTGTGCGGGGCATGAGATCCTATCCTTCATGGATGGTTTCTCCGGATACAACCAAATTGCTATCCGTCCTGCTGATCAACTAAAAACCGCGTTCATTAGTCCGTGGGGAACTTTCGCTTACCGGGTCATGCCTTTCGGCCTAAAAAACGCAGGCGCCACCTTTCAACGGGCCATGTCTTATTGCTTCCATGACTTAGCTCATATTATCCTTGCCTACTTAGATGACCTCACGGCACGTTCTAAGCATCGGGCGCAACACATACACGATTTGCGCACCATTTTTCTCCGATGTCGCAAGTATAATATCCGACTTAACCCGTTGAAATGCGTCTTTTGCGTTCCTGCCGGCCGCCTCCTAGGCTTCATCGTGTCTAAGGATGGTATCACTCTTGACCCTTTGAAATTTCAAGCCATTCTTGAACTCCCCATCCCGCGTACCCTCCGCCAGCTCCAAAGCCTCCAAGGCAAAGCTAATTTCCTTCGTCGGTTCGTCCCTGACTACGCCACCACTGCGCATGGGTTCCTTAGACTCCTACGCTCCCATATCCCCTTTGTTTGGGATACCCATGCTCACGAGTCTTTCGATGCCCTCAAACAGGCTCTCACATCTGCTCCATTAATTCGCCCTCCCGACTTTAATCGGGACTTCATCCTATATATCTCCGCTTCCACCTATTCGGTCGCTGGAGTCCTTATCCAAGAGGATGACCATGGCATCGAGCATGTGATCTACTATGTCAGTAAGAACCTTGTGGGACCCCGTGTCTCATATTCCTATGACGAGAAATTAGCGCTGGCTGTCGTGTTCTCAGTCCAAAAACTTCGTCATTATATCCTCCTGCGCTCCACCAAGGTTGTGACAAATTCCAACCCCATGGCCTTCCGACTGAGTCGTCGTATACTTACTGGGAAGTACGCCCGTTGGGTCATTATCCTTCAGGAATTCGACCTTGAATTTTTCACCCCAAAAAGTAAGAAAGGCTTAGCCCTCGCTGAGCTCATTTCTGAGTTACCTACCGGATTGCAAGACCCTCCCGTTAATGACGATTTCCCTGATGAACACCTGTTTGCCATTACTTCCGATGACCCGTGGTATGGCGATATTCTTACTTATTTGCGGACCCAAAATTTCGCCCTCCACCTTGACCGTGAGGCTCGTCGACGTATCCGACACCAAGCCCCCCGATACCTTCTTATCGGTGACGACCTCTATTGTCGCGGGGTTGATACGGTCCTTCGTCGTTGCCTCACACACGCTGAAGCTGAACAGGTCCTTAATGCCTGCCATAGCGGCGCTTGCGGTGGCCACCTCTCCGGTCTCGCTACTGCCCAAAAAATAATGCGCGCCGGGTATTTTTGGCCTTCCCTCTTGAGTGATTGCATCGAGGCAGCCAAACAATGTCCCAGTTGCCAACATTTCGCCCCTAAGGCGAGAGCTCCACCAGCTCCCCTCCATCCGGTCGTCTCCACTGGCCCCTTTTGTAAATGGGCTATCGAATTTATGGAGTGTCGCCCGCCATCCTCTGGTAGCCACAAGTATATCATTGTGGCGGTCGATTATTTCACCAAATGGGCCGAGGCCATGCCAACGTTCACCAACACGGCAGCTACCGCGGCCCTCTTTTTCTTTAACCATGTTATAGCTCGCTTCGGGGTTCCCAAGCAACTGGTCTCTGATCACGGCAGACATTTTGAAGATGAGATATGGCGTGAGCTATCCTCACTGTTGGGTTTTGAGCACCAATATTCCTCCTCCTATTACCCCCAAGGTAATGGCCAAGTTGAAGCAGTCAACAAAACCCTCAAGGCTATGCTTCAACGAACGGTGAATAAGCACAAAACCAACTGGCATCTCATGCTTTTTCCTGCCTTATGGGCCTATCGAACCTCTGTTAAAACCGCCACCGGGTTCACTCCTTTCCACCTCGTTTTTGGAGAGGAGGCAGTTTTACCGATCGAGTGTGAAATTCCTTCTCTGCAACTAGCCGTTGAACTTCTCCCTGACACCCAACCACTAGAACAACGACTTATCATGCTTGAGCGTGCCTCCGAAGACCGCCGTATTGCCTTACAAACCATGGAAGCGGCCAAAAAACGCACCAAAGCTCAGTATGACCGAAAAGTCCAACCTCGCACTTTTCACGAAGGCGACCTTGTTCTAGTCTATGACCAGGCCCATGATGTCCTGGGTCATGGGAAGTTTGACTCATTATGGCTAGGCCCTTACATCATTAGTAAGGATCTTGGAAAAGGGGCATACCTCTTAGAGGATTTTGAAGGTCATCCCCTTCCTAACCCTCGCAATGCGCTCTATCTTAAGAAATACTACCCTTAGCATTTCCCCTCGGAAATGCATGTTTTATTTTCTTTTAGATAGCCAGCATCTGTTGTTTCATTTTTTCTACTGCACCAAGACCCATCTTCGTCCAACATGCAGTTACCTCACCTCCATTCAAAATCGAATTTCCTCACCTACAACACCTGTACTGGGGGCACCATACTGCCCCCTTACTCGTCCATGTTCGTGTCGACTTTCGTCATGAGTGTCCACCTTGTACTCATGCTTTTTTTCCCCTCATTGGGGCCTTTACTATGTGGCAGCACTATACAGTCGCCCTTGTTTAGAGCATCCAAGTCGAGTCATCATTGCATTCATGGAGTCTATCCTGCGTCCTTTTACACCCCATTATAGCCCTCCATCCTTCTTTGCTTGGTTCCTCCCTTGTGTCGCATATCATGACCTTCAGCCCCACTGTCCCCTGTCCCCTTCGATATTGTGTCAGTCGCTGCCGTGTCATTCATGCCATTTATGCTCTAACAAGGGAAGTCGTCCATTTGCCACTACATCCTTCCCCTTTCCACTATCATCATTGGTGTCAGTCTGTCTGTCGCTCTATTGTTCTTCTCTCGTGCCTTAGTTGAGGATCTCTTATTGCCTCACCTACGGCGGACCTCCTTCTGTCGACATCAGCGCATTTATTCCAGAAGCAAGGTCTAGAGGGCGGTGTACCTTGGTTCCAGCTTCCACTCTTGTTCGGCGCCTCGGATCAGGCAGGGGGATCTCTCACTTCCCTTTGGCTTGATTGCTTCTCCAGCTCCTTTCAGCATGATCGAGATTCGTATACTGGACAGTCCAGTGACCCAGCAGCAGCTCTTGATGATTCCCGGGCGTGTGTGAGATGTCTCAGCCCTCATGAGGGGGTGGCCCTGCAGGTAGCCCCCCACATGCCCGGATGACCTCTTCGTTGCAGCCTTTGATGCCGCTCCAGCTTTTGATGATGTTGGCCTTAGCCACTTGCAGCACCTCTATGATTTGCATGTATCAGTCAGATTTTGTGAGCCCTTCCCCATTTACAGGGGGCATTTGGGTTGTATTTATCTCATGTACTCATATATTATTGTACTAGTCCTGGCTGTTATCCCAGGCACAGCACGTATGTGAGACTCTTCATTGTATTTCTACCTGGCCCTTGATTATGCCAGCTGTACTCTATAGTTCGGTCCCTTGTTTACTGGACACACTATTCTTTTGTACTTTGTCACGGCGGGCATAGGTATGCCTCCCCCGCCGCCTTCAGCACAGGTACCCTCTCATAAAAATAGACTTGTTGCACCTGCGAGTCTCGTCTCCTCGGGGTCTAGTCCTTCAGCACACTATCTACCTCACACTTCTCTCTCTGACATCCCCTTTTGTTGTCTGGTGATTGTATTCTTACAACATACTTCGGTCATACGATTTGCTCCTGACACTCGCACGCTGGGGGGCAATCTGTTACACCATTTTTTGGTCATCTAACCTTTTATCATTAGATGGACCCAAGTACACCATGTAAGACCGGTTTTACCCTAAGTAAAACTGCTTTCACTATGTTAAATTAGGAAACCCCAAAAGGAAATATTAAACAAACCTATATTTGTTTGATTTTCCTCATGGAATAATTAATTAAACCATAATTTAATTATTATTCCCAGTCATGTTTAACCTAAAAACAAAGAAATTAATGAGATAAACCCATAGTTATCTTATTATTTTCTAGGAATAATTATTTAAATAATATTCCTTGTTAAATATGACCAAATCAACCACCATTAATCAAATAAATCATTATTTATTTGATTATATCCCAACCACTTCCTTAAAAGGATAAATAAATCATTTATTTATTTATTCCTCACTAATCAAGGGATTTGACCCAAGTCAAACACCCTTTCCCTCCAACAAATAATAATAAAATATTCCATAGAGGTGGATCTAGATTTGGTTAACATTATTTTAATCATGCACCAAGATCTAGAATGACCCAATATTTTGTTATAAATAGGAGGTTTTTCCCCTTCATTCTTCACCTTTTGTTGCATACTAGATCACTCTGGATCTATACACTCGGTCTCATTTTCTGCCATTGTTGCTCCCATTGAGCTCTACCTTCTACATTAGGTTTTCTACATCTACAAGAGAGAGAAAGCTTAGATCTGAAGTGCTGAGGACTACAAAGAACCCATCCCATTGAGGAGATCTGGATACACCTTCTTGTTTCCTCCCAGGTGCCCTGTAATATAAAAATTCATTCGAAAATCGTGTTCTTGTCTTGTCTGTTGGATGCATGGAGCAAACTCTTTACTTTACTGCTTAATGTCTTTCCATTTATAGATCTGTTTGTTGCAGCACTTTAACTACTAATTGCAGATCTGAAGATGTTTTGCAGCCTTTATTGTTGTTAGGGCTATTAGTTATGCGTAGCTAAAGTGGTTCTTTTTCGTACGCTTCGACAAAGAATTCATACTAACACCAATTATTTGCATAATATTTTTGGGAAAAAACTTGAGGAAAATGTAAATCATTACAAGTTTATTAAGAAGAGAGAAGTTATCTATAAAAGTAAAGATTATTCAAGTCTTGGTACTCAAAAACTCAGAAAATTGTCATCCATTGATTCTTAAGGATAAGACTAGTTCACCCCATTCATTTAGGTTGTGATTTTTTAGAATATAATTCTAAGAAATTATTGTAAAATTATTTAAGAGATAAGAGGTCTCATCATGAGCCGACTTACCATATTCATAAGAAATAATAAAACTGACATTACCAATACTGCATATCAAAACAGGGTAATGGATTATTAATATAAGACAAGGGGTCTCATCACGAGCCAGCTTGTTCAGTTTAATTATAACTATTGAATGGCATTGTTATCAACTGGCTACCAAACCAGAACAATGGCTCTTAAAAAGAAATAAAAAATAAATAAAAGACAAAAACATGAGATAATATGTCTTATGAATTGATCTTTTAAAAAGTCATAATCTTAGTTGAATGGGACAATGAATAGTTAATGGTTAAAAGGTAACCCTGTCGAGACTATGAACGTTTGCAGGCAGCAGAGGAAATACCTATGACAATAGAGTATATTATCAAAACCAAACTTGAAGAAATCCACTTACTTCATTATTAATACCAATCAAAGCTTAAGATAACTCAAAATGTTTTTATTCTCAAGAAACTAGAAAGAAATTGTTAATAATTTTATTCTTTTTCATAAGTTAGATTTTATTTCTGATTATCCTAGGATAATTTTTATTTACCTTTAAAAATATTTACTTACTTAAAATATAGTATTCATTCTATTTTTCAGAGATAACTGGTTCTTTCAAGTGAATCGCCAATTGTTGTACTATACAACAACCCTCCCTTTTTCTTAAATTTTAGAAATAAAATTTAGAAATAGGGTCCCTTTCTTTTTTTTATAGAAATAAAACACTTAGAAATAAAATTCATTGTTTTGGAAAATTTCATATTATTACTAAACAGATTCAACATTCAAAAACTTATGATCCGATCTAATATACAAGGCCTTATCATAAAAAACAAATCAAATTTAAAAGTTCAATCGCAATCGGAGAATCGGAGATAACCTTTAAAAGAAATTTCATACGCCTATTTCAAATCCTTCGATGCGATTAGTCCAATCGGAAATTTTCAATCGCTAAGAGTTTAAAACAGTTATTTATAACTTCCGATGCAATGCGGTCAATCGCAATCGATTAATCGGGACAGTCTTTAAGAAACTCTTTACGCTTAATTGAAATTCCCCGATCCGACGTGCGTTTGACAATAAACGCTTTCAAAAGAAAAATCGAACATTTGTTCAAAGTATTATATGGTAGACCCCACCATTAGATATCGGAAAAATCTGCAATCGCAATCGATTAATCAGGATAAACGTATTATGATCTTCATATGCCATTCGAAAACTTTCGATGCGATTCATCTATTGCATACGAAAAGTTCAGAATGAGTGAATATTTTGATATTTCACAAGCGCCAAATCTTTATTGGTACGAGGGCATTCAATAACGAATCAAATGAATATGGTTAATGATTTGGTTTTAAATACGTAAGTGTGACCCAAAAGGAGCATTTACGCAATATACGAAACAAATAAATGAAAACCATAAGTTCATAAATCATTCCGTTTGAGTGGCTTGTTGATCACGACTGAGAGTTTATTGTCTTGCAGAGCCAAAGAACACCAAGTTCTTTCATTCACAGACAAAGGGAGGCGGTAGCAAACGCAGAAATGTTAAAGAGAGGGAGAAGAAACAAGACTGCTCTACCAGTGAAGTTTGCCGAAACTCCTACGGTCTCAAAAGAAAATCCCATAAAGCTAAGACTAGTCACAGATACATCATGCCAAGGGCTTGGGAAAATGACATGGGACGCAGTCTACAACCTATTGGAAAGAGAAGACCCCAAGGTCACAATGGAGAAGGCATCAGTTCCAGACGAAGATAGCTCAGATTCCGACTCTGATATCAATGAAAAAACACTTGCAAATTCGTTTTTGCATCGAATTGAAGCCAGAGCGAGCATCATGCCTTACTATGATGTAGTTCGATGGGTTATTGACAGTGTAAAGATACAAGATAGAACGTTTGTTTCAGCATCTGGAGTGCCTTTTGGCTCGTTTAAAGCAGAAGACCTGAAAGAAATGTATCACCTTCCAGACCCGCAGAAGGTGTATAACAAGGAATTTATCAAAGATTTTGCTGATAATAACAAAGTCCAATCTGACCCTATCAAAGATTGGAGGAAAAACCCAGAGAAGCACCGAAACGAAGCATCCGGTATGTATTCTGTAGATTCCCTTCTGCCTCCATATTGCTATGCAGTTGCCATGATGTGTAGGTTATTTGGCAATGATAATTCAGCTAGGTTTTCTATACAAATGGTCCCATTAATCCTAGCTGCTGTGAATTCCGACATTATGGATTGGGCTGTTATTCTTTCTGATAGAATGGCCAATAGGATACTTGAATATAGACAAGAAAAAACCGCTAGAAATTCTACTCCTTTTTTCTTTTGTGCCTACATTCTTGATGCTCTTTGTTTCAAATCCGAATTTCCCTTATTTGGATGGAAATGGACTCCCAAAGACCCTCTTCCAATCCATATTTATCATAAATTGCTTTGGAAGATTCATTTCCAAGCTAATGTATATAGAATCTGTCATGGTTTCCTCATCCCTGTTTTCCAAACCATTTTTAATCGCTTTCCTCCTAGGTTTTCTGATAAAGCTAAAGCCGACCTGTCTACAATCGGAGATTGGTTTGGGGAGGAAAGATTTACTTACATCAGGGTTTTTGGTAGTATAGTGGAGCCACATGTTCTTCCGCTTTTTGTTCCAGACAAACTTCTCGCTCAAGAAGTTTCCTATCAATTGACAGTAGAAGGTATATCTAGGTCTTTGAACAACAGTAAGAAGAGAATGTGGCCTAAATTCCCACTCAATTGTGGTCATTTCACTCTAAATGATTTCAAGCATGCAGAAAAGGAAGTCTCCAAGATAAGAGATTGTAAATTTGCAACCATTCCTGGAAGACAATATGATCCAAAAAAGATAGCATTTGATGTCACTGCTTCAGTTTCAATTGCTCGTTTTGAGCATGAACCAGATATGTTCGATGATTTGTTTGTTTCATTAGATAATTTTCCTTGAATTTTTGACTTGGTCAAGTCTAAATTTCAACAGGAGGAAATAAATAAATTTCTCTTATTTAGAAGCCAGAGATTGTTGAGAGTTCCTCTGGACCAGCTAAGAACTCAAATCCAAAAATCAGAGACAGAAGGTACATCCGGCCAAACGCTAGTGGAAACATCTACCAGCAAAATCATTACACAATCGGCTGTCAACCAGCCGACTGTACATACTCAAAAAGTGGTCACCATTGATAAACCTGATGTCCCAAAGAGAAATACTGATGATAAATCCAGTCCAAAATCTGGCCAGAAATCCACTGCTCAAATGACATACAAATGCACAAATATCAATGATGATGTGCATAATCAAAAGGATGGATCGGATGACAAAAGCACTGAGCAGAGCATAGATAAAGAAAAAGGAAAATAAATAACTAAGGAGATTATGGTTTCCACTAATCTTGATGTTTCTTCTCAGCTATTAAAACAATATGATCAGTTTGCTCAACAGCTTGGATTGCAGGATAAAGATGAAGAACAAATAGAGCAGGATGTTGAAATCATTCCTGAACATCCTACAGGGCATATTGTATTAAAAGGTGAAGAGATCCCTCCTTTGGATGTATTTTACAGCCCTAAACATAAGGCTGTTATTAAAAGGCAAAGAAAGAAAAGAAAAACAGAACAGGGCATATTTTCTACTCCATCAGAGGAGTTTATGAATATTGTTTATAAGAACAATGAAATGAATCCATTTGAAGACCTCACGAAATTGTCCCAGTATACAGGAGCTTATAGTGCTGCAACAGTGGATAAAGTTGTAGAAGTTTCTCAACTGATAACTCAGAAAGATCTTCACATAGCTTCACTGGAAGAACAATCTAAGGAAAATCAGCAATAGATTAGCCAATTGCAACAGCAACTACAGGATCAGACACTCAGGTCTAAAGAATTGGAAAAACATCTTGCTGAAGAAAAGAAGAAAGTTGATGAAAAACTTTTAGGCAAACAAAAACAGTTAAATGAAGAAATTTCTAAGTTACAAAGTCTGTTACAAAATGAGGAAAATGCAAAAATGATTCAAGAAAAGGAATTTCAAGCAACTTTGGATAAGTTTAAAGATTACCCAAAGTTAAATGAATTCAAATCAGAAGCCCTTGAGGCTAATAAACTATTGACTCAGCAGTTAATTGAATTTTGCTCAAAACTGTCACAAGCAGAACCTTTATGTGATATTACTTCATCTTTGATCCAAAATATCATAACTCTTAGACAAGAAATAGATGATGCCGATGAAAAGATTTCCGAGTTTCTCAACTGGCAGGACACAGAAAAGGGAAAAGAAGCAAATCTTCCTAGGATAGAGGAAAAACACAAAGAAATCTTGTTTACAGAATGGGAACATCAAATAATGAAAGCTGAGAGAGCAATATCAAGGGCCAGAAATATGATGAATAATATCACGCAATTCATAAATGACAGCTTATACTCAATCAATCTCATTTCAGACTGTGTTCCTGGCAGTTTGCCAAAAATAAAAGAAATTGAAGACAGGTGGAGAGAAGAAATGGAAAGGAAAAGTCAACAAATCAGCAAACTTCAAACAATATCCTGGGACAGTATGTGGACTCATTTGATCAAACCAAACAATCAACAGACAGCTATCAAATTTCTATCAAACACTGTCGATTGTCTAATTCCAGAATTTTCCGATGCCACCTATGCTGGACAGTTGCATTCTGAGATGAGTCATCCACCAAGACTCCGAGATATGTTGAACATTTGCAACTTGGCTTCATCAAGCGAGAGAGAAAAACAATGAGTCAGTTTCATTCAAGATAGCCTTTCAGTTTTAATTTGATAGATTGTAGCAATAGTATTAGGATTTTGTTATGTAATTTCTTATTTAAATCCCTCTCATGCATTTAGAGAGGGATCGGAAATTGTAATATTTTTGGGATTTGGAGCTAACATTTCTGTACTTCATTCCTTATTATATTTATATGAAAGATCACATCTGGTGATTTTTGTGCTCAAATTATCTTTGAAGTGTTGCATTTTGTGCCTTTGGAGTTAATTTTACATCGGAGCCAAACTACGTGGTTGATGATTTGGTGACGGTATTCTAAAGATGAATGAGGTATTTTTATCTGTTCACTGTTGATTTTCTCTGTTATATGGTAGTCATTTGAAGAATTTGCTATCATTTATATATTTGATTTTCATAATATTTCCTTTTATATTATCATTTCTGAGTATAATTGGAATGTTATCATTTATAAGCATATGAATGGTATATAATGATGAATACAATATACTAATATAACTCTGTTTAATTTATTAAACAGAGTTATTTTTATTCGTTTCTGCACATTTCAATTTAATCAATAATACATTTCCATGGTTATTATTAGATTGAAACAATCTTAAAGTTGTATTCACATATAATTACCCGGGTTAAAATTAGAATTTCTTTATCAGTATTTAGCTTAGATTAGATAGTTTTATTTTCTGTTAATTTAGTCCCATTTTCACCCATCCAATTCAATCCACTTAGTTATAAGGAAACTGGTCCTTTAAATCCATTCGGAGCCACCATCCCAAACGGAAAAGGAGCTGTCTTAAGGTCCCGACTGGGTGGTTTTCCCCCAATGTTTGAAGCAGAGATTTTCTAGGCTTCAACATTTTTGGCGCTAGAAGGAGGGCCTTCAACTGTGAATGGCAAGAAAACCCAAATCTACAAACCATTCTAAGAGTAATTCTCCCTCCACATCACCTCGTACTTCCCAATTGCCTGCTGATTTCTCAGCATCCAAGCAAGAAGAAGAGGTATCCACTATCACTGCTCAAACCCACCATACTTCAGAACAATTAAGTCTTGAATCTCCTGAAGTTCAGTCTCTCATCCATAAACTTCAGAGTTTCTCGATTTCACCACAGAAATCTGAGCTATCTCAAAGCAGTGAGACTTCGCAATTCAATTTACCTCACCCTCTCACTAGACTTCAGAGTGAAAAGCTCGGTATTGAACCTACTGAATTCCCTTTACCTAAAAGGAAAAGGGCAAAGAAAAACACTGAAGATTCTGACAGTGAAGAACTTTCATCCACATCCTCCATCTCATCCTCCCCAGTGCGAAGTCAACCATCCACTCCCTCATTACATATTGTTGTTCACCAGGAATTTGGAACTTCAACATCTCAACCTGCTCACTCCTCAATATCAATTCCTTCCCAGACATCTGGAATCTCAACAACAGTATCATTCACCACTGGTATTACAATGGCAGATCCATGGACCAGACCTGGTGCAGTCAACATGCCCGCACCATTACATGCATTACCAGATGCTCCTGAAAAATGGCTACCCAAGTTTAATCCAGAAAATGGAACCCAAGCTGAGGAACATATCAATAACTTCATGTTAGCGGTTAATTTGAAGGGAGTAACTGAGCAAGATGTCGTTGTTAGGCTTTTTCCTTATACATTGCAAGGATCAGCAGGATCCTGGTATTTTTCCCTGCCTTCTGATTCTATTACAAGTTGGGACATTTGCCAAGAACAGTTTCTCACTAAGTATGGAGACGATAGATCTTTAGCTACACTAATAAATGATCTCTCCAATCTTAGGATAGAGCATAGGGAACCCATTAAAGAATTTAATGCTCGTTTCAATAAACTTTTGAATAAAATCCCAACGACCTCCAAACCAAGTGAACAAATCAGAAGTGAGTGGTATATTACTGCCCTACCTGCCAATATAGCTGTTTTTGTAGACAGGGCCGCAAAACCAACACTTGCTGAAAACATGAAAGAAGCACTTGCTGTGGAAAAACGTATTAATGCTCTAGAAAAGAAAGCAGCTCTTGAGGAAAGAAAAAACAAAAAAGTTTCATTCAAAGAAGACTCAAAGAAGAAAATCTCGAAAGATCCATATGATATGGAAGGCCTTCAAAAGGTCCTCAAGACTATGTCAAATGAAATGATTGAAATCAAGAAACAAGTAGCTGAAGCTTCAACCAAAAGGCCCTTTAAGAATTATAAGAAAACCGAATCAAAACCACCAAATATCATATCTTATGCAGATTCAGATCAAGAAGAAGAAGAAGAGGAAACAATCTCACTAACTGATAATGAAGAGGAAATTGTTGAATGCCATGGCATGTGGGATTTCATACTACCCAACTCCGATACAGATAATGATGAAGAAGCTTTACCTGTCTCTACTAGGAGTAAAGGTACTTCCGAACCTGTTCAGACAACTTCAAAGAAACGGAGTGCAGGTGCTGCTACAACAAAGGAAAAAGTACCTACAAAGAAATCACCCGCAGCAGTCCCCCAAAACCTACCTTCAACTTCAAGTACTCCTTCAACATCCAAAACATTAGTAGTATCCGATTCAATGGATTACAATATTGTTGATGATATGAAGAAAACTAAGGCAAACATTACTATGTTTTAACTTAGCAAATTAAAACATCAGCAGAAATTGCTTCTCAAAGAATTGAATGTTGTTCCCTGTTCACCTCTTCCCAGTGCTAAAGCTGCAAATGATTCTGGTCAACCACCTTCTGGTATGATAGAGGCTACTGATTCAGTCCTGATTGGGGATAGATCAAATTCTCATACTCCACCCTTCCTTTTGACTTTTGAGATCTACAACAGAAACCTACACAATTGTTTGATTGACTCAGGGGCATCATCCAATATAATGCCAGCTTCAATTTGTTCCAAACTGAACATAGAACCCCAAAAGTCTTCCATACATATTGTACAGTTAGATAGAAGCAAGGTCCAGGTTTTAGGAGAGATTAACTCTGTAACTATCAGGTTAGCAGCTGATCCACGGGTAGTTCAACGAATTGATATCTTAATAGCTGATATACCTAAATTTTATGGGTTGATTTTGAGTAGAGATTGGTCTGAAAAGCTCCACGGGTATATTTCTACCGATTGGTCTCACATGTGGTTACCTTATGGGGGAAAGCCAAATCAAATAAAAATCAATCGAGAGAAACACATGACCCATACTGTAACAGATTTTGAACGGGAAAATCAACCAATTGCATTTAATAACAACATCTTGGGAAATTATTCATCAGAGTCATTTTTTGGAAATCTCACTGCCCAACCATCCCCTTTCTCAGTAAACAGTTTAACATCACAGATTGAAACTATTCACAAACTGGTAGGTCAAGATGTTTTAGTGATACTGGGGAAACTGTAAATAAGATTGTTAATAATTCTTTATTTTGGTCTTTATATTTTGACGGCTCTAAATCTAACGAAGGTTCAGGAGCAGGGTGTATCTTGGTTAGCTAACATCTGCTGTATGTAGAAGCTAATAAAAAATGATCGAAAATGACATTTTTGCTCTGTTTTTTTGAAGATTTAAGGAAAATTACACCAAGTCGCTACCAACCTCATATGACCATCATGTCAAACTCATCTCAGGATATTGTCCAAGTAAGAGCCACTTAAGCAAGCAATCTAGTATACATGACTCCAATTTCAATTAGCAACAATGAAAATTCTAAGTATGGTGCAAACATTGCTCCAGATCCTCAATGGGGCATGTTTGATGACAATAATTTGGGGAGTGAGAGAGGGAGAGGGTAGGAGAAAAAATTCAAGGAATCCACGGGAAATTGAAAAATATATAACTAATAAGGTGGAAGACATTTGTAACCTAAGAGAGAAACCTGTTAGGAAATGGGTGAAGTTGGTATTACACACCCGATTGGATAACCTCGAGGAGAAAACATTTCTCCCACTTTATTTGTTGGCATAACCTAGTAAGTGTTATTCACTAGCATGTATTTTGTAAAGGCCTTGACCTAGTTCCCATTCAACTCCATCCACCAGGTTGTAGAGGATTCCAAGCCTAATTTCATGAAAAGTAAGTTGGGGATGATCACATTGACTTGCTTGATGACGTGTCTATGAAGATTAACTACCTTGAACTATTTTTTTGCATAGGGAAAGAGACACATTCCCATGTCTGAGCATGAAAACGTTATTTGATATTGTTAATGCCTCTAGTGTTTACTTCTACAAGTTCTATAGGCAGAGTCTGTAAAGGGCCAGGTAGCCTCTGGATCTCATCTTTTATGAAAGGTGACATATCTAGTAAATGCCCCTACAGTCAATCTCTGGAATGGATCTAAATAGAATTATTTCATTTTAATATCCATAAAACACAACAACTTTAAGGTAAATTATGTACATGTGTCATTTCTCCCACAAACTAAAGTGTATAAGTGGTAAATTTTATACCAAGTGTGCTCCCACCACGTAAAGCGCAATTTGGTGAACTTATCATTTTTATAATTTCTTTTTCGATTAAATTTAGTTTCACACAATCAATTGTTGCTTTGAAAGTTGTGTTCTACATAATTTGTGTACACTAAATTACAAATTGATTTTTTGAAATCTATTTTGTGTAAATGTCGACCAATAGATATATATCATGGAGGATGAACGACGAAGATCAGCCGAATCCCATATGGAGGTTCAGGTATCGGGGGATGTTCACGGTATTTAAATATATAATATTAAATCTCCATACATGTGTGTACATATGGAATTGATTTTTTATTGACTTTGTGAGTTAAATTAGTTGTTAATAAGTTTCATATTTTAATTTTTAGGAGGTAAGAGGAGAAGGGTTTCTACTCCATCCATGGAGCATGGCCATGGTTCAACCGGTTGAGGTATGAGTGGTAGCAGGTTGCGTGAAGGGGGTGATATTTATTCCCCCGAAGGCCAATCAACAATTGCTGGTTCTCAGCAGCGTCATTCTGGGTCTGGTTCTCAGTAGCATCATTCTGGGTCTGGTTCTTAGCAGGGTCATGTTGGAGAAGATGTTAACCAACAACATCAAGGTTGCCATCAATTTCAATATTTTTTCATTAAATTTGTACAAATTTTTTTACACGTGTTTTTTCTAATATACGAAATTATATATATATTGATGTAGAGGCCGAAAATGTTCGAACTAGTGGTCAAAATAGACGCAGGACAACCTGCTACATTCAAGAAGAAGGCTGTCAACCCAGCACAACTTATCCGACCAAGATTACTGATATACCATGGGAAACCAACATGGCGGAATGCACCTTACAAAGGTGTGAGAGACTTCATGCAAAATTGCAAAGAGATCTCGTGGCTTTGTCTCTACCTGCTGAGAGTCGACAAAGCCTTGAAATAGTGACACATTCATTGGGTGAAATCGTAAATGTGTACAGAAATCTTGGGCCAACAACTAATTCATTTGTAGAAATGATGAGAAAGAGAAAAGAAACAGTGATGGGTCCCAATAAATGGGAGGACGTAAAACAAAAAGTTACAAAAGAAGTGGCCAAGTCAATGTTCAATTACAAGGAAGGGCCGAAAAGAAAAATGTTGAAGGTGCAGTATTTCAAGCACCCAGACATAGCTCGTTATTTGTATGATAGGCACCTTGCAGCCTATGGAAGGCTTCCATGGAACGATGAGGTTCCTGTCTATTTTGCTCAAATGTTTTATGCAGAATTTTTTTTGGGTATGAAACCCAATTACAATGATCTTCCTTCAGAATCTTTTGGCCCGGGGAAAGGTCGATTATATGACCGTAAGGGCGCTAAGAGAGATGTGGAGTTGCCTCACCCTGAGCCGCCATTGGTGAGTCGACCGTTTCGAGTCGAAACTTTGCGATCAGAGATGGATGCGACTTCTCAGATAAGTCGAGAAGCCAGGGATGTTATGATCGAGAATGTTCATAGTGGATTGGGTGGAGTCGATTTTTCTTTAAATCGAAAAAGAGCACGTGAAAATGCACGTGCCAATTTTGTTTATTGTACAGTGAGGAGATTGACAACATGAATGTTGAAGATCTCTGAACATACGCAAAAACTTGTCGCAATGGTTTGCAAGACTTAATTTTTCATGAGGAAGAGGGCATCGGAACGGTATGTGTTAGTGATCTTAGGGTTTGAAAATATTTTTACATATACATGTGTACAATTTGTAATAAATACATGTATATTTACATGTATACATTTATTTGTATGTGTACATTAATCTAATATAAATGTATGATTATATGTTAAAACACCATTTGCAGTTCTCAGGCATGATGTGTGATGAAAATGTTAATATCACGATCAGGACCTCTGGTTCAAACATTGCAGATGGGTCTGACCATCAAGATATGTTGGCAAATGTTAGTGTTTTTTAAGTGACTCTAAAATAAATAATTGTTGCCACACATGTACATGTATGTATATATATAATTTGATAAAATGTTTTAACAGTACCGATTTCGTCTGATGTTTTTGGGATGGCGGTACCTTCTTCTTCCTTGGGAGATGTACCTTCTACTTCCTTGGGAGATGAGCCACAAGTATGGACAATTTTTCACAAGTTTAAAATTTATGTTTAAAAGTTATATATATATATATATATATATATATATTCTACTTCAAAAAGTTCCATTAAAAATTGAGATATATATATATATATATATATATATATATATTGAGTTATGTAAAATTTTTTGAATTTAGGTTCCTATAGAAGATTTTTTTAATCCGCGGACTCTAGCGACGGAGATAGGAACATCCACAACATTTGAACAAGTTGTCTTTAGTTCCTTTTTTAATATTATTGAAAATAAGTTTATATATGTACACGTGCATTTTCATTTGAAATTTTTTAATATATATATATATATATATATATATAGATATATATATATATATATATATATATATAACTGTACATGTATATTGTACAGTTTACCGCTGCAGATGTTCCTATGGGAGAACTTGTTCATCAAATGGAGAGGGAACCTTGTGAGGTATTACATGATTTTTTTGTTATATTTTGTTTTTTACATGAAGTTTTAGATATATATATTCTCATTCATTTTTAAAACATCAAATTTTAATGTTCAAGTACATGTGCATTGTGTATGTAGGTTTCCCATTCACAGGATAGGGCGTGGACTGAGACTCTAGTAGGGAAGACACTAGATCCGTCTCTATTTGATGGACATGATTTACAGTAGATTTGATTTCAAAATTTAGATGGTCTTAAATTTGTTAAACTTGATACAGTTTGATACTTGTCAGATTTACAATTTTTGGACATATTTTATGACATTGTTAATATAATTTGTTTTATTTAATTTTTGGATGGTTTTAGTACTTTTGGCATGTGATATATAATCAAAAGGTTTTTAAAACTTAAAGTTTTGGATGGTTTCAATCTACATTTGGCACATGTGGTATATAATGTTAAATGTTTCTATTGTCCATCTAGTTGAACTATAATTGGCATGGCATGTGAAGTAACAATCTATATATGATAATACGTTTTTTAAACTCAAGTTTTGAATGGTTTCAATCTACATTTCGCATGTGATGTTTAATGTTTTAATGTTGCACGATATATTATCAAAAGTTTTTAAAATTTTAAAGTTTTGGATGGTTTCAATCTACATTTGGCACATGTGGTATATAATGTTTTAAAATGTTTCTTTTGGATAGTTGTTCACTATAATTGGCATGGCATGTCAAGTAATGTTGCACAAATCCCTTTTGGATGGTTGAAGTACATTTGGAATTTTAAGTTTGCTTTTGATCTCTCCATGTAGTTTTGTTTGAATGAAAAAATTTCCAATAGGAAGAACATAGCTTTTCAATGCAACTAACCATGTATCAATTGAGCTCTAAATGAAAAAAGAGTTTAAAGAAGTAGATATGTACGAATTATCCCTTTAATTTTGATTGGAAAAATAAGTGTAGTACATATATATATGTTTGTTGAATTTGGGTCAATGTCGTTAATGCACTTAAATAGGTAGCCTTGTCGATTTATTTACATTATGGAAAATTTTTACCAGAAAATCCAACTAGTTTTTCATCAATGCACATAGAAAAACTACTTGGAACAATTAATTGTGCATTCTAGAACATATCTATCCAAGACAAGTAACATTTTTCATCAATGCACATTGAACATATCCGACCATTGGGCAAGCAAATTTTGTACTAGATTTTCAATCAGGATTAGAGATGTGGGTCAAATCCCACCAAAAGTTGGAGAAGTGCTCCGAGTCTCTTGTCTGAAAGGAATTTTCATACAAAACTATACTTTAGATGATTTATTTACGTTGTGTCCATACTTTTTACCAGAAAATCCAACTATTTTTTCATCAATGCACATAGAAAAACTAGTTCTAGTTAACTGCATTCTAGAACATATAGATTGAGTACGTAAATAATTTTTCATCAATGCACATAGTAAAACTAGAACAATTAATTTCATTCTAGAACATGTATATATATATATATCCAAATAACATTTTTCATCAATGCATATGTATAGAAAAGCTACTTTCAGTTGATACTAGAGCACGTGCTTGTACCAAAACAATTTGTACATGTGCAAACACTTGCACAAATAACATAAGCAGCTCAATTTTTAGTTGAGTACTGGAAGTTCTAAAACATATTTAATCCAAAGAGAATAAATTTTTGGACAATTCACTCAAAAAAATTCTAATGGAATTCCATCTTCAATAATCCGTTCATGATCGGATTTTGACATTTTCCATCTCTTAATTTTTGATTTTTTCTTTGATTGAACTTCTATCAAATTTATGTGTGCTGCACACACCAAGTGACTATATTGACAACTTATGGAATCAGGTTCATAGTCTTCAAAGTAAAAAAAGTCTCCACTTTGATGAGTTTGTCTGAAAAAATAACTTTTCAGTATAGTAGACCCTCTGTCATATTGAAATCTGTGATCATTATAGTTTTGTAATAATTTCATTTTTCATTAAGTGCAATGCATTAAATAATACTTCACATTTTCATCGTTGTCAATAGGTGCAATTACAGCAAAAACATCTCCTGCACAATAAAATAAACTTAACAAAATTATACATATTTAAATTTATTTCTAGATCTTTAAATCATTAGAAAGTAATTCAAATGTTACCTTCTCTAACAAGATTAGAAACTCGATCACCATCGGATGATATTGTAGTTTCCTTTGATTGCATTTCTTCAAACATTGCAACAGACATTTTGCCCTTTGTATTTAGCTCTGTATGTTTCCAATCGTTCACATACATTTTGTTTTCACAAACGTCATTGGATTTTGTGTTGTCTATGCAAACATCACAAAAACAATAATATTTTCTTTTATCCAATGCAAACACATTTGTGGACAACTTTGTTTGAATTGAATGCAATTTTCGAGTCCCTTTTATTGTTTCAAAGTCATTTCCAATTGATCTATCTACGTCTTCGATTCCAATATGCCAGAAAAACCTTTATATGGAAAATTAGAAGAAGAATTTGTAAATATGATATCAAAATACAATCAAAGATAATCATTGCATGATAAATGTACAATTTTTAAAATTATATTTCCAATATAAATTAAATTGAATGTACCTTCGCACTTCTCTTGATGGGTTTCTCTCATGGCTTAGAGCAGCGATGCACCATTGAACAACTTCTTCAGCGTTCACAAGTCGGCTTGCAGAGTGGTTCATTTGATATCTTTGAAGTACTCGTTTTATGCATGCTCCTGCACCGTCATGTTCTCCTTTTCCATGGCTAGTCTCAAAGAAATTCCAACAATGTTTAATGCAGGTTTTCTTATGAAGACAACACAACCAAAATAATGATCGTGCAGATTTCAATTGACCTGCGCATCCGTCTGACCATATCCAATGTTCATTGAATGTTATTCCACGATTTTTCAATGAATCATAAATTTTTCCAAAACAGTGTTGTACAAAACATGTATCATGTGTACGATCGTCATTGATATAAAAGTGATATTCTTTAATGATATTTCAATTTTCACTCGTGCTTTCTATATGATCGAAATTTTGTTCAGCATGTCTATATAGAATATGGACGAGCATGGAGACTTGGTCAGAATGATAGTATTCACTCTGAATTTCTTTTTGTGGAACAAATGTGTAGTTTTCTGCAAAATCAATCCTTTGAAAAATGATCCATAATGAGAAAAAATTCATGAATTTTTTGATTTGAAATCTTTCCATGGGCTCTAACTGAGTGCTTGGTGTATTTGTATAAAGTTGCCTTAAACTTTCTCCAAAGTCTATGCTATCAGAAAAATTTCGTCTTCTAGTAATTAAATTCTTTTAACACTATTTTCACCTTGAATCGATGTATCGATATATTCATATCTCTTCCATTTCACTTTCATGTTGGAAAATGATTGATCATTTATATCAATACGATATTTTTTTTGAAATTTAGTCGAATTTCCACAATCATCGCATTTTCTACCACCAACACATTTCTTTTTGTAAAATAGTTCATCGCTTTCTCTTTCACATAGAATTTGAGATATGAAATCACGGATAGTGAAAGGAGGAGGTGAATCCTTCCATAATGTTCTACCAAAATCAAGGAATGTATATAATAGAAAAAATTCACGCAGTAGCAGCAACAAGTATAGCATAGGTGATGGGTTTTTTGTAGCATGCCGATGTTGAACAAAAAGCCTTTGCTGGAAACATGAATTTGACGATTCTCTTCTTTGAGCTTGTTGGAATAACTCTGTTGAGTGGTTTAGAGATGTTTTATTCTTGATATTTGATTTTGTCTGGAATTCTTCTTCGCATCACATGTCTTGTAGTTGATGAAACACGCGAATTGTTCTTCCAATATTCATATATTATTTTTTTAACATTTTCTCCAAGTCTATCTTTGTATGGTTGCCTACAAATAGCTCTCCAACAAGTGAGTTCATCATTTACATCTATTTGCAGTCGAAATTTTCGATGTTTGTGCAGAGTTTTTCGCGAGGTTCCCAGTGCTCGTGCCATAGATGTTATCAAACGATTCTCTTGAGTACTTGGTGAAACCATTGCCATCTGTATTCCTCTACGTACATTTGAAACATCTTTCTCTCTAGATCTCTTAATTGACTTTATAGCACTACTCATATTTTTTATCACCTCTTCCTTCATTTTATTATCTTTGGTTGATTTTCGAATACCCAATAGTGTCGTCGCTTCTTTTAATATTCTTGATGATAGGAGACCTTTTAGCATTTGAGCCTGGACTGTCACTCGCTCATTTAAGAAATACTTTTCAAAAATGCAGTTGACACGATATCGTATAACATGGTCAGGTTTTTTATCTCCATATGTGTGAGTGTCAACATTTTCTAACATCTCATTATCGATAGTGATTTCATCTGTACATATTCGAAAAAATAGTACATATTCAATAAATAACTAAATTAATAAATATTTCAATAAATATTAGGAAAATTTTAAATATATCAATAGATCATAATATTTACATTTACATACCCGATTCAATTTCTGCTTGAGGTTGATTTTCTTCTTCAATATTTTGAGGAGTATCTGTGTCTGTTTACATTAAACAAAATATTTTTCAAACTAGTTCATCAAATAAAAATTAAGCTTCACATTCTACATTGGGAAAACTTTAAAAATATATCAATAGATCATAATATTTACATTTACATACATGCTTCAATTTCTGCTTGAGGTTGATTTTCTTCTTCAATATTTTGAGGAATATCTCTGTCTGTTTACATTAAACAAAATATTTTTCAAATTAGTTCATCAAATAAAAATTAAGCTTCACATTTTACATTAGGAAAATTTTAAATATATCAATAAATCATAATATTTACATTTACATACCTGCTTCAATTTCTGCTTGAGGTTGATTTTCTTCTTCAATATTTTGAGGAATATCTCTGTCTGTTTACATTAAATAAAATATTTTTCAAACTAGTTCATCAAATAAAAATTAAGCTTCACATTTTACATTAGGAAAATTTTAAATATATATCAATAGATCATAATATTTACATTTACATACCTGCTTCAATTTCTACTTGAGGTTGATTTTCCTCTTCAATATTTGAGAGGGCTTCTAACTTTCTTTTGCGAGATTGTCTCATCTCTTCTCTATGTGCCTCAAGGTCTATTTTTCGATCATATTTTCTCGCACAAGTTCTTCGATTTCCCATGATAATAGGGTATGAAGTTCAAAAAATTTCCTTCAAAAAATTAGACAATAACTCAATTACAAAAAATATCACAAAAGATTTAATTTAAAAAAATTCAGTGTAATTTTTTTGTAAAAAATACATACTCCAATCCAAAACACACTTTAAAAAATTCGAGAGAAAAATGTTTTATAAAAATGAAACGAAACTCAAAAGATTTACTTCAACTCAAAACACGTACATACCTCCAAGAAATGTCTTCCAAAAAAATTCTTGAAACCCAAAATTGTAAAATCAATTTGCTTCCAAGAAATGCTCTTAAACCCAAACTTTGAAGAAAAGTTTTTGAACCCAAACCAAGATCTTTGTAAAATGAGATGAAGTGTGCAAAATGTGCGAAAATTGTGAATCATTTCGCGGCAATTTATATTGACGCGAAATGTGTTTTAGTAGGGGGCTCCGCAAAACTTTCTGGCCAACGAAGAGTTATACAATAGTTCGGCCGAACTTTTGATCAAAAGTTCGGCCGAACTATTAAGACGTTAGATTTAACGAGCCTATGGCTGAAAACATAGATCGTCCGAACTTGGATGAAAAGTTCGGCCGAACTAACGTGTCACCAATTATGCAAAAACCAGGCTCTGAATACGGTTCTGCGACTTTGCACTAATTAAACTCCATGACAGGTTGTTAATTAACTGTCAGAACCAAGACAAGCATTTTCAGAATTGAATCTACTTTCAGGAAATATAACTTTTATGGAATTTCATAAACGTTTACTAATTTTAATTATTTTTCTAATAAAATGGGTGCAAACAATTTCTGAGGGTCGTTGTGATTCAGTGAAATCAAAATTTTGTATCTCCCAAAATACATTGTAAAAAAATTTGAAAAAATTATGGGGCATTACATTGGTCCATCGTCTCTAATGGGTAGTTTTTAGATTTTTAGTTTATAACTTATATGTTAAGAAATTTCTTGCAAAGCGAAACATATCCAAAATACGCAGTTTTTCGTATTGGACCAGTTCAAAAAATTCTAGTAATTATGATATGCATCCATTGGCTTTGTAAATATGACAAAAACAAAGTAGACTCTGTCTAGATTGTTGTAACACATTTTTTTTTTCAAAAACACAAATTTTCAATGAATACAACATTGCATCATAACATGACTTCTTATGAATCCTTTGATTGTTAAGAAACACACACTCAAAGAAACGCTAAGTTGACATATCAAATCTGCATTAAAAAATTTCAAAAAATAAGTAATAGAAAGCTAAAAAAATTTCTCACAACTTTTATTTTTATCGCAAAATGAAATTCTACACAGAAAAATTGTTATAGTTTGCAGAAAGTTGAAGAACCGAAAAAAATGAAATTTTTTTCTCAAAAAAGGGCAAAAAGTATAACCCAGCTTCACATTTTCACCTATGAACACTCTGCATACAATGTGATATTCAGAAAATTACTGAATCACCACTACAACACTGAAGCATGAGAGTGTAGAAGGCTGAAATATGTCTGATCTGATGTATATCCCTCAAGGGCTTCCTCTCATGAAAGGATGAACCTCTCAATCACAAGAAAACACTGTAACGGAGCCACTAGACCATCCACTAAAGCTGCCTAAAAAATAACACATTCCCTAGATGGAACAACGCTAGGAATGTTGGGGAAATGAGTGGTTTTCTACCACAGATCTAAAATGATCTCTATATCTCTCCAAACAGATCTCTCAAGTGGAGGAAACCTTCCTCCAATGAGAAACAAGCTCAGAAAGAGGGATTCCAATCCCTTCCACTGTTGCACCCTGCAACACTACACAATCACCTGTAGAAACTACGCTGATGAAGTAGGTTGAAGCTTGGCCTGGAAACCTGATGTGGAAAATGAATGCAAACTCTCCCAAGAGGCTCCTCAAGTGAAGAGGTGGGATTCCTGTTCAGGAACACCCGGTGCTAAACAACACAACAGCCTTGCTAAACAGCAAGAGGAAGCAAAAAGTCTGAGCAGACAAAGTAATAATCTAAAACATGAAGAATAAGGCTACCATCATCTTCCTTAAATAAAATATGAGTTTTCTTGCCCTTGGCCCCACTCAATTAGGTCATCTCCATCAAAATATTAATCTCCCTCCAAAACTGCGTTATTCCTTCTTTGATTCTTGCTCCTCCACAACTGCGCTGTTGACTTAGACAAAGTGGACTGAATCAACCTGATATTATCCCTGTTCACACATGGAGGTGTTTTATTAAGCTGCAAGGAGTGTCTCCTTTCACACTTGAGGTGTTTTTATTCCTCCTTAGGAGACTTATGGGCTTTTCTACCCATTTATTCACTGACTAGAGATACTGCTAACTCTAATGTTCCATTTAGCTTTGAGGCTAAAATTTGGGAACATTACAGTCCTCCCCTCCAAAATATTTTCTTTTCCTCAAGAAAATGTATAGGGAGAGAAAAATTTATTCCCTCCTCTTGTGGCTTTCCATCAATGGCCCCCATCAGTGCATCAGGATATTCTGCAATAAAACTGGCATCCAATGCTTCCTCCCAAGTGTGCAAAAACAGATGGTTTACATTAATCAAAAGTGGAAAGTGTGAATGGAAAACTGCTTGATGTCTCATGGCCTCCACAAATTAGGAGTGATGAAAAACATGGTGAATGAGTGCCTCCCTCACCCATGCTATCATCCAAATGAAATGAGCCATCTTAGGTAGCTCATCAAAAGAATCATCAACCCCATTTTTATGCAATGTGTTGGGCCTGCATGGAGATATTGGATTCTACCATCCAAATGGTTTAACTCTCCATTTATGGTAAACATGGGGCTTCCTCTGTCCTTGGGCTGAAATAACATGGCCTCTAAGAATGGCCCAAGCTCCCTCATCAAACAATTTAGCCATGTAGTGCCTCCTCAAGTTTTTCAAGTGGTTCCTCCCACAAGAAGGGAAAAAGTGTGATGTGGCAATCATGGTTTTCCCATGGTTCCTCCTAAAATGTACAACATGTAAATTGGGGAGAATCATGCCCCCAATGGGAATATCTACTACCTCCATATAAAATTCCACTCTCCAAACAAAGCTTCCCATGAGTACAAACATATCAGCAATATATGGAAGCAAAATACTATGAAAACAAGCTGTCAAATGACAACCAGAGAGTGAATCAAAGTTCCACAAAAGGAACCAGCGTAGCACATTCCATGCCTGCCTCAAAACAAAAAATAACAAGTGCTTCACCAGCCACTTGTTTTCTGCCACAGTCATCTCATAAGATGGAAACATGAAGATACAATGTGGTGTCAACGATGCACACCAAGAATCATGTGGCTTCCCCCACAAACCACCAAAAAGATAGCCAAAATCAATGCTACCAGTAGCCGCAAGTACATCATCATACAATATGCAAGAAGAGATAATTCTTCTTGATACATCATGCTGCTCAAACAAGGAAAAGAAGTACAATACAAAATGTGAAATTATACCTCCTCCATCATGCACTTGAGATATTGAGCTGAAATGGCCCAACTGGAATCTTTCCCTCACCTCCAATGAGTAGGGAAGTGGCTATGACATCCTCTCTGTCACCATCTAGGCTATGCATCTCTCCATATGCTGAAATATATCATACTGGATGCCCTCCCAATAAAACCCCTCTGCCAAGGAAAGATATGCATCAAAGTGCCTGGAAAAGAAGTCCTCATGTGCTGCATGTAGCAGCTCCTCCTCGAGCTTAGAAACTCTAGTCAAGAAGACTCTACCATGAGAATATATGACCATATCCTCCACCATGTATCTAACATCTCCATCAGGGTCATCAAGCACCAAGATCCTTGGAGTACTCTACCAAGAGCTGAGATCTCCAATAGGGATCAATCCTCCTAAGAGACAGCGCTGGTGATCTAGTATGTGAAGCTTTCCTCATGCTGTTGCCTGCTACTTTGACATCCCCCATGCCAAATTTCTCCTCCAAACTCTTCACCTCTCCAAAATCCAAGAGCGGTGAAATCAATGACAAGATGTCTTTCATCACTGCTAGATCTGGTTGCCTCCCAGGTGGAATGCCTCCATGTAGTGAGACATCATTGTTAAGAGTCAACTATACTTATGGTTGGAAAACCTTGCCCTTGTCCTCACAACGCAGTATAGTCTGCCTCCTCTTTGCATTAGCTTCCTGAAATAGAGAAGGGTGTGTGCCTCTCATCAGTTGATACTGCTCTTCCTTCCACCTGTAATGCTACACAATGATGCTGCTCACTGATTGTGCTTGGACCTCCATGTATGAGACCCTGGGGAGCTTCTTGCAAGATACAAGGATCCCTCTTGTCGGAGCATGTGCTCCTCCTCCCTCTGCATGAGGTACTGGATGCGCTTTAGATGTGACAATGCTTTTGCCCTCTTCTTCATCAATGTGTATAGGAAAAATCTCAACAATTGGATCCTCTTGTGAAAAATTGATCCCCATGCCCTCTTGTTTAGGAATATGAACTAGAGGTCTTGCCTCCAGCAATGTGTAATGCAAGATGTTAGCTTCTCCCATGGTTTTCTGAAGTGGTGTTTCCTCCATCACATGTAAGGGTTTTTTTCTCTCAAGTTTTCCTTGCTCATGTGTCTTAGGAAGGTTTTCACCAAACCTTCCCAACAATGTTTCAATGAATCTTACATAAGAGGAAGTGTTTGCATTTTTTAAAGAACAAGATTCAAAAATCCACCATGCATGGGCCTTACCTATGAAATGCAGTGCTGCAACTCTAATGGCTTCATCTTCAGAAATATGGTGCTGCTGAAAATAGGAGTCTAGCTCCTTCACCCATGCTCCAGCTGAACATGTAGGTGAGCCTTCAAAAGTAGATAGAAGAAATATATATGCATCCTGCTGCTTGCTCTTCTCCACTTGGATCTTGCAAAACCCCTGGAAATCAGTATGATCTCTAAACCTCTCAGTTTGAGATTCATATTCCTACAAAAAATCACTAAGAGTTCTCCTCTTAGGCATTCTTCCTCCTTTCATCCATCTCAAGATAGATTTGGGCACTTGACTGCGCTGTGCATCATGGTGTGTAGCTGCATGCTCACACTCACCATGTGGAAATCTAGATTTAGGTCTAGATCCAGCTCCCTTTGGAGATCCCATCTCCATTCTTATTTTCTTCAGCTCTCCTTGAAAGCTTTGCATAGATTTTGGAAGGAGCTTTGTAAGCATGTCTTCCTTTCTCCCTTCACATACTGAAGCCTTCTCTTTTTTTTCCATCTCTCCTGAAAGTATAATGGCCTGAGATCCACAGGCTGAGCCAAGATTGAGGCTCTGATACCATTGTAATATCAAAAAATAGGGAAAATAATAAGTATTGGGAATATCTTAAAATATTCCAAAAACGGACTGCTTAGCAATGCATTCACAGAAAAACGCATGTAATGTTCCCAAATCGGGACAGCTAGCAAGGCATGACCGGAAAACGAATTTTCCAGTAATGGTTGCTATAGGATTTGAAACTAGGACCTGGATCCCTTAGAAAAATGTGTCTAAGTGCTAAATCCAAGAGGAGGATCCAAATAAATCCTTCTAGAGTGGTTAAATAAATTTCCCACTACTAGATGTCCTCAGAAAGTGTCCAGTGAGGGAGTGCTACAAATCTCAAGCAAGAAATGGAAAGACATAGTTATTTTATGGCTGTGAACACATGAAGAGATATCTAGCCAAAAAATATGTTATATAGCATCAAATGTGGAGGAATCAATCACTCCAGCTAGGCAATGGAAGCCTCAATGTGACATATACATGAAAATGCAAGAGCATTGCTACATATGAAAAGCCTTGGCTAAAATAACGCAGTTTATAGGAGATACTGCAATATAAAAAATGATAATAGAATGATATATCAATATCAGCTCAAATAAATAAGGGGGAGAAAGCTCTCAACCCCTGAAAGCACTAATACAACAAAATACACAATCCTTGGAAGTATTGGCTACAATATACATGAAATTGGAAAATCTGCAGAAATGCCAGAGTTGCTGGGCAGCAGCTGCAACTCAATACTGGAAATACATGGAGATGGCTGAATAAGAAGTAAAATATGAAAGAAACCTCCTCCAATGGATCTCTCAATGCAAGGCTGATCCCGACACTGAAGATCTTGCCCTCCAAGAAGCTGGTGCAACCTCTCACTGCAATTGTGCACTGAAATAATGTAGTCTTGAGGATGGACTGCACTATTTATGATGGGAGATGTTGACCTTGATGCAAAGATGTGCAGATCAGCTCTGAAATCCCTTTCACTAACCTCTCGGAGGAATTGGAACTTCCTCCTCTGAAAGATGATCCAAAGAGAAGTGTTGTGGAACCCTCCATTGCAACACCCAGCAACACTACATTATAGTTCAATATAAATAATGGCTCCGGCCTTGAGCCAAGATGTGGAGAAGATGAAGTGAAATCCTTCAAGAGGCCTCTCAGGAAGGAGAGGAAATCCTAAACAGGAATCCCTCGTGCTAAGCAGCACTGCAACATAGCTGAATAGCCAGAGTATGCAATTTAGTCTTCAGACTAAATTAATTATGCTCAAAGATGTCTTACTATGGCTACCTCCTCCTCCTTTTATACAAGTGAATGCCTCTTGCCATGGACCCCACACATTAGGGTTTCTTCCACAAGGAATATTCCTCCCTCTCAAACTGTGTTGTCTTCTCATGCAAGCTACACCTCTTAGGCAACATTGTTGACTTGGTCAAACTTGACCTTGTCCTCATGCAACTTGCCCCTTTTCACACTGGAAGGTGCAAAATAAGCTGCTCCAATGATCCCTATTCACACTATGAAGGATCTTATTCCTACTGATGGGCCTTTTACCCATTTTATTCACCTCCTAGATGAAATAAGCAAAAATTAATGTTCCAATTTTCTTCATGAAAATTTTGGAACATTACAGTCCTCCCCTCTCAAAGATTGCTTGTCCTCGAGCAAGTGCAAGGATAGACTGAATTCTTCCCTCCTCTCCCTGTAGCATCCCTGTATGATGATCTCCTGCAAGTGAAGTGATGCTAACTCATCCATCAAGTCTCCACAATGCTCCTCCTCAGCATGCAAGTCAGCTATCAAGCCATCATCATGTAAAGGTGAGATACTCAAGAGGATAAAAAAGTGATGTCTAGAGGTCCCCTTGAAGAATGGGATCTGAAATATAATGGTAAATATCTTCCCCATATTGATCCTCCATCTCCAAGCTATGAGCCATGCAAAATGAGTCACCTTCCAACTAGGTAACTCCTGAAAGCTATCTTCCACCTTTGGCCCCGACAAAGTAGGCGGGATGAAAATATGCACATGGTAGACTATGTAGCCTACCCCACACTGTCCATCTCTCCACTTATGATAAGTGTAGAGAAAGTTATGATCCTGGGCTGCAAAATACTTGCCCTCAAGTGGCAAAATGAAGACTAGATCTCCAAGGATCTCTCCTCCAACGCTACAAACCATGTTGGCTCAAGTATCTCCATATATGATGAGTTAGGAGTCATCAACATATGGCATCTCCTCCATCATATGGCTTGCCTCATAAAGTGAAAAAATGTGCTATTAAGGTAACCATATCATGTCCCATGTTCCCCTTAGAACATGTAGTGCAAGAAGTGTGAGGAATTTCTCCCTCAAAGGACACATCCACCCAATTTGTCTTCCTCCCAAGCATGCTCCTCATAAGAACAAGGAAAATAGACCCATAAGGAGCAAAGATGAAAATCATGCTTGCTTCCATATGCAACAAATGTGAAGGACAATGGTCCCTCAAGTGCAACCAATGTAGCTTGACCCTCAACTATAATAGAGACGGATAAAAAGTGTGGCTCCTCAACCACTTGCTTGCTGCTCCAATCTCCTCATAAGTATGGAGGAAGCGAATGATGTAAGGTGTACAAGGATCATGTCCTCCATAACATATCTCTTCGCCAAGTCCTCCTAGGGGATGGCCATCAATCATGCTCATGGCCTCATCTAAACCACGTGGTCTAGAAAAAAGAGTGATCCTCCTTGGAGCATCATCGTGCACATGTATGGTTAAGGGATGCACATATACATCATACAAATAATCATGTGAACAACAATGAATACCCTTACCATATTTTATGCTCATACCAATGGAGTGGCTCATAAGTGAGTCTCCTCTCATCCTCAAAGAGAAAAGAGGTGGCTATGCTAACTCCGACAAAGAGTTCTTTCTCTCCCTCATCTCCATCTGGTCCATGCATCTACTCATATGTTGATATATCTCCTCCTCAAAGCCCTTCCAAAAATACCCCTCCATGATGGTGTGGTATGCTCTCAAAGAACAAGTGGGGCTGAAAAGGAAATCCTCATGAGCTGCTTGTAGCAACTTCTCCTTGAGCTTGGAAGCTCTAGGAAAGAAGATCCTACCATGATAAAAGATGACCCCATCTCTGACTGAATATCCCTCCTCATGTAACTGTTCATCCAAGATCATGCAAGTGAAAATATCCTTGGAATACTCCACAAGCAGCTGGGATTTCCAGTATGGATCTATCCTCCATAGTGACAACATTGATGATATCTCATGAAGAACATATTTCATATGGCTGCCCTCTCCTTTGACATCTCCCATGTCAAAGATGCAAGTTCAAAGGCTGCTATCCTTCCTCTTCTGCTTCTGCCACAGCGCAGAATCTGAAATGGAAGTGGGTAAAGATGATGTTGAGGGGATGCTCCCTCTCTCCTTGAGTCTACCCAAGACTTCCAGTGTTGTATCAAGCTCTACCAAGGTCTCCACCCTCCTGAAATCCATGAGTGGTGCCCCAAAATGTGAAGCATCCATCCTCTTCTACTGATCCAGTGGTCTCCCCGGAAAAATGTCTCCATGCAATGAGACATCATCATCAAGAGATGACTGAATAGATGAATGGAGAAAACTCTCCATGCTTCCACTGTGCAATCCAATCACCTTCTTAGGTGCATAAACCTTCATAAATGAATAGGGATGTGTACTCATCATGTCATGATGCTGGGTCTTCTCGCTATCTCCTCCTTGTGTCTCCATGGTTCCACACCTCCTCAACAATGGCACATGTAAAACATGAGTTGTGCCTTGATATCTACACATGAGATCCTGGGAACTTTCTTGCAAAGATGCAAGCATCCCTCTATTTGGAGCAAGAGCTCCACCTTCCTCTGCATGAGGTGCTAGATCAACTCCAGATCTAACAATGCTATTGCCCTCAATCTTTGCAACATGAGTGGGCAACTCTCCAATGATTGGATCCCTTTTTGAAAAAGATATCTCCATGCTCCTTTGCTCAAAGGTGTGAGATGAAAACCTTTCTTCCGGAAAAGTATGGTGCAAGTTTTTATGCAAGGGTTTTGCTTGAGTTTCCTTGTTTACTCCCACCATGTGTGTCTCATGAATCTTTTTATCAAATCTTTTCACTAACGCCTTAATGAAATTTGCATAAGATGCAATGTTTACATTTCTCAAAGAAAAGGATTCAAAAATCCACTAGGCAAAAGCCTTACCTCTCAAATGCAGAGCTGCAACTTTGATGGCTTCATCTTCAAGAATGTGGTGCTTCTACAAAAATTTCTCTAACTCCTCCACCCAAGCTTTGGTTGAACATACAGGTGAACCTTCAAAGGAAGATAGATGAAATCTATCTTGCTGCTCTCTTCCATTCATCTTCATCTTGCAAAACTCTGAAAAACTGAGATGATCTCTGAATTTCTGAGTTTGAGACTCATAATACTTAAAGAAATTACTAAGGGTTCCCCTCCTCGCAACCTCTTCTTCTCTTTCCATCTCTCTTCCGACAATCCTGGGCATGTGGCTGTGCTGAGTATTAGGATGTGTAGCTGCATGCCTACACTCCTCAAATCTAGAGTTTGCTTTAGAATCAAACCCTCCAGGAGATTCTCCATGCATCTTTCTCCTGATCTTCTTTAATTATTCATGAATCATATGTATATATTTAGGAAGAATCTTGGTAATCTTATCCCCTTTTTCTTCTCCAAAAGATGGAGTCTTTCTCCTGCTTATTTATTTGTCTCCTTCTCGATGAGAATAGGAAGTGCCAGTTTCTTCCTTTTCTTTCTACTTATCCTCCTTGGGGAGGTTCTTCATGGATCTAAAATATGATGAGATAAATCCCATCCTCTTCAATCTTCTGATCTTCTTGGGCTCATACTCACAGGTTGATCCAAGAAGGCAGCTCTGATACCACTGTAATGTTCCCAAATCGAGATAGCTAGCAAGGCATGACTGGAAAATACATTTTCCAGTAATGGCCGGTACAAGATTTGAAACCAGGACCTAGATCCCTTAGAAAAATGTGTCTAAGTGCTAAATCCAAGAGGAGGCTCCAAATAAATCCTTCTAGAGTGGTTAAACAGATCTCCCACTACTAGATGTCCTCAAAAAGTGTCTGATGAGGGAGTGCTACAAATCTCAAGCAAGAAATGGAAAGAAAATGTTATTTTATAGCTATGAACACATGAAGAGATATATAGCCAAAAAATATGTTATATAGCATAAAATGTGGAGGAATAAATCACTCCAGTTAGGCAATGGAAGCCTCAATGTGACATATACATGAAAATGCAAGAGCATTGCTACATATGAAAAGCCTTGGCTAAAATAACGCAATTTATAGGAGATACTGCAATATACAAAATGATAATAAAATTATATATCAATATAAGCTCAAATAAATAAGGGGGAGCAAGCTCTCAACCCCTGAAAGCACTAATACAACAAAATACACAATCCTTGGAAGGATTGGCTACAATATACATGAAATTGGCAAATCTGCAGAAATGCCAGAGTTGCTGGGCAGCAGCTGCAACTCAATACTGGAAATACATGGAGATGGCTGAATAATAAGTACAATCTAAAAGAAACCTCCTCCAATTGATATCTCAATGCAAGGCTGATCCCGACACTGAAGAACTTGCCCTCCAAGAAGCTGGTGCAACCTCTCACTGCAATTTTGCACTGAAATAACACAGTCTTGAGGATGGAATGCGCTGTCTATGATGGGATATGTTGGCCTTGATGCCAAGATGTGCAGATCAGCTCTAAAATCCCTTTCTCCAACCTCCCGGAGGAATAGGAACTTCCTCCTCTGAAATATGAGCCAAAGAGAAGTGTTGTGGAACCCTCCACTGCAACACCTAGAAACACTACGTTATATTTCAGCAGAAATAATGTAGTGACTAAATAATGGCTTTGGGCTTGAGCCAAGATGTGGAGAAGATGAAGTGAAATCCTTCAAGAGGCCTCTCAAGAAGGAGAGGAAATCCTAAACAGGAATCCCTCGTGCTAAGCAGCACTGCAACTCAGCTGAATAGCCGAAGTATGCAATTTAGTCTTCAGAATAAATTCAATATGCTCAAAGATGTCTTACTATGGCTGGCTCCTCCTCATTTTATACAAGTGAATGCCTCTTTGCCATGGACCCCAAACATTAGGGTTTCTTCCACAAGGAATATTCCTCCCTCTCAAACTAAGTTGTCTTCTCATGCAAGCTACAACTCTTAGGCAGCGCTGTTGAATTGGTCAAACTTGACCTTGTCCTCATGAAACTTGCCCCTTTTCACACTAGAAGGTGCAACATAAGCTGCTCCAATGATCCCTCTTCACACTATGAAGGATCATATTTCTACTCATGGGCCTTTTACCCGTTTTATTCACCTCCTAGATGAAATATGAAAAAATTAATGTTCCAATTTTCTTCATGAAAATTTTGGAACATTACAATGCATTTCAAGAAATATAAGCCATAGAAATGAAATTAATCACTTGGATCCATTATATACATCCATATAGCATCTAAATCCAAGAGGAGATAAGAAATAAATGAAACTAGGTGAGGTAAACATACCTCCCACACTAGTGTAGCTGAAAATGACTAAAAACCCCAGACACTATTACTCAGAAATAATGAATAAAAGAGACTGCACAGGCTTATGATTTTTTTAAATCAGAAATTAAGGAAAAAAATAGATCTGCTCATAGATTAGATAATCAAGCTCATAAACTGAGATCTAGTCTCCTTATTACAATTACAAGAAAAACCGGGGAAGGGTTTCTTGTCAAACACTCTACATACAATGTGATCTTCAGAAAATTACTGAATCACCACTGCAACACTGAAGAATGAGAGTGTAGAAGGCTGAAAGATGTCTAATATGATGTATATCCCTCAAGGGCTTCCTCCCATGAAAGGATGAACCTCTCAATCACAAGAAAACACTGTAACGGAGCCACTAGACCATCCACTGAAGCTGCCTAAAAAATAATGCATTCCCTAGCTGGAACAACGCTGGGAATGTTCGGGAAATGAGTGGTTTGATACCACAGATATGAAATGAGCTCTAGAGATCTCCAAACAAATCTCTCAAGTGGAGGAAACCTTCCTCTAATGAGAAACAAGCTCAGAAAGAGGGATTCCAATCCCTTCCACTGCTGCACCCTGCAACACTGCACAATCACCTGCAGAAACTGCGCTAATGAAGTAGGCTGAAGCTTGGCCTAGAAACCTGATGTGGAAAATGAATGAAAACTATCCCAGGAGGCTCCTCAAGGGAAGAGGTGGGATTCCCACTTGGGAACACCCGGTGTTAAACTGCATAGCAACCCTGCTAAATAGAAAGAGGAAGCAAAAAGTCTGAGCAGACAAAATAATAATCTAAAACATGAAGAATAAGGCTGCCATCCTTTTCCTTAAATAAAATATGAGTTTGCTTGCCCTTGGCCCCACTCAATTAGGTCATCTCCATCAAAATATTCATGTCCCTCCAAAACTGCGTTATTCCTTGTTTGATTCTTTCTCCTCCACAACTGCATTTTTGACTTAGTCAAAGTGGACTGAATCAACCTAATATTATCCCTGTTCACACATGGAGATGTTTTATTAAGCTGCAAGGAGTGTCTCCTTTCACACTTGAGGTTTTTTCATTCCTCCTTAGGAGACTTATGGGCTTTTCTACCCATTTATTCACCAGCTAGAGATACTTCTAACTCTAATGTTCCATTTAGATTTGAGGCTAAAATTTGGGAACATTACAGGTGATATTTCTGTAGAAACGAATTAGAAAACCTTTTCCTTGGGATACGACATTATCTTCACCCTTCAAACAGGTGAGGATGAAGGGTTGAGAGTTGCATAGACCTCACCTTAGCAACTCCACTATTTGTAACTTCAAATCAGTGATAATCCTTGCTTATAAAAGGCCTCATACTCGATCAGATACTTTCCAGAAGAAAACCCCTTCTGTGTCTGATCCTAAAAAGATTATATTTAGGAGATTTTGGAAGGAGAAGCAACCCATCCAAGCTGACCTTCCCTCATTTATTCTAAAATCTTCGCCTTCCTCATCTCATAAAACTGACATCTATGGTCCTAGCACCACAACCTTTGTACTTGAGTATTCTCCAGAAGCCTTTGATTTAGCTAGTTCAATCATAAAAAATGAAGCTGAATCCACTGATATTTATTTGCCTCCCTTGCACCCTACTCCTGAGGCCAAATAAATTAAATAATTTGTAGTACTCCATAGTTTTTTACGACAAATATAGCAACCTCTATTCAACACAAACCTGTTATACCACAACCAATTCATCCTCAAAATTTACCTCCACTGCCCCTCATGGCTGTACCTGGTTTCCTCCTCAAAAAATATGCCCCACTGACTCTACCTCCAGTACTGAATGACATGTCTCAATATTATCTAAAATCCTGCCTCAATTCACCAGGGAATATAGTACTTCTCCGTAGAGACATATTGAAAAATTCTACGCCTTTGCTGAGAATGTAAATGTAGAGCACCTAGATTTGGTGTTGAGGCTTTTCTTCCAATCCTTGGATGGAGAGGCTCGAAAGTGGTTCAAATATCTTGTTGATCACACAGTCACCACTTGGGAAGAAATGGATAATTTATTCACACTAAAATGGGGAGAAAAGAGGGACCATGGATATGTTCTTATAGAGTTCAATTCTCTCAAGAAGAGACATAATGAGGACGTAACAAAATTTAAAAAGAGGTTCAATAAGCTTTATAATAATCTTCATGTTGAAATAAAGCCCCCCCAAGTAGCTGCTAAGTTGGTTTTTGCAATAGCTTTTGAACCAGAGCTTGGGTTCACCCTAAGGGAAAGAAAGTCTACATCTCTAGATCAGATTTAGGCTGATGCACTAGGGGTAGAAGAAATTGAGAAAGAGTAGTTGGAGTGCCCATCCCTCGGAGTAGTTGGCATAGTTCGATGAGCAACTAGAATATCAAATTCCTTATCCCAGAGAAAGGCCAGCTAACTAGAGTAGTTGGTCCCCGCTGGTAAATTCAAAGGCAAGACAGAGCATGAGGCCAGAAGAAGGGACAGGGATGAGGCTTCTACCTCTAATCAAGTGAGGGAATCACAAGAGTATAGAATCCAAGAGATGAGTAAGCTGATCAAGAACCTCTCAAATAATTTGGTGAAGCTCAAATTGGAGGCCAAGAATTCCCCTCCCCATCCTAACCAAATGATTCCAAATCATGGGTTTAATCCCCAGTACTGGAAGCCCCCTTTACAATTGTTGCAGCGAGAAAGGAAAGAGCAGCAAGATCACATCCAACCTCCTCTATACCTAGAAGGGGAAATGGAGGTACAGGCCGAGGAAGTCACAGACATTCAAGAAGATAAATTAATTTCTTACTTAGAGGATGAAGAAGGTGCAATCTCCCTGCAAGAAGAGCTAGAAGAGAAGGAAGTCTCCCTAGAGGATCGAGATATTGACAATTACTATAGGTAGTTTGTGGATTTCATGCAAGTGCAAATCCACAGGAAGTATGATCTCAGGTCCTCCAGGAAGAGAACCAGAGTGCAGGAACAAGATGAAGAGTCGACATCAAGAGAGTAGACCCCTTTTATTTCTGCGAGTAAAGGGAAAAATCCTTTAGAAAAGTCTGCCCATCATAAAGCCTCTGCGCCCACCTCCTCGAAATAGGGTTATGATCCTCCCCAAAATGAGAGATCCGCAGCTATACCCTTGAAACTGCCTAACCCTCCTAAAGAGTAGTTCAAATAAATTATCACAGAAAAATATCCAATGACCTTTAGCCTCCAGAAAGAATTAGAAAAGGTCAATATTCTGGTCCCCCTGATCAAGCCCCTAAAACAACCCTCATACAAGGCCAAAGTTTCTCAATTCATGTTGCCCCATGGCGTAGGCCCTCTCCCTAACAACCTCAATCTCCAAGAAGAAAGACACATGGTAGTTTTTGGACCTCATGTAGAAGAGTTGTATTTAGCCACCCCTCCATTCTATGTGACTCTAGTTATACATGACCTGTTATTGCACAACTGCATGCTAGATTATGGGGCTTCACATAATATGTTGTCATTGTCTGTCATGGAGCAGTTGGGGTTGCATATCGCTAGGCCTTATAAATATCTATATTATTTTTATTCCAAGAGGGTGAAATTCTTGGGCATGATAAAAGATCTGGTAGTAAATTTAACCTAGATTCCAGCCAAAAGCGTAGTAATGGACATTGTTGTGGCAAATATCCCAGCTTGGTTTGGAATGTTTTTGTCCAGATCTTGGGATACAAATATTGGAGGATCCATAAAACTTGACCTCACCTATGCCACTATTCGATTATTCGGTGGGGAGGAAAGATGATTATACCGTGAGTCCCAATTCGTGAAGATGGTCACCAAAGCTAATGGTTCCACGAATTCTCCAGTATATACTAAGGAGGGTGAATTATCTTGTCTTATGATCGAGGAGGACTAAAATTTCCTGCAAGAAATGAAGATATGTCCTCTAATTCAAGAGAATATTATGAGCAGAGAGGAAAACAAAATATGGACCTTGCCGTTTGATGGAGCTTACTCACGAGAAGGAAACAGGGTCGGGGTACTCTTGATATCCCCATAAGGATGCTTGGTTCCCCTCTCCTTTAAGCTAGAATTAGAAGCCACAAATAATGTGGCTGAGTATGAATCCCTACTGTTGGGGTTGCAGATAGTGTGGAACATGAACATATAGAACCTTAAGGTGTTTCGAGATTCAAAGCTTGTAGTGAGGTAAGTCAGGAGCCAATGCCAAACTAAAAACTCGCGGCTCAAAGCTTACAGGAATGAGGTATGGGATTTAGTTGAGAACTTCTTTTCTTCTTTTAACATTCAGTTCATGCCAATGGAAAAGAATAGAATGATAGACTCACTAGCTGTGGCTTCTAGTAATTTGTGCCCCCCTGTTATGAAGGTAAATCCTCTTTGTGGATAGAGACGATCCCTCTAGCCCTAGGGTGGGTCCAGTAACAAAGGGACATGCTAAAGTGTTGCTTCCTAGTTAATGAATGAACAAAATACATGGTAGATTGACCTACCTTGAATCCAACGTTGTCGATGTTGCAGAAAGAGTAGTGGTCTCTCGCTCCTACCTTGGCAAATCACAATATGTTCGCTGTCACGCTTAGATACCTGCACATAGGAAAAATAACAAGAACAACATACGACATAATAATTTCATTCAAAACTATTATCCAGTCAAAGAGGGCTAAACATATCACATTAAATAAACATCATAACACAAAGTGGAACCAAACAGTAGTCATGTATATTAATGAGTAGAAGGAAGAGTACAACTGATGCTTTGACATCGCAGTCTCCTCTAGCAGGGTTCAAACGAAGTGAGTCTCAATTGTTGGTCAAGGAATTCAGACTCAAGCTCTCTCAGAAGTCATCGACTCGAGCTCTCTCAACACAATCTTTCTTACTCTATCTTCTCTAGTAGCTTAGCTATAGTATAGTTCTCCTAGTTCAACTAGCTTCTACTAAAGGGGATAGTTTCTTATATAGAGGAAAGAGAGGAGGTTTTCATCCCTGCAAAGGTGGGAGGGAGTCCTGTCCTTTAGGAGAGTTCCAAGGGAGGTGGAAACTACTAACTAAAGGAAGGAGTCTGTGGTTGTTTCAATTCAACCACTCCCAATGAATCATCCCTGAGGTGGTTGGAATAGAACCTATACCTCTATTTAAAAAAAAAATTCCATAAACAGCTTGGCACGGGTGTCTAACTAGCACAGAGCGCCACCTGGCATAGGCTCAGTGTTAAATTTCATGGTCGGTGCGAGGGTGTAACAGGCTACTCGCACCAAGGCAAAAACAAGGATTTTCATAGCTCTGCTTAGAGAAATGTCAACAAGAAGAATGTTGCTTTCATCAAAAGGGATGCAAGGATGGTATTTAAAAATCATGCCACTGCTTATTGGTCACATAAATGACCCTCCAATGTGCGAGTTTGGGATTGCAGGGACAATGACAAAATGTTGTGTAACAGATGCCCCCTAAAGCATGAAGTCTGAGAGAGAGGGAGGGGTGAAATGCTTTATGAGAACATGTTTGAACCAAACACTGCTGTCAGAAGACCTACAATTACAAATACAATTGATATCTGTGATACATGAATCATGTGGTATGGGCGCAACCATCCATAATAGAGTATATAAAAACTAAGATTCGAGGTATGGACACAACCATATAGTAGGAAGGATCAGTAAATAGACTCAGGTATGGTCGCAACCATCCAATCAAGAGAGTCATGTAATAAGTCATAATGAACCACAAAAATCTGCAACCTAGATTTTATCAGACAAAATCTAGGGTCTTGTGCTCCATCTCGACCCGAACAAGTACAATTTCAAGCATGCGAATGTATGAGCTAAAGTCGAACATGTAGGAAAATCGTCTGATTTCCAGTCAATGATGAAATCTATTAACAGATGCAAGAGAAACCACCAATGATGACGATGGCCCTCAAGGTACAAAAGGTACAATCTAATAAATGTGAAAAATGATCTGACGTCGAACATCCGTAGAATCACTCGATCGAAGGCCAATGATGTGAACCTTGCATCGAATGCGAAAAACCTGCCATTGAGGCATGCAGGCTCCAAGGTACCAGAAGAGAGTCTCTAGATCAAATTCCTAGATAATGCATTGAAGTCGACAAGAAGTGACTTGGTCGAAGGAGGGCCATAATGTTTCCCACATCATCGACATGAGACAGAGGTGTTGGGGTCCTGTGATTTGGCATATTGGCATGCCAAGTGACAAGGAAACATGCAAACCAAGCTTTAGAGCTCTAGGATCTAGCCCTCCTAGTCTCAGAGAGGGATCTCTCAATTTTTTTATAAGGATGTGTCTTGAAAGTTTTAGTAGTTGATTTTAGGCTAGTTATGAAGTGTAGGGTTGTTTGTTTTGTTTAGTTGGAAAAATGTGTTTCATGCAGTATAGATAGAGCATGGGAATCTATAAGCCATTGGGAAATGGAGTCATGTGAAAGTCCAAATAGTTCTGATTGAGAAGGAAGGGGAAACCAGAGGGAAAATCTAACTCGGTCAAGGATCTGTTGAATAATATAGGTGAAATGGGATGAACATTAAGGACTAAGAGTGAAAATCCAACTAAACCCTTTCACAATGAATTAAAGGATTTAGGGAATGCCCTATTTCCTCTAGTAAGCACACTGTTATGGACTTAATCAACGTAGACACTCAAAGAAGAGGAGAAATGCAGACTAACACCATCTAAGTGAATTATAGGATTCGGGGAATGCCCTATTTCCTCCTATAAGTTCACCGTTGAGAGCTTAATCAACAAAGACATACAATTGAATTCAAAGAAGAGGGAACACCTTAGACATCTAGGACTGCAATTATAGGGACCTTTAGCACAATAATTACAGTAAGGAACATAGGGTATGATTGAAACAGACCTCTCTATCAAACTGCAATAATTAATAATAAAAGGGAGATTTCAGATACAATATTCAATAGCAAATAAAGAGGGAATGCCTAAATAGCCTTTAGCACAACTAAATTAACCATTTCTGAAATAAAACAAACTGAATATTCAAGAGAGCTACTATACTACCCTGTCATGTTTAGTAGCAGAAAACATATAAACAGTGAAGGATAAACAGGTCAGAGGTTCTTCTAAGATACATTTCTCTGCCTAAACTTTTTATCCTATTGTAAGTCAAAGCATAATGGAACAAAGTGATAAACAGGAAACAACATTAACAATAAGAGATTACTTCACCAAAACTAGGCTCAGGGATCCAATGGTCCAGCCTCCTTCATCAACAGAAAAAATAGAGACTTCCACACACCTTCAGAACACCAAATGCCAACCCTTTACAATGAGACTTCAAAGAGTCTTTATAGGAAAAATGAGGAAAATTAGGTAAAGAACATTTTAATGATCATCAGAGATAGGAGAGGGCATTCGAATGCTCCATTCTGTGTCATAAACATAACATTAAATCCCAGACAGACTTAGTGACCTCATTGCTTGTTGAGGCCCTTTTGACATGACAGAAATCACCCCACAAAGTGTCCTTTGGGAGGAAATACTATTTGCAGTGGTACTTTTATCTCCTCTTGTGTTAGCTAAGTGGAAGAATGGGCTTTGAGGACTCCCATACTTCTAAATAACTACTTCTAACAGTTTGTAGTAGCTTCTTTGCTGTAATGACTGCTTGGCAGGCTTTTGAGCATGGAGATGGGCTATGTCTATGTCAGTCAACTTCTGCACCAATAACTGCTCTGTTCCTTTTTACTTCAACCTGTTTTAGCTCTATTTATGCTTTCACTTTTCTAATTGCTCGAATTGCTTCTGTACTGATGCCCTCAAAGGTTTTATTAATCTTCTATGCCTTGTCTTCCACCACTAGTATGTGACCCTCATCTTTTCTGAGTGTTATGTGTACAGGTGGTGGGTTTCACTGAGCTGGAGGGTTTACTGAGGGTTTATGTCTATGACCCATCAACTGTCATGAGATTCACCCTTTGTTCTGGTTCCTTTGACGCTGATTCCTGGCCCTAAGATTGCTATCTGAGCCTTTGTGTCACTTTTTGTGACCGTAAAACGTTTATCCTTCATCGGCCATGAAAAACCTGCAAACACACGATAAACTGTTATGAAAACCTGCAGGCTTGGTTTAGACTTCTTGCAGAGGCTCTGGGGTGGTGGAGGAGCAGTGAGGAGGTAGATGTATGTAGCGGAGAGACAGAGAAACCATGGCGAAGGCTGTACCAGGTTTAAATTTTAATATGGCACGAGCATGGGTGAAAACGGTTTCAGAAAACCACGAGTGGTTTTCACGTGGTGATTTGGTAGTAAGTAGTTTTGGGTGTTTGGAACGCAATTCTAGAGAGAAATCAACATTTGGCTTCTGAAAACCACTTTTATCGCACGAAAGTAGTGCACTGTGGGAAGGGGCGAAAAATTGCACGAAATGCAATGTTGGTCATCGGATCTGGGGTGACAGATCGGACTGCGCGGAGTGAGCGCGATGGGATGTAAGATGCACACGGTATGGATGGTGGGGTCTATGATGACGTCAATTGTTTTGTCGTGTGGTGGACAGGTTCAATGGGTTATCGATTTAATTCCTGGTTGTTGGATCATTTGATTGGACAGTCGAGATTCAAAGATAAGGTGGGTTATTTGAAAGAGGGAAAGCGATGTAAGTGAACAGGTGGAGGGAAAGATGGCCTGACAGCCATTGATCTGCGTTGATCAACGGTCCATATTTATTCAGAACCAGGCTGTAGGGAATGGAAAAATAAATGGAAGGAAAGGTTATTAGTGTGGAGGTTTAATGTTATCAAGTACCCGGTTGTGGGGCTTAGTCATATGAGGAGAAAGGCTAAAGGATATAAGCCCTGGGGGGCCAACAAACCTTTATAGTGCAAACACTGGTGTTAGGCCTAAAACAATGATTTTTAAGGTTGGACGAGGGTTTTGGTAGGTTAAAATGAATGAATTTAAACCAAATAAAAGGGATATATAAGGGTTAAAGAAGGTTTAAGACGATTTAGAGGTGAAATGAAAAGGTTTTGTGGGTAAAAATGGAGATATTTATGAAAATGGACTGGAGGAGTGAATGGTGAAAATGGACTTCATAGGCAACTTTCCTTTGTTAAACAGCAGTGAAGATTAATTCAAAGGATAAGAATCATCATAATACTTCAAAGATGATGGATTTTCAAAGGAAATATATCTCTTGAAGGTTTGAAAACAAATTTAGCCACCACTAGGTATATCAGAATTTATAGGTGGCTAACAGTGGCTCCACTTGGGGAGGAAAACTTGCTCTTTAGGTGTCTAGAACCTTAGTAATCTCTGTATTTAGCAGAATAGTGCCATTCCATTGGGCAGAATTCTTCATTTGACAACTTTTCACTGTCCTGCAACAAGAAATACATTTGAACAACACTTCTACCTACCCCAAACTATTTTTCCTAGCATTGTTTTCTTCTTTGAGTGCACTTGGACTGGCAAACTCTTTTTCCAACATTTTATTTTGCAAACAAAAAAATAAACCTATATAATGCTACCCTTATTTCTCCATGAGCTCAGATTAAGAAGTTGAACTCAGAAGTTTCTCTACCTAACTACTATCTGTTAGGATTAGACTGTCTGACATATTTTTATTCTCTATATTCTAAAACAGAAATTGAAAAACAGCCAAACCAAGATTAGACTATCTGATTTGCTGTGGTTTGTGGCATAGAAACAAGCTGCACACAGGAATTATTTGCAGAATTTTTAGCACAAAATTTGGAAGGATTGAAATCTAAAAACAATAAGCATCCTTCCTTCTTGTTGTGACTCAGATTTTGAGCTTTTTAGAGTCACCCTTTTTTCTTCATTTCAGCTTTGCTTTTGATCTTGTTAGAGATGTTTTCTTTTTCTTTGCTGGTTCAAGTTTTGAGCATGTCATAACCATTTCTCTTTCTTCTATCCTAATCTGTTCTACTGATAAGCCAAGATTAAATAGTTTGGCAGATCTTTTTCACTATCCTATTAGCACTAAATTGAAATCTGCCCAATCATGATTAGGCTTTATGATTGGAAAGTAGTGTTCCTTAAAGTAGTGGCATTTGAGTTTGCAAACTTTCATATTTTCCTTTCCTCTTGGTATGGCGCTATACCTTTCTTGTTTTATTACTGCCCTCCTTTCTATTTTTTATTGTTTTTGTATTTTTCTTTCCATTTTTCTTTAGCAAATGGTATGTACAATGGATAAAAAACTATGAAACTAAGACTCGTGACAGAAATAGTGTTTAAGCATCCTGCCATTGACAAGACCTCCCAAAACTTCTTCACCATTCAGTTCTTGCAGGAAAAATTCATTATGCCCTCTTGTGGAATGAATAATGTAGGGCCCTTTCCACAGATTTTCAAACTTACCATGTTTTCCTTTCTCTTCCCTCCTTGAATCCCATTTTAGAACCACATTTCCAACTTGGAAGTCATTTTCTTTAGTCCTTTTGTCAAATAATATTTTGATGTTTTCTTGGACTGCTTGAGTTCTCTGGTAAACCTCCTCTTTGGTCTGCTGCAAATGGATGGTCTGATTGATCCTTCTCTGCATATCATTTTCTTTAGCTTGGAATTCCTGAAGGAGTTTCATGACTAGAAATCCTAAGGATGTTGGGAAAACAACATCCATGCCATAAAACAGTTTATAGGGGGACATGTTGATTGACTTTTTGGTGGTTAACCTATCAGCCCACAAGGCATGAACAAGCTTACTATGCCATTCTTTCTGGTTCTGCTCCAATAACTTCTTGATGATGTTAATCAGGCTCTTGGTTTTGCCCCAATAGCTTACTTATGTTGTATGGATGATAGCTTGGGGATGGGAGATTCATATGGGGATGATGAGTCCCATTTTATATCAGATCTCATGCCTCGAGGAGGCCCTTAGATAGCCCATTATTTCCTTCATGGATATTTTTTTCTACATGATAGCTATTTGGGGATGTTCACCAAAGGCTAGATTGCATATGTTGGAGGGACAACTTGAACACTTGATTGATGATATGGCATCCTTTTCTTAAAGGATTTCATCATGTATGGATGCTACAGGGAGAGTAAGGGAAAATGCATCAGTCTATCCTTGCACTTTCTTGAGGACAAGCAATCTTTGAGAGGGGAGGATTGTAATGTTCCCAATTTTTATGGAACATTAATTTTTGCCATTTTCACATAGGAGATAAATAAAATGGGTAGGAGACCCATTCATTTCCTGAATAGGTAATAAAAATCCTCTTGGTATAAAGGAGGATCACTTTTGGAGCTTGATTTCACACCTCCATGTGTGAAAGGAGGCTTTTGCAAGAAGGATAGGTCAAGTTTGACCAAGTCAAACTGCGCAGTAGCATGAGGTGGAGAGCACATTGTGGGCCAGCGCAGTGGGATAAGGTGGGAAGCTTCTAGAGGAAGGAAACCCCAATGAGTGAGGTCCATTTAGAGGGAGCTCACATTTTTTAAAAGGAGGGCAAGGCAGCCATTGTTTATCATGTTAAGTATTATTCATCTTTGGTCCTATGGACTTCTGGAAACTTCTTGCTGGTTAGCAAGAATTGCCGAGGGAATTCCTGTTTAGGATTTCCTCTCCTTATTGAGTAGCTCTTGGAGGATTGCACTCTATTCCCCATATTCCAACATTGAGGTCAAGCATTATCCTTCATCATCAGTGTAGTTTCAGCTGGAGATTGTGCAGTGTTGCTGGGGAGGTTTTCTACAACACCATCCTTAGCTTGTTTTTCAGAGGAGGGAGCTTCCATCCCTTTTGGAGATTAGAAAAGGAGGTTCATGAGCTTATTCCACCATTTTTGTCACCAGGCCAACCACTTTCCATCATATGCAGCACAGTCCCTCTCTTAGACAGCGTTATTCTTGGAGAGCATTTGCTGTGAGGGACTAGCAGATTGTTGGAGGGTGAAATCTTAGGTGAAGGGATCAGCCTTTCACTTTAGATTTCCATTGGAGGAGGGTTCTTCATTTGTTGCAGCCATTTCATCCCTCTCCATCCATTTTTAGTTCTTGAGTTGTTTCTTCCCAGCAACTCCGACATTTATGCAAAAGTGCCATTTTTGCTTGTATTTCAGCCAATCCTTTTTGAGGATTGATGTATTGTATTTTCAGGGGTTGATATCATACTCCCCCTTCTTATTTGAGCTTCATATTTTAATATCCATGTATTTCTGACATTTATGCAGTTGTGCCTTTTATAGGCAGCGCAGTCATAGCCTGCAGTTCCTTAACTATAGCAGTATGCTTCATATTCATCATGTATGTAATGAGGGGCTTGTATTGTATTGATTGAATGACTGATTCCTCAAGTCATTGCATTCATTTTACTACTATAATCATATGTGTTGGATATTTACATATTTTTCATCAGCAAGCTCAGAAAAATAACGCAGATAATCCATTGTATGCTCATACATTGTTGCAGCCCCATTCCTTGGGCAATCTCTAAAGGAAACTAGGTGAGGAAGGATTGTCTCTTCACCTTAGAAGGGTTTCTTTGATCCCAATCCTTGGATTTTGGTCTTAGAAATTTTGGTCTAAGGGGATCCAGGTCTTGGTATCAAACCCTGCTGCCTCCATTTCTGGAAAATGCGTTTTCCATCCATGGAATGCTAGCTATTCCAAAAGCGGAACATTACAGAAGTATTTGGTAGTAATTCAACAACCGACTTGAGCAAAGGTATTTCACATTCAATCGGGAGAGTAGCTTCCAGGCCATAAAACAACTAGGAAGGAGTGAACCCAGTTGCGTTCTTCACTAAGGTTTGGTATGCCCAGAGAGTTGAAAATAACATGAGATGCCAATTTGATTTGTGGATCCCAATCGTACGTTGAAGCATCGTGACAAGAACTTTGTTCACAGCTTCAACCTGGCCATTGGCTTGAGGGTAGTACGACGTTGAGCTGTCGTGACACAGACCCAACTTAGAAGTCAACTCTGCCACCATATAATGCCGAAAATGGGAACCATGATCGGTAATGATGGCTTGAGGGACACCAAATCTAGAAATAATGTGATTGAATATGAACTGAGTAGTTGTCTTACCGTCAGTGGAAATGTAGGCATTCCTTCGGCCCATTTGGTGAAGTAGTCCACGGCTACAATAATATAAGCATGCCCCCCCGACCGAGCGAGGGTTACACGTCATAAAATCAATGCCTCATTTCGCAAAGGGACCGACAGTAATGACAGGATGAAGAGGAATGAGTGGCACATGCATCTTGCATTGATAAATTTGGCAATCATGACATTTACGAACTAGGACAATACAGTGTTTGAAAATAGAAAGCCAAAAATAACCAGCACAAAGAATCTTCTGTGCAATAGCATAACCAGACATGTGACTGCCACAGGCACCACTGTGACAATCATTCAAAGCTTTCACAACTTCCTCGAGATTCAAACATTGCCGGAGTATGGAATCGACTCCAATACGATAGAGAGTATCTCCAACTATACGATAAGGTTGTGACTGATGGTGGATGCGTCGGCAGGCATCCTTCGTCAAATCAGATTTAAAAGATGAAGTTTGGAGATAGATGATGATATCACCATACCATGGATTGAGGGTGCTAATCAAGAAAATTGAATCATCTGGAATGACGTCCTTAGAACGAGAAGGAGCAGAGTTGGAAGGGAGAGAACAAAGTAAATCAGAAAAGACTAATGATTTCTTAGATTTGGCAACAGTAACTTCCAAATCAAACTCTTGGAGGATGAAAATCCACTTTGAGTATTTTCCCCCCAATAATTTTCGAGACAATATGTAGGTCATGGGCTTGCATTTTGAAATCACCGTCATTGTACGCAAAAGAATATAATGACGAAAACATTAAACATCTTGAACAGTGGCCAACACTAAGTTCTCAACGTGGGCATAATGCGTTTCAGGGTCGAGAAGGTTACGAGACAAGTAATGAATAACATGCTCATGACCGTCATCATCGTCTTGTACCAAAACCATGGCAATCGTGATGAAAGCAGCAGGTAAATAAAGGGAAAAATCAGGATGATAATCTGGAGGGCACAGGAGAGGAGCATTGACCTAAAATGTTTTCATTGCGTCGAAATATTTCTGAGTGATCTCATCCAAGTAAAAAGGAATGCCCTGTTTTAACTATCGTGTGAATCCTTTAGCTAATTCGACATAGTTAGGTATAAAACAGCGAAGAAAATTAGATTTCCCTTGAAAAATCTGCAACTGATGCAATGAGGAAGGAGAGGGGAGATTGATAATAGCCTCAACCTTGAGAGGATCCAGGCGAATCCTGTCTTTGGAAACGATAAACCCCAAGAGTCTACCAGAATCAACACAGAAGACACACTTGTGTGGATTAAGCCAAATTTTATAGTGTCTACAACGAAGAAAAATCTAATGAAGATGGTCAGGATGGTCTCTACGCTTAGCTAAATGAGCCAAAAGGTCATCCGGATAAGGTTGAACGATGTGACGAATATCATAAAAGGCATAAGACATTGCACGCTGAAATGTGGCCCCAGTATTCTTCAAACCAAAGGCAAGCTTCTTATATGCAAAGGTATCCCAAGGAAAAATGAAAGCAGTCTTGTGTTGATCAGTCAGGAGAATTTTGATCTAATTATAACTCGAAAAACCGTCCATAAGGGAAAAAATCTCACTCCTGGCATAGTTGTTAATGATTTGATCGATGAAAGGAGTAGGATAATTATCCTTAGGAAAAGCTCGATTGATATCATGATAGTCAACACAGACATGAATAGTGTTGTGTTTCTTGTCTACATGAACAATATTAGAAACCCATTCTTTCAAGGGAATCAGATAAATGAAACCAACTTTGAGAAGCTTTTCCACTTCGGCCTTATTGGCAGCAACTTTCCTAGGATGCACCAGACGAAGACGCTGATGAACAGGTTTTGAACCGGGGTAAGTAGGAATCTCATGTACCACGATGCTAGGATCAATGTTGGGCATTTCTTCATAGGACCATGCAAAGACATCATGGAATTCATGATAAAGGCTAGTATAAACTGTACTTCATCCGAAGAACAAGTAACCCCAATATGGATGTTCTCAACGATTTCCGGTTTAATGGAAATGTCGATAGGCATCTTTTGAGTGATGTTACTCAAGTTAACTTTCGAAAAAACCTCATGGACTTGAACAGGTGTTTGAAGCAGAGAAGAAGGAACCTTAGAGGTAAAATGCTCAAGAGAGGTAGACATGGCTCCGAGGCTTGGTAGAAACGAGGAATGATGATGACCATCATCCCACGGCAGATTGTTGAGAGACAGGGTTTCCACGATAGCTTCATCAGAAGGAAACACTTCTTTCAAAGGATCTGAAGAATAAAAATCACCAAGCCAAGGGGATTGAGCATAGATTTCAAGACTCACGCTCGAAGGAGAAAAATCAGAGGATGAAGTATCCAATGCAGGAATGAATTCACAATAATAAATTTTAATCAAACTCAAAGGCATCGAATCATTGAATGAATCGATCTGTTCAGGAGAAAGGATAACCCAGGGGTCATCGGTTCGAGAAATCATGTTGATCTAAACAGTATTTGGTGGTGGAAGAGGGAAAACACCCATGAGGGTAGGATCCTTGAAAAGGCTTGGTCCCATGCTCTCGTAGGGAGTAGGAATTTTGTCCACATATAGAACGTTGTTCTCAGAAGAAGAAGTGAAAAAAGAAAATTGATCAACAGTAATAATCTTTCCTTCGTGTAGGAACTTCAGAACATGAAAGAGAGTGGAAGGATTGCACAGCATGGCGTGAGTCCAACTGTGTCCGAGGAGAAGATTATAATTGATTTTTTCATCAATGACTTCGACCTCGACATTGACTGTCTTGCCTTCTAGCGTGATCGGAAAACTAGCGAGAACACCAAGAGGTTTAGATTCTCTTCCATCAAATGCTTCAAGGGCATTGGGTGATGAGGTAAGAGCTAGATAGCCAATGGCTTTCCAACAAGTATATGACATAACACAGGTGGATGCATGCTCGTCCACGATGGCTCGGTGAATATTCAAACCATTTATACCAACTAGAATGATGAGTGCAATTTGGTGTGGGAGTCGTAGGATGAAATTCTCTAAATCGAAAGCAAGCAAGCTAATATCGGCAGGATCAATCCCACCTATCACAGATAGCAAAGATTTCCATTGCGAAGGACAACTCTGAAGTAATTCTAATGCACACATTGCGGACAATGCCTGAGCCAAATCCTCAATGATATTGTAATGCTGAGCGGCATAGGCGTTGGGATTATACGAAGACTTACGGAGCACACCTTTGGAAGGTGGTTGCACAACGGATTCAGTGCTAAGCCATTCAATATCAAGAGGGCTAGAAATAGGAGGAGGAGGAGGACCATCAGCAATCTCTTTCCCCACTGCCTGACATGAACCAGAATAACCTTTCGATTGAGTGGCAATAGAAATGGGTGCAGAACCGTTCATCATAAATACTTGTGAACCAGATGGAGCAGAGGACTGAGGCTGCTCTACCATCTGAGTCTGATGAGGGGAAGGTTCCTTAAGAACGTCCGAAGATCCTTGGGTGCCTTTGAGTAATCGACTCACTTTAGACTGTCAAGGATAGTCCTTGGTGAAGTGCTCATCATCACAAATCAAACAAGGATACTTCGGTTTGCGTTGAGAACTATCAATAGAACGAGGTTTTGGAGAATCCTGTGTAAATTTATCAGCTTTAGCTTTAGCTTTACCCTTATTCTTACCTTTGGAAGTGTTATCTATAGGATTGGCCTAAACAACATTCACTTCTGCGGGTGTGCCAGAATTCGAAGTTGACTAAGAAGCTACATTATTGGAAGAAGTAGTGTTAGTATGAATCTTTCGTCGAAAAAAGACCACTTTAGCTACGCATAACAAATAGCCCTAACATCGATTATGGCTGCCAATATCTTTAAATTTTCAGTTAGGTGATCCAAATAAAGCTACACAAATCCAGATCTAAGCATAAAAGACATTAAGCAGTGAAAATAAAATGTCACTCCATGCATCCAATAGACAAGACAAGAACGATGTATTTGAAAGAATTTTTTATATTAAAAGGGGGCACCTGAGAGGAAAATAAGAAAGGTGTTTCTGATTCTCCTGAATGGGATGGGTTCTTGAAAGTCCTCAGCATTTCAGATCTAAAATTTCTCTCTCTTGTTGGTGTAGAAAACCCAGACAAACATAGAACTCAAAGGGAGCTCACAAGGCAAAAATGGAGAATGTGACCAAAATTATAGATCTAGAGTGATCTAATGCAATGAAAGGTGACTAATGAATGGGGAAAACCCTTCTATTTATAACAAAATATTAGGACGATATAGAACTTGGTGCATGAATAAAATATTATTAATCAAATTCTAGAACCACCCTTTAGGAATATTTTATTATATTCGTTGGAGGGAAAAGGATTTTTGACTTGGGTTAATTCCTTTATTTATAAATAATAAATAAATAAATGATTTATTTATTATTTTAAGGAAATGGTGGGGATATAATTAAATAAATAATTATTTATTTAATTATTTATAAATGATTTAGTCAAATTTAACTAGGAATATTATTTAAATAAGGATTTAAATAACTTATTCCTAGGAAATAATCAAATAAATAAGGATTTATTTAATTGGTTTCCTTGTTTTGGGTTAAATATGACCAAGAAATATAAACAAATATAGATTTGTTTATTATTTCCTTTTGGGGTTTCCTGTTTAGACCATAGACAACTTAATAAAGGTGTTTTACTAAGTTATTTCACATAGTGAAAGAAATTTTACTTAGGGTAAAATTGGTCTTACATGGTGTACTTGGGTTCATCTAATGATAATAGGTTAGATGAACAAAAAATGGCGTAACAAGTAGACTTATACTTCCCAGAGTTAGAGGAAGGAGACTTATGAGAATTCTGCGATACAGAACTAATAATACCATCAACGGATGGAGTCGTTGGCAGTTTAGAAGTTCCAGGTCGAGGAGCATCAAGCAAGATATCGTACAATGCACCAGACTAAGAATACACGAGATCAAGGTACTGGGTGTAAGCAATGGATTTTTCCTCGGTCACACATGCCCCCATAGCAATGTCTTTGGCAATTTGATTGAAAAAGGAGGTAGTGAACCAATGAGTCAGAAGCTGATCAGGTATCTCAAATTTGATCATGTGACAATGATGCCACCACTCATGAATATGATCTGAGATATGAGTAGCTCGGTCCTATTTCAAAGAAGTGAGGAGATGCGTCCCGGTATCATAGCGGATCGGTAACTGAAAATGCGTAAGGAACGCCATGGCCAAAGAATTGAAATCTTGGAAAACTCCACGAGACAGCTCAATGTACCACTTTGCAGCGGCACCAGTAAGAGTTTGCTGGAAAAGATGGACACGAATATGTTGGCAATATGATGCAATGTGTTGTCCTTGATGGCAACCTACTTGATGAAGTGTTCCTTGATGAAATCTAACTTGATGAGTTGTATTTAGATAGCAACCTATTTGTTGATGATGTAAATTTGATGTATCTACAGAGCAGTTCAGAAGTAACGAAGAAAGAAATTCCAGTAAGTACCAGAGTAATGATGAAAAAGATATGTCACAATGTATACGCGAGTTTGTAAAGGCCAAGTCGCGTATACACGCGGATAAGTACGTCCCAAGTCGCGTATGCCCTTTTGCACTCCAAAATTATAATACCAAGGGGCATTACCATGGTTTTGGCACATAGTATTGAGCACTGTATGGTTTATTTGATTCCGTCCAAGAATACCATCGGAAGTTGTGTGGTTTTGACTCATGGTATTGATAAAGGTTAAAACTATTTAAGGAGAAGAAGATCATAGTGCAAGGTGTGCATGGGTAAGGGTTGTAGATGAATAAATCTCTCTAAGGAATATCTGCATGGATGAAAGTTGTTCTTAATTGATAGATCTGAAGCTATGATGCACCCATGGATATATTGAGGGTTCAAGATCTCTAGATCTAAAGATGATGAATCTCTAGAATGACCTACTGAAGGAATGATGAAGAACTGGTGCTATTCTGCTGAAGAAAATGAATAAATCTGGGTAAGTCTTATAGATCTGGCCTGTTCTGCAAAATTTACTCTTTACAGATCTATACACTAGTTGGTTTCATAGAAAGAGCGTATATACGTGGGTTCGCTTCATGAAAAGTGCGTATGGAAGTTAGGGTTTTCTAAAGAATAATATACACAGAAGTATACGCAGGTTGGTGTGTAGGAAAGTACGTATGTACGCAGCTTCAGTAAATAAAAGTAGCATATGCTATTTGAATTAATGAAGGTTCAAGGTTGAATTTGTATCTGCACATCTATTCTGAAGTCTGGGTTATTTCTGAAGTTCTGGTTATAGTTTTTTCACTGTTCTAATTGAAGTATTGGGAAAAGTTTATGATTGTTGATAAAGTGCATAGGTCTGGGTTTTAATGAATAATTCACTTTGAAGTATATCTGGATGGAATGGGTAACAGTTTATTGATTGATCTGAATTAATAATGCACCTATGAAGAAAATAATGAAGAGGGATCTCTAGATCTGAAATGTCTATGTATTTTCTAGATCTGTCTATGGAAAGTTTAGATCTGTGATCTGGCGAATCTTTGCTGAAGTGAAGGGTAAGATCTGAGCTGTTTATCTGGTCTGAAGAGTTGTGAAGCCCTGCAATGTTTGCAGAACTATACGCAGGTTCGTCGCAGTGAAAGCGCATATATACATGGGTTAGTTTCAGCAAAAGCGCGTATGGAATCAAAGGTCAGTTCTGAAATAGTTGCAGATCTATACGCAGGTTTGTCTCTGTGGAAGCGCGTATATACGCAGGTTCAGTGAAGTAAAAGTGTGTATGGAATCTAGGGTTTTGTTGAAGCATGTGGAATGAAATGTCTGATCTGTCTTGCTATTTTACTGCTATCTGTCAATGATGTATTCATACAGATCTGGGTTGTTTGAATGTTGATCATGCTGCTGATTATGTTGATTAAAGATCAAGTTGTTGGTTGATTGGTTGATGATTCAATGAATGAATTGATGGGGTTATAAGTTTTAGTTTGATGTATGTTGAGCTTAAATGTGTGGAGTGGGTCCAGTCTGAAAATCTGATCAAAAGAGGCCTACAAGATATGTTGTGTGGAAGCTGATGGATCCAGTATGAAAATTGATGAAATGTGGTCCGCAGTGGTGCTGAGGCTCGAAGCCTTCAGTGAGGGGGTTGTAGCTCCCTTCCAGGAGAGGCTGGTAAATGAGATCAGGGGGTTGGAGCTCCCTTCCAGGAGAGGCTAGTAAACGAGATCAGGGGGTTGGAGCTCCCTTCCAGTGGTGGCTGGAGAACGAGAGAAGGTTGCAGCCTTCTGCAGGTGGGTGCCTGCGTGCTGGTATGAGTCTATGCCAGTACAATGTTGTAAGCAGTTTTATTTATAATAAATATTGAGGACAGAGATGAAAACAACGGTGGTTTTCTCCCGAATTGGGTTTCCACCTTAAATACTGGTGTTCATGTGTGTTGCTTATGTGTGATGGTTTATTCTGTTATTACTGCACATGCTTACTAAACATCTGATGAATGAATGATGCAATGAGCTAAGTAAAGAATTAAATGCATAATAAGATCTTTGGACATATGCAAATTTTCTTAAGGATATCCGCGTGTATACGCGAGTTTTGTTCAATAAAGTAGCATATGGTTTTAAGAGAAAGAAAAAGTAAAATTTTTTAAAGTCAGATCTAAATACTGATTCACCCCCCCTCTCAGTATTTTTCCCAACATAATATAATCGTCAACCCAAGAATTAGAAGAACACAACAAGTGGTAAGTCATCACATGCGATTGGGGGTCTTCACCAGGTTTACCCTCAAATTTAGGACAGTCACTAGGAATCTTGGTTGGAACCAAAGGCCAATATGGATTATCAAGAATAGGATCATTTGTCAACGTTGACACATCAGGTAATTCCAACATAGTAAGAAAGGGTAATTGAGTATTGAAAGTCATCGGAGATCTTTGATAAGGACCTGTATATACATTCCACCCAGTCCGAGCGGGATTATGTCCCCATATTTTTTGTCCCAAAGGATTCGGATCATAGAGATTAAAAATAGAATAATTTGGTTGATATTGGGATTGAGGACCAGGATATTGAGTCGAAGCAGACCATTGAGGTCCTTGCTGAGTAGCATAAGGATTTTGCTGCGGAATGTAAGTATGACTTTTAGGTTGCTGATACACAGGTTGATTTTGAGGGTAAGGAATCTGAGGTTCACCATATACTAGTTGATTTTGAGGGTACGAAATTTGGGGTGCATTATATACCGGTTGATAGGAAACTTGAGGGTAATAAGCACCCTATGGTTGCACAGGTTGACCTTGCAGAGTAGGTTGAGTAGGCTGTTGAGTAGGGTAAACAAGTAAAACCGGTTGTGGAAACGAAGGAATCTGCTGGTGGGTAGGTTGCAATGGTTGCTGAGCTGGTTGAACTGGTTGTTGAGGGCCACTAGGTTGACCTTGTGGGAAGGACCAAAGGGTTGTCCTAGTTTCAATATATTTGGGCCATATTGAACATGCGATTGTGATTAAGGTGCAACAGGTTGTCCCTGTGACGGATAAACTTTCCCCCCAGGACCAAAAGATGATCCCGGTTGATTTAGAGGTTGACTCTAGGGACCATAGGGTTTCCCATGTTGGAAAAAAGGTTGTCCTTGTAAAGGTTGGCCTTGTGGACCATATGGTTGTCCCTGTGGACCGTAAGCAGGGCCCTGCTGAGCTGAAGGTTGTCCTTAAGAGGGTTGTCCTTGTAAGCCATAGGGTTGCATAGGCAAAGTAGGTCCCAAAACAGTAACAGACTGATAAGGATCATAAACGGCCTGATAAGGATCTATAGGAGGCATATAAACTGGATTCCCACGCTCATTATAATGGTGTGGATATACATATATGGGATTACCAACAACATCATGGTAATGAAAATGAGGATCTATAGGAGGCAGGGGCAGTTGAGAACCATGAAAACTCTGTTGAACAACTAACAAAGATTCTTCAAAAGTGAAACTGCCAGGAATCACAGGAGTAGTGGAAACTGAACTAGAAGCCACACAGACTGTAGGTTGGACTGGAAAAGATGTAACATTAACTGACGAATCTGACGCTGAAGGTAACGGTACTAACGAAGATTGGAACGAACTCCAAGGAGGAGTTACTGTGCTGGATTGTGCAATGGATGCAACACTAGACATAATCTGACTAAGAGACCTATAGCCAGCTAGAAGTGACACCAAAGGTGAAGAATATTGGACAGAGGCATGAGAAAGATCTTAAGGAAAGAGTTGATATTCTCCTGTGGATACAGGCATTCCTTCACTTCCAATAGAATTGGAGGAATCCATATCTGAGTCTTTCGTTAGATCTTCGGAAAGACTACGAGGACTAGGAGGTACCGCAGAAGCAACAAAAGGTGATCCAGACGTGAGAGGAGGAAATTCTCCTTCTTCCCCAAAACTGGACCAAGCACTTGAAGCAGGCCAATTGAATTCAACTGGTTCGTCAAGTGGAGACCGAGTAGCAAGGGTTTGGATAGACAGAAGAATAGGTAGTGAGAACTCGACAGACCTAGTGGATTGAGGGGTTTTGAAAGAAGTGTCCGGAAAAGAACTACCACTAGGAGGTAGTGAGGATGACGAAACTGGATGTTCCGCCACTTTGACTGTAAATCAGAATAGGAAGGAAAAGAGATAATGAATCGAAGGTACCAAAATCAAGAACCAAGGAAATCAATTAGACTGAGTAAAAAAAATTTAATGGGCATGTAATTGTAGGTGATTAGTTTTATAACACTGAAACCAAAATTCATTGTTTCATGTTTTAAGAGTTGAGAAATAGGAAAAATATGACTCTAGTCACTTTCAATTTGAAACGAGCGTGAAAGGACAAGTGCTCTATGATCTCTTCTCTTGTTTAAAGTGTCACAAAAATATGGAAATGACTTCTCATGAATTCTAAGCGAGAGAGTGTACCAGGTTTTCGTGAACTGCCATATACACCTTAGTGATCAAATGAAACAGAAATGACCAAGGATTTGACGTACGTGCAGGTAGTCTCCCCGAATCTGTGTTCGGTGTATCACAGTTACAAAGCGACAGGCTCGGCTTCATATGAATAAAAGGATTGCAACCTAGAGGGGTATCCCTTTATATACGCGACAGTACAGGGAGCACAAGTCCATACTAGTGTTGTCTAAAGCTAGAAGGCGAGTGACAACTACTAGGTTTTAAGACGTCGGAACATGTCTCTAGCCTAGACCACTAGAAATGTTTCGTTTAGGTTCCAATGTTGCCTTAGGTTCATTGAGTAAATTTTAAATTTAATCTTGAATTATGTTTCAATTTCCAGGCCCTATCGAATGTGTAGCTCAAATTCCTAGATGCAAACTATATGCAAATGAACACCAATTCAATTCAATGAATGCTAGTTATAAGAAGGATAGAAATATTTCAAACAAGAAAACAACGAAAACATGCGAAGAAACTTCTAATGCCGTTAATGCAATCAATCGAAAATGAATTTCCTTCTTAGATTGACAAATGCTAGTTATGTAAAGGAACGTTTCACTTTTCGATGCAACAAAAGAATGCAAAGATATTTTTTGATTTTTGGATTTTCAATGAAATGAAGCACACATTGTACTAATTCAATGGAAATAAAATTAAACACTAGTTTGAGTTTTTCGAATGTAAGGTTTTGAAATTGAATGAATCAACCAAAGCGAAACAGACACAGAAACACGCAAGCTAATGGAGAAAACTTTCAAAAGAGAAATAGAGTTCTCAAAATGACCCAAACAAGCAAAGCAATCGAAGCTCAAAGTCTTGAAGAAGAAGAACTAATCGAAAAACGAAAAGACCATGCAATCAACAAAACAAAAGGATCAAGAAAACTCAGTCTAAAAACCTGCAACGAAACTAATAACAATCAAAGAGACTTATTCTTGAACAGAAGGCTCAGTGTGCAAGAACACCTAGAAACCCTAAGGTCTTAAATGACACCGATAGGAAAACGGACAAATGACTAAGGGAAAGAAGTCTATAGTAGTCAACACAGTCTCCAAAGGCTTAAACACACTCACAAATAACCCAGAAATAAGAACAAATGACCAAAGTACGCATTAGGGAGGTCAAAACAAAACGTACAGGGGTTGGCGCGACTGTAAGGTTGTAATTCGCGCCATACAGAGGTTGGCACGAGTGCTAAAAGAGCAACCTGCACCAATCGGCATGACTGTCCAGACAAAAAACGTGCCAAGATGGAAACCTATGGGAAAAAATGGAAAAACCCTAACCTAATGAGTAGAGGTCAACCTTGACTCTCTTGAGCTGAACAAACAATGGAAACTCAGCAAACAAACCAGAAAAAGAAAGATAACTAAACCAATAATTGAAACCGACCCAACAGGATGACAAGACAAAACTCGCACTGATTCCCTAGTGGAGTCGCCAATTTGTTATGAAGGTAAATCCTCTCTGCGGATAGAGACGATCCCTCTAGCCCTAGGGTGGGTCTAGTAACAAAAGGACACACTAAAGTGTTGCTTCCTAGTTAATGAATGAACAAAAGACATGGTAGATTGACCTACCTTGAATCCAATGTTGTTGATGTTGCAGAAAGAGTAGTGGTCTCTCACTGATGCCTTGGAAAAGCACAATTCGTTTGCTGTCATGCTCAGATACCTACACATAGGACAAAGAACAAGAAAAACATATGACATAATAGTTTCATTCACAACTGTTAGCCAGTCAAAGAGGGCTAAACATATCACATCAAATAAACATCATAACACAATAGTGGAACCAAATAGTAGTCATGTATATTAATGAGTAGAAGGAAGAGTACAACTGATGCTTTGACGTCATAGTCTCCTCCAGCAGGGTTCAGATGAAGCGCATCTCAACTATTGGTTAGGGAATTCAGACTCAAGCTCTCTCAGAAGTCATCGACTCGAGCTCTCTCAAAACAATATTTCTTACTCTATCTTCTCTAGCAGCTTAGCTATATTATAATTCTCCTAGTTCAGCTATTCAGCCGTTTAGCTAGCTTCTACTAAAGGAGACAGTTTCTTATATAGAGGAAAGAGAGGAGGTTGGGATCCCTACAAAGGTGCCAGGGAGTCCTATCCTTTAGGAGAGTTCCAAGGGAGGTGGAAACTACTAACTAAAGGAAGGATTCTGTGGTTGTTTCAGTTCAACCACTCCCAATGACTCATCCCCGAGGTGGTTGGCATAGAACCTCTGCCTCTTTTAAAAAAAAAACATTCCATAAACATCTTGGCGCGGGTCTCTAACTGGCACAAAGAACCACCTGGCATGGGCTTAGTGTTAAATTTCCTGGTCGGCGTGAGGGTGTAACGGGCTACTCGCGTTAACGAAAAAATTGGGATTTTCACAGCTCTGCTTAGGGAAATGTCAACAAGAAGAATGTTTCTTTCATAAAAAGGGATGCAAGAATGGTATTTGCAAAGCATGACACTACTTATTGGTCACAGAAACGACCCTCCAATGTGCAAGTTGGGGATTGCAGGGACAATGAAAAAATGTTGTGTAACACCCCCGTAGAATCCTTTGCTCAGATATGAGGTTGAAGTGTGATATCGACCCTCCATTCCGGACAACGTTAAGCATTGGAAATTATTCAAAGATGAAGAGAAGGTCTAGAATTTTATGGAAATGATGGGTGAGTTCTCAAATATGGTGATCGATTTAGTCCCAGAGGATGACAGTGAAGAACCAAAAACCAGATGGGAAGAAACACTGGCTAGACACTGTGTTCTACAACTAAAGGGAAATGTCATCCCCAAAGGCCTTGTGCCATTGGAGAGATTTTTTGACAAGAATGATATCCCAGTGAATCCCAGCAAGATTACCCTCAACGAGCCCATCAGGGACGTGAACATTGGGACAAAATAAGATCCAAAGGTGGAAAAACTGTCAACAGGGGTCCCTGAAGAATACCAAGATCAATATCTCAGGTTGTTTCAATCATATAAAGACGTCTTTTCCTGATCATACTAGGATCTGAAGAATTTCTATATTGACATTATACATCACAAGATACCACTCAGGGAGGACACTAAGCCTCATAAGCAAAAGTTCAGAAAGATCAATCCCCTTCTTCTCCCAACTATTAAGAAGGAAATAAAGAAGTTGTTGCAAGCAAAGATCATTTTCCCTCTAAGGCACTCTGAATAGGTGGCGAACCTAATGCCTTTCAGAAAGAAGAACAGTGAAATAAGGCTTTGCGTAGATTTCTGCAATCTGAACAAAGCCTCACTCAAAGATAACTATCCTCTCCCGAAGATGGACCACAACTTGCAAAAGGTGGTGGGATCTTCCTGCATGTCCATGACGGATGGATTCTCATAATATAATTAGGTGGAAGTGCTCCCGGAAGACCAAAAGAAGATGACGTTCACTACACCTTGGGGAACCTTCATGTATGCCCGAATGCCTTTTGGCCTGTTAAACGTCGGTGCCACCTTCCAGCGGGCAATGGAAATTGCCTTCATAGGAGAGAAAGACAAGTTTGTGGTGATCTAACTGGACGACATCACCATCTTTCCAAAGGGTGATGCTAAACATATAGAGCACCTTTGACGAACCTTTGATAAATGCCATAGCTATGGCCTATCTCTGAATCCTCAAATATACATGTTTGCCTTGGAGGAAGGAAAGTTGCTGGGGCAGATAGTAACTACAGAAGGAGTGAATATTGACCCAAAGCAGGTAGAGGTGATAAACAACATTCCCCTGCCAAGAAATAAAAATGAAGTATAGGTGTTCTTGGGAAGAATAAATTTCCTCAGAAGGTTCATTCCTAACTATGCCAAGATTGTCCGAAGCATCACCGAGATGCTGAAGAAGAATAGGGAAGTTATATGGACCCCTGAGTCTAGGGACTCTTTCAACAAGGTCAAGCAGGCCCTTGCAAAAGATCCAGTGTTGGAAAGTGTAGATTATGGGAAGTCATTCATGATTTTCTCCTTCGCCTCTCCTCACACAATAGCTATAGTACTTTTAAAGAAAAAAATCGATGGGCATGAACAACCCATTGGATTCTTCAGTCAAGTCCTGCGGGACATTGAAATGAAATATGATATCCTGGAGAAGCAAGCTTACACTCTGGTCAAATCGCTGAAGGAATTCTGGATGTATTTTTTACAATCAGTCGTAACAGCTTATGTACCCACTACAGTAGTAAAGGATATTCTGGTACAGGGTGATAGTGAAGGGAAGAGGGGAAAATGGATAGCTAAGATCCAGGAGTACGAACTAGAGATAAAGACTAATAAACTCATCAAATGCCAGGGGCTGGCAAAAATCCTGTCTAAATCCAATTGTCAAGCTCTCGGAATAAATCCGTCTATGCCAGTAGGAGAGGCACAGGAGGACACAGGTGCACACCAAGGCATAGAAACTTCTGCTCATAAAACACATGTCAAGTACCTCCTATCCTCATGTTATAAATATATAGTGAAATATCTTTTCATGCTGAGGTGTCCCTCTCACTATGATAAGACAAAGTATCACACTTTGAGACTCAGGTCTCAAAAGTACATTGTAGAGAATGGGTGACTATATTGGAGAGACCCGGTGGGAGTCTTATTATTGTGTTTGACAGAGCAAGAATTTGACCACGTGAATACTGAGTTCCATGAAGGGATATGTAGTAGGCATTACAGTAGGAAATCTACTGCACACAAGATCCTGAAGGCATGGTTCTTTTGACCTAAGCTGTTTGGCGATGTACATGCCCGAGTTCAAAACTGCGAGAAGTGTTAGGAGTTCACCGAAAAACAAAGGTATGCAACTCTCCCATTAATTCTAATACATGTTGAGGAAACTTTTAAACAATGGGGGATTGACTTCATAGGAGAGATTCACCGTGCCTCTAGCAATCAACATCGATGGATCCTCACTGCTACAGATTACTTCACCAAGAGGCTAGAGGTTGTGCCTACAAGAAATGCTACAGATTCGATGGTGATAAAGTTCCTAGAGGAAAACATAATATCTAGTTCGGATGCCCAGCTAAAGTCATCATAGATAATGCCCAGGCTTTCAATTCGGCTAAATTTGTTAATTTTTGTCAGCGTTACAATATCCTGTTGGGCCACTCCACTGCTTACTACCCACAGGGGAACAGGCTAGCAGAATCATCTAACAAGAAACTAGTGAGGATCTTGAAGAAGACCATCAATGAAAATCAAAAGAACTGGGATTCCCAGCTCAAGTTTGCACACCACGAAAATATCCATAGGAAAGTCCCCTTATGAACTGGTGTATGGCAGGGCCACATTTTTCCCCATTCAACTTGCATTACCTGTGGCTTGATTCTTACAAGAAAGTGAGGAGGATCCAAACGACCTTATCCAAAGAATGAACCAGTTGGTGGATTTTAATTAAACACAGGAACATGTAAGCCTCATACTAGCAGAATATCAAGAAAAAATGAAAGGCTTATTTGACCAAAGAGGTAAATACAGAGAAATCTAGTTAGGAGATTTGGTGCTGCGATGAGATGTTAGGAGAGAGGAAAAAGGGAAACATGGGAAGTTTGATCCCCTCTAGTTTGGTCCTTTCAAGGTGGCAGAGGTCAAAGGCAACGATACTTTTTCCCTAGAGAACTTAGAAGGAGATATACTTGAGAAGCCCATGAATGGGCAGTTCCTCAAGTTCTATTTTCATCACTGACGAGGGCTAATCCAGCTCGTTGTATATATCATTCCACTATCTATACTCCATTTTTTTTACATTCATCCCATTTCGTCTTTCATTTCATCTTCTGTTTTTTTTTCCACTTGATTGTTGGTATAAAAATTTGTCTAATCAGTATGTATTTGTGACTCCATGAGCCCAATAAAGCACATGCATTTAGGGTCTTCTGGTCCTCAACGCACTTAGAACAACATGTTTTCCCCATATGGAGCCAATGTTGGCCTGTGACCACACATAACATGGGGAGCCTGTCCCTATAAGGAAATCACAGGGCAAAGGTGTGAAGGTTTAGGAGGAAGGCCAAGCTATTCAAGCATCAACTGGAAGGATGCCCTATAATCAAAGAGAACAGTTCAAGAGCCATATCCCACACCCTTTACTTTTAAATCAAATAAAAGCAGAGAAATTGCGTACTATCAAAGTTTGGGGGAGGCACAAAGGGGAAAATAGGTAGTTAGGATCAAAAGCACATATTTGGAGTAGAGAGATGGACGATGGAGATTAAATCACTCATCACTCCTTGCAAGTTTTAGCTTTTATCCCTTAAGACTTAGCCGAAACTTGTTTGTCAGCCAATGTGATTTGGTGGGATCCATCCAACCTTAACACATTACCAAATCACATGAAATCCTTTGTTTCCGCCTTTCCCTTACCTTTTCGCCTTTTTCCACTTCCCGATGTCTAAATGCCCGCACATCGTACTTCGCAACAAATAAAATTTAACCCCCACTGTACGCATTATAAAAATTGTGTTTTGGGACTTGCGGGCATGGTACCACCTCTGTGCCAAGTCACCCTTCCCCCACCGTCCATCGCATTTCAAAAAATTACAATTTATTCCATTTTTCCAAATGTTAAAACCTGCGATCGCAGATGTGCAGTATCGCATCGCATAGTTTTTAGCTTACCTTTTGAAATGCTCGCAACCTATTTTGTTTAAATTGTGATGCGGTCGGGTCCCACCTCCCCTTCACGTGTCATACTCTTGTCATTTCACACCCCACCTCTCCGACATAGCTTACCACTTGAGGCCCTCTCCTAAATCAGGTTCCTATTTTGCAATTCAAAAACACCACATGGGCTTTTGAGGAGGAACATGCAGTTATGGTTTATGCGGTCTGCTCTGGAGATATCCGCTAAAGAACCAGGTGCACATAGTACTACAGACTTCTTCATAATGGATTAAGTGGAAATCACCAGACTGAGGGAGGGGAGGTTTGCAAGCAATAGATGGAATCGTATGATGACAGTCAGTCTATCCACCTACGACTGCTCCTCGCCATACCATGTCCTTTCTGTTTTTTGTTTAATTTTGATGATTTTTCTGGTGAAATCTCAATTTCACCCCATTCCTGTTTTAATTCTCTCAGTACAGAAGTAATTTCTTAATGTACGCTCTGTAAATTAGGTGGGATGTTTTGATTTCATAAGTATGGGTTGATCATAAATGATTAGTACCGTAAGACCCTCGAAGGGAACTCTATATTTAACTCGTTCCAAGACTAAAGAAGGGTTCTGGAATTTGGAAGAATTTTTCTGTAGATTTATATGATTGTGCTCTCTGTGCTCTGAGATACATATTTGGGAGAGCTTCCTAAAATTAATATGATACAGAGCTGTTATTTGGATTCCACATGGAGCAATGAGTAGTATGTATCTGTTTCCTTCTTTTATCAGTGATCTCCTTTTTATGTATAATCATATGTCATGTTATGCTTCTTTGATGGTCTGTGTAATGTAGCTGCTGGTAGTATGCAATTTTGTTCATGAATTTGTGTTTGCATAATGCCTAGGTGTTAATGCTCATGTTTTAAGCTTGCTGCACTCCCTTAATTCACACTCCACGAATCTCTGTTGTTGCCCATATCTCATTCATATCCACTTCCTCTGCGATCACGGGGGTCATATTCTTAAATCTCTTAAGCCTGTCTCTTGTGGGTTCCTTCTCCGTTATTCCTCAATGACTTTGTACATTTTAAAGCTTCAGATCATTATTTTATTCTTGGCCCATCTAATAGCCATCAATCTCACAACCTCCTAATCCCTCTCATAGTATAGGGAATTCACATGAATCGACTCCAAGGTCTTCTCCATCCATGAACCACCAAAACCATTGTTCTCTTATTCCATATTTTTTCAGAGGAATTTATACAATTTTCCACATTTAACCTCTAATTTTAAGATGTCCTAGGCATTGGTATTTTGCAACTCAAGCCTGTCTCTAGGAGCTACAACAGGCCCAACAAGAAAACCAACAGGCGTCTACATTGATATTTGAAGAGGAAACCATATAGAAGTTTAGAGAAGAGTAAATATGTTAAGACATAGAAAATTTTAATGGAATAACTACAAAGCCCTCATGGAGAGTTTAATGTATAAACCAAGTACATCAAAAGAAACGAATTGAAAAAATAATTTACATATCCTGTGAGCGCATTTAACCGACCACCTTAGCTCCAAAGAAACAACATGAAAATATAATATTACAAATGTCTGTAAATATATATATCTGTGTGTATGTGTGTGTGTGTGTGCACAACTAAATTAGCCCTCGGTGCAGTTGAACCATGGAAAAATTCTAGAAACTACAAACAATCAAGAACCGTTAACTACAAACTTAGTATGGAAGCACAGAGATAAGGATAATCTAACCATACAAGTCTTTAAATTCACTCAAAATGGAAAATATTAATTGGTGGACTCGATGGGGTAGGTCACACCACGAGTAGACGAACAGAGGAGCAGGGCCGAATACCAGCCAAAATTGTCTCTCATACCCTAAGCAGAAAATAACCCAATGGAAATAAAAACCGAAGGAAGGAACGACCAAGAAACTTACCTGTCAAGACCAAGTGGACCGTTGGTTGAAGAAAAAATGCACAGTCTAGAGTTTGGAGCCCAGAGCTTCTCCTAGCAACGAAAAGAGAAACATTAGGTAAGCATGAAATATAGGTTTACAGATTAAAAAAGAAAAAAAAGTGTATAGGGAATATTAGGCCGCACATAGTTACTTCTTTCAGTGGAAAGGAAACCTTCGGAAACCCTCTCAACTGTATCTTCCATTTCTTCATTGTCGAACGAGACTCCAACCTATAAGAGGGAAAATATAGGAGGCAATCAAACCTAACAAGCGAGGAATCAATGGGGAATAGCCATAAAAAATACTGTTAGGTAGTAAAACCTCACCATGTATACAATAAAATGCACCAACACTAAGCTATTACTCAATGCAATAGGGATTCTAGGGTTTGTCTTCCAGAGCCGAGTGAACCAAGAACGCAACATGGAAAGAATGGAGTGGTGAGGGAGAGGGGAAGGGGTACCATTACCCTAACTCCCTTCTAAACCACGATAACCATTGGATCTAGCCAGAAAAATCCAAAGGTTGATAACTCGACACTTGATACCCGTAAAAGCTAGCAGTCGTCAGTTAAAGGAGTCCAAACAACACAGTGGAGAATTGTCGAGGAAATGGAGGTAAAGGTCATGGGTACTACCAACCTGTCGGCTCCAAATTGGCACATCCATTTCTTCATTGTCGAACGAGACTCCAACCTATAAGAGGGAAAAGATATGAGGCAATCAAACCTAACAAGCGAGGAATCAATAGGGAATAGCCATAAACAATACTGTTAGGTAGTAAAACCTCACCATGTATACAATAAAATGCACCAACACTAAGCTATTACTCAATGCCATAGGGATTCTAGGGTTTGTCTTCCAGAGCCGAGTGAACCAAGAACACAACATGGCAAGAATGGAGTGGTGAGGGAGAGGGGAAGGGGTACCGTTACCCTAACTCCCTTCTGAACCACGATAACCATTGGATCTAGCCAGAAAAATCCAAAGGTTGATAACTCGACGCTTGATACCCGTAAAAGCTAGCAGTCGTCAGTTAAAGGAGTCCAAACAACACAGTGGAGAATTGTCGAGGAAATGGAGGTAAAGGTCATGGGTACTACCAACCTGTCGGCTCCAAATTGGCACATCCACGTAATATAGGGTACTTGACCCAGTGGTTGTACCTTAGCAATTAATCGAAAATCTGATATGATAGATGTGAGTCATAGAAGACCCCAGTTTTGAAATAAACCATAGTCTTGGGAAATTCAATGAACATTAATCTTATCATAGCATAGTTTTAATATATATATATATATATATATATAGCGAGAGAGAGAGAGAGAGAGAGAGAGAACTAAACACACACATAGAAAGATAGGCATTCGTTGCATCTTTATTACACATAGATGTACATTTATAATACATGTATGTAACTCTTGTATTCATCTTCCAAGGTCACTTGGACTCCTTTGTGACTCTTCGCCTTACACACCTACCCATAGAGGATTAGGTGTTCAACATTCCCCCCCTTAATCTGAAGGGGTATATCTGAGTCCAAGAAGAGATTTGTAATAAAAATTTACAAAATATGCATGGTAGCACTTAGGCTAAATCAGCTCTCTGAAATGTTGACATAAAGAGGTAGTTTGAGGATGACCACCAACACTAGAACACAATGCTTATTGCAGTTCCCAGAACTCTTCCAAAACTGGCAAGAAGCTAAGGACGTCTGCTAGAGGAATTGTCCCTCATAAAAAGGGAGACCTTCAACCTAAAAGAAGGGAAGTCTACAACCTGTGATGGTTTAAGGATGACCACCAACACTGGAATGCTTGATGCAATTCCTGGAACTCAACCAAAACTGGCAAGAAGTTGAAATCTTCTGCTAGGGGAAGTGCTCTGAAAGAGGAAGAATATCAACCTCCCATGGATGGTTTAAGGCTATCCATCAACCAAAGACATGCTCATGGGCATCTATGTCTCTGGCTACAACTATGAATCTGGAATGATGAACTGTGGCTCAGGATCGCTTGAACTATTATGTCTCTGTCTACAACTCTGAATCTAGAATGAGAGATTGTGGCTCAAGCTCGCTTGATCTGACTTCGAAGCCTGTAGATGACCACCATTTCCCCCCTGTTAAGTACAAGGTGAGATGATGGTGAAAACTCAACTGCAAGTTTGTTCAATATTTGAGAACAAGTTCTGACATGTGACTTAAACATATTCTTGGTTGTTGATGCCCATTTCCAAGAAGCGATCCATCCAAGATGAATCTTTGTTCTTACAGGAGGCTTGTTTCTGGAGCATCTGTGTGAAGAATGGGTGTGCCGACTACAGTGCTTGCATTGATGAAGATAAAAATAGTGATCTTTCATATGGCCAAATCGATCACAGTGTTGGCATTTTAAAATCTGTTGTTGTTGTTGTGGAAGCGGAGCAGGATCTAGAACTGCTGCAGGTGAACTATCATACAGAAATCTGGCACTGTGAAATTTGATGGGCTGGGTGTAGTCTGGAATATGAAATGACACATCCTTGTCATATCCAAGACCAATTTTGTGCTTGTTGTGGACAAGCTCTTCCCAAGGTCTGATGATGGGCTTGGGAAGTGCAGACTAAATTGCTGCATCTGCATGTAAATATGCTCTTGTACAAGGAACTGAATGTGAATCAACTACAACTTTATATTATTGCTTCTGATGAGAGTCCTTCTCAATCTTTTGAATAGAAACAGGTTCAGAATGGTGACCCTTTTGCTGAAGTTCATCTTGATGAAGCTGAGACTCCAACTGCAAAAACTCAATCTTGTCTTGTGCATCTTGCAAACAGCTTTGAATATTACAAAGAGCATTCTTGCTCATTTTTACCATATCATGAACACTGGAATGAATGAGGTTATGCAACAACTCTAAGGCATCATTTATTTTGGTCATTGTCTCAAAAATAGAGACTCAACAATTTGGGCTCAAAAAATAAAGGGTGTCCGCTTCAACCGATAATGCACCCATTTACAATGTGATTCAACTTACTTTCAAAAATACAAATGTATTTAAAGAACCAACTCTGCTACTCAAATTACGGAGGACCTCAAGGTGTAAACTTGGTTGTCTTATCAGCAAGCAACAATGAATCACATCATAGAAGTATACAACAATTTCTCAACAACTCAAAGTTACACTTCAAACACTGATTGCAACTATGAATGAAGAAGCAATATCCACTCTCAATGTTAGAACAATTCTGCAAATATTTTGTAAATGTGCAGCAAAAACTACTGTGCAATAACCCTTTAAGGTGGATGATTTTCTCTCTTCTTTAAAGAGCTGTTTTACACCAAAAACAACTCAACTCAAAAAAAGAAGGAGATTCAAAAACTTGGATGTTTGACCTTGCTGTATTGCTTCACAATAAATATTAAGAAAAAGTCTAAAAAACCAGAAACTCTGTGTAGCCAAACTATGATGCCATTGCTGTTTTGAAAATGATGACCAATTTACAATATTTGTCTTCACATTATCAATCTCTTTGAGAGAGTCACCCTTCTGTACATGCCAAAAATCATACAACACAAACTTCACTTTTCTACTATGTAGAAAATCCACCTACTCAGATTACATTTCCTATCTCTCTACTGTTTTTTTTTTTTTTTTGGAAAAAAACAAATAGGGAAAAACAAAGGTATTAACTGGGGGAGGTTTTATTTGGGGGAGGTGTTTATTGGGGGAGGTGGTTTTTGGGGGAGGGTTTATCTAGGTTAGATTTACCGGGGAGGTGTTTTCTGGGGGAGGGTTTATCTAGGGAAGATTTATTGGAGAGGTGTTTTCTAGGGAAGGGTGAAACTAGGGAAAGTATATTTGTAAAAAAAAAAAAAAAAAGAATTTACAGAAAAAAAGGAAGGGGATTAATTAAAAAGGGAGGGGGAATTATTTTTTTTTTAAAATGAACGCTGATGGGAATGGGTGGGTGGGTAGGGAGGCCTAAGGCATGGGAGAGCAAGCGCATGGGTTGGGAAAAGCATAGGGTTGGGAGGGATGTAGTGCATATGGGGGAGGGGAGGGACGAGTATGGGAGGAAGGGTGGTTTGGGAGGGGCCGAGAGATGAGAGGGGGGGTGGATGTGAGAGCGTGTGGGGGAGGGGAGGGTGGAGTATGGGAGGAAGGGTGGTTTGGGAGGGGTTGAGAGATGAGAGAGGGGACAGATGTGAGAGAGTATGGGGGAGGGGATGACGGAGTATGGGAGGAAGGGTTGAGGGGTAAGGGGGAGGGTTGTTATGTGAGGGGGAGGGTCGCTGGGTCTGTGTATGTGGGCTGAGGGTTGGAGTGTGGAGGAGGGTGCGATGAGGGGGACAACTGTATCGTGGGGAGGGGTCGGGTAGTGTAGGCGAGTGTGCAGGTCATGAGGGAGTAAGGGGGGAAGGGCGGAGAGGGGGAGGGCCAATGTGTGAGGCAGTAGGTAGAGGGCGAGGATGAGGGAACGAGAGGGTGAGGGAGGGCTCAAGTGGGCCGAGAGTGGAGATGGGATATGGCGTGGTGAGGAGAGCTGGGTGTAGGGTGTCGAGGGTTGTATGGGAGTGAGGGAGCGTAGGTGTAAGAGTGAGCGTGGAGAGGTTGGGTAAGGTTGAAGAGTCATGGGGAGAGTTGTGACGGGGAGGGATGAGGGGCAGGCAAGTAGAGGCTATATGCGAGTGGTGAGGTGTGGAGCATATGGGAAGGATGTTGGGATTACGTGAGAGCTGTGAGTAAGTAAGTGCAAAGGCCGAGGGCTCTGTGGGGGCCGAGGGGCCAAGTTTCCAAGAATTTTTTTTTTTTTTAATAGTAGAATACAGTAGAGGGAAATTGCAACATTTGCAGAATTTTCTAAGGCAATGGTGTTGAATATACAGTAGAGAATTTGTAAAATAATTTACAGAAATTGCAAGAAATTTTTCCAGAAAAATATAGCTGAGAATTGGAGAATTGTAGAGGGTGAGCATAATTTCACAAATGTATAGCTGAATTTACAGAATTTTCAGTAAAAAAACAAGAATTTTCAGTAAAAAACCCATAATTTTTCTTTTTCACCACAATATTTTTCTTTCTAGTAGCTCTCCAATGTGCAGAAATTAAAAGTAGGCCGAAATTGCAGGAAAAATTTAGAATTGGAATGAGCAGTGAGAAAACCTGCAGAGTTTAAGATGCAAAATGCTGCTCTTCCTCTCAACTAATTTCTGAACGCTGCAAAAGGTTTTTGAAAGCTGCAAAAATGACTGCTGCAGAAAATCTCTTAATGCTGCAAAAATTATTAGAATTTTTCAGATATACATAGGCCACAAAAACAAATGGCTCACTCAAGGTTGAGCTGGTTATGAACGTATGAGCTCTGATACCATGTTAAACACACACATGGTGTATGAGGAAAGAAAAACACACACATATAAAGATAGGCATTTGTTGCATCTTTTTTGCACATAGATGTACATTTATAATACATGAATGTGACTCTTGGATTCATCTTCCAAGGTCACTTGGACTCCTTTGTGACTCTTCACCTTCCACACCTACCCATAGAGGATTAGGTGTTCAACAAGATGTTGCACAAGCGAATGTAATGTTGTTGATATATACGTTGCAAGAGGTGCAACATGTTATTGATGCATGTAATACTTAATCCTTTTGTAATGCGAAGATAATATATTTACATGGTGAAACTTGTTATTACTATGGTAAGTTGTGATGTAGTGTAGCTTACATTTGACAGCTGTAACCTGGATTTACAAAAATTCCTATCGGATTTTATTAAAATTTTTCTAGAATTTCCATAATTTTCAGGGGAAGAAAGGAGGCTGGTTAGACTACGGTTATATTAATATTAAGAAGGATAATTAGATTATTATAAATAAGATAAATAAATAGATACATCTTATTTGATTTGAGGTCCCAAATATTTTATTGTGAGTGTTCTATGCAATTTCAAACCAAGGTTTAAGATTTAATAAATCATTTGTGTGTTATGGTCATTTTTTTTCTCTTTATGATAAATATGTGAAAAAATTTAACATAATTATTTTATTGAAGGGTAGTTTTTTAATATTGATTGATGAAGGGTTAACTTATTATGAAAAAAATTGAAGGAAAAAATTTGAAACATAAGGCTTGAAAAGAAGCTTAAGAACCCAAAACGTCAAAAGAAAATGTATGAGAGAAATCCAAGTTCCAACCCTACATGATAGCCTGCCAAGAAATTTATTTTTTTACTTGGTTGATTTTTTTACCTTGAACTTCTGAAATAGCTCTCATTCTCGTAATTTTATTAATTAGAAAAAAATTACATGTTGTAGATGCTTGCAACAATTCTATCATTCCAGTCCAAGACTAGTGATTACAAATACATACACATCAAACAACTGAATAATGTAGAGAAGAGGTTAACCTTTTCTCAATTCATTCTTTTCTACTTTCCACCATTCTCTTTGAGATGACGTAAATGATACAATTGCTAACTAATTTTCTTCTTCCATTCTTGGGTTTTCCTTGTTTGAGTCTGAACTTTTTGAAACATTGTGGCATTTGGAACCTCTTGAGTCTTTTTCTTTAGGAATCCTCACCAGCTGTGTTGTGGGGAGTGGCATTTCTAATGCTTCACGAGATGCTTCCTCCTTTTCTACACTATTGTGTATTGTGATTTCCTTCATTGGAATGGGGGTCCTTTTTTCTTCATCCTCTTCACCTTCTGGAAAATGTGAGGGAAATTTCCATCCTTTCGGTTGTTTTCTTATCTTCTTCTTCCTTCGTGACTCTTTCTTGGCTTCGCGGCATGTATTTTTTAGATGTCATGTTTGTCGGCATATTCGAAATTTGAAGGTCGTGTTTTCAAAATATAAGAATTGTGTCCAAGTTTTCTTGTTGTGTGATAGGTGGATGCAATCTCGCAGGCCTTTGTTGAGACCAACCTACACATAGATTCTGGAAAACATGTAGATTCGTTCTTCTATTCTTTGAGTGTCTGTCTTAATGATCACCCTAAGAGGTTGTCGATGCCTTCTAGAATTTTTTGATGCAAAAAAGGAAGGGGAAGGCTCTGTAGCCTAACCCATACTTGTATTCTTGAAAAAATCATTGTGTTTGCATCAAATTATGGGATCCATAGGGTAATCAAAAGACCCATCAATCCCCAGAACCCTCGACCTTCTTGTCGAATATGATTTGGGTCCTCCGAGGATGAAAATTTTACTATGAAGAATTATTTGGAGAAGAGCTTAATCTCGTAGTTTTTTTGTCCACTTTGTGAAGATCTAATTGAAAATATCCATTGATTTTGGCCAAAAACTATTGAATCTGCATATAATGGCTTGGGCTTCATATGTTGTGAAGATATTATTTGTTTCTAGAAGGTCTATAATCAGTTCTGGAACATGGTTATACTGCTCCAAAATAGAGGGGATGGGTATATTGTGTGGTTCTTCTAGATTTTCTTATGTAACTTATTTACCTTGTATAATATCTTTGAAGGATAGGCCTCCATTGATATGTTCCTGGTTTGGTTATTTTCCTTTGGGAAAAATAGATCCAATAACATCCCTGCTCCCTTGGATTTGCTTGATCCGGCAGCTCCACCTTTCAGCCTCAAGTTGAGGATGATGGTGGATGAAGAAAATACATTAAATTCCTGTAGTCTCTGATCATATTGCATTGAACTGTCGCTGCAAATAAAACTTTGCAGGTGCATTGGAATGCCCTGTTTATATAGGGTATGTTGCTTCAATTGAGAAACCCTTTCAGATTCATGTACCCAAATTAGTGTATATTTTCCATCTAGAGTATTTAAAAAAATTTGGAACAAATATGTGCTTCTGGATCCAGAGAGTCGTTAGATGCATGATCTGGAGTTGTACCATATGTTAGTTCTGATTTTTGTAGTAGTGACTGCATCGAGAGCAAGTGCTTCGAGCAAGGGAGTTGTTAAACAGACAAATCCCTCTTGCGGACAAGAGTGATCTCCCTAGTATCTTAAGGATATCTAGAAACTGTTGGGGTTCCCATGTTTTGGCCAGGTTGGCAAGACCAAAAGATGAGACAACATGAGAACCACTTTCAGACCTCAGGATCTAGCCCTCCTAGGTCCAGAGAGGAATCTCTCTATATGAGTCAAAGGTATATGTCTTTGAGGCTCGGATTTAAGATGTTAGGCTAGTTATATGCGTAGGGATTGTCTATTTGATTTTGAGTTTGGTTGTTGGGAACCAGGAAAGAAGGGTTTCGCATGAGACAAGGCTGGGAAAAAAGGAAGTGTAGGCAAGGAGAGATAACCCAGAGAATACCAAGTCCATTGGGAAATGGCGTCACAAAAGGATTTACTTGCTAATCAATATGTAGGATTTCTGTTGGGCTAGTCATCTAAAGCCTTGGATCCTAATGTGATAGTGTGGTATGGGACATTAAGGACTGAAAGTGAAAGAAGGAGAACCATCCAATTCTGTCTATAGATCAAGTCAGAGGTCATTTAACTCGAAACCTGCTTGGGCACAATTAGAGGCAGCACAAGAGAACTTGGAAAGGCTTAATGGGAATGGAAAGATCCTAGTGAGGCAGAGACAGAGTTCTAAACCTCCCAGTGTTCTCAATGCATTCAACTAAATACTAACAAGAACATCTAACAACAGATTCCATTAATTCATACATCAGCTAGTAGGCAATAACATCCACTACACTGGTTAAATCAATTGAAATCAGTCTTAGATAAACACATTAGCAAAAAACATTGAAGGCAAGGAGAGTGAAAGCATAGGGTACCTAACAAGGGTAAATCCTATACCAGATTTCTGATGCAAGCTAGAAGAACTGAAATGAAATGAAATGAAGTAAAACAAAGAGACATAAAAACATCACCGCAGCTTTAGATCAGGATCCAAAGGAATGTGCTTGTCATATTAACTATCAACACCAATCAGGTACAACATAGCCAATAACTTGGACATTCAATCTGAATGCATCTTCCTCAGCCTATCTTACAATTGTTACACAGAGAACCTATCTCAAGAGAAACTGCTTGCAATTCTCTGATATCTCATCACCAACCTTTACAATATTTTCTCATGAGTTTTATAGCAGAAGAGGTAGGTGGAGAATTAAATGCAGTGTTAAAACTTCTGAGAATAAAGAGGGCCGAGGCCCATTCTATTTTTAATTCTGTGCATTTATCTCTGGCACTCTTTGAGTGAAAGAGTGGTCTTCTATAGGCCTCTATTTACTCTGGATATGACTTTGATACATTCTGGCTGCGGCGCTTTGCAGTACTTTGATGGATAAACAAAATGTCAAGAAATGGTTGAGGGGTCCGCCATACTTGTGGAATAAATTCTCTGATGGCATCAGGACGATGTTCTGGGTAGGAAATCTCTTTAGAACATGGCATGGAATGAAAACTGTATGGGCACTTTGTCCTTTGTGGAGAAAAAACATTCTGCTGCTATCCACGCTCTGATATGCATTGATTTCTGTGCGTTGTACCTTCTCTGGGATATATGGTGTCTTCAACCTGGTGCTTTGCCTATAAACCACTGACTTAAGGCTCAAGATCTTCATTTTCATGCCTTAAACTCCCTGCCTTGCACTGATACTCTTTTGTTGTTCTGTATCTGTCTTTGTCAGTGCAGTTCGAGCTCTAATGACACTGGAAGGTTTTCACAGAGTTTAAACCATGTCCCATTTAATGAAAGTCCAGTCTTTACCTTCCCGGGTCACCTTTATAAATTCAGCCTCTGCACTTGGTCTTCTTCGATCTCTCTGTCACTATAATAGAGATTGCGCATCATGGCAGTCATTTACTGTGGGAAACCCTGCAAAATACGAAAACCGGTCAAGAAAAAATACATGGGGGTGGCGGGCACAATGGAGACGGCGAGAGTGACTGTACAGCATGGCGCCATGGTGGAATAATGTTGGTTTATGGTGGAGAACCATTCTGGTGAAGGTTGCTGGAGCGCAGAGAGAGTTTGAATGAAAAAACCTCAAAAAACCCGACGTTTGAATGAATATATGCGATGGAATGGGTGGATGTACGATGGATGCACGTGGTGGCGACGTGGCGGGATGGTCAACGGAGCGAACATGCAGACGAATCAGAAAATCTTTTGAGAAATTTGGGACAATCAGAACAGGAGCCTGGGTGAGCGCAAGTTTTACTGACTCAAAAGATTTCTTAGCTTCAACAGTCCATTTGATTCCTACACCTTTCTTCAGCATGTTACTCATGTTCCTGAGGTGTTCAGCTAAATTGGGAATAAATCTCCTTAGAAAGTTGATTTTCCCAATGAAGGACCGTAATTCTTTGATGTTTCTCGGGTGTGTGATTTGTAGTATTCCCTCAACTCTCTGCGGGTCTATCCTAATCCCTTTCTATGATATGATATGGCCAAGAATTTTTCCTTCTTGCAGCCCAAACACAGTTTTCTTGGGATTCAATGATAGACCAAACCTACTACACTTTTCAATAATCTTTCTCAGATGTTTTAGGTGTTCTTCTTCAGTTTTAGAATAGACTATCAAGTCATCCAAGTAAATAACAATGAAGTGTCCTATCTCATTTGAGAAAGCTATGTCCATTGCCCTTTGGAAGGTGGCTCCAGCATTCATCAGTCCAAAGGGCATCTTCACGTACATAAAGGTGCCCCATGGAGTGGTAAATGCCGTTTTGAGTTGATCCTATGGGAGTACCAGGACTTGGTTGTAACCTAAAAAGCCATCTAGCAGGGAGATTCTCTTAGAGCCCACTACCTTCTGCAGGATATGTTCCATTCTAGGCAAAGGATAATTATCTTTGAGTGAGGCTCTGTTGAGGTTTCTGAAGTCTATGCATAATCTGATCTCCCATGTTTTCTTCCTCACAACCACTAAGTTTGATACCCAATCAGAAAACCTCACAGAAACTATTATGCCTGCTTCATACATCTTCTTGATCTCCTTTTCAACTCCAGGCAATTGCTTAGGATTAATTCTATGGAGTTTTGTTCTGAAAGGCTTCTGATTCTCCTTCAAGGGTATTTTTTGCTATATGATGCCAGTGTCGTAGGCCTTTAAGTCTTCATAGCTCCAAGCAAACACATCGATGAATTCTTTAAATAGGTCAATGTATTTTTTCTTCATGTTTGCAGGTAAAGACTTAGCCAGTTTAATCATTTTGGGCTTATCTTCAGTGCCTATGTTGCATTCTTCTACATCTGAATCTGCATGTTCTATAGTGGGCTTTATTGCTACATCATCAAAGTCAAAAAGGTCCTCTAAGGGTGCTAGACCTCTGGGGATATTCTTGTCTTTGGCCTGTAGCACCTCCACCTCTCCACCATCTGCGTTTTCACAATTTGTGGTTACATTTCCAGTTTCTTCACCTAAAGCATTTATTTCTATGTTACAGGGTGTGTCTTCCTCATCCGAGGACTCTTCACTTAGGCAGCTACTGTGCGATTTGGATTCTGAATCAGAAAATTCAAACTCGTCTCTGCCTATCGGGAAATCCTCAATCTGTTTATCTCCTTCAAAAACCTGCCAATATTTTTCGTTGTCTGGCACTGCAGGTCTGAATTTGGTCTAAATGATGAAGCATTCGTCACTGGGGTCTTGGGATATGAACTAGCTAGGCAAGCTAATCCATTTGCAATTACATTCTGACTCCGAGGGACAAACACCAATTCATATTCTACAAATTTTTTCAGTATATCCATGGCATCGTTCCTATATGCCCTCAACCTGGGGTGTTTTGCTGTGTATTCACCATTCACTTGTTTTATGACTAACTCTGAGTCTCCTAGCACAGCTATCCTACGGGCTCCTAATTTCTTCAACAGATTCAGACCCAGGATAAGAGCCTCATACTCTGCAATATTATTTGTACATTTGAAACGCAGATTGACAGCATGGCTCTCTGCATAGTCACTTTCTGTGTTACGTACCCATACCCCTGCTCCAGTAGTTCTTCTAGTACAGGACCCATTGAAGTTCATTTCCCACAGGGGTTCGTCTTTAGTTCCATTATCATTTCCTTCCCTACAGCTGGGTTCGCCATTATGTTGTATTGCAGGGTGTGTACTAGTCTAGGGGTTGCTTTGATCTTCATGACATGTGTGGGGCTCAGAGAGCTGACTAGCATGCTGTTTGCGTTCTGTTTCTAGTTCACTCAGAGTTTCATGTTTAATGCTTCGCCCATGGTTTTCTACCTCGTTTTCTTCTGAGTCTAGTGTAGCCATTATGTCAAAGTCCATGGGCTCTGTGTCATTGTTTGTTTCTCTGTTTTCTGATACTAGTTATCCTAAGGATTGGTCGTTGTAAAGGATGAAAGAATCCAGGTTTGTGTGTACAGAGTATAATGGTGAAATTTTAGGTTTCTCAGGGCTACTAACCAGGAATTTCATTTGGGCCTCTCTATATAGTCTTCTAGGTTGGCCAAATATAGGGACAATGGCATATGAGCCATCCATCTGCATTGTTCCTTGCAGTTTGGCTCCCCATGATCTTGATAATAACATGCCATACTTGGGTGGCACATTTGCCACCACCACATCCATGACCATACATTTAGCTGGGATCTGGGTTAAGCTCACACATAAGTCTTTAATCAGGCCAAGGAATTTTACTCTGCTAGAGTCAAATGAATATAAATCTTTGTAGGGTCGGGTTATCTCTAAGCCTAATTTTTCCATCACTACCTTGGGGATTAAATTGTGTGATGCTCCAGAATCATGCATGGCATTGTGAAGTATCCTATCATGAATGCTAAGACTGATATAAAAATGTGGAACTACCCCTTCTTGAAATTTTCCCTCAATCTTTGGACCAAACAGGAGGGCTGGTTGATCATCATTCAAATTTACAATATCATTATTTTCCCCTAGATTCAAAGCTTTCAAAATTTGGCCTTTATATACATCCTGAGCGGCCAACTCAGATAATGGCACAACGATTTTAATTTTTGCAATCTCACTTTCTAAATTGAAAGTGGATTGGGTCTTTGGAATGTTCAACTCTGTTTTATTAGCCACTATCTTAGTGGCTGAATCAGTGTGCTGATTCTCACTTTGTACAGGGTCAGGAATTGTTTTATCAGGAGCACTAGCTGCAGTGCTAGTGCTACTTGTTGGTTGGCTTTATTTTTCCGTGTTTTGGTTGTCCTTTTCTTTGCTTTTCTCAGAACTCTCAGCTGCTGATTTGTTATTTATAGCCATTACTTTAGAAGATTTGTCAGGTCTTTTCTTGATGGTAATCTTAGGAGCTTTTGGTTTGGAAGCGTCTTGGCTCTTTTTTCTCCTAAGTTCTTATTGTTCTCTGACCTGCATGATAGAATTTTCAAATCCAAGTCTATAATCCTCAGATTCTAATCTTTCCTCATCCCAGTACGAGGACAAGGGCTGATCTTCCTTTGTGGAATAGCCATGGACTGAATTTTCTATTTCAAACATGTTTATTATATTCCCTTCAGACTCTTCTATGATCCCCTCTTCTTCATCAAGAAAGTTTTGGAATGGGGGAATAACTTGTTGGTCTGATTCTTTTTGTCTGTTGGGAGTGGTGTTGTTTCTTCTAAATTTTTGGTTCTGGCTTTGATTTCTATTCTGATTGTTGATTGTGACAACCATATTCTCCATCATTTGCTGTAGTCTTTCCATGTTTTTAGATAATCTATCATAATTGGGATCAGATGTGGAAGCTACATTGTCATCTCTATATGTTACCCTTTTCTCAGCTCTCAGTCTTGCTCGTTTCTCACTCAGGTTAGCCTCTATATTTATAGCTCCCTTCTGCATGTCTTCTAGCGTGTTGTACTCTTTCTCCCTAAGCTAGTAGTCCATGTCAGCATCAAAGCCTTCAGGGTACTTCGCTAGGGCCATAAATTGGGGAGGTTTCATATGTGGAGGGAGAGCATTGTAAATGCTGTTAAATCTCGTTGAGTAATCATGGACACTCTCTCCTACATTTATTTTAAGGCTCATGTATTCTGCTAGGAGCTGGCGAGGATTAGATTTAACCTCCCATTTATTGATGAAGGTCCGATATAAAGCAGGGGGATCTTGGATACTACCAGGAGGTAGGCTTTTAAACCATTTCTTCACATCCCCTCCCAAACTCTGGGCGAAAATTCTCATTTTTACTGTATCATTGTCTATTTCCATATAGTCAAAAGAATCCTCCATTTTATCTACATGTTGTTGAGAAATTATGGACTCTTTTGCAGTGAAGTGTGGGATCTTTGATTGATAATCGTTTGGTAGGGACACTAGAGGCTGAGGTAACATCAAAGGTGCATACCAGGCTACCATGATGATATTCTGATGAGGTAATAGGTTAACTTGAGCAGCTGGTAGATGGATGACACGAATGTTATGACCAACAGAAGTTTGTTGAGCAGACCTAGGATGGCAGAGCCCCAAGTTCTGAATGAAGTGAATATCTGGAGGGGTAGATGGAGGGGTCTCTATGTCTCTAACGTGTCTACCACTTTGAGGTGGTGAGTCAGGAAGCTCAAAGTCTAGCTGATCTAGATACTGTATGACCTAGTTCTTGGTAATGAGTTGGGTAGGTCTAGGTCAAGGTGAAAGTGTGATAGAGCTGTAAGGTCTTCTGGTGCAAAGTTAGCTCTATAGATATGACTCGAAATAGTTGATCTTCTAGGTGTAGGTGATTTCTTGAGGATGCTCTTAGGGTTATCAACTATTTCAGGTGGGTTTGGGTCGGGATAAGCTCTTGTGTGAACGGTTTTGAAAGCCAGAATGTTGTTTTTCTGACCAAGCAGCTTAACCCTACTTGTTACTTCTATTGTGGTTGATGTTTTTTCAAAGGTTGGTCTTCCAGTGGAGTCTTATGTGAAACCAAGTTAATCAGTAGGACTACTGATCACCAGTGGAGTCTTTTAATCACTTAGGAGGTATGGAGTCGCCAGGTGGAACGTTTAGGGTATGTCCTAGGGGTTACACTGTCCACCACAGTGCTCAGGCACTATCGCCTTTCAAGAATAACCTCAAGACACATCAAACTCTAACCAGAGATTGACTGGGAGGGAATTTACCAGATATGTCACCTCCAAAGAGGATGAGATCCGAAGGCTACCTGGCCCTTCCCAGACTCTGTCTAAGAGTACAAGAGAACACAAAAAATTATACAGAGGTTGTTCGAGATAAGGTATGTTTAACTACCAACCTAACCAGAGATTCTAGGTTTTCTAAGGCTCTTATGATGTAGTAAGGTTGACAATACTTAGAATATCCCCAGTGGAGTCGCCATTATGTTGGTGAAGACGATGGGAAATAGGCCAATGTTTGTAGCTATATTTTAAGAAATTTGTCCCCAGCGGAGTCGCCATTATGTTGGGGTTCCCATGTTTTGGCCAGGTTGGCAAGACCAAAAGATGAGACAACATCAGAACCATTTTCAGAACTCAGGATCTAGCCCTCCTAGGTCCAGAGAGGGATCTCTCTATATGAATCAAAGGTATATGTCTTTGAGGCTCGGATTTAAGATGTTAGGCTAGTTATATGTGCAGGGATTGTCCGTTTGATTTTGAGTTTGGTTGTTGGGAACCAGGAAAGAAGGGTTCAGCATGAGACAAGGCTGGGCAAAAAGGAAGTGTAGGCAAGGAGAGATAACCCATAGAATACCAAGTCCATTGGGCAATGGAGTCAAGAAAGGATTTACTTTCTAATCAATATGCAGGCTTTCTGTTGGGCTAGTCATCTAAAGCCTTGGATACTAATGTGATAGTGTGGTATGGGACATTAAGGACTGAAAGTGAAAGAAGGAGAACCATCCAATTCTGTCTATAGATCAAGTCAGAGGTCATTTAACTCCAGACCTTCTTGGACACAATTAGAGGCAGCAAAAGAGAACTTGGAAAGGCTTAATGGGAATGGAAAGATCCTAGTGAGGCAGAGACAGAGTTCTAAACCTCCCAGTGTTCTCAACGCATTCAACTAAACCCTAACAAGAACATCTAACAATAGATTCCATTAATTCATACATCAGCTAGTAGGCAATAACATCCACTACACTGGTTAAATCAATTGAAATTAGTCTTAGATAAGCATATTAGCAGAAAACATTGAAGGCAAGGAGAGCGGAAGTATAGGGTACCTAACAAGGGTAAATCTTATACCAGATTACTGATGCAAGCCAGAAGAACTGAAATGAAATATAATGAAGTCAAACACAAAGACAGAAAAACATCACCGCAACTTTAGATCATGATCCAAAGGAATGTGCTTGTCATATTAACTATCAACACCAATCAGGTACAACATAGCCAATAACTTGGACATTCAATCTGAATGCATCTTCCTCAGCCTATCTTAAAACTGTTACACAGAGAACCTATCTCAAGAGAAACTGCTTGCAATTCTCTGATATCTCATCAACAACCTTTACAATATTTTCTCATGAGTTTTATAACAGAAGAGAGGCAGAAGAGGTAGGTGGAGAACTAAATGCAGTGTTAAAACTTCTGAGAATAAAGAGGGCCGAGGCCCATTCTGTTTTTAATTCTGTGCATTTATCTCTGGCACTCTTTGAGTGAAAGAGTGGTCTTCTCCAGGCCTCTATTTACTCTGGATATGACTTTGATACATTATGGCTGCGGCGCTTTGCAGTACTTTGATGGATAAACAAAATGTCAAGAAATGGTTGAGGGGTCTGCCATACTTGTGGAATAAATGCTCTGATGGCATCAGGATGATTGTCCGGGTAGGAAATCTCTTTAGAACATGGCATGGAATGAAAAATGTATGGGCACTTTGTCCTTTGTGGAGAAAAAACATTCTGCTGCTATCCACGCTCTGATATGCATTGATTTCTGCATGTTGTACCTTCTCTGGGATATATGGTGTCTTCAACCTGGTGCTTTGCCTATAAACCACTGACTTAAGGCTCAAGATCTTTATTTTCATGCCTTAAACTCCCTGCCTTGCACTGATACTCTTTTGCTGTTCTGTCTTTGTCTTTGTCAGTGTAGTTCGAGCTCTAATGACACTGGAATGTTTTCACAGAGTTTAAACCATGTCCCATTTAATGAAAGTCCAGTCTTTACCTTCCCGAGTCACCTTTATAAATTCAGCCTCTGCACTTGGTCTTCTTCGATCTCTCTGTCACTGTAACAGAGATTGCGCATCATGGCAGTCATTTACTATGGGAAACCCTGCAAAATGCGAAAATCGGTCAAGAAAAAATACATGGGGGTGGCGGGCACAATGGAGACGACGAGAGTGACTGTACAACATGGCGCCATGGTGGAATAATGTTGGGTTATGGTGGAGAACCGTTCTGGTGAAGGTTTCCGGAGCGCAGAGGGAGTTTGAATGAAAAAACCTCAAAAAACTCGACGTTTGAATGAATCTATGCGATGGAATGGGTGGATGTACGACGGATGCACGTGGTGGCGACGTGGCGGGATGGTCAACGGAGGGAACATGTAGACGAATCAGAGCCGTTCGATCTTGGGGGGAGATCGATGATTGAAAATGTAGCGAAGAGCAACGGGCGGTGGGCCAGGGGTACGGTGACCTTATATTAAATCCCGCACAAATATGTTGAGCGATGACCGTTGGATGGGCGATGACAGATATGACGGCTCACAACGATATCACGCGGCATCTTGAGTCGAACTTTAATGTGCGATGGAGGGCAGTTTTGGAAACGTACACCGGGACACGTGGTAGGCGATGTATGGAATCGCTGACCGATAGGAAAATACCGCTAGCTCTCGGAAGGTGGTGCGATGAAAACCAGGCTGTTTTCGGACGGGTGCGCTGGTGGGGACCATAGGGGAAGGCAGGCTCCGAACCATTGGATCACAGCAAGACGAACGACGATGGCGTGATCGGGGGGTTTGAACGGGGGAAATGCTAACGCTGCGGGGTTGAATGATCGTCGTCCGATCTTCAACAATCAACGATCGACGTTGCGCCCGATACACATTGGAGATAAGTGCTTTTCAGTGTTGGCAGGTGTTTCCAGCGCCTGGGTCTTATGGAGGAAAAGGGTGTGGGGCTGAGGTCGATAGGGGCTAAGGCCCAATATGCGAAATACATCATTTTTTACCCATTTTTAGTGCATTTTCGGGCCAACCAAGGGTAACGATGGGGAAACAAGGGGAATTTTAGCATGAAAAAAGGGCATAGGGATGATTTAAGAGGGTGCGGGTATGGTTTAGAATGGTTATAAGGGAATTTTGACAGGGGGAAAAAGGATCAAAATTGGGGTATTTGTAGGGGTGCAAGGGGGAGGAGAAGGCCTTTTGAGACGGGAATCAACAGAGGAAATTCCATATAAGGCAAAGCATGAAGAGGGTTCAAGGATGATGGGTTTTCAGGGAAAAGACATTCCTTGAAGGCTCCAGAACAATCTAGCCCCCAGCTTGCTTGTCGAGAATTTCATAGCAGGGCTAACAGTGGCTCCACATGGGGATGGCTTCTTCTTGAAGGAGTCAAGAAACCAGAGAACGATCTTTGGTGTAGGCCAGGTGCCTGCTGCTTGGCACATCCCTTGCTTTCTTTAGATCAGCTGCCACCAACGGTGAAGACATCAGCAGAAAAAGCTTTCCCCAACCAGTCTACCTACCCAACTATAGTCCTAACATCTTTCCCTTTGGGTGCATTTGAATTAGCGGACCCTTTACATTATTTATTTTTAAAACAGGAAACAAACCTATTCTAAATCTACCCTTATTGCTCCATGAGACCAGATTAGACAGTTGGTCTCATATGTTTCTCTACCTATTCTAATGTCTGCTGGGATTAAACTGTCTAGCATATTTCTTCTCTACATTCTAAGACAGAAGTTGAAAAACAGTCAAGCCAAGATTAGGCTGTCTGGCTTGTTGGACCAAAACTTGTAGAAAACTGAAGACAAAACTGTGAAGGATTGAAATATGCAACTTTGAAACATCCTTCTTCCTTTGTGACTCAGGTTTTGAGCTTGTTAGAGTCACTTTCCTTTCTTTATTCCAGCTCTGGTTTTGGGCATGTTAGAGCTGATTCCTTTTTTTTTTCTTTTGCTGGTCTAGATTTTGAGCATGTTAGGACCAGCTGTTTTTTTTTTTTTTTTAAGAAATGAAGTACCGCAATGGTATGTACAATGAGTTGGAAACTAGAAACTGAAATTTAGAAGAAGTAATGCTTGAGAATTCTGCCATTGACAAGACCCCCAAACATCTTTGTACCATCAAGTTCTTGTAGGAAAAATGCATTAGGACCCATAGTGGCTTGGATGATATACGGATCTTGCCACAAACTGTCAAACTTGCCGTGCTTTCCTTTGTCCTCTCTCCTTGAGTCCCACTTCAGGACCTTGTCTCCAATTTTGAAATCTGAAGCTTTGGTTCTCTTGTCAAACAGTCTCTTTATGTTTTCCTGAACTTTGACAGCTCTATTATAGACCTCCTCCCTTGTTTGGTGGAGGTAAATTGTTTCATTTATCCTCCTCACCATACTGTCTTCTTCTGTCTGAATCTCTTCGACAAGCTTAATCACTGGCACTCCGAGGCTGGTAGGAAAGACTGCTTCTGTCCCAAATATAAGCTGGTATGGTGACATGCCAATGGAATTCTTTGTTGTGAGTCTGTTAGCCCACAGAGCATGCACCAGCTTCTTATGCCATGACTTTTTATTTTCTTCCAGCAACTTTTTGATGATGGTGACCAGGCTTTTGTTTTATGATTCAGCTAATCCATTACCTTGAGGGTAATAGGCAGTTGAATGACCAAGTGCTATTCCGTACCTGTGACAAAAATCAGCCATTTTCTTGGATCCAAAAGTAGCAACATTGTTAGTGATTATTTTTCTTGGACAACCAAACCGAGAAAGGATGTAGTCTTCTAGGAACCTAGTGATGACAAAATCAGTGGCATTCCTAGTAGGTATGGATTCTATCCATTTAGTGAAGTAATTCTTGGTAGTTAAGATCCATTTGTGTTGTGCAGAAGAAGAGGGGTGAAGTTCTCCTATGAAATCTAGGCCCCACTGCATAAAGAGACCTTCAACAGTGATGGGATGCAAAGGGAGGGGGAGGAGTTTTCTTTTGACTTCAAAGATCTGGTATTTGTGGCAGGAAATTATCATTTTATGGACATCTTTGAAGAGTGTAGGCCAATAACAGCCAGCCCTGAGTATTTTATTTTCTGTGGCTTTCCAGCTCAGGTGGCCTCCACACTCTCCTGCGTGGAATTCTTGTTTAATTCTTTCAGCTTCAGTTTCAGGCAAACATTTAAGCAATAGGCCATTTGGATTTTTCCAATACAAGTTTCCATTCAAAACACAATAGTTTCTAGCTCTTAGTTTTATGAATCTGGCCTTAGTCTTTGACAGTTCAGGTGGGGCGTTGAGGTTGGTGAGCACATAAAGGATATCAGAGTACCAAGGAGAGTTTTGAAACTTCTCCTCAACAGTAGAGTCAGGCAATCCTTCCTGATCATCTAAGGCATTTACCATGTTTATGTCAAGGGCCTGTAGATTTGATTCAACCATCAATTGAGCCAGGCCTTGGCCTTTGATCAATTTGGTCGGTTTTATCTCAAGGTCGTATTCCAAGATCGTAGCAATCCATTTGCCCCTTTTCCCATCTGGGTCTTGGGACAAGATATCTTTAACCACTATATTCCGCACATAGGCTATGGTGTGAGAATGCAGAATGTACACCCTAAAGTCTTTTAAGGCCTTCACCAGGGCATAGGCCTGCTTCTCCATAACGTTGTACTTCAAGGGTGCATCTCTTAAGGCTTTGCTGAAAAAGGCAATAGGCTGTTTACTACCCTCTGAATTTTTCTGTAGCAGAACAACAGCTACTATATGCTGTGAGGCAAATGAAAAGATCAGAAAATCTTTTGAGAAATTTGGGCTAATCAGAACAGAAGCCTGGGTGAGTGCAAGTTTTACTGACTCAAAATATTTCTTAGCTTCAACAGTCCATTTAATTCCTACACCTTTCTTCAGCATGTTAGTCATGTTCCTGAGGTGTTCAGCTAAATTGGGAATAAATCTCCTCAGGAAGTTGATTTTCCCAATGAAGGACTGTAATTCTTTGATGTTTCTCAGGTGTGTGATTTGTAGTATTCCCTCAACTCTCTGCGCGTCTATACTAATCCCTTTCTCTGATATGATATGGCCAAGAAGTTTGCCTTCTTGCAGCCCAAACACAGTTTTCTTGGGATTCAATGATAGACCAAACCTTCTACACTTTTCAAAAACCTTTCTCAGATGTTTTAGGTGTTCTTCTTCAGTTTTAGAATAGACTATCAAGTCATCCAAGTAAATAACAATGAAGTGTCCTATCTCATTTGAGAAAGCTATGTCCATTTCCCTTTGGAAGGTGGCTCCAGCGTTCATCAGTCCAAAGGGCATCTTCACATACATAAAGGTGCCCCATGGAGTGGTAAATGTTGTTTTGAGTTGATCCTCTGGGAGTACTAGGACTTGGTTGTAACCTGAAAAGCCATCTAGTAGGGAGATTCTCTTAGAGCCCACTACCTTCTGCAGGATATGTTCCATTCTAGGCAAAAGATAATTATCTTTGAGTGAGGCTCTGTTGAGGTTTCTGAAGTCTATGCATAATCTAATCTCCCATGTTTTCTTCCTCACAACCACTAAGTTTGATACCCAATCAGACAACCTCACAGGAAATATTATGCCTGCTTCATACATCTTCTTGATCTCCTTTTCAACTGTAGGCAATTGCTTAGGATTAATTCTACGGAGTTTTTGTCTGAAAGGCTTCTGATTCTCCTTCAAGGGTATTTTGTGTTGTATGATGCCGGTGTCGTAGGCCTTTAAGTCTTCATAGCTCCAAGAAAACACATCGATGAATTCTTTAAACAGGTCAATGTATTTTTTCTTCATGTTTGCAGGTAAAGACTTAGCCAGTTTAATCATTTTGGGCTTATCTTTAGTGCCTATGTTGCATTCTTCTACATCTGAATCTGCATGTTCTATAGTGGGCTTTTTTTCTACATCATCAAATTCAAAAAGGTCCTCTAACGGTGCTAGACCTCTGGGAATATTCTTGTCTTTGGCCTGCATCACCTCCACCTCTTCACTATCTGCATTTTCACATTTTTTGGTTACATTTCCAGTTTCTTCACCTAAAGCATTTATTTCTATGTTACAGGGTGTGTCTTCCTCGTCCGAGGACTCTTCACTTAGGCAGCTACTGTCCGATTTGGAGTCTGAATCGGAAAATTCAAACTCGTCTCTGCCTATCAGGAAATTATCAATCTATTTATCTCCTTCAAAAACCTGCCAATATTTTTCGTTGTCTGGCACTGCAGGTCTGAATTTGGTCTGAATGATGATGCATTGGTCACTGGGGGTCTTGGGATATGAACTAGCTAGGCAAGCTAATCCATTTGCAATTACATTCTGACTCCGAGGGACAAACACGAATTCATATTCTACAAATGTTTTTAGTATATCCATGGCATCGTTCCTATATGCCCTCAACCTGGGGTGTTTTGCTGTGTATTCACCATTCAATTGTTTTATGACTAACTCTAAGTCTCCTAGCACATCTATCCTACGGGCTCCTAATTTCTTCAACAGATTCAGACCCAGGATAAGAGCCTCATACTCTGCAATATTATTTGTACATTTGAAACGCAGATTGATAGCATGGCTCTCTGCATAGTCACTTTCTATGTTACGTACCCATACCCCTGCTCCAGTAGTTCTTCTAGTGTAGGACCCATCGAAGTTCATTTCCCACAGGGGTTCGTCTTTAGTTCCATTATCATTTCCTTCCCTACAGCTGGGTTCGCCATTATGTTGTATTGCAGGGTGTGTACTAGGCTGGGGGTTGCTTTGATCTTCATGACACATGTGGGGCTCAGAGAGCTGACTAGTGTGCTGTTTGCGTTCTGTTTCTGTTTCACTCATAGTTTCATGTTTAATGCTTCGCCCATGGTTTTCTACCTTGTTTTCTTCTGAGTCTAGTGTAGCCATTATGTCAAAGTCCATGGGCTCTGTGTCATTGTTTGTTTCTCTGTTTTCTGACACTGGTTCTCCTAAGGATTGGTCGTTGTAAAGGATGAAAGAATCCAGGTCTATGTGTACAGAGTATAATGGTGAATTTTTAGGTTTCTCAGGGCTACTGACCAGGAATTTCATTTGGGCCTCTCTATATAGTCTTCTAGGTTGGCCAAATATAGGGACAGTGGCATATGAGCCATCCATCTGCATTGTTCCTTGCAGTTTGGCTCCCCATGATCTTGATAATAACATGCCATACTTGGGTGGCACATCTGCCACCACCACATCCATGACCATACATTTAGCTGGGATCTGGGTTAAGCTCACACATAAGTCTTTAATCAGGCCAAGGCATTTTACTCTACTAGAGTCAAATGAATATAAATCTTTGTAGGGTCGGGTTATCTCTAAGCCTAATTTTTCCATCACTACCTTGGGCATTAAATTGTGTGATGCTCCAGAATCATGCATGGCATTGTGAAGTATCCTGTCATGAATGTTAAGACTGATATAAAAAGGTGGAACTACCCCTTCTTCAAATTTTCCCTCAATCTTTGGACCAAACAGGAGGGCTGGTTGATCATCACTCAAATTTACAGTGTCATTATTTTCCCCTAGATTCAAATCTTTCAAAATTTTTCCTTTATATACATCCTAAGCAGCCAACTCAGATAATGGCACAGAGATTTTAATTTTTGCAATCTCACTTTCTAAATTGAAAGTGGATTGGGTCTTTGGAATGTTCAACTCTGTTTTATTAGCCACTGTCTTAGTGGCTGAATCAGTGTGTTGATTCTCACTTTGTACAGGGTCAGGAATTTTTTTATTAGGAGCACTAGCTTCAGTGCTAGTGCTACTTGTTGGTTGGATTTGTTTTTCCATATTTTGGTTGTCCTTTTCTTTGCTTTTCTCAGAACTCTCAGCTGTTGGTTTGTTATTTACAGCCATTACTTTGGAAGATTTGTCAGGTCTTTTCTTGATGGTAATCTTAGGAGCTTTTGGTTTGGAAGCGTCTTGGCTCTTTTTGCTCCTAAGTTCATATTGTTCTCTGACTTGCATGATAGCATTTTCAAATCCAAGTCTATAATCATCATATTATAATCTTTCCTCATCCGAGTACGAGGACAAGGGTTGATATTCTTTTGTGGAATAGCCATGGACTGAATTTTTTGTTTCAAACATGTTTATTATATTCCCTTAAAACTCTTCTATGATTCCCTCTTCTTCATCAAGAAAGTTTTGGAATGGGGGAATAACTTGTTGGTCTGATTCTTTTTGTATGTTGGGAGTGGTGTTGTTTCTTCTAAATTTTTGGTTCTGGTTTTGATTTCTATTCTAATTGCTGATTGTGACAACCATCATCTCCATCATTTGCTGTAGTCTTTCCACGTTTTTAGATAATCTATCATAATTGGGATCAGATGTGGAAGCTACATTGTAATCTCTATATGTTACCCTTTTCTTAGCTCTCAGTATTGCTAGTTTCTCAATCAAGTTAGCCTCTATATTTATAGCTCCCTTCTGCATGTCTTCCAGCGTGTTGTACTCTTTCTCCCTAAGCTGGTAGGCCATGTCAGCATCAAAGCCTTCAGGGTACTTCACTAGGGCCATACCTTGGGGAGGTTTCATATGTGGAGGGAGAGTGTTGTAAATGCTGTTAAATATTGTTGAGTAATCATGGACACTCTCTCCTACATTTCTTTTGAGGCTCATGTATTCTGCTAGGAGCTGGAAAGGATTAGCTTTGACCTCCCATTTATTGATGAAGGTCCAATATAAAGCAGGGAGATCTTGGATACTACCAGGAGGCAGGCTTTTAAACCATTTCTTCACATCCCCTCCCAAACTCTGGGCGAAAATTCTCATTTTGGATGTATCATCGTCTATTTCCATGTAGTCAAAAGAATCCTCCTTTTTATCTACCTGTTGTTGAGCAATTGTGGACTCTTTTGTAGTGAAGTGTGGGATATTTGATTGATAATCGTTTGGTAGGGACACTAGAGGCTGAGGTAACATCAAAGGTGCATACCAGGCTACCATGATGATATTCTGATGAGGTAACAGGTTAACTTGAGCAGCTGGTAGATGGATGACAGGAATGTTATGACTAGCAAAAGTTTGTTGAGCAGACCTAGGATGGCAGAGCCCCAAGTTCTGAATGAAGTGAATATCTGGAGGGGTAGATGGAGGGGTCTCTATGTCTCTAACGTGTCTACCACTTTGAGGTGGTGAGTCAGGAAGCTCAAAGTCTAGCTGATCTAGATCACTGTATGACCTAGTTCTTGGTAATGAGTTGGGTAGGTCTAGGTTAAGGTGAAAGTGTGATAGAGCTGTAAGGTCTTCTGGTGCAGAGATAGTTCTATAGATATGACTCGAAATAGTTGATCTTCTAGGTGTAGGTGATTTCTTGAGGATGCTCTCAGGGTTATCAACTATTTCAGGTGGGTTTGGGTCGGGATAAGCTCTTGTGTGAACGGTTCTGAAAGCCAGAATGTTGTTTTTCTGACCAAGCAGCTTAACCCTACTTGTTACTTCTATTGTGGTTGATGCTGTTTCAAAGGTTGGTCTTCCAGTGGAGTCTTATGTGAAACCAAGTTAATCAGCAGGACTACTGATCACCAGTGGAGTCTTTTAATCACTTAGGAGCTATGGATTTTCCAGGTGGAAGGTTTAGGGTATGTCCTAGGGGTTACACTATCCACCACAGTGCTCAGGCACTATCACCTTTCAAGAATAACCTCAAGACACAGCAAACTCTAACCAGAGATTGACTAGGAGGGCATTTACCAGATATGTCACCTCCGAAGAGGATGAGATCCGGAGGCTACCTGGCCCTCTCTAGACTCTGTCTAAAAGTACAAGAGAACACAACAAATGATACAGAGGTTGTTCGAGAAAAGGTATGTTTAAATACCAACCTAACCAGAGATTCTAGGTTTTCTGAGGCTATTATGATGTAGTAAGGTTGACAATACTCAGAATATCCCCAGCGGAGTCGCCATTATGTTGGTGACGACGATGGGAAATAGGCCAATGTTTGCAGCTATAGATTCTCAGAAATTTGTCCCCAGCGAAGTCGCCATTATGTTGGGATTCCCATGTTTTGGCCAGGTTTGCAAGACCAAAAGATGAGACAACATCAGAACCATTTTCAGACCTCGGGATCTAGCCCTCCTAGGTCCAGAGAGGGATCTCTCTATATGAGTCAAAGGTATATGTATTTGAGGCTCAGAATTAATATGTTAGGCTAGTTATATGCGCAGGGATTGTCCGTTTGATTTTGAGTTTGGTTGTTAGGGACCAGGAAAGAAGGGTTCAGCATGAGACAAGGCTGGGCAAAAATTAAGTGTAGGCAAGGAGAGATAACCCGCAGAATACCAAGTCCATTGGGCAATGGAGTGAAGAAAGGATTTACTTGCTAATCAATATGCAAGCTTTCTGTTGGGCTAGTCATCTAAAGCCTTGGATCCTAATGTGATAGTGTGGTATGGGACATTAAGGACTGAAAGTGAAAGAAGGAGAACCATCCAATTCTGTCTATAGATCAGGTCAGAGGTCATTTAAATCCAGACCTGCTTGGACACAATTAGAGGCAGCAAAAGAGAACTTGGAAAGGCTTAATGGGAATGGAAAGATCCTAGTGAGGCAGAGACAGAGTTCTAAACCTCCCAGTGTTATCAACGCATTCAACTAAATCCTAACAAGAACATCTAACAACAGATTCCATTAATTCATACATCAGCTAGTAGGCAATAACATCCACTACACTGGTTAAATCAATTGAAATCAGTCTTAGATAAACACATTAGCAGAAAACATTGAAGGCAAGGAGAGCGGAAGTATAGGGTACCTAACAAGGGTAAATCCTAGACCATATTTCTGTTGCAAGCCAGAAGAACTGAAATGAAATGAAATGATGTCAAACACAGAGACATAAAAACATCACCAATCAGGTACAACATAGCCAATAACTTGGACATTCAATCTGAATGCATCTTCCTCAGCCTATCTTACAACTGTTACACAGAGAACCTATCTCAAGAGAAACTGCTTGCAATTCTCTGATATCTCATCAACAACCTTTACAATATTTTCTCATGAGTTTTATAGCAGAAGAGAGGCAGAAGAGGTAGGTGGAGAACTAAATGCAATGTTAAAACTTCTGAGAATAAAGAGGGCCGAGGCCCATTCTGTTTTTAATTCTGTGCATTTATCTCTGGCACTCTTAGTACTTTGATGGATAAACAAAATGTCAAGAAATGGTTGAGGGGTCCGCCATAATTGTGGAATAAATTCTCTGATGGCATCAGGACGATGTTCCGGGTAGGAAATATCTTTAGAACATGGCATGGAATGAAAACTGTATGGGCACTTTGTCCTTTGTGGAGAAAAAACATTCTGCTGCTATCCACGCTCTGATATGCATTGATTTCTGCGCGTTGTACCTTCTCTGGGATATATGGTGTCTTCAACCTGGTGCTTTGCTTATAAACCACTGACTTAAGGCTCAAGATCTTTATTTTCATGCCTTAAACTCCCTGCCTTGCACTGATATTATTTTGTTGTTCTATATCTGTCTTTGTCAGTGTAGTTCGAGCTATAATGACACTGGAAGGTTTTCATAGAGTTTAAACCATGTCCCATTTAATGAAAGTCCAGTCTTTACCTTCCCAGGTCACCTTTATAAATTCAGCCTCTGCACTTGGTCTTCTTCGATCTCTCTGTCACTATAATAGAGATTGCGCATCATGGAGGTCATTTACTATGGGAAACCCTACAAAATATGAAAACCAGTCAAGAAAAAATACATGGGGGTGGCGGGCACAATGGAGACGACAAGAGTGACTATACAGCATGGCGCCATGGTGGAATAATGTTGGGTTATGGTGGAGAAATATTTTGGTGAAGGTTGGCAGAGCGCAGAGGGAGTTTGAATGAAAAAACCTCAAAAAACCCAACGTTTGAATGAACATATGCGATGGAATGGGTGGATGTACGATGGATGCACGTGGTGGCGACGTGGCGGGATGGTCAATGGAGGGAACATGCAGATTGTTAGGGTCCCGTGATTTGGCTGATTGGCTAGCCAAATGACGATGTAACATCAAACCAAGCTTTGGAGCCCAAGGACCTAGCCTTCCTGGACTCAGAGAGGGCTCTCTCTATATGTGTAGAAGATGTCGGTGTGTTTACTTTCGATGTTCTGATATTAGGCTAGTTATGAAGTGTGTTTTTTGGTTTTTTTAGTTTTTAAGTTTGTGAGGGATGAAACTGATCAAATACATAAACTGGATAACAAGATGTAGATAAATTGGGCTATGGGGTCAAACAGGTCAAGGAAGCTATGAAGTAATGATGTAAAGCTGCTGTAGGGCCGATTTGATTCACAGTAGAAGGGATCTCTGGGCAAAATGGATTAAATGGACAATAAGTTGGTGAAAGACAAGAGATTTCAAATGAAAACTAGTTAATAGCAGACATAAACATGTAATAGCAAGCCATTAATCATGCTAGGAATAACTATAAGCTAATCAATACATAAGAAATCAAACATTCCAGCCATACATAGAGGTATATGACCCTCTAACTTCGGGAAAAGGCTATCAGACTTTGGGGAAAACATATGAGACAAACTAACAACTCATAAACTATGCCGGAACGCCTAAACATAGTCTCTAAGTCATTGGGAACTTGGACAAATAAGTTTTCATAGTTTTAGGCAAAGGGCTAGATCGGGACTAGGCCTCCTTGGTTCAACAAAATGATCAACAAATTAGTCAAAGAGAAAGTTTTATGGACAGAACTATGGGCAGCTGATAGGTAGGTAGGGAAAACCATACATCCTACTCAACATACATGGAACTGATGAATAAAACTTAGCAACAATACCTTAGGTTACTAAAGAGCAGCTAAGAATTCTTTAGCATAACTAAAGGAGAAGAAAACATCAAGCTATGAAGATTCAGGGATTTTGAGGTGCCTCCATGGGCATGTCTCAAAATCAATCTTTACTGATCTATAGCAGCAAGAAAAGTGAAATATGAGTGAAAACTAGAAGACAAAACACATTAAGAAGCACTATACCATTCTACCATGTCGAGGAATCCATCAACAAGCCTTCAACATTCCTCAAAAGCATCCAAGAGGCAGTCCAAACATCATAACTCAAGTGTATTCTTCAAAGCTCATATGACCAATGCATTAATTCTTCTCTCAAGTTCAGCCTCTGATTTACAATGAGAACCATGGGATAAATAGGCTTGAGGGAGGAAAACTTCATGGAGCAACTAGCTATCCCATTGGCCAAGTCAAAATATCTAAACTTGTCCTTGAGGCTTTGCAAAGCCCAAGGCACAAAATATCTAATAAAATATCTAAAAAATTGCTAAAAACGGAAATTATATTGACTTTACATGATTTTCCCATGATAAAAATCGCCTAACGCACATTTGGGAAAAGCAGATTTTTGGAGTTCAAAAATTGCAAAAATACTTCATATTTATGCCTGAAAAAGGTCCCCTGACTTGCTGGATGCAAATGGAAGGCTTCCCGATGTCGAAATGAGGCTCATGATGGCTCGTTGGAAAGCTCTCTGTGTCTGCTTTCCAATGCAAGTAGAATCATCTCAATCTGATCTCTGAAAGTCCCTCAAAACTGTACCTGTGCGCAAAAACCCAGAAAATAGCAGGCTGCTGATATGGCGGGCAGAATGTGCAAAATGAGGCTGTTTTCCGCCAATTTGGAGGGGCGAATGATCTTCAAATGCCCTGAAAATCGCTGGAGACCTGCTCATGGGAATTATGGAACCCATTGGGATCATCCTCCTCCCTTGACAACTCATCAAACTGAAATGGCGCATTTATGAGCTTTTGGCGAAAACCCCAAAAATGCCAAAAAACAAAAAGTTTTCGAAACAGGCCCAAAATTGGCATGCATGACCCTCAAAGGTCCATAGAGACATGCTCCGAAGCTGAAGCCAAAATATCGAGGGCTGATGTGCTTTTTGCTTCTTTCCGTGCTAGGCGCCTCTCCTTCAATTTCTTCAATTTTTCTTGTGCTACCTTCAATTTTCGCCTGGCAAACTGATTTAGCTTCTGAAAGTGAAGAGTAATTTTCCTCTGTAGCTCAAGATCCCTGTTTGCCTTCTCAAGCTTTGTTTCCAAATGCTGGTTATCCCTCTCAAGCCATGCTTCCTTGTTTTCCTCAATTTCCCGCTCAAGGAGGGTAGTGAGAGGAAAAGCTTCGAATTGAGCTTGTTCTTCAGCTTTCTGTTTCTCCAAGGCTCTTCTAAGCCCGATGGTTCTAGGCCTCTTTTGACTAGGCTGGTCCTCCTCCTCTTCATCATCAAATTCGCCAATAAGCTCCTCAATTCTTACTTGCGCCTTTTCTGCCTCCTTTTTGTACTTGATGGCCCTTGCCTCATGAATGGCTGCATGATACTTCATTTGTTTGTTTTCAACCTCCAAGAAATGGTTGAAATTCCTCGCCCTTTGAAGATCTTCTTGTAACACCTCAATTTTCTCTTCTTTGTGAATGAGGAGGTTTTCAAGGATGCGGGCCTCATTATCACTGTCATCGCTTGGGATAGGGATGACAGCTGATTTACCTCCATGCTTGGCACTTTCTCCAACTGCACTTTTGCCTTTGAAGGCCAATCTAGCGCTCTTTCTTCTTGGCAAGCTAGAAGTTGTCTTTTTGGGAAATTTCCTCTTTTTAGGAACAGTTTTGGTCACTGTCAAGGAGGCAGCTTCAGCTTGCTGTCCTTCCTCAACATCCTGTCCAGCTTGTGGCTCAAAAGATGCTTCAATTGTTTGCTCAACCTGCTGCTCTTCAACCTCTATCTGCTGCTGTCCCTCTCCCTGAATTTGATGCTGTTCATCAACCTCTAGCTGTTGTCCCTCTTCCTAAATTTGCAGCTGTTCATCAACCTCCAGCTGTTGTCCAATGATATCTAACTGCTGCTGTCCCTCAAAATCTGGCTGCTGCTGCTCATCATCCTCCTTTTCTCTCTGTGGCTCACTGCCCTCTCCTTCTCCCTCTTTTCTTGGCTGCCCAGTGGTCATCTTGAGTTTTTTAGGGGTAGGCCTACTAGATAAAGGCACTGGGCGATGGACAGGCTGAGTAGGAGACACATGAACAGGAGGGACAGTGGCGAAATCGGCATGGCTAATGAATGAATCCCATGAAACCCCTTTCTTCTCCAGCTGGTGTAAGAAGATGATTTTGATCAAGGAATGGTGAAAGAGAGAAGGGATTTGCCGAGGTGGAGCTTTCTTTTGGACAGTAGCTGCCATTTTCTCTATGCTTTTGGACAAAAAGTATGGAAGGTTTAATTGCCTGCTTCTAGTAAAATGCATCAACAAGCGAACATGATAGGCAAAAATTTGGCTAAACCTTCCTTCACAAGTGAAATATCTCATTATGGCCTTCATCAGTGGAGCATAACTATCAAGAAGATAGGAGAAAGGGAAAATAGCAGTGATGGTTTCCCTATGTTCAGGTTTGATGAAAGGTTTATAATCCTCCAGATCAAGATGCGCTTGTTTAAACCACTTTTCACCATGATACGGGATCTTGGTAGCTTTGGATATATACCTTGGAGAGATTTTGAAGTCAAGACCTGCTAACTGGAAGTGTTTGTCCTTGAATCTCAAAGCGCACAAATGTGTAAGTGGCGAGAAACTCTTGACTTCTTCTATCCTTTGACAGAATTCAAGACAGCCTACTTCATGGAAATTGAAAAGCACTGATGGGTGAGCATTGATTTCTTCTATGGAGATAGGCTCATATCTCTTATGTTGTCCGCCTTTGTGATCTCGTTTTGGAGGCATTCTGACTTTGAAACAAGCTTTGGAAGAGGCAAATTGCCTTCACTATATGAACAATGCTCTGTTGGATTGAAACTGGCCACTACACTGTTTGGATAGTTTAGACAATGTGGTTTTGAATAAAATGTAATAATGCTTCCTTGAATAAGCCACCTCTGCACTTATTAACAACAATCCTTCAAATCTGGATACACTTCAGCTATGTAACCTTCTTAACAATGGTACCATGTGTAAAATATGAGGTAACTGCTTTGTAGATTCCCTGTGCACAGTTTTGAACAATCACCCCTCTTGTGACTTTGTTAGAGGCCAGCTTACACTTGTATTTGTGTCTTCAAAACCAAACTTCAAAAATTAACACCCTGCTCTTCAGATCATTCATCTTGAAAAATACCTCTGTTTAGCAGATTTCTGTAAAGACCACACAGTGGAAAAGAAAGGAGACCTTTTGGTTAGGTGAAAAATTAGCCCACAGTGTTAAGGAAAACACCTTCCACTCATGAATTTTGAGAAGTCAATCACCATCTTTGTGCATCTGGCTTCAATGTAAACTTGATCATCAACAAGTGCCCAATCACTAACAACCCTGCCTTCTAGAAAATGGCCTTGTTTCACCTTCAAAAAAAACTCTGTTCAACAATCTTCAGAATGATACAATGTAGTGCAATGAAAAAAGGCAGACTTAGTTTAGGTGTAAAATCAGTGCAACAGTGGTTTAGGAAACACACTCTCTGCTTTGTGAGTTTAAAAAGTCCACCAACACATCTATACCCCTGCCTTTGATGTCAAATCCAACATCAACAACCTCTGTCCTTCACCATGTTGTTTACTTTTGAAAATCTCTGTCAATAAGTCTTCAACATGATACAATATGTTTTCGGTATAAGCAGACCTAAGTTAGATGTATAACCAATGCACAGTGGTTTTTAGGAAACATACTCTCTGCTTGTGAGTCTAGGAGGTCAACATCATACCTGTACTTCTGTCTTAATCTTAACTTCAAACACCAACAACTTTGCCTTTTTAGAAAATGACTCTGCACCTTGGAAAGTTTTGAGAAATACAATACCACTTTGGTATCTCTGCCTCCAAAGTTTAGAAACCCATCCACGAACTATGCTCCTCAGTATACTGTTCACCTTGGGAAACTCTTTTTAACAAATTTACAGTGAGAGAATATAGTGAGTGAAAAGCAATCTGCTTAAAATAGTGTACTGTGAGAAGATGCCACTGACTACTCTGCTTTTAAAGTCTTTGATGTCAACCTTAACACAAAAAACTCCCTGTTCAAGGAAACTTTCAAACATCCAACAATTCTGTCCTGTGCAAGAGTGTGTCCTCCTTTCACTGTTTGTTCATCAAGCAAGTCACCATACACAGGTCTAGACAACAAGAACACAGGGCTGAGGTAAAATGATAGAGCTTCTAGAAGACTAACAAGCTTTTTAGACAGGGATTACCAGAGTCTTCTCTTTCAAAACAATAAAAATGTCAAACCCCCTCACTGAGTACACTTCACTGTTTTAGTAGTGTGGAAATGTATGGATGATAGCGTGAAAGGTTCTTCATTAGAATTAGGTCTGTATTTCTGCAACGAAAGTCCTTTTTTAATTTAAAACACAGTCCTTCACAAGACAACCTCTGCCCTTAGATTGATTTGAAAAGGAACAAACTGGTTCTCAACCATAAAACCCCGTATTGCAAATGCAATTACCTCATCTCACTGTGTAGATAATAATGGCAAGGTCCGAGGCTTTTAAACATTCTTGTTACTTATCAACATCTTGCAATCGATGGGAAATTCATGAAAATACCTTAAACTTTGATGGACGCCCGCTTGAAAGGATGAAAGAAACCCTGGATACCCTGGATAGCAGCGCGGCAACCTTTGGAGAAAACCCGTCGCGCAAGAACAAAATTTTCGGGTCGGCCTGTCGTGTGGTCGGGCGGTCACCTACAGGCACGTCGTGCCCACCTACAGGCACGTCGCGCCGGCGAAGGAAGCCTTTGCAAAAATCTGCCCAGGCACGTCGCGCCAAATCCCAGGCACGTCTCGCCGCCTCTGAGTGCAAATTTGTGAATTTTCGCCCAGTTTTCTTGCTTGTTTGATGCTGTGGATGCACGGGATTTTGACTCTAGTTTTTTGAAAGTGAATTTCCCACTCTCACACTTCAAACTTATATCGTTTTCAAACAAACATCCCAACGGTCATTTGAACATTAATTTTTAACTTTGTTTAGTGTTTAAACCTTGGGCTTGTAATTTGAATATATACACCCGATCCTTGATTCTGCCCCCGGGCTTTGAACCTAAGCAACTTCAACAAATTCTTCATTACTTCCGTCACCGCGTTATAAAATTGCCAATGAGATACCTAAAATAGGTTTGTTGCTGATAGGACAGGATTCTGTAGGCCTGTTTTGACAATCTTCGGTCCTTTGACTGCTTTCTCCAATCTTTAAACACAAAAGGTGCCAAGTTCACTGACCCAACTTGGATTTGCATATGGCTTCTCAATTTCAAAGGCGCCTCCTTTTTGTTTCAAACAACTTCCTGCTTGAAAGTACATTACTGATGATATATCTATCTTTTGAATGGTGGGAGGAATGCACTTGCCTCAAACTCAAAGACTGACCATTTATCAAACTACCTCTTTGTCTATTCATAGCATTGTATACCTGTCATCATGCATTCTATGACTCAACCTTGGCCACTGTTTTACTTTCCCAGTGATAAATTGCTGCTTCCAGGTGATTCACAAGTTTTTCTCTGGACTGTAAATACACTTTTTAGGTTGCATCCTTTCACACTAGACTTCTCTGTTTACTCAGGAGGGATTTCCTTAGATTTCTGGGCAGGTGATCATGGAATGTCTTTAACCCTTTTTAAATCAACTGCTCCTTTGGCATTAATAGCATACAATATGTTCAATATTTTCTCCTTTCCACTAGATATACTGTCTGAGAGATAGTTCTTTGAAATAGGAGTATCAATACCTTTACATTATCAGCACTATCATTCATCTGTGTAATGACCTTTCTTCCTTTTTGGCATCCTTCCACTGCTTTCTTGTATCAATCAGTTTCAGCAACCTGTAGTAGCTTTGGCCATCTACTCATGCATGGAGGAGGCTCTTCATTAGGTAAGGTATTTGAAGGTTTTTTAACAATTCTTTTCGAGACAGCCTTTCTCTGAAGGTGATGGTAAGTAAACCACTTGGAAAACATCAGTCTTAGCATCTTCACTTGCGAGCATCATTGTGTGTCAGCAGAAACCCTAGCCAGAGTAATATTGTTTCCCTGTACTGTCCTAAGGCTGATTGAGATATTTGGCTTGTTCATCTCATGATTGATTACTTTGACAAATAACCTTTGTGACTATGAAGGTCAGTGCTTTTTTGAAAAACCAAGACCTTTCTCCTGCCTGTGTAATGGCATTGGTTACCATATGTTCTATTTGATCTTGTGGATAGACAGGGTACTTATGCTTTGGAATGTTTACTGATGACAGGCCTTCTAAAGTTTCAACAATTCACCTAACTTGAAGGTTTCAGATGATCTCTTTTATCAAATCAGACTCTCCTTTCTTTTGAGCTAGCATATTTCAAGCTCCATTCCTGTTATGATCATCAATTACATTCATGAGACCTGAAGATATTGTTTCATTGTTTCAGTAAAGGCAACCTGGACTTTTGCAACCTTCTGAGTCAACACTGGCCTGCGCCCTCTGCTTATGTATGAAGGAGGCGCCCTAACCCTCTGCTTGTAAATGAAGGAGGTTCTGGGCCTTGACAATTTACCATTTTGCTGAGATAGTGGCGACCCTTTCTTACTGTGATGTTCATGCTGGAAAGAGCTGTAAGGTCCTGATGAGTGACTTTTGTTTTGCAGCTTCATCTCAGGCTCACAATACATTTAGAAGCAGCTGTTCCTCTAACTGTAAACTCAAACATTTACTCCATGAGATGAAATATATTTCTTGTCTTTGTAGAAACCATAGAACTCTGCGAAAAACCTACTAGTCAGCTTGGGATTGGATTTTATGCAGTGCTGAGATATAGGGGGTGTGAGTGGCGCGACTTAGGGCTGCTTGTTAATTTGATTTGCAAAGTAAGGGATCAGTCATGGCAGGTTTTTGCAGATGGAGGCTTTTTGGCTTCTTGATGATTGCCAAAGGTGAAAAGTCTTAAACGCCACTTCCTAACATAGGGTAGACTTTTGAAACAGATGTGGATTTGCCTTTTAAGGCTGATGGGCAGGTCAATAAGGCTGAAGCTAGATAGGATTGTGATATGAGGTTTTTGATGTTGCTAGGGGTGGACTGAATAGGTAGAAAGGCGAAAAAAGTTTTGGGAGGGTTTTCTGGATGACATATTGACATAAGGAAATCAGTTTCTAGAAAACTCAGCTGAAGATATAGTCATCACTAACATGTAAAAAATACTGATGGCTAACACAGATGAATCAGAGTCATTCGATCTCGGGGGAAGATCGACGATTGAAAATGCAACGGAGAGCGACAGATGGTGTGCCAGGGGTACGGTGACCTTAGATTAAATCCCACGCAACTCTGTTGAACGATGACCGTTGGATGGGCGATGAAAGATCTGACGGCTCACAACGATATTGCACGACATCATGAGTTGAACTTTAATGCGCGATGGAGGGTGGTTTTGGAAACATACACTAGGACACGCGACAGGTGATGTATGGAATCGCTGACCGATAGGAAAATACCGCCAGTTCTCGGAAGGTGGTGCGATGAAAACCAGGCTTTTTTCGGACAGGCGTGCTGGCAGGGACCACAGGAAAGGCAGGCTCTGAACTGTTGGATCACAGTAAGACGAACGACGAAGGCGCGATCGGGGGGTTTGAACGGGGGAAATGCGAACGCTGCGGGGTTTGATGATCGCTGTCCGATCTTCAACAATCAACGGTCGACGTTGCGCCCGATACACATTGGAGATAAGTGCTTTTCAGTGTTGGCGGGTGTTTCCAGCTCCTGGGTCTTATGGAGGAAAAGGGTGTGGGGCTGAGGTCGATAGGGGCTAAGGCCCAATATGCGAAATACATCATTTTTTACCCATTTTTAGTGCATTTTCGGGCCAACCAAGGGTAACGATGGGGAAACAAGGGGAAGTTTAGCATGAACAAAGGGCGTAGGGATGATTTAAGAGGGTGCGGGTATGGTTTAGAAGGGTTATAAGGAAATTTTGACAGGGGGAAAAAGGATCAAAATTGGGGTATTTGCAGGGGTGCAAGGGGGAGGAGAAGGCCTTTTGAGACGGGAATCAACAGAGGAAATTCCATATAAGGCAAAGCATGAAGAGGCTTCAAGGATGATGGGTTTTTAGGGAAAAGGCATTCCTTGAAGGCTCCAGAACAATCTAGCCCCCAGCTTGCTTGTCAAGAATTTCAAAGGGGGGCTAATAGAAACAAACAGACAAATGTAGACCATTTTCTCTAGACCATTATGCTTAAGAATTATTGATTAACTATGGAGAGATGCTCCTACCTGAAGTCCAATTCTTACTTGGTCTTCAATCCAGTCTTTCCAGAGGGTATCGATCCAGTACATAAGATCTGTAATCAAAGACAAGAAAACAAGATCAAAAGCATCTACAAGATATGATAATTCAAAAGCAATAATCTATCTTAGTGATCAAGGAATCCAAGATTTATATTATTCAAAAGATAGATGAACAACTCAATGAGAAAATAGAATCCGTTTGTATTAACTTTGAATAAAATAAGAAACCTTACAACCTTGACGCCTTGATGTTTGTACAGGTTCTTCTGGGGTCCCGAACAACTGTTTTCCTCAGTTTTACAAGACTAAAACTCTCTGAATCAGCATAATACTATGGCTATGAGAATGTAATCTCTCTCATGCCAATGATGCCAAATGTAGAGAGTATAATTTCTTCAGCAATTCTCTTTTACAAGCTAAGAAGTAAGTACCCTTGAGACTGAAACATGGTCTCAATTTATAGCAGAAGGGAGGTAGTTTCAGCTCCAATAAGTAAGGGATAAAACCCTCCCATCATGGGATTTTAGCTCCAAAAACAAAGCTATAGCTCCATTTATGAAGGGATAAAGGTTCATGAATGGAAGGGGTGAAGCTCGACCAGATAGTGCTTCTAAAAGGCCCCAGCTAGGAGAATATTTGACTAGCTGGGCTTCTAGAACTTACTTTTATTTTTATTTTACCTTTTACATGGGTCCGCAGTTTTAATGAGAAAAACGTGTGGGATGTGCCACAAGTTTTATAGCAATAAACCACGGTACCACAAGAAATGACTAGGAAAAGTGCGAAGTTAGCATTTTTAGGGTTTTAATAAGCTTTTTCCCAATTCCAAGACTTGATTTAGGAACTTTATGATTTTGGACCTCTAAGGGAGCAATAAATAGGTAATGATGAACCCATACAAACAACTAAATGTGATGGTGACAAATTTTAGTGTAACAGGAGCCTTAATTTTGGTATTTTGTGCACTATTATGTGGGAGTGTAATTCCATTGTGTTAACTCATTAACATGTGATATGTGTGTCTATTTCATGAAATAAGCATTGCATGTATACTTAAATTACTAATTGATCTAACTGATCATAAGTAACTACCTAACCTAACTGGAAAGAATCTTGTAGTATCCTGTAGGATTACAACATTTCCCCCCTTAATTCGAAGGGGCATATGACATATCAAGTAAGGATCTAAATTTTTCAAATTTTTCACGCCCTAATGCTTTGGTAAAAATATCTGCAATTTGTTTAGAAGTTGGAAAACGTGTCAGATGAATTTTTTTGGCCTTTACATGATGCCAAATCAAATGATACTTGGTGTTGATATGTTTGGTTCAATCATGAAACTTTGGATTCCTGGCCAGCTGAATTGCAGAAGAGTTGTCAAAAAATAGAGGAGTTCAAACTTTTTGTTTCTCTTGCAAATATTCGATTATTTTTCGAAGCCAAATGATTTACTTAGTGTCTTGAGCTGCAACAACATATTCAACCTTGGTGGTAGAATCAACAGGAACAAATTTCTTGTGCGATCTCCAACTGATGGTTGTTGATCCAAGATTCATCGAATATCTACAAGTTGAGACTCCATTTTCTTTATCTCCATCAAAATCTGAGTCTAAATAACCAGCAAGATGTAAGTATAAAAATTTGGAATATTTGATGCCATAAGTTTGAGTTCCTTTTAAATATTTCAAAACTATTTTTGCTACCACCCAATGCCCCTCACAAGGATGATGCATAAACCTGGAAAGAATGCCGACAACAAAAGTTATATCAGGACGAGTAGTAGATAAATAAATCAAACTGCCAGCAAGTTGCCTGTACTTTTTGGATCTCCAAATGACTTTCCTTCTTCGGAAGTGAGCTATAAATTCTTCTCCATTGGAGTAGAAACAAGATTACATTCTATCATACTATATATGTTCAATAACTTATCAACATATTTCTTTTGAGAGATGAAAATATGTTGTGTTTTTTGATCAACTTCAATACCAAGATAATAATGAAGTAAACCTAAATCTTTCATATAAAAAAAAATTTCAATTCCTTCTTTATAGATGATATATAATCATCATTTTTTCTTGTGATCATCAAATCATCAACATATACAACTAGATATACAACTGATCTTCCAACATTCTTAACGAAAAGAGTTACATCATCTAGTTCAAAATGTTTATAGTTTAATTTAAGAAGATGTTCAGTTAGCTTCTCATACCATGCTCATGGCACTTGTTTCAAGCCATATAAAGACTTCATTAGTTTGCAAAGCTTTTGTTCTTTCCCTTTCACGAAAAAACGTTCTGGCTGAAACATGTAAACATCTTCTTTCAAATCCCCATTTAGAAAGGCCGTTTTGACATTCATATGATGAATTTTCCATTCTTTCTTAGCTGCAATAGCAAAAAAAATCTAATAGTGTTCCATTTAGTTGTAGGAGAAAAATTCTTTGTATATTCGATACCCTCTTTTTGTGCATATTCCTTTGCTACAAGTCTTTCTTTGTGTTTATCTAGCGAACATCAGCTTTAAACTTAGTTTTATAAATCCATTTGCAACCAATAGGTTCGATGCCAATAGGAGGATCCACCAGCTTCCTTGTGCCATTTTTTATGAGAGCATCATATTTCTTTTGCATTGAATCTTTCCACTTTTCATAACTAGCAGCTTCTTCAAAGCAAGTAGGTTCACAATCCACGGGAAAATTAAATTCACAATGAGAATAGTTACCTGAGGAACTTCTAGCCTTAAACTCATCATATTTCTTTGGAAATGTTCGAATATGAGTTGACCTTTTCAAAGGTTGTGTAGGAAGTTGTTCAGGAAGTTTCTCATCTTCTTCATCTGGCTCAGTTCTTGCCATATATGTTATTGTTTTCGTAGAAATACTTGCATCAACTAATTCCTCATCAGCATCAACATAAATATCATCATCAACCATAACCAATTTCTCATCATTGAGAGAAGGAAACTCTACAGACTAATCTAATATAGGAATCCCCCTTTCAAGATGGGGAAGTATATTATATGATTCATAATAAAACTTTTGAGGCACAAAATTTTCTATTTGATTAAGTTGTCTATCAACAGTGAGGGAATCTTTATCAGTTTCAAGAAAAATTACATCTCTTGACAAAATAAAATTTTTTTTCTCTTCATCATACAATATGTATTCCTTAGAAGTCATGGAATACCCTAAAAGTATACATTTTATGCTTCGTTCACTCAGATTATTCCTCTGATGTTTAGGAATCAAAGCATAACATTAAGAACCAAAAATTTAGAAATTTTTAACAGCAGGAAGACGACTATACCACATTTCATATGGAGTTTTGTTGTTGATGACAGAGGAAGGACACCAATTTCTAATGTATGTTGCACAAAGCATGGCTTCTCCCCAAAACATCAACTTTACATTCTTAAAACACATCATTGACCTTACCATATTAAGCAATGTTTGGTTCATTCTTTCAGCAACACTGTTTTGTTGTGGATTATATGGTATTGTGGTTTGGTGTTTGATGCCATTCTCTTGCAAATATGTTTCAAAATCATGTGAAGTATATTCTCCCCCATTATCAATCCTTATAGTACCAATAGTAATTTGTCCTTCATTTGTTATGAAGAGATGAAATTTCTTAAACACATCAAAAACTTGTGATGTTTCTTTAAGCATATAAACCCAACACATCCTCGAATAATTATCAATAAAAGTGAGTATGTATTTATTTCCATTTGCAATTGGTACAGACATTGGACCATATAAGTCAGAGTGTATGAGACTTAATTTTCTTGTTGCTCTAGACTTAGAATTCTGAAAAGACTATTTTTTATGCTTTCCCAATATACAAGCATTACATGGGGTCAATTTTTTGGGAACTGTTGGAAGTCCCTTAATCCCCTGCTATTTCATAATACGAATACTTTCCTAATTAACATGACCGAAGCGTGCATGCCATAATAGAGAAGATGACAGAGTATCGTTTTTTTGAACCAAATAAGTTGTGTTCAATGCAACAGATGACATACCATTCAAATTCAATAATTTATCTTCTGCGACACCAGTCATTACAGTTTTATTGTTAACTGTTCTTCTAATTTCTACTTTACCATCAAATATGTGAATGGAATGTCCCTGCTACCTTATTTGTATAAGAGATAACAAATTTCTTTGGAACTGCAAAATGTAAAGTACATCATTCAAAATATAATTTGGAAGTCAAAAAAATTTTAATTGAATTTAACCAATCCCTGATGGTTTAATTTGGGACTTATCAGAAAAATACACTACTCCGTCAATATTATCACTGAATTGATCAAACAAATATCTTCGAAAGGTCATATCACACGTGGCACCTATGTCTAGAACCTAACTGTCATACCATGAAGAAAAAGTACTAAAAACATATTCCATGTAGAAATTACAATGTACGAAAACATAATGTGCCTTCTCAAAAGACTATCCTCTGTCTGGAATTATATGATCTTTCTTTTCAATCAATTGTTCTCTTTTCTCATTAATTTTATCCCAGGGAATTCTATAATTTGCAGCAGTATGTCCAATTTTACCACATCTAAAACATTTTATAACTGGTTTATCAGAAAAATTTCTTTGTTGATCATTCTGTTGTCTATCTCCCTGAATATTTCTGCCCCCCCTGCCTCTATAATTCTTCCTACCCCGACCTCTATTACCTCTAGTATTTCTGAAATATTCCACTTAAGGTTTTCGGTATTTTTGAGCAAGACATAGGGTTTTGATATTAGAACTATGTGATGATTCTTTCTTTCCAAAAGCCTTATCTCTTTTTGCAATTTTCCATACTAATTTGTCAAAATCTATATCTTTTAATTGCCCACTAGCTTGGAGAGATTACAAGTAGTGTGAATAACTAGGGTAAAGATATTTTATAAAGGTAGTAAGTGGAAAATCAACTTTAACTCCAGTACATTCAATTTCATGATTGATGGCTTTAATTTCAGAAGCAAGTTTTAGAGGATCATTATTGCTCATTTCCAGATTAAATAACTTCAACAATAACTGAATTATCTCCAATTCAAAATGTGAATCATAATGCTCTTTTAGTTTTTTTATGGCATCATAAGTTGTTTTACTCTGAGTAATGTATCTACTTAACTCTTCTAAGACTGAAGTGGAGATTGAGACTGTTAAGGTCCTATAATAATAGGATTCATAATATTGAATTTGCTCTGTTAAAATCTTGTAATATTGTACATACCTTGCTTTCTGCAAATTTTTTCCCATATTTAAAAAACTAAAAGAGGCTAAGTCATAAAAGAACAATCAAAGGAAAAAAAGAAAAAAAGATCAAAAAAGGAATATTAAATATGAACCCCACTAAAATGGATCATGAAGGTGTTGCATGTTCAAATGCCACTACTATTAGTTTACTTTTGCAAATAAGATTGTGTGTAGCTTGTCCTAAATGCCACAATCCATGAGGGTCAAACAACTTAAACTTGACCTCTCATGCTTTAAATTTCATGTTGTTAGATAGAGAATAAAGATCTAGCCAAACAGTCTAATCTTGGCAGATCAATAGTTAGGTAGAGAAACAATAAGGAGCTCAAAAGTTTAATCTGAGCCCTTGGAAGAAATAAGGATAGAATTAGTTAGTTTTTTGTTTTAAAAGAAAAATGAATAAGGGTTTGCAAGCTCAAATGCACCCATGTAAATGAGGAAACAATGTTAGGGTAGCAAGTGGGTAGGCAAAAGAAGTTTTTCACAAGTATGGATATCACAAAATTGGCCATTTCATTTACTAATTCCCCTTCAAAAATTATCCCCTTGTAAAAATACCTTCTCTCCCTTCATTTTTCCTTTTTTCCTTTTCCCCCTTAAAGCCCCTTTTCCAAAGTTAAAAACACATTTTACTCAAGAAAAGTGAAACCCTTTAACTAATTCCCCTTTTATTCAAAAATACTCAAAAAACCCAAAAGTTACTTTTATCCTAAGTATAAATGCTATATCGAGACCCACTAGGAAGAAATTTGTCCCCGATATCATGTTTTACACTATGCTTAGTGTATTTGACATATCCTGCATCACATTACATTTTTAACACATTAATTGTATGTATTAAATCCCTGTATAAACCTTTTAAATCCCGTATTAATTAAATCCTTTATATATCATTCCCAACCCATATTTTTTTTTAACCTATGGTTTTATTTCACACATGACTCATCCCAAGCCCAGCCTATTAATTCCACCTATTCCTCCATCTGTCAGATCATCGCCACCCAGATCCAACAACTTATAAACGATATCGCATTCCCCGACATCCAAACATTAATCCATTGCAATCCATGCGAAATAGGAGGTTTTTGAAACCCGCTCCCTGCTACATGGTGCCACCATGTGTTATCGCATCAATCAATCACAAACCACTTACCAGCTTTTCACGATGCGATAACCCACCTAACCTCCTTCTGTGTAAACCACCTATCCCTTGCCATGTGGCAATCCCTTGCTTTATCGCATTCCTTAAACATAATCCGCCCAACCACTTTTTGTGATGCTATAAACCACTTACTTGTCCATCCTAAAATATGTTACAACCAACTGTTTGCCTATCCACTGTGCGATAAAAATCCTGAACCACTGTGGTAAACTAGTACAGCCCTGTGCCAGTACATTGAACCACCATTGTTCCAAAACCCTGCTTCACTGGTATGTTCAATTACTCACCTCTATTAATTTGTGAAAGGAATCCATTGCCAACAAAATTGAATTTCTGCAACTCGGACTCGTTTCATAGACTTCCCCATTCCCCAAAGGCATTGCTTGCCTCACCGCAAATCGGTTTTTCATTAACAAATGTTTTATTTTGCAGGTTGTTAGCAGAACAGAAGCTTGAGGAAACAATTTTAATACTAGTTAAAAACCTATTTCTTCCATATTCTTGAAATGAGAATTTGAGTGGTTTTCCTTAATATAAAAGACAATTACCATAGAGACAGTAATGTTCTAACAGAGAGGAAAGAATTCTACTCAACAGAAGGTTACATACAGGTGAAAGAAGACAAATGGAAAAAACAAAAATATGAGAAATAATTTTCAAAATCTGAAAGAGGTTTTTGTTTCTAACATCCTCATATACAAAAACCTCTCTCACTTTTCTAACAAAGATTATGGTTTTGGAAATTTTAAACAATATTTGAAAGCACTTTTTACAGAAAATTCCTGTTCAGTCATCATTTTGTAGAGAATATTGTGGCCAATCAGAAATAAATATTGCAAAAATGGAGGAGGTTTATGTTCCTAAAATTCTAAACTACAAAAAAATATCTCACGTTATGCACAGTTATTACAAAATGAGAGATACATGCACATATTCACAACCTATTTTTCGGACTGTGCAAAGTTCTGTTTTACACATCTTTTTGCAGAGCCTATTGTGAATAACTGGAGTGGAATTTTAGGAAACTGAGAGATTTTTTTATCTCGAAAACATATTTATCTACAATAACCTCTTTCACGTTTTACATATCTATCTCGGATTGAGATATAAAAAATGATTTCGAGACCCTAGTTTTCAGAAATTCGGGAGGAAAAAGCTCAAAGACAGTTAGTGACTTGGATGCCACCTCATCAAATAAGAGTTGCTATAAAATTCAAATTGCTCTTCTTTATCACCAACAATTCACAAAAATAGTGCCAAGTAGGTTCATTATTTTTTAATTTCCTATGTTTGAGTTCTATTTACGTAACACAGTTGTAGATATTTGTAAGAAATATTGATATTTTTTCAAGATATTTTAGTTTAGAATTTGTATAAATACTTCATCATTTGAAGTAATAGATGTTGGATTTTGTAACAAGAACCTCACCATTCAGGGTGATGCAGTCCACTAAGTTCAAGTGACTATTTGTGTTAATAAAACAACAGTTTTTTCAGGATTCATGTGCCATATCTACTGGTGAAGTTTTCCTCATTGTATATGTGCTTTCATTCGTTTCCATTTTATTGTTTTCTTAATTATGAATTGTCTAACAGGAGTATTACTACAGAACATGTTGAGATCATATACTCTGCCTTGAACTGTTAGTAATCTACATTTTTTCTTCTGATATCCATATTAGGGAATTATTCATTGCTCCCTAGTTTCGATTGAACCTCTATTCTTATGTCTAGATTAGGGAATCCTTCATTGCTCCCTAGTTTCGATTGAGCCTCTATTCTTTTATCCAGGTTAGGGAATTATTAAATTCCCCCTAGTTTCGATTAAGTATTCCTTCTTCTTTTATTCATTTCATCCAAATCTAAAGGATCCAGTAGTAATGTCTACCTTGCCCTATTTCACTTAAGCTTGATACTTCTGCAAATTGATCACCCAAGCCTCTTTGACTCCATTTCCCAATGGCTTTCCTCTGCATTTCCAACCAAAAACAATTCAAAAACCAACTCTGTACTTATTAACTAGCCTAATATATATTTCAAATAAAGCTAAATCATACAGAGAGATCCCTCTCTAAGTTTAGGAGGGCTAGATCCTCAACTCAAAATTAGGTTTGTGGTTACCTCGGTAGATTATTTCTTTAGCCTTGAGAAATTACTGAGTGATAACATAGCGGCAACCCACAACTTTATTGATGCTCATCTTGTGAAAAGGAGAGCAATCCCTACTGAGGCTTTTGAGGGATTTTCTATTTTGGTCCCAACAAATAGGACCATGCAATACATGCAATATGTTCTCTCACTCTCTATCACTATGGGATCCTACACTTTGGTGGATCACTTCTTTGTAGTTAACCTACCAGACACCAACATCATCTTGGGTGTCCAATGGTTAGTTACCTTGGGGACGGTTACCATTGATTGGAAAGCTTTGAGAATGGAGTGGGTAGACTTGAAGAGTGGAAAACCACAAATGATTCAAGGCATGAATACTTATCCTTCACCTAGTACTTCCACACAAACAACAGAGATGGATTTATGCAGTGGAACCAGGGATCTCATAGTTCCTTCTCTCATGTTCATGAGGATGCTGCAAGGGACATTCTTATCTCATGGAAAGCCACCTGGAATGCCATCGGATTCAGACCTTGTGGGGAAGGTTCCACAAAGTGCTACTCCAAATCTAGATCCAGGAAGGATTGGAGCAATAAGAGACCAAGTTACAGTGCTGGGAGGCTTGGGACAGCCCAAGAATGAGGGGGATCTTCTTCCTGCATCACTATCACCCTCTCACTTTTCTGAATCTGCGCTGTGGGAGGAGAATAATGGGAGGATCAGCCTTCCAACAAACAATTTTGGCATGTGTAATGTCAAAAAGGAAATCAGCAACATGACAAGCACTTCCATGGATGTATCAGCAGCATTGTCATTGTTGAGTAGTGTCTATCTTTATTGGAAATCTCAACTGCTTGTAGAGTATTCCAAAGATCTCCACACAGGTATGGTACTAGATGGCATGCATCAAGAAGAGGGCTACTTAGTCCAAGGAGGAGTCATCTATTATCATGGTAATGTCTTCTTGGCTAGAGCTTCCAATCTCAAGCAGAAGATCCTACAAGGAGAATATGAAGAATTCTTCCTCAGCCATATGTATTCAATGAAGATCTATACCCTGATCATGAGGAGTTTTGATTGGGAAGGCATGAGAGAGGACTTACATCAACACTTTCAAGAGTGCAATAGCTATGGAGGATTGGGGCAGCCAATGGAATCTTTTCAAAAGTCATCTCAGCCAGCTCTTCCTTTGCTTGAGAGGAGGGGAATGTCCATGCACAACTCCATGTGTGTGAAGGACTATGATGGTAAAGGATTTGATCATGCCAAGCAAGTTGTATTTTCTAATCTATTACATTCCTTTGCTATGTTTTTGCAGGATATGACTCCTAAAGGGAGTGAGAGATCATGTGGATCTCATAACCTGTTGGGGGCAATGGAAATTCTAAACTTGGCCACTCCCTTGATGTGCAAAGGGAGATTCCTTTTCATGATGGGTACTTCCCAAAGGCACCAAACTTATGTAACACCTTTAGCCATGTTAAGGTGACTCATGCAGAAAATGTGTGGTGGGAATGCCACTTGCCACACCTGGATCTAATAAAGATGATAGGTGCATTGTGCTAGCATCACATGTGGGATTTTGGCCCACCTCCTCAAGCTCAGATTTTAATTTGCATATATGTAGTCTTGCTTCCATACCTTGATGATATATTTGTATTGTTTATGGGGTTGTATGGACAGAGGATGGGCAGTGTGTATGTACCACATGGTTTGGAACTTCTACCTGTACTTCATGATACATGTTTTAGATGTAGCATAGCTCCAACTATGTTTATTTCTGTTGAGTTTTCACTCCTGAAGGGATGGACTATGCACATATTGTGTTGGCCTTGGAGGAACAGTTCATGATGTATTGGCTTGTTGAGCACTTGGCTTATGACGAGGACTTGATGCTTGATGATGCCATCAATGAAGGAGGAAAAGTACTGCAGCTCTTACCCTATCAGTTGCTTGAGGACAAACAACATTTTGGAGGGGGGGAATGTAATATTCCTACTTAGCCTAAGCTAAGAGGAATATTCATTTTTGTTTTATTTTTTGTTGCATGAATAAATGAATAAAGGAGGACATGTAAAACTCCTGAAAATACTGAATAAATCAATGCCCATGTGAAAAAAGATATATCAGGGCCATGTAAATAATCACTTGTAGGTGTTAGCCATCAGTATTTTTACATGTTAGTGATGACTATATCTTCAGCTGAGTTTTCTAGAAACTGATTTCCTTATGTCAATATGTCATCCAGAAAACCCCCCCAAAACTTTTTTTGCCTTTCTACCTTTTCAGTCCACCCCTGACAACATCAAAAACCTCATATCATAATCCTATCTAGCTTCAGTCTTATTGACCTGCCCATCAGCCTTGAAAAGCAAATTCACATCTATTTCAAAAAGTCTACCCTATGTTAGGAAGTGGCGTTTTAGGACATTTCACCTTTGGCAATCATCAAAAAGCCAAAAAACCTTCATCTGCTACAGACCTACCATGACTGATCCCTTAAATTGCAAATGAAATTGACAAACAGCCTTAAGTCGCGCCACTCATATTCTCTAGGTCTCAGCACTGCATAAAGCCCAATCTCAAGCTGACTAGTAGGTTTTTCACTGTGTTCTATGGTTCTACAAAGACAGGAAATATATTTCATCTCATGAAGTAAATGTTTGAGTTTACAGTTAGAGGAACATCTGCTTCTAAGTGTATTATGAGCCTGAGATGAAGCTGCAAAACAAAAGTCACTCATCAGGACCTTACAGCTCTTTCCAGCATGAAAATCACAGTAAGAAAGGGTCGCCACTGCCTTAGAAAAATGGTAAATTGTCAAGGCCCACAACCTCCTTCAATTACCAGCAGAGGGTTAGGGCGCCTCCTTCATACATAAGCAGAGGGCGCAGGCCAGTGTTGACTCAGAAGGTTGCAGAAGTCCAGGTTTGCCTTTACTAAAACAATGAAACAATATCTTCGGGTTTCATGAATTTGATTGCTGACCATAACAGGAATATAGTGGAAATATGATAAACTCAAAGGGAAGGGGATTTTGGCCTGATAAAAGAGCTCATTTCAAACTTGCAAACCATATGGATTGTTGAACTCTAGAAGGACCTGTCATCAGTAAACATCTAAATCATAAGAGGCCTGTTTTGTTCAAAATCAAATAGAACAGAAGGTAACCAATGCCATTACACAAGCAGGAGAAAGGTCTTGGTCTTTCAAGAAAGCACTGACCTTCATAGTCACAAAGGCTATTTGTCAAAGTAATCAATCATGAGATGCAACAAGCCAAATGTTTAATTCACCCTTAGGACAATGCAGGGAGACAGTATTACTCTGGCTAGGGTTTCTGCTGACACACAATGATGCTTGCAAGTGAACATGCTTAGACTGATGTTTTCCAAATGGTCTACTTAACATCACCTTCAGAGAAAGGATGTCTCGAAAAAGAATTGTGAAAAAACCTTCAAACACCTTATCTAATGAAGAGCCTCCTCCATGCATGAGTAGAGGGCCAAAGCTGCTACAGGTGCTGAAACCGATTGATACAAGAAAGAGCAGTGGAAGGTTACCAAAAAGGAATAAAAGTCATTTCACAGATGAATGCTAGTGCTGGTGATGCAAAGATTTTGGTACTCCTGTTTCAAAGAACTCTCTGTCTGACTATACCTACAGTAGGAAAGGGGCAATATTGAACATATGTGTGCCACTGATACCAAAAAAAAAGAAAACTGTCTCCTTGAGGAAAGATCAAGCAACAAGACAATGTCAAATACCAAATCACAGCTTTCAAATGTTTTGGTGCATTATGAAGTAGCCTTTCCTTGCTAACAATCACCAAGAGGGGAAGCAGTGAACATATTCCAGTTATGAAATGGTTCTTTGGGCAAAAAGAGGTAACACAATGATCAGAGCAAATAAATGACTATGTATCAAAGAATCCTGTTTTCATACTGCACAAGCTTGTCTTTTCAGATGGAGGAGGCAAGTGGGATTCAATCTTATGAATAGACAAAAGAAGTTGGTAGTGATGAATCACCACTGTTTATATGTTTTAAAAACAAACACAATGGTCATTATTTCCTGAGACGACTTAGCACAAGGATGTGATATTAAATAAACGGTGGCGAGGGATGTGACACGGTGAGTTGTAAACGGTCATGTTATAAAAAGCGGCTAATAGAAGACACTTATAGTCCGAGAAGGAAACCTGTAAATCACCTAAGGATAAAGTTGTTAAACTAATTGCAAGAACCGGTGGTCTCTGTAAGTGATAAAGCTGACTTTCAAATATGTGACGGTTTTGAATGACCTTTTCTTTTGTTAACATTGTCACCTAAAGTGCCAAAAAGAGGGACAAAGTCGAGGTTTTGAAATGTCTCTCTTATGAGAACAGATATGTAACTTCACAAATAGGACTGGCAAAGTTTAAATATTTGGAGTGATAGAGAAACTAAGAGCGCAAATAAAGATTTTAAATTTCAAAACAAAGAATTGCCACTGTTTGAATGAAAAGCTTCACTGTGTTCAAAGATAGACATGGGGTCTTTATTGTTTTTGTAGCCGTCGAAGGAGTGTCAAAGGAATGAAATAGAGGAGTAGTAAATCACTTTTGAAATTAAAAAAAAAAACCAATTGCCGCAGCTCCCAAGCATCACAACGTGTTTTCAAGCGAATTGAGGTTTTCTGCACTGGTTTAAGGCGACGCGACGTGCCTGGAGTTAGGCGCGACGTGCCTGTAGTCGGGCGCGATGTGCCTGTAGGTGGCCGCCCGACCGCACGACAAGTTCACCCGACACCTTCCTCCTGCGCGACGGGTTTTCTCCGGAGGTTGCCGCGCCCCTTTTCCAAACTATCCAGGGTTTCTTGCACCCTCTCAAGCGAGCATCCATCAATTCCGAGGTATTTTTCATGAGCTCTCATCGTGTGCAAGATGTTGATAAGTGATAAACTGTTTGAAAATCCCGTACCTTGCTATTTTGCTAAAAACAAAGGCAGTGTTCCTACACAGTGAGATGAGGTGATTGAAATACAAGGTTTTGTGGCTGAGAACCTTTTGTATCGTTTTCAAAATCATTGTATTTATTGACAGCAGAGTTTTCGAGAGCAGAATGACTGTTGCCTATCTTACAAGCACTCCTTTGTAACAAACTGCCCCTCCTATTTCACTAGATTTCACTGCTGTAAGTTTATTGACAGAGTTTTCTGAGGGTGGATAGGGCCATTTTTCTAGAGGGCCAGGTTTGTTGGTGGTCAAATCTGAACTTTGAAGGCAGAGGTATACAAGTGATTTCTTAAAACTTCACAAGAAAAGTGTCCCTCATAAAGCACTGTGTATTGTTAACCTAGGTTTTCCCTCTTTCTTCACCTCATTATCATGTTAAAAAACTGATTGACAAAGAGACTCTAAGAAGTAAATGTTGCATTGAAGGGCAGATTTCATTGATGTGTTTCTAACTCTGGAGGCAGAGGTACAAAGGCAGTTTTTCTTGTTCTCTTAAAACTTCACAAAAAAAGGGACCTTTTTCTGAAGAACAGTTTGTTAGTGTTTGAAATTTGATATTAAAACAGAAGTACAGGTTGAAGACTTATTGACAGAGAGCTTCCAAAGATGACAGCATAGTAAAGAACAAAGATTGTTGATGGCTAGATTTTGACATTAAGGGCAGAGGAACCAAAGTAAGTGTTAATTTCTCAAAATTTCACAAGTGGAAATGGCCACTGTCTAAAGGGCGGAGTGCTTGGTGTTTGCATTTGATATTAAAACAGAGGTGTAGGTATTATGTTGATCTCTTAAACTCACAAAGCAGAGAGTTTGTCTCCTAAAAACCACTGTTGCACTGATTTCACACCTAAACTAAGTCTGCCTTTTTTCATTGCACTACATTGTATCATTCTGAAGATTGTTGAACAGAGTTTTCTGAAGGTGAAACAAGGCCATCTTCTAGAAGGTAGGGTGGTTAGTGATTGGGCATTTGTTGATGATCAAGTGTACATTAAAGCCAGATGTGTAAAAGTGGTGATTGACTTCTCAAAAGTCACAAGTGAAAGGTGTTTTCCTTAACACTTCACCTAACCAAAAGGTCTCCTTTTTTCCACTGTGTGGTCTTCACAGAAATCTGCTAACAGAGGTATTTTTCAAGGTAAATGACCTAAAGAGCAGGGTTATTATTTTCAAAGCTTGGTTTTGAAGACACAAATACAAGTGTAAGCTGGCCTCTAACAAAGTCACAAGGGGGGTAATTATTCAAGACTGTGCACAGAGAATCTAAAAAACAGTTTCTTACACATGGTCCCATTGTTAAAAGGGTTACATAGCTGAAGTGTATCCAGAATTGAAAGACTATTCTTAGGAAGTGTAGAGGGGGCTTACTCAAGGCAGCATTGTTGCATTTCATCCAAAACACAGTGTCCATATCTGTCCAAACAGTCTGGTAGCCTGTTTCAATCCAGCAGAGCATTTCTCATATAGTGAAGGCAGTTTGCCTTTTCCAAAGCTTATTTCAAAGTCAGAATGCCTCCAAAACGAGATCACAAAGGCGGACAACATAAGAGATATGAACCTATCTCCATAGAAGAAATCAATGCTCACCCATCAGTGCTTTTCAATTTCCATGAAGTAGGCTGTCTTGATTTCTGTCAGAGGATAGAAGAAGTCAAGAGTTTCTCGCCACTTACACATTTGTGCGCTTTAAGATTCAAGGACAAACACTTCCAGTTAGCAGGTCTTGACTTCAAAATCTCCCCAAGGTATGTATCCAAGGCTACCAAGATCCCGTATCATGGTGAAAAGTGGTTTAAACAAGCGCATCTTGATCTAGAGGATTATAAACCTTTCATCAAGCCGGAACATAGAGAAACCATCACTGCTATTTTCCCTTTCTCCTACCTTCTTGACAGTTATGCTCCGCTGATGAAAGCCATAATGAGATATTTCACTTGTGAAGGGAGGTTTAGCCAAATTTTTTCCTATCATGTTCGCTTGTTGATGCATTTTACCAGGAGCAGGCATTTAAACCTTTCATACTTTTTGTCCAAAAGCATAGAGAAAATGGCAGCCACTGTCCAAAAGAAAGCTCCACCTCAGCAAATCCCTTCTCTCTTTCACCATTCCTTGATCAAAATCATCTTCTTACACCAGCTGGAGAAGAAAGGGGTTTCATGGGATTCATTCATCAGCCATGCCGATTTCGCCACTGTCCCTCATGTTCATGTGCCTCCTACTCAGCCTGTCCATCGCCCAGTGCCTTTATCTAGTAGGCCTACCCCTAAAAAATTCAAGATGATCACTGGGCAGCCAAGTAAACAGGGAGAAGGAGAGGGCAGTGAGCCACAGGGAGAAAAGGAGGATGATGAGCAGCAGCAGCCAGATTTTGAGGGACAGCAGCAGTTGGATATCATTGGACAGCAGCTAGAGGTTGATGAACAGCATCAAATTCAGGAAGAGGGACAGCAGACAGAGGTTGAAGAGCAGCAGGTTGAGCAAGCAATTGAAGCATCTTTTGAGCCACAAGCTGGACAAGATGTTGAGGAAGGACAGCAAGCTGAAGCTGTCTCCTCAATGGTGACCAAAACTGTCCCTAAGAAGGGGAAATTTCCCAAAAAGACAACTCCTAGCTTACCAAGGAGAAAGAGCGCTAGATTGGCCTTCAAAGGCAAAAGTACAGTTGGAGAAAGCGCCAAGCATGGAGGTAAATCAGCTGTCATCCCTATCCCAAGCGATGACAGCGACAATGAGGCACGTATCCTTGAAAACCTCCTCATTCACAAAAAAGGGCAAATTGAGGTTTTACAAGAAGATCTCCAAAGGGCAAGGAATTTCAATCAATTCTTGGAGGTTGAGAACAAACAAATGAAATTTCATGCAGCCATTCATGAGGCAAGGGCCATCAAGTACAAAAAGGAGGCAGAAAAGGCGCAAGTAAGAATTGAAGAGCTTATTGGCGAATTTGATGATGAAGAGGAGGAGGACCAGCCTAGGCAAAAGAGGCCTAGGACCATCGGGCTTAGAAAAGCCTTGGAGAAACAGAGAGCAGAAGAACAAGCTCAGTTCGATGCCTTTCCTCTCACTGCCCTCTTTGAACAGGAAATTGAGGAAAACAAGGAAGTATGGCTTGAGAGGGCCAACCAGCATTTGGAAACAAAGCTTGAGAAGGCAAACAGGGATCTTGAGCTACATAGAAAGAGAACTCTTCACTTTCAGAAGCTAAATCAATTTGCCAGGCGCAAATTGAAGGTGGCACAAGAAAAATTGAAGAAATTGAAGGAGAGGCGCCTAGCACGGAAGGAAGCAAAAAACACATCAGCCCTCGATATTTTGGCTTCAGCTTCGAAGCATGTTTCTATGGACCCTTGAGGGTCATGCATGCCAATTTTGGGCCTGTTTCGAAAACTTTTTGTTTTTTGGCATTTTTGGGGTTTTCGCCAAAAACTCATAAATGCGCCATTTCAGTTTGATGAGTCGTCAAGGGAGGAGGGTGATACCAATGGATTCCATAATTTCATGAGCAGCTCTCCAACGATTTTCAGGGCATTTGAAGATCATTCGCCCCCTCAAATTGGCGAAAAACAGCCTCATTTTGCACGTTCTGCCCGCCATATCAGCAGCCTGCTATTTTCTGGGTTTTTGCACACAGGTACAGTTTTGAGGGACTTTCAGAGATCAGATTGAGATGATTCCACTTTCATTGGAAAGCAGACACAGAGAGCTTTCCAACGAGCCATCATGAGCCTCATTTCAACATCAGGAAGCCTTCCATTTGCATCCAGCAAGTCAGAGGACCTTTTTCAGGCATAAATATGAAGTATTTTTGCAATTTTTGAACTCCAAAAATCTGCTTTTCGCAAATGTGCGTTAGGCTATTTTTATCATGGGAAAATCATGTAAAGTCAATATAATTTCCATTTTTAGCAGTTTTTTAGATATTTTATGGGATATTTTGTGCCTTGGGCTTTGCAAAGCCTCAAGGACAAGTTTAGATATTTTGACTTGGCCAATGGGATAGCTAGTTGCTCCATGAGGTTTTCCTTCCTCAAGCCTATTTATTCCATAGTTCTCATTGTAAATCAGAGGCTGAACTTGAGAGAAGAATTAATGCATTGGTCATATGAGCTTTGAAGAATACACTTGAGTTATGATTTTTGGACTGCCTCTTGGATGCTTTTGAGGGATGGTGAAGGCTTGTTGATGGATTCCTTGACATGGTAGAATGGTATAGTGCTTCTTAATGTGTTTTGTCTTCTAGTTTTCACTCATAATTCATATTTCTTGCTGCTATAGATCAGTAAAGATTGATTTTGAGACATGCCCATGGAGGCACCTCAAAATCCCTGAATCTTCATAGCTTGATGTTTTCTTCTCCCTTAGTTGTGCTAAAGAATTCTTAGCTGCTCTTTAGTAACCTAAGGTGTTGTTGCTAAGTTTTATTCATCAGTTCCATGTATGTTGAGTAGGATGTATGGTTTGCCCTACCTACCTATCAGCTGCCCATAGTTTTGTCCATAAAACTTTCTCTTTGACTGATTTGTTGATCATTTTGTTGAACCAAGGAGGCCTAGTCCCGATCTAGCCCTTTGCCTAAAACTATGAAAACTTATTTGTCCAAGTGCCCAATGACTTAGAGACTATGTTTGGGCGTTCCGGCATAGTTTATGAGTTGTTAGTTTGTCTCATGTGTTTTCCCCAAAGTCTGATAGCCTTTTCCCGAAGTTAGAGGGTCATATACCTCTATGTATGGCTGGAATGTTTGATTTCTATGTATTGATTAGCTTATAGTTATTCCTAACATGATCAATGGCTTGCTATTACATGTTTATGTCTGCTATCAACTAGTTTGCACTTGAAATCCCTTGTCTTTCACCAACTTATTGTCCATTTAATCCATTTTGCCCAGAGATCCCTTCTACTGTGAATCAAATCGGCCCTACAGCAGCTTTACATCATCACTTCATAGCTTCCTTGACCTGTTTGACCCCATAGCCCAATTTATCTACATCTTGTTATCTAGTTTATGTATTTGATCAGTTTCATCCCTCACAAACTTAAAAACTAAAAAACCAAAAACACACTTCATAACTAGCCTAATATCAGAACATCGCAAGTAAACACACCGACATCTTTTGCATATAATAGAGAGAGCCCTCTCTGAGTCCAGGAAGGCTAGGTCCTTGGGCTCCAAAGCTTGGTTTGATGTTACATCGTCATTTGGCTAGCCAATCGGCCAAATCACGGGACCCTAACATAATGGCGATCACGGTGGGACTCTGAGTGATTAAAAAGCTTAGTTTCCCTCATCTTTAGAAGCCTTTAAGAATACTATCTGATTGACTTATTCCGCTGCTCACTAACATAGTGACACTCACAGTAGGACCTTCCGAGTTAGTGACAATCTAAGTACAACTTAGTAACTCCCGAAGTCTCAATCAAGCTTAGTAAACTTAGAGATTGTTTGAGGAGTAGAAAATAGCTCTTTCACCATCTTAGCGAAATGATGAGTCAGTTATAGAAAACTCTTCCAAACCTTGTAGGCACATAAAACTCAAAAAACCCCAAAACACTCCTTTAGATTGGTTTTTGACATTACTGGTGGTGGACCATACAAGTTTATCTCAAACAACTGACAATCCACCTGGCGACTCCACTAAACTTCTAGTAAGCCTTACTACTTTTTAAAACTCTAGGCTACTATCCGATAAACCTTTCCCATCACTCACTAACATAGTGGGAGATGGTAAGACACTGAGTACATAATAGTCCAGCAAACTCTTATAGACTCTTTGGTCCTTCAGGTACCATAAACAAGCAAGCAGTCCATAGACTCATTTTTTAGAGTAAACTCTTTTTGTTCTCATCACCCTAGCAAAGTGTTAAAACAAATTTAGGATACTTTAACAAACCATAGGCTGCACATAAATTCAGAAAATCCAAAACATTCTCAGATTAGTCTTGGTGGTGGACCATAGCTATCTTCACAAAAACAATCCATTTCCCCCTGGCGACTCCACTAATCCATCCCTTCTATGTTTGACCATCCTTCGCCTTAATATAACTTTAGAAAAATCACTCATCCAGAACATTCACCAATACCATTCTCTCTAAAACTCTGGATCTAAAATCTGGCTTCCCGAAAAATCAATACCAGATCCCATCCAGACCCAAATCCCCCTATCATAGTAGATGACCCAGAGAAGATTCTGTGGCAAGCTTCTGAAACTGATCATCTAGCTACCAATAGATCCATCCGTAAAACAAGATCTGTACCTAAAACTCGCAATATCCTTCTAGATTCACCTTCGGAATTAGAGTCATCACAAGCTCTTCCCCGAAGCAAATCATATAGTAAGATAAACTTCGACGATCTTGAACCCCTAAACCCACCACAGAGTCCTATTAAAGAAGCTTCACCAGCCACTCCTCCTGATTTCCAGCTTCTTTATCAATTTGGCTCCTATCATCCCAGATCTGCTCAAAACCAGATCACTAGTCTAAGTTCATCCGCTACACCTGGTCAAACCACCACTGTTCAAACCACTTCATTTCAGCCTACTAGTCCTCATCTTGTATATCATCCATTAGCTCCAGTCATGGCAGCCTGGTACGCACCTTTGGTGTTGCCACCACCTTTAGCTCCTCTCCCAAACAAATATCAAGACAAGATCCCACACTTTACTGGAGAAGACACCACCACACCTCAACATCATATAAGTAGAATGACTGATGCTTATGAATACCTAGAGGTACAAGACGAGACTGTCAGAATGAGAATATTTGCTCAAAGTCTTGGTGGTGAACCCAAAGCATGGTTCAAAAGCTTGGCTCCAAACAGTATCCATGATATCCCAGAACTACATCAAGTTTTCAGAAATAGGTGGGAAATCCGAAGAAACCCCATTCAAATCTTGTCAGAATATAACAACCTAAAACGGGAAAATGGGGAAAGTGTCCAAGCTTACTGTACTAGGTTCAACAGTGTATATAACTCCCTCCCACCTCATTTCAAACCTCCACTTGGTTTAGCTTTGGCAAAATTTCCTGAGGGGTTTGATCCGGACATGACATATCACTTAAGAGATAAGGATCCCCCTACCTTGGAGGAAATGCAACAAATAGCTATAAAAGCAGATGCCAACTTAGCTGAAAAAAGAGCCCGAACTAGATCAGAGAGAAAGGTCACATATAGAGATGAGGTCTCCACTTCATCACCTTCCCTAGATCCCAGAATAGATGACTTAGTCAAATCTATGGCTAAAATGTGGTAAAAGATCAATGAGAAATCTCCTGTTAGAGACAACCAGCCAAACCCTCCAATCAGAAACCGAAACCAAAACTTTAGGAGGGAACAGCCCCAAAACAGACCAAGGGATAATGACCAACAGATCAAGCCACCATTCAATGAAAACTATGTAGAAGAAGATGATAGGGACTCAGAACCTCTTGATGAACATCATTTAAACCTCATAGGGTCTGACAACGAAGGTGAGGTATACCTCACCAAAGAAGAACAAGCCTTCTTTTCGCCTGATCAAGATGAGACCAATTATGAGGATCCTGATGACCCTGCCATAGAGTTTCAAAATGCTATTGAAGAAGCCCACAGGTAATATGACCTTAGAAGCAAAAGAAACCAAGATAATGTCAAGAAAGGTAACTCTGATACTACTAAAGCTCTAGATACCATCCTCAGAAAAGCATCAAGCAGTGACAAAATCAAGGTTGAAAAGGCTGATCAAAGCCAAGCTAAAGTTACCCAAACTAGTCCTCTCTCATACACTCCTGATACTTCTACCAAGGTCACCAAAACAACTATGGCAAGCAAAACCCCTAAACAAGGTCAACAAACTCAGAACATAGACAAGGTCTTAGTTGAAAAAGCTGAAACAAACATATCTAAACTTCAAGTGCCTTTTAGCTTTGAAGGCGAGATCGCTAAGATCAAAATCACCATGCCTCTTACTGAACTCATTGCCCAAAACTCTTATAAATCCAAAGTACTAAAAGTCTTAAATCTAGGGAATGATGCGAACACTGTTAATCTCACTGATGACATTCCTGAAGTATTGTTTGGTCCAAAGGTAGAGGGAAAATTCCAAGAGGGAGCTACTCTTCCATTTTACATTAGCCTAAACATCCACGACCAAATCCTCCACAATGCCATGCTAGACTCCGGCGCCTCGCATAATCTTATGCCGAAGGTAGTTATGGAAAGATTAGGCTTGGAAATCACAAGACCATACAAAGACTTATACTCATTTGATTCAAGCAGAGTCCAATGCCTAGGTTTAATCAAAGACCTTTGCTTTAGTCTGGCCCAAATACCCGCGAAACATCTAATCATGGATATAGTAGTGGCAGACATTCCTCCCAAGTATGGGATGCTTCTATCAAGATCTTGGGGAGCCAAACTCCAAGGGAATATTCAACTGGACATGTCATATGCCACCATTCCTGTGTTTGGTCAGAACAGGATACTCTACCGTGAATCACACATGAAATACATGATTAGCAGTCAAGATAGGCCCGATAACATTCCAATGTGTTCTTTGTGCTCCGACTTAAACTCTTTCATTATGCATATTAATGTAAACTTGGAGGAAGAGTCAGAGGAAGCTGATATAGACTTAGATCCACCACATCAGTTATCCTTGGTGCCTTATGATGAGCTGGACGCTCAAAACTACCATGATCATGAACAACTGTGTCTTGAGGAAAGTAAGTTTCCCCTCTCCAAAGTGGGGATAGAGCAAGAAGCACAAACTCTCATGTACTATCAAGCAAATTGCTCTAGCTTTAATCAAACACCAGCAGTAACTTGTGGAAATTTCTTCCGGGTAAAAGCTTTAGAAGACCTTCACATCATAAACCTATTTGGAACCCGGGAGAAAGGTAGTTTGATGTTTCTACCATACCTCAAAGATTTACCATCATGTGACCCTCCTACTGCAAATAAAACTTTGACTATAACCTCAGTAGCTCAACATCTTGAGAAAATGCCAAATAAACTTTTTATGAGCAAGGATGACAGTCATAATCCTGGCATACCTGAACTACTGAAATTGGCTCATATTTTGTCTTTTCATGAAGAACTTAGAAAGGCTAAAATCAGGAATCTCATGCAAAATACTAGTTTCTACAGGAAAAACAAGGGAAAACATTGTATCACTACCTTTTCCCCAAAGAACAACTTTAACAGAAACAAACACAGCGAACTGAAACAAACTGAAATGATCAAGAAGAAAAATAATGGCCATAGAATCTGCTTTGATTTTAGAAATAATACTGCATCTCCATATAACAAAAATCATGTTTGTTCTACTCAAGATCGTGATTCACCAATTGAAAATGTTTCTAATAATGTATCCTTGCAAGATCATTTTTCAGATCATAATCATCAAATTCCTTTACAAAGTAGACAACTTAAAGATTTTTTCCAGTTTGCGGGAGGTAAATCTGATTTCAAGCTCAAAATTGCTAGACCACCCAATATCAGAAATCTGTTCATGAAAGCCATGTTCCCAGTGTTAAATTTCTGTGTTGTTACATACCTTGATGATGTCACTATCTATTTTAAGAATTATCAAGAGTACATACATTACCTGAAGAAAGCATACAACAAGGAAAGGAGTGGAAATCAGATATTCAGAGAGGTACAGAGGGAGGATACCGCGCTGTTTAGAGATTCTTGCATGAATCCCTATGTCATGTTAGAGAGAGAAAATTTCCCAAAATTTTCTTTTCAAGAGTTAAGTGGGCCTAGGGTGAGAGGAGATCCTTACGAGGATAAGATGCTGAAATTCCGTCATTTCCAAGATTTTTGAGTTTGAGGTACTTTCAGTCATTGTACATACCATTGTTTGAAATATTGAAAAAATAGAAAAGTCAAAAACAGTAAAAGATAGGAAAGTCAAAAATAGTAAAAAGCAGAAAAGAGGGCAAGTGAAGATAGAACAAAGTCCCATGTTCCAAAAATAGTCTTTCGGAAAGCGAGCAAGTCTAAATGCCGCTACTAGTGCTTCAATGTCTTGTTCAGCTATCTAGCCTAATCATAGCTGAGCATGTTTAAATTTATTTGCTGATAAGTTAGTGAGTGTCAAGATAGTCAACATTGTGTAAGATTGACTTATCACATAGCTTAGATTAGGGAGAGATTCTGGTTCCACATGCTTAAAACAGAACCAAAGAGAGAAGCGAGGGATGAAAAACACATTGTACATCTTAGCCCCGCTTCTCTAGTTTCCTTTTATTGCAGAATAACATTTGTGTGCGGCTTGTCTTTTATGCCGCAAATGCATGACAAATCAGACTGCTTAATCCTGATTTGATCATTTTTAAATTTCATGTTGTAGATTAGAGAATGAAATCCTGTCAAACTGCTTAATCTTGACAGTCGATCTAGTTTTAGGTAGAGAAATGAAGGAGTTCATCAGCTTAATCTGAACTCCCGGCAGATATAAGAGTAGAAATAGATAGTTTCATTTTTGCAAAAAGAAAAATATGCATTGTCAAAAGGCTGCTAGTTCAAATGCGCCAAACAGAAGAAAAAATGTTAGGAAAGGTAGTGGGGTAGGTAGAAGTATCATTGATGTTAAACATGCTGACACTTTTCAGAAATAACATCAAGAGAAGGGTAAATTTTGCACCAATGGATAAGGCACTGGTCTTCATAATCCAAAAATCTGAATTCTGGACACCTCCTGACGAGGAGCTGCCCTCCCCAAATGGAGCCACTGTTAGCCATCAGTATTTTTTACATGTTAGTGATGACTATATCTTCAGCTGAGTTTTCTAGAAACTTATTTCCTTATGTCAATATGTCATCCAGAAAACCCTCCCAAAACTTTTTTCGCCTTTCTACCTATTCAGTCCACCCCTGGCAAAACCAAAACCTCCTTGTCACAATCCTATCTAACCTCAGCCTTATTGGTCTGCCCATCAGCTTTAAAAATCAAATCCACATCTGTTTCAATAGTCTCCCCTATGTTAGGAAGTGGCGTTTTAGGACATTTCACCTTTGGCAATCATCAAAAGGCCAAAAAGCCTCCATCTGCTACAGGTCTACCATGACTGATCTCCTAGTTTGCAAATGAAATTGACAAACAGCCTTAAGTCACGCCACTCATATTCCCTAGGTCTCAGCACTGCATGAAGCCCATTCTCAAGCTGACTAGTAGGTTTTCACTGTGTTCTATGGCTCTACAAAGACAGGAAATATATTTCATCTCATGGAGTAAATGTTTGAGTTTACAGTTAGAGGAACAGCTGCTTCTAAGTATACTATGAGCCTGAGATGAAGCTGCAAAACAAAAGTCACTCATCAGGACTTTACAGCTCTTTTCAGCATAAAAATCACAGTAAGAAAGGGTCGCCACTGTCTCAGCAAAATGGTAAATTGTCAAGGCCCAGAACCTCCTTCATTTACAAGCAGAGGGTTAGGGCGCCTCCTTCATCCATAAGCAGAGGGTGCAGGCCAGTGTTGATTCAGAAGGTTGCAAAGGTCCAGGTTTGCCTTTACTAAAACAATGAAACAATATCTTCAGGTTTCATGAAGGTAATTGATGATCATAACAGGAATGGAGCTTGAAATATGCTGGCTCAAAAGAAAGAAGAGTTTGGTCTAATAAAGGATCTAATCTCAAATTTTCAAAATCATGTGAATTGATGAAATGAAGAAAGGCATGTCATTGGTGAAAATTCCAAAGCATAAGTACCCTGTCTATTCCACAAGATCAAATAGAACAGCTGATAACCAATGCCATTACACAGGCAAGAGAAAGTTCTTGGCTTTTCCAGAAAGCACTGACCTTCATAGTCACAAAGGCTATTTATCAAGAAAATCAATCATAAGATGAACAAGCCCCATATCTAAATCACCCTTAGGACAGTGCGGGGAGACAGTATTACTCTGGCTAGAGTTCCTGCTAACACACAATGATGCTTGCAAGAGAAGGTGCTAAGACTGATGTTTTCCAAGTAGTTTATTTACCATCACCTTCAAAAAAAGGCTGTCTCAAAAAGAATTGTTTTAAAACCCCCGGACACCTTATCTGATGAAGAGCCTCCTCCATGCATGAGTAGAGGGCCAAAGCTACTACAGGTGCTGAAACTGATTGATACAAGAAAGCAGAGGAAGGTTACCAATAGTGCTAGAGATGCAAAGATTTTGGTACTCCTGTTTCAAAGAGCTATCTGTCTGACTATACCTACAGTAGGAAGAGACAATATTGAACATATGTGTGCCACTGATATCAAAAAGAAGACTTTCTCCTTGAGGAAAGGGTCAAGCAGCAAAACAATATCATATATCAAAATTCCAAAGAGGCGCCTTTCAAGAAAGGGTGTTTACAGTTTTTCAAATATTTTTGGTGCATTATGAAATAGCCCTTCTTTGCTAAACAATCACCAAGAGAGGGAAGCAGTGAACATAGTTCAGTCATGAAATGGTGCTATTGACAAAAAAAGATTTAATACACTGATCAGAACAAAATAAAGACTGTGTGCCAAAAAGCCCTGTTTTCATATTTTGCAAGCTTGTCTTTTCAAATGAGGAGGCAAATGGGTATATGATCTTATGATTAGGCAGAAGGAATTTGTTTTGATGAATTATCACTGTTTATATATATCCTAAAACAGACACAATGGTCATCATTCCAAAGGACAGTTTCAGCACAAAGATACAGTATAGCAAAAGCAGTGGCAGAGATGTGGCATCATGAGTTGTCAAGCATAAGATTATAATAAAAATGACCCTCTTTGGAGAACAGTGCAGGTCATAAAGGATGCAGCCACTGGTACCTGTACCATTAGACACAGTGGCAAACATAGTCCCAAGATTATGGAGATTTGTTTTAGGGTCCATAGGTCAGTGATGAAAGGTCCACCAAAGAAACAAAGCCGCAGGTTCTTTACCTCACACTTGTGCTAATGTCCGCGATCTACATATGATCAAATGATTGGCAAATCTCCAAGGCCAGTTTTGAACGTACCAGAGTTAAAAGGATTGAAGGTTTTTCAAAAAAAAAAAACAAAAAACTCCGCAAAGAAAGCCAAACCACAGTTCTATTTTACCTTTTAAAAATAGAAATGACCGTTTGAGAGTGTTTTTTGAAAAAACGATATAAGTTTGAAGTGTAAAAGTGCGAAATTCACTTTCAAGAAAACTTGAGTCAAAATCCCGTGCATCCACAGCATCAACAAGCGAGAAAAACCGGGCGAAAATTCACAAATCTGCACTCGGAGGCGGCGCGACGTGCTTGGAATTCGGCGCGACGTGCCTGGGCATCGTTTTGTAAAGGTTTTCAACGTCGGCGCGACGTGCCTGTAGGCGGGCGCGACGTGCCTGTAGGTGACCGCCCGACCGCACGACAAGTCCACCCGACAACCTTTCTCCTGCGCGACGGGTTTTCTCCAGAGGTTGCCGCGCGACTTTTCAAGCTATCCAGGGTCTCTTGCATCCTCTCAAGCGAGCATCCATCGAATTCGAGGTATTTTTATGAAACCCCATCGTGTGCAAGGTGTTGATAAGTGACACTGTTTCCTATCTTACAAGCACTCCTTTGTAACAAACTGCCCCTCCTATTTCACTAGATTTCACTGCTGTAAGTTTATTGACAGAGAATTTCTAAGGGTGGATAGGGCCATTTTTCTAGAGGGCAAGGTTTGTTGGTGGTCAAATCTGAACTTTGAAGGCAGAGGTATACCAGTGATTTCTTAAAAACTTCACAAGAAAAGTGTCCCTCATAAAGCACTGTGTATTTTTAACCTAGGTTTGCCCTCTTTCTTCACCTCATTATCATGTTAAAAAACTGATTGACAAAGAGACTCCACGAGTAAATGTTGCATTGGAGGGCAGATTTCATTGATGTGTTTCTAACTCTAGAGGCAGAGGTACAAAGGCAGTTTTTCTTGTTCTCTTAAAACTTCACAAAGAAAGGGGCCTTTTTCTGAAGAACAGTTTGTTAGTGTTTGAAATTTGATATTAAAACAGGGGTACAGGTATTTGGGTGGCTCTCTTAAACTCACAAGCAAAAGAGGGTGTTTTCTAAAAAGCATAGTGCACTGATATATCACCTAGCATAGTTCTGCTTTTCTTCCACTGAATGGTGTCATTTTGAAGAACTGTTGTTGTGATATGTTTCGAGGGAAGGTCATTTCTAAAGAACAGGGTACCAAAACACTTATCACAACAAGCCTTTTCTAGAGATCTGCCCCTATCTCACTGTATTTCACTACTAAAGGTTGGTTGACAGAGAACTTCCAAAGGTAACAGCACATTAAAAGGCAGAGTTATTGGTGTTTAAAGTTAAGATTAAGACAAAGGTACAGGTTGAAGACTTATTGACAGAGAGCTTCCAAAGATGACAGCATAGTAAAGGACAGAGGTGGTTGATGGTGGATTTTGACAACAAAGGCAGGGGTATAGATGTGTTGATGGACTTTTTAAATTCACAAAGCAGAGAGTTTGTTTCCTAAAACCACTGTTGCACTGATTTCACACCTAAACTAAGTCTGCCTTTTTTCATTGCACTACATTGTATCATTCTGAAGATTGTTGAACAGAATTTTCTGAAGGTGAAACAAGGCCATCTTCTAGAAGGTAGGGTGGTTAGTGATTGGGCATTTGTTGATGATCAAGTGTACATTGAAGCCAGATGTGTAAAGGTGGTGATTGACTTCTCAAAAGTCACAAGTGAAAGGTGTTTTCCTTAACACTTCACCTAACCAAAAGGTCTCCTTCTTTCCACTGTGTGGTCTTCACAGAAATCTGCTGACAGAGGTATTTTTCAAGGTAAATGACCTAAAGAGCAGGGTTATTATTTTCGAAGCTTGGTTTTGAAGACACAAATACAAGTGTAAGCTGGCCTCTAACAAAGTCACAAGAGGGGTAATTATTCAAGACTGTGCACAGAGAATCTACAAAGCAGTTTCTTACACATGGTCCCATTGTTAAAAGGGTTACATAGCTGAAGTATATCCAGAATTGAAGGACTGTTCTTAGGAAGTGTAGAGGGGGCTTATTCAAGGCAGCATTGTTGCATTTCATCCAAACCACAGTGTCCATATCTGTCCAAACAGTCTGGTGGCCTGTTTCAATCCAGCAGAGCATTTCTCATATAGTGAAGGCAGTTTGCCTCTTCCAAAGCTTGTTTCAAAGTCAGAATGCCTCCAAAACGAGATCACAAAGGCGGACAACATAAGAGATATGAACCTATCTCCATAGAAGAAATCAATGCTCATCCCTCGGTGCTTTTCAATTTCCATGAAGTAGGCTGTCTTGATTTCTGTCAGAGGATAGAGGAAGTCAAGAGTTTCTCGCCACTTACACATTTGTGCGCTTTGAGATTCAAGGAAAAACACTTCCAGTTAGCAGGTCTTGACTTCAAAATCTCCCCAAGGTATGTATCCAAGGCTACCAAGATCCCGTGTCATGGTGAAAAGTGGTTTAAACAAGCGCATCTTGATCTGGAGGATTATAAACCTTTCATCAAGCCTGAACATAGGGAAACCATCACTGCTATTTCCCCCCTCTCCTATCTTCTTGACAGTTATGCTCCACTGATGAAAGCCATAATGAGATATTTCACTTGTGAAGGGAGGTTTAGCCAAATTTTTGCCTATCATGTTCGCTTGTTGATGCATTTTACCAGGAACAGGCATTTAAACCTTCCATACTTTTTGTCCAAAAGCATAGAGAAAATGGCAGCCACTGTCCAAAAGAAAGCTCCACCTCAGCAAATCCCTTCTCTCTTTCACCATTCCTTGATCAAAATCATCTTCTTACACCAGCTGGAGAAGAAAGGGGTTTCATGGGATTCATTCATTAGCCATGCTGATTTCGCCACTGTCCCTCCTATTCATGTGTCTCCTACTCAGCCTGTCCATCGCCCAGTGCCTTTATCTAGTAGGCCTACCCCTAAAAAATTCAAGATGATCACTGGGCAGCCAAGTAAACAAGGAGAAGGAGAGGGCAGTGAGCCACAGGGAGAAAAGGAGGATGATGAGCAGCAGCAGCCATATTTTGAGGGACAGCAACAGTTGGAAATCAGTGGACAGCAGCTAGAGGTTGATGAACAGCAGCAAATTCAGGAAGAGGGACAGCAGCTACAGGTTGATGAACAGCAGCAGACAGAGATGGAAGAACAGCAGGTTGAGCAAACAATTGAAGCATCTTTTGAGCCACAAGCTGGACAGGATGTTGAGGGAGGACAGCAAGCTGAAGCTGCCTCCTTGACAGTGACCAAAACTGTTCCTAAAAAGAGGAATTTGCCCAAAAAGACAACTTCTAGCTTGCCAAGGAGAAAGAGCGCTAGATTGGCCTTCAAAGGCAAAAGTGCAGTTGGAGGAAGTGCCAAGCATGGAGGTAAATCAGCTGTCATCCCTATCCCAAGCGATGACAGTGATAATGAAGCACGCATCCTTGAAAACCTCCTCATTCACAAAGAAGGGCAAATTGAGGTGTTACAAGAAGATCTTCAAAGGGCGAGGAATTTCAACCATTTCTTGGAGGTTGAAAACAAACAAATGAAGTATCATGCAGCCATTCATGAGGCGAGGGCGATCAAGTATAAAAAGGAGGCATAAAAGGCGCAAGTAAGAATTGAAGAGCTCATTGGCGAATTTGATGATGAAGAGGAAGAGGACCAACCTAGGCGAAAGAGGCCCAGGACCATCGGGCTTAGAAAAGCCTTGGAGAAACAGAGAGCAGAAGAACAAGCTCAGTTCGATGCCTTTCCTCTCACTGCCCTCTTTGAACAGGAAATTGAGGAAAACAAGGAAGTATGGCTTGAGAGGGCCAACCAGCATTTGGAAACAAAGCTTGAGAAGGCAAACAGGGACCTTGAGCTACAGATAAAGAGAACTCTTCACTTTCAGAAGCTAAACCAATTCGCCAGGCGCAAATTGAAGGTGGCACAAGAAAAATTGAAGAAATTGAAGGAGAGGCGCCTAGCACGGAAAGAAGCAAAAAGCACATCAGCCCTCGATATTTTGGCCTCAGCTTCGGAGCATGTTTCTATGGACCCTTGAGGGTCATGCATGCCAATTTTGGGCCTGTTTCGAAAACTTTTTGTTTTTTGGCATTTTTGGGGTTTTCGCCAAAAACTCATAAATGCGCCATTTCAGTTTGAAGAGTCGTCAAGGGAGGAGGGTGATACCAATGGATTCCATAATTTCATGAGCAGCTCTCCGGCGATTTTCAGGGCATTTGAAGATCATTCGCCCCTCCAAATTGGCGAAAAACAGCCTCATTTTGCACATTCTGCCCGCCATATCAGCAGTCTGCTATTTTCTGGGTTTTTGCACACAGGTACAGTTTTGAGGGACTTTCAGAGATCAGATTGAGGTGATTTCACTTGCGTCGGAAAGCAGACACAGAGATCTTTCCAACAAGCCATCATGAGCCTCATTTCAACATCGGGAAGGCTGCCATTTGCATCCAGCAAGTCAGGGGACCTTTTTCAGGCATAAATATGAAGTATTTTTGTAATTTTTGAACTCCAAAAATCTGCTTTTCCCAAATGTGCGTTAGGCTATTTTTATCATTGGAAAATCATGTAAAGTCAATATAATTTCCGTTTTTAGCAGTTTTTTAGATATTTTATGGGATATTTTGTGCCTTGGGCTTTGCAAAGCCTCAAGGACAAGTTTAAATATTTTGACTTGGCCAATGGGATAGCTAGTTGCTCCATGAGGTTTTCCTCCCTCAAGCCTATTTATTCCATGGTTCTCTTTGTAAATCAGAGGCTGAACTTGAGAGAAGAATTAATGCATTGGTCATATGAGCTTTGAAGAATACACTTGAGTTATGATGTTTGGATTGCCTCTTGGATTCTTTTGAGGAATGTTGAAGGCTTGTTGATGGATTCCTTGACATGGTAGAATGGTATAGTGCTTCTTAATGTTGTTTTGTCTTCTAGTTTTCACTCATATTTCATTTTTCTTGCTGCTATAGATCAGTAAAGATTGATTTTGAGACATGCCCATGGAGGCACCTCAAAATCACTGAATCTTCATAGCTTGATGTTTTCTTCTCCCTTAGTTATGCTAAAGAATTCTTAGCTGCTCTTTAGTAACCTAAGGTATTGTTGCTAAGTTTTATTCATCAGTTCCATGTATGTTGAGTAGGATATATGGTTGCTACCTATCGGTAGCATAGTTAAATACTTGGCTTTCTCTTTGGTGATTTACATTGATCATTTTTGAAACATTTGAACCGAGAGGCCTAGTCCGATACCATGCCACACATAAACTATGAAAACTTATTTGTCCAAGTGCCCAATGACTTAGAACTATGTTTAGGCGTTTAGCGTAGTTTATGAGTTTGTTAGTTTGTCTATTGTTTTCCCCAGTGAGTACGAAGTAGCCTTTTCAAGCAAGTTAGAGGGTCTTATATATGTATGGGTGAGAATGTTTAGATTTCTATGTATTGATTAGCTTACTACTTTTCAAAACTCTAGGCTACTATCCGATAAACCTTTCCCATCACTCACTAACATAGTGGGAGATAGTAAGACACTGAGTACATAATATTCCAGCAAACTCTTATAGACTCTTTGGTCCTTTAGGTACCATAAACAAGCAAGAAGTCCATAGACTCATTTTTTAGAGTAAACTCTTTTTGTTCTCATCACCCTAGCAAAGTGTTAAAACAAATTTAGGATACTTTAACAGACCATAGGCTGCACATAAAACTTAGAAAATCCAAAAACATTCTCAGATTAGTCTTGGTGGTGGACCATAGCTATCTTCACAAAAACAATCCATTTCCACCTGGCGACTCCACTAATCCATCCTTTTACTTTGACCATCTTTCGCCTTAGCATAACTTTAGAAAATCACTCATCCAAAACATTCACCAATATCACTCTCTCCAAGCTCTGGATCTAAAATCTGGCTTCACGAAGAATCAATACCAGATCCCATCCAGACCCAAATCCCCCTATCATAGTAGATGACCCAGAGAAGATTCTGTGGCAAGCTTCCGAAACTGATCATCTAGCTACCGATAGATCCATCCGTAGAACAAGATATGTACCTAAAACTCGCAATATCCTTCTAGATTCACCTTCGGAACTAGAGTCATCACAAGCTTTTCCCCGAAGTAAATCATATAGTAAGATAAACTTCGACGATCTTGAACCCCTAAACCCACCACAGAGTCCTATTAGAGAAGCTTCACCCACCACTCCTCCTGATTTCCAGCTTCTTTATCAATTTGGCTCCTATCATCCCAGATCTGCTCAAAACCAGATCACTAGTCCAAGTTCATCCGCTACACCTGGTCAAACCACCACTATTCAAACCACTTCATTTCAGCCTACTAGTCCTCATCTTGTATATCATCCATTAGCTCCAGTCATGGCAGCCTGGTACGCACCTTTGGTACTGCCACCACCTTTAGCTCCTCTCCCAAACAAATATCAAGACAAGATCCCACACTTTACTAGAGAAGACACCACCACACCTCAACAGCATATAAGTAGAATGACTGATGCTTATGAATACCTAGAGGTACAAGACGAGACTGTCAGAATGAGAATATTTGCCCAAAGTCTTGGTGGTGAACCCAAAGCATGGTTCAAAATCTTAGCTCCAAACAGTATCCATGATATCCCAGAACTACATCAAGTTTTCAGAAACCGGTGGGAAATCCGAAGAAACCCCATTCAAATCCTGTCAGAATATAACAGCCTAAAACGAGAAAATGGGGAAAGTGTCCAAGCTTACTGTACTAGGTTCAACAGTGTATATAACTCCCTCCCACCTCTTTTCAAACCTCCACTTGGTTTAGCTTTGGAAAAATTTCCTGAGGGTTTTGATCCGGACATGACATATCACCTAAGAGATAAGGATCCCCCTACCTTCGAAGAAATGCAACAAATAGCTATAAAAGCAGATGCCAACTTAGCTGAAAAAAAGAGCCAGAACTAGATCAGAAAGAAAGGTCACATATAGAGATGAGGTCTCCACTTCGTCACCTTCCCTAGATCCCAGAATAGATGACTTAGTCAAATCCATGGCTAAAATGTGGGAAAAGATCAATGAAAAAGCTCCTGTTAGGGACAACCAGCCAAACCCTCCAATCAGAAACTGAAACCAAAACTTTAGGAGGGAGCAGCCCCAAAATAGACCAAGGGATAATGACCAACAGATTAGGCCACCATTCAATGAAAACTATGTGGAAGAAGATGATAGGGACTCAGAACCTCTTGATGAACATCATTTAAACCTCATAGGGTCTGACAATGAGAGTGAGGTGTACCTCACCAAAGAAGAACAAGCCTTCTTTTCGCCTGATCAAGATGAGACCAATTATGAAGATCTCGATGACCCTGCCATAGAGTTTCAAAATGCTATTGTAGAAGCCCACAGGCAATATGACCTTAGAAGCAAAAGAAACCAAGATAATGTCAAGAAAGGTAACTCTGATACTGCTAAAGCTCCAAATACCATCCTCAAGAAAGCAGTAGGCAATGACAAAATCAAGGTTGAGAAGACTGACCAAAGCCAAGCTAAAGTTACCCAAGCTAGTCCTCTCTCAGATACTCCTGATACTTCTACAAAGATCACCAAAACAACTATGGAAAACAAAACCCCTAAACAAGGTCAACAAACTCAGAACGTAGACAAGGTCTTAGCTGAAAAAGCTGAAACAAGCTTGTATCAAACTTCTAACTTCAGAGTGCCTTTTAGTTTTGGGCAGATAGCTAAGATCAAAATCACCATGCCTCCTCCTTTGAACTTGTGCTGAAAATCTTATAAATCCCAAATGCATAAGAATCTTAAATCTAGGGAATGATACCAAGCTCCATGTTAATCTCATGAGTAGGCAGTTCACAGAAGTGTTGTTTGTTTATGGTAAAGGTAGAGAGAAAATTGAGGCTACTCTTCCAGCCCCACATTAACCCTAAACGTCGACCAAATCCTCCACAATGCCATGTTTCGGACTGCGGCCGGCTCGCATAATCTTATCCGAGGGTAGTTATGGAAAGATTAGGCTTGAAAATTGAAATCACAAGATAACTATAAACCTTACTCATTTCGTTCGACGAATTGACACTAAGTTTAATCAAGACCTTTGTGGTCTGAGCCCAATACGAAACATCTAATCATGGATATAGTAGTAGCAGACATTCCTCCCAAGTATGGGATGCTTCTATCTAGATCTTGGGGAGCCAAACTCCAAGGGAATATTCAACTGGACATGTCATATGCCACCATTCCTGTGTTTGGTCAGAATAGGATACTCTACCGCGAATCACACATGAAATACATGATTAGCAGCCAAGATAGGCCAGATAACATTCCAATGTGTTCCTTGCACTCCGACTTAAACTCTTTCATTATGCATATTGATGTAAACATGGAGGAAGAGTCAGAAGAAACCGACATAGACTTAGATTCACCACATCATTTGTCCCTGGTACCTTATGATGAACTGGACACTCAAAACTACCATGACCATGAACAGCTGTGTCTTGAAGAAAGTAAGTTTCCCCTCTCCCAAGTAGGATTAGAGCAAGAAGCACAAACTCTCATGTACTATCAAGCAAATTGCTCTAGCTTTAGTCAAACACCAGCAGTAACTTGTGGAAATTTCTTCCGAGTAAAAGCTTTAGAAGACCTACACATCATAAACCTATTTGGAACCCGGGAGAAAGGGAGTTTAATGTTTCTACCATACCTCAAAGATTTACCATCATGCGACCCTCCTACTGCAAATAAAACTTTGACCATAACCTCAGTAGCTCAACATCTTGAGAAAATGCCAAATGAACTTTTTATGAGCAAGGATGACAGTTATAATCCCGGCATACCTGAACTACTGAAATTGGCTCATATTTTGTCTTTTCATGAAGAACTTAGAAAGGCTAAAATCAGGAATCTCATGCAAAACACTAGTTTCTACAGGAAAAACAAGGGAAAACATTGTATCACTACCTTTTCCCCAAAGAACAACTTTAACAGAAACAAACACAGCGAACTGAAACAAACTGAAATGATCAAGGAGAAAAATAATGGCCATAGAATCTGCTTTGATTTTAGAAATAATACTACATCTCCATATAACAAAAATCATGTTTGTTATACTCAAGATCGTGATTCACCAATTGAAAATGTTTCTAATGATGTGTGTACAAGATCATTTCGGATCATAATCCATCATTATGTTTTTTACAGTAGACAACAAGATGCATTATAGGTTTGGGAGGTAAACCTGATTTCAAGTTCAAAATTGCTAAACCACCCACTATCAGAAATCTGTTCATAAAGGCCATGTTCCCAGTGTTAAATTTCTGTGTTGTTGCATACCTTGATGATGTCACTATCTACTTCAAGAATTATCAAGAGTACATACATTACCTGAAGAAAGCATACAGTAAGGAAAGGAGTGGAAATCAGATATTCAGAGAGGTACAGAGGGAGGATACTGGGCTGTTTAGAGATTCTTGCATGAATCCCTCTGTCATGTTAGAGAGAGAAAATTTCCCAAATTTTTCTTTTCAAGAGTTAAGTGGGCCTAGGGTGAGAGGAGATCCTTGAGATGAATCTTGAAATTCAAGTCATTTCCAAGTTTTGAGTTTGAGATACTTTCAGTCATTGTACATACCATTGTTTGAAATATTGAAAAAATAAAAAAATAAAAAACAGTAAAAGATAGGAAAGTCAAAAACAGTAAAAAGCAGAAAAGAGGGCAAGTGAAGATAGAACAAAGTCCCATGTTCCAAAAATAGTCTTTCGGAAAGCGAGCAAGTCTAAATGCCGCTACTAGTACTTCAATGTATTGTTCAGCTATCTAGCCTAATCATGGCTGAGCATGTTTAAATTTATTTGCTGATAAGTTAGTGAGTGCCAAGATAGTCAACATTGTGTAAGATTGACTTATCACAGAGCTTAGATTAGGGAGAGATTCTGGTTCCACATGCCTAAAACAGAACCAAAGAGAGAAACGAGGGATGAAAAACACATTGTACATCTTAGCCCGCTTGTCTAGTTTCCTTTTATTGCAGAATAACATTTGTGTGCAGCTTGTCTTTTATGCCGCAAATGCATGACAAATCAGACTGCCTAATCCTGATTTGATCATTTTTGAATTTCATGTTGTAGATTAGAGAATGAAATCTTGTCAAACTGCTTAATCTTGACAGTCGATCTAGTTTTAGGTAGAGAAATGAAGGAGTTCATCAGCTTAATCTGAACTCCCGGCAGATATAAGAGTAGAAATAGATAGTTTCATTTTTGCAAAAAAGAAAAAATATGCATTGTCAAAATGCTGCTAGTTCAAATGCGCCAAACAGAAGAAAAAATGTTAGGAAAGATAGTGGGGTAGGTAGAAGTATCATTGATGTTAAATATGCTGACACTTTTCAGAAATAACATCAAGAGAAAAGATAAATTTGCCAATGGATAAGGCAAGTCTTCCCCAATCCAAAAATACGAATTCTGGACACCTCCTGACCGGACTGCTTCCTCCCCAAATGGAGCCACTGTGGCCATGATGTTTTTGTGTTCAGTAGTGACTATATCTTGACTAATTTTTCTAAAACTTGTTCATTGTATGTCGATATGTCATCCATGTCATCTAGAAAACCCTCCTGAAAACTTTTTCGCCTTTCTGCTATTAGGTCCTGCAGCACGACAAACATCCTTGTCACAATCCCTGTCTAACCTGGGCCTTATTAGTGCCACTGTGTTTTAAAAAAAGAAAATCCACTCTTTGTTTCAATAGTCTCTATGTTAGGAAGTGGCGCTCTAAGACATTTCACCTTTGGAAATCATTAAAAGGCCAAAAAACCTCCATCTGCAACAGACCTACCATGACTGATCCCTTACTTTGCAAATGAAATTGACAAACAGCCTTAAGTCGCGCCACTCATATTCCCTAGGTCTCAGCACTGCATAAAGCCCAATCTCAAGCTGACTAGTAGGTTTTTCACTGTGTTCTATGGTTCTACAAAGACAGGAAATATATTTCATCTCATGGAGTAAATGTTTGAGTTTACAGTTAGAGGAACAGCTGCTTCTAAATGTATTGTGAGCCTGAGATGAAGCTGCAAAACAAAAGTCACTCATCAAGACCTTACAGCTCTTTCCAGCATGAAAATCACAGTAAGAAAGGGTCGCCACTGTCTCGACGGGCGGTAATTAATAATTACAAGACCTCCTTCATTTTACCGGCAGAGGTTAAGGCTTGCTCCTTCATCCATAAGCGGAAGCGCAGGGCAGTGTTGGTCGAGAAGGTTGCAGAAGTCCAGGTTTGCCTTTACTGAAACAATGAAACAATATCTTCAGGTTTCATGAATGTAATTAATGATCATAACAGGAATAGAGCTTGCAATATGCTAGCTCAAAAGAAAGGAAAGTCTGATTTGTAAAGGAGCTAACCTCAAACTTTCAAAATCATGTGAATTGATGAAATGAAGAAAGGCATATCATTGGTGAAAATTCCAAAGCATAAGTACCCTGTCTATTCCACAAGATCAAATAGAACAGCTGATAACCAATGCCATTACACAGGCAAGAGAAAGTTCTTGGCTTTTCCAGAAAGCACTAACCTTCATAGTCACAAAGGCTATTTATCAAGTAAATCAATCATAAGATGAACAAGCCCCATATCTAAATCACCCTTAGGACAGTGCAGGGAGACAGTATTACCAAAGCTGAGTTCATATGCTGAGTGATACTTGCCGAAAGGTGCTAAGGCCAGTGTTTTCCAAGCCATTTATTTACCATCACCATCGAGAAAAAGGGTTTGTCTCCAAAAAAGAATTGGTTTAAAACAGGAAACCCATCATTGAAGAGCCTCCTCCTTCACATGGTGAGGCCAGCTACTGGGTCTTTGGGCGGTTGATGCAAGAAAGCGAGAGGAAGGTTACCAATGGTCTTTGAAGTGATACCAAGATTTTAGTGCCTCTTGTTTCGAAGCTATACGTACGACTATGCCTCCCTAGGTAGGAAAAGACAATATTGAACATATGTGCCAGTATCAAAAAAGAAAGATTTTGTCAGCAGGGAAAGGTCTAAGCGACAAACAATATCATATATCAAAAGTCCAAAGAACGCTTTTAAAGAGAAAGAAGGTGTTTACGATTTTAAATGTTTGGTGCATTATTAAGTTGCCTTCTTTTGCTAAACAATCACCAAGAGAGGGAAGCAGTGAACATAGTTCAGTCATGAAATGGTGCTATTGACAAAAAAGGATTTAATACACTGATCAGAACAAAATAAAGACTGTGTGCCAAAAAGCCCCGTTTTCATATTTTGCAAGCTTGTCTTTTCAAATGAGGAGGCAAATGGGTATATGATCTTATGATTAGGCAGAAGGAATTTGTTTTGATGAATTATCACTGTTTATATATCCTAAAACAGACACAATGGTCATCATTCCAAAGGACAGTTTCAGCACAAAGATACAGTATAGCAAAAGCAGTGGCAGAGATGTGGCATCATGAGTTGTCAAGCATAAGATTATAATAAAAATGAGCCCTCTTTGAAGGCTTGATGCCGAGGTCATAAAGGATGTAGGCCAACGGTACCTGTGCAAGTAGACACGGTGGCAAACATAGCCACAGTTGTGGAGATTTGTTTTAGGGTCCAAGGTTGGAAATGAAGGTCTCGAAAACAAAGGCAGGAGGTTCTTGCTACCTCACACTTGTGTGCTGAGTGCGCCGTCTGTATGATCAAATGATTGCTTAAATCTCGAACGATTTAGAACGTACGAGTTAAAAAGGTTGAAGTTTTCAAAAAAAAACAAAAAACTCGCAAAAGCGAAACCGAATTCCTTTGCCAAAATAGAAATGACCGTTTGAGAGTGTTTTTTGAGAAACGATATAAGTTTGAAGTGTAAAAGTGCGAAATTCACTTTCAAGAAAACTTGAGTCAAAATCCCGTGCATCCACAGCATCAACAAGCGAGAAAAACCGGGCGAAAATTCACAAATCTACACTCGGAGGCGGCGCGACGTGCCTGGAATTCGGCGCGACGTGCCTGGGCATCGTTTTATAAAGTTTTTCAACGTCGGCGCGACGTGCCTGTAGGCGGGCGCGACGTGCCTGTAGGTGACCGCCCGACCGCACGACAAGTCCACCCGACAACCTTTCTCCAGCGCGACGGGTTTTCTCCAGAGGTTGCCGCGCGACTTTTCAAGCTATCCAGGGTCTCTTGCATCCTCTCAAGCGAGCATCCATCGAATTTGAGGTATTTTTATGAAATCCCATCGCGTGCAAGGTGTTGATAAGTGACACTGTTGCCTATCTTACAAGCACTCCTTTGTAACAAACTGCCCCTCCTATTTCACTAGATTTCTCTTTCTTTATTAGTTTATTAATGAAAATTCTCGGGGGATAGGGCCATTTTCCTGAAAGGCAAGGTTTGTTGGTGGTCAAATCTGAACTTTGAAGGCAGAGGTATACCAGTGATTTCTTAAAAACTTCACAAGAAAAGTGTCCCTCATAAAGCACTGTGTATTGTTAACCTAGGTTTTCCCTCTTTCTTCACCTCATTATCATGTTAAAAACTGATTGACAAAGAGACTCCACGAGTAAATGTTGCATTGGAGGGCAGATTTCATTGATATGTTTCTAACTCTAAAGGCAGAGGTACAAAGGCAGTTTTTCTTGTTCTCTTAAAACTTCACAAAGAAAGGGGCCTTTTTCTGAAGAACAGTTTGTTAGTGTTTGATATTAAACGAAGTACGAGTGGCCGGGTGGCTCTCTTAACACTCACAAGCAAAAAAGGGTGTTTTCTAAAAACCATAGTACATTGATATATCACCTAACATAGCTCTGCTTTTTCTTCCACTGAATGGTGTCATTTTGAAGAACTGTGGTTGTGATATGTTTCGAGGGAAGGTCATTTCTAAAGAGCAGTGCAACCTTATCATGTATTTTCTGAAGATGTTGCCCTATTTCTTGTGTTTACCTGAGTTTAGTTGTGGCAAGAGAACTTCTGGTATGACACATTAAAAGGCATAGTTATTGGTGTTTAAAGTTAAGATTAAGGCAGTACGAGTTGAAGACTTATTGACGAGAGAGCTTCAAAGATGACGACATAGTAAAGGAAGCAGAGTGAACAGATGGTGATTTTGACATCAAAGGCAGGGGTATAGATGTGTTGGTGGACTTTTTAAACTCACAAAGCAGAGAGTTTGTTTCCTAAAAACCACTGTTGCACTGATTTCACACCTAAACTAAGTCTGCCTTTTTTTCATTGCACTACATTGTATCATTCTGAAGATTGTTGAACAGAGTTTTCTGAAGGTGAAACAAGGCCATCTTCTAGAAGGTAGGGTGGTTGGTGATTGGGCATTTGTTGATAATCAAGTTTACATTGGGCTTGAGATGTGGGTGGCGATTGACTTCTCAAAAGTCACAAGTGAAAGGTGTTTTCCTTAACACCGTGGGCTAATTTTTCACATAACCAAAGGGTATCCTTTCTTGCCACTGTATGGTCTCTACAGGAATCTGCTAACAGAGGTATTTTTCAAGATGAATGATCTGAAAAACAGGGTGTTAATTTTTGAAGTTTGGTTTTGAAGACACAAATACAAGTGTAAGCTGGCCTCTAACAAAGTCACAAGAGTGGTGATTGTTCAAAACTATGCACGGGGAATCTACAAAACAGTTTCTTACACATGGTCCCATTGTTAAAAAGGTTACATAGCTGAAGTATATCCAGAATTGAAGGACTGTTCTTAGGAAGTGTAGAGGGGGCTTATTCAAGGAAGCATTGTTGCATTTCATCCAAACCACAGTGTCCATATCTGTCCAAATAGTCTGGTGGCCTGTTTCAATCCAGCAGAGCATTTCTCATATAGTGAAGGCAGTTTGCCTCTTCCAAAGCTTGTTTCAAAGTCAGAATGCCTCCAAAACGAGATCACAAAGGCGGACCACATAAGAGATACAAGCCTATCTCCATAGAAGAAATCAATGCTCACCCATCAGTGCTTTTCAATTTCCATGAAGTAGGCTGTCTTGATTTCTGTTAGAGCATAGTAGAAGTCAAGAGTTTCTCGCCACTTACACATTTGTGTGCTTTGAGATTCAAGGACAAACACTTCCAGCTTGCAGGTCTTGACTTCAAAATCTCCCCAAGGTATGTATCCAAGGCTACTAAGATCCCGTATCATGGTGAAAAGCGGTTTAAACAAGCGCATCTTGATCTGGAGGATTATAAACCTTTCATCGAGCGTTCACTGAAAAGGGAAACCATCAACTGCTATTTTTCCCTTTCTCCCACTACCTTCTTGACGATTATGCTACGATGAAAGCCATAATGAGATATTTCACTTGTGAAGGAGGTTTAGCCAAATTTTGCCTGTCATGTTCGCTTGTTGATGCATTTTACTAGAAGCAGGCATTTAAACCTTCCATACTTTTTGTCCAAAAGCATAGAGAAGATGGCAGCTACTGTCCAAAAGAAAGCTCCACCTCAGCAAATCCCTTCTCTCTTTCACCATTCCTTGATCAAAATAATCTTCTTACACCAGCTGGAGAAGAAAGGAGTTTCATGGGATTCATTCATTAGCCATGCCGATTTCGCCACTGTCCCTCCTGTTCATGTGTCTCCTACTCAGCCTATCCATCGCCCAGTGCCTTTATCTAGTAAGCCTACCCCTAAAAAACTCAAGATGGCCACTGGGCAGCCAAGTAAACAAGGAGAAGGAGAGGGCAGTGAGCACGGAAGAAAAGGAGGATGATGGCCGGCGACGACTGATTTTCGAGAGACGACGGCCGATTCGGAAATGGGTGGACGACGGTGAAGGTTGATAGACAGCGACGGGCATCTCTCTGTTTCAGAACGGCGAGGTTGAGCAAACAATTGAAGCATCTTTTGAGCCACAAGCTGGACAGGATGTTGAGGGAGGACAGCAAGCTGAAGCTGCCTCCTTGACAGTGACCAAAACTGTTCCTAAAAAGAGGAAATTGCCCAAAAAGACAACTTCTAGCTTGCCAAGGAGAAAGAGCGCTAGATTGGCCTTCAAAGGCAAAGGTGCAGTTGGGGGAAGTGCCAAGCATGGAGGTAAGTCAGCTGTCATCCCTATCCCAAGCGATGACAGTGACAATGAGGCACGCATCCTTGAAAACCTCCTCATTCACAAAGAAGGGAAAATTGAGGTGTTACAAGAAGATCTTCAAAGGGCAAGGAATTTCAACCATTTCTTGGAGGTTGAAAAAAAACAAATGAAGTATCATGCAGCCATTCATGAGGCAAGGGCGATCAAGTATAAAAAGGAGGCAGAAAAAGGCGCAAGTAAGAATTGAAGAGCTCATTGGCGAATTTGATGATGAAGAGGAAGAGGACCAACCTAGGCGAAAGAGGCCTAGGACCATCGGGCTTAGAAAAGCCTTGGAGAAACAGAGAGCAGAAGAACAAGCTCAGTTCGATGCTTTTCCTCTCACTGCCCTCTTTGAACGGGAAATTGAGGAAAACAAGGAAGTATGGCTTGAGAGGGCCAACCAGCATTTGGAAACAAAGCTTGAGAAGGCAAACAGGGATCTTGAGCTACAGAGAAAGAGAACTCTTCACTTTCAGAAGCTAAATCAATTTGCCAGGCGCAAATTGAAGGTGGCACAAGAAAAATTGAAGAAATTGAAGGAGAGGCGCCTAGCACGGAAGGAAGAAAAAAGCACATCAGCCCTCGATATTTTGGCTTCAGCTTCGGAGCATGTCTCTATGGACCTTTGAAGGTCATGCATGCCAATTTTGGGCCTGTTTCGAAAACTTTTTGTTTTTTGGCATTTTTGGGGTTTTCGCCAAAAACTCAGAATTGCGCCATTTTAGTTTGATGAGTCGTCAAGGGAGGAGGGTGATACCAATGGATTCCATAATTTCATGAGCAGCTCTCCAGCGATTTTCAGGGCATTTGAAGATCATTCGCCCCTCCAAATTGGCGAAAAACAGCCTCATTTTGCACATTCTGCCCGCCCTATCAGCAGCCTGCTATTTTCTGGGTTTTTGCACACAGGTACAATTTTGAGGGACTTTCAGAGATCAGATTGAGATGATTCCACTTGCGTTGGAAAGTAGACACAGGGAGCTTTCCAACGAGCCATCATAAGCCTCATTTAGACATCGGGAAGGCTTCCATTTGCATCCAGCAAGTCAGGGGACCTTTTTCAGGCATAAATATGAAGTATTTTTGCAATTTTTGAACTCCAAAAATCTGCTTTTCCCAAATGTGCGTTAGGCTATTTTTATCATGGGAAAATCATGTAAAGTCAATATAATTTCCGTTTTTAGCATTTTTTAGATATTTTATGGGATATTTTGTGCCTTGGGCTTTGCAAAGCCTCAAGGACAAGTTTAGATATTTTGACTTGGCCAATGGGATAGCTAGTTGCTCCATGAGGTTTTCCTCCCTCGAGCCTATTTATCCCATGGTTCTCATTGTAAATCAGAGGCTGAACTTGAGAGAAGAATTAATGCATTGGTCATATGAGCTTTGAAGAATACACTTGAGTTATGATTTTTGGACTGCCTCTTGGATGCTTTTGAGGAATGGTGAAGGCTTGTTGATGGATTCCTTGACATGGTAGAATGGTATAGTGCGTCTTAATGTGTTTTGTCTTCTAGTTTGCACTCATAATTCATATTTCTTGCTGCTATAGATCAGTAAAGATTGATTTTGAGACATGCCCATGGAGAGCACCTCAAAATCTAATATACACACTTATTTCCGATGTTTTCCTCTCCCTTAGTTATCTTAAGAATTCTTAGGCTGCTCTTTAGTGACTTAAGGATAATGTTTGCTAGTTTTATTTACAAGTTCTATGCATGTTGAGTAGGATGTATGGTGTGCCCTGCCTACCTATAAGCTGCCCATAGTTCTGTCCATAAAACTTTCTCTTTGACTGATTTATTGATCATTTTGTTGAACCAAGGAGGCCTAGTCCCGATCTAGCCCTTTGCCTAAAACTATGAAAACTTATTTGTCCAAGTGCCCAATGACTTAGAGACTATGTTTAGGCGTTCCGGCATAGTTTATGAGTTGTTAGTTTGTCTCATGTGTTTTCCCCAAAGTATGATAGCTATTTCCCGAAGTTAGAGGGTCTTATACCTCTATGTATGGCTGGAATGTTTGATTTCTATGTATTGATTAGCTTATAGTTATTCCTAGCATGATTAATGGCTTGCTATTACATATTTATGTCTGCTATTAACTAGTTTGCACTTGAAATCCCTTGTCTTTCACCAACTTATTGTTCATTTAATCCATTTTGCCCAGAGATCCCTTCTATTGTGAATCAAATTGGCCCTACAACAGCTTTACATCATCACTTCATAGCTTCCTTGACCTGTTTGACCCCATAGCCCAATTTATCTACATCTTGTTATCCAGTTTATGTATTTGATCAGTTTCTCATTCCTCACAAACTTAAAAAACCAAAAAACTAAAAACATACTTCATAACTAGCCTAATATCAAAACACCGCAAGTAAACACACCGACATCTTTTGCACTTATAGAGAGAGCCCTCTCTGAGTCCAGGAAGGCTAGGTCCTTGGGCTCCAAAGCTTGGTTTGATGTTACATCGTCATTTGGCTAGCAAATCGGCCAAATCACGGGACCCTAACACACATCCTATTGGAAAATATTGTGATGCAATGAAAACCTGCAAAGGTTGTATCACATTTATTTGAGATTATTGGGGTGTTGATGGATGGATAGGATTTGGAGAAGATGGTGCAAGTTAAGGGTTCAACAATTTGTCCCAATATGAACTAGGTTGGATGAGAAAAGTAGGTTGCGAAAAACTCACAACCATTCTTGGATAAGGAGGACTATAATGAAGTTGATAACGAATTTTAGATATAGCAACAATAGGTCACCCCCTTGCCAAAGGAGGAGGAGATGACGGAAGAAAATTTGATCTAGATAGAGGGTACCCAACATAAGGAGAGTTAGGTTGTTGAAGGTAACCTTTTCCATTAACATAAGGGCCATCCTGCTGCACAAATATAAGTGTAAGTGGAGGAAGAGGAGGAAAATAATATGTGGCACTCGTAATGGAAGTATCAGATGATATTCCTAAATTCGATGACATGAGAGAGGTCCAAGGACTTTAATCCACACTAGAAAAGGTACCACATAAAGACTGGTAGCTTGGTGGGACGGACGGGCCACCATACATATGTGTTTATGGTGATGTTGAAAACATAGATGTGGAAGTAACATTTGATGTCTTGACTATAGTGGTGGACACAGGTTGAGAGGATGGATCAGTTTCAGTCATGGTTAACAACTCTGATGAAAATTGTCGCAAGGGATCTACGAGTAACTCCAAAGAATTCGGAAAATGAGTTTGTGTTGGAGTTTGAAGAGGAAGAGTGTCGGTTTGATAAAGATGAAGTCCTTCCCAATGAATAAGAGTAGAATCATTAGGGGAATTTTCAAGTCTAAAATGGGCCTCCTAAGAAAATTGTGCAACCAAAATAAACTTTATAAGAATCAATATGATTCAATATGATGATGTCAACCATGGGGGATGATTCACCATTTTTTAAGTAAAAGGGTAAAAATATTTAAAAAATAATAAAATATTAAAACTACTTTTTCAACTCATATTTTCAACTTATATCCAAAATTTTTTACTCAAATTTCGAGCGGCAGTACTCGTTGGATGAAAAATTTAATTCTTCATCCAAGGAGTAGCCATGTTTCATAATTTCTATGGATCTTGCTACACGACAAATGATAAATACATGAAAAACGTGATTGCAATCACGCTTTTCATGTATTTTTCATTTTTTGTGTAGCAGGATCCATCCAAATTATGCAACATGGGTACTCCTTGGATGAGGAATTAAATTTTGCATCCAACGAGTACTGCCACTCAAAATTTGAGTAAAAACTTTGGGAGATAAGTTGAAAATACGAGATGAAAAAGCAGTTTTTTATTTTTTTCCTCTAAAAGTTGATGATGTAATCAAATTTTAGTTTATTATTTCCACTATTATTTTATAATTTCCTTAGGAAACCCATTTTAGACCTCAAAATTCCCCTAATGTATGAGGCTCATCTTGAGGGATCTCTTCAATACTCACAAGTCTGTATGGAAGAGGTTCACCGTCGGGTCCAAGATACATAGGTTTTCTTTGAGACAAAGGAAGAGAACAAGAAGGTCTTGAAGTGACAAGTAAATATGGTTGAGGCTCCTCAAGTTCGACAACTTCAGGAATCAAAGTTTCTGACTTGGGGAATTCATGTTCAACAACCTCCGGAAAGAAGGTTTTAGGCTCTTCTATTTTTATTGTGTCAGCATCACTGTCAATATTAGATGTAATATTGAGCTTGAAAATCAAAGGGAGAAATGATTCTAGTGGATCAATATCAAGAGGAGGGCCATAAATAGTTCCCGATGTTCCTGATTTGGTAGTTTGCATCTTCTTATGCTTCTGATGATGACTAGGAGTAACCTATGGTGGAAGAGGATGCTTATTTTTACTTCTACGCAAATGAGGGGGTGGGGGATTTTGTTCTTACACGTTGTATAATAAACTTTATTAACACAAAAATAAATAAATAAAAAAGAGGGTAATCTACACCTCAAATATTACCAAGCAACCTTGAACTGCAATATACACCTTGGAAAAACAATGCATTAACGTATGATGACCAATCTCCCCAAATTATGTGTTTAGTGTATGATGGTATACAAGACGAAAAAATTGGTTACCTATGGATGGATAGAAACTTATAGGGGACTCCCAAAATCTACTTGACTGTGCATGGGAGTGCAATCCATAGTAGTGATGTCTAATGTGTAACTATTCTATGAGAGCGTTCCATTATAGTTTATGTGTGTCAAGCAACATCCAATATACCAAATGGTACGTTGATAACGACCCTATACACTCACATACATGGAACGGGATATCAACCCTATGATGAAATGCTGGAAAATGACAACTTCTACATTTAAATACATCGGAACACGTCTCTAGCCTAGACCTATATGTGTTTGGGTTAATGTTACAAATGCTCCTTAGGTTGATTCAATAAATTTTACTATTTATATTTGATTAAGTTTCAGTTTTGGGCTCACCACGAATGTTTCCTGAATATCCTCAAATGTAAATCTAGCATGAGAAAGTGGAAATATTTCTCTTTCAATGAAAATCTAGTTAAGGGAAGAAATAATCAGTATAAAACATACAACATGAAAAAAACAATATGCAAGATACAATCCCTTTCAATGTCATTTTTCCTACATTGATGCAAATACAAAACCCTAAATTCCAAATGATTTTTTTTTTTCTTTTCAACACACTTAATTTTCAAAATGAAGAAAAATAAGATGCAAATGTTTAGTCACAGATCCAAATACCCTTTTCAGAATCAGGACTAGAACAACAATTCATCCAAGTGATCAATGACCAAACAAAATCAGTTTGCAAGTGACCAAATGATAAGAAAAAAGAAAAATCAAAATCAATTCTTACTGGAGGGAATCAAACAAAAATGCAAACTATATGGAGGCTTTAGAGAGACCAAAAAACACTTAAGACGTAGGGAAGGTCAGATGGAAGTAGGTTGATCAAACAGAGACTCAGAAACAAAGGAAATTTTTGTGCAAAATTTGGGGCCAAAACTGATGTAGAAGGGTCCCCAATGCTTTACAAAACTGGTACATAGTGGTCCTGGGTGATGTGCAATGCTCTATAAAAGGCACTAGGGGAGCATTGGTCTAGGGACAGAATATTCCGACACAAAAATTGCAAAATAAACTCAACTAAATCACTTCATAGGTCTGTTCTTGACTGATAAAATTAATAAATTTCTATCAAAGAGGTAATCAAACACAATGAACAAGGAAAACCATCGAGGGAATACATAGTTCCCTAGTGGATCCACCAATTTCTTATTTGGGATTTATGATTACAGACAAAAGTAGCTCCCCCAGGTTCGATGGACAACATAGAACAATAGATATATAAGGAACCCAATTATTTCCTCGAAGTAAATAGATGACAGAATGAAGCCTACCTAGAATCTGTCACACGCTTCGCTCCTTCAACTTGAATGCTCCAATTCTAGCTTCAATTTAAAAAATTAGAACCTGTATAGTCATATAACAAAATCCAAGAAACTACGATATATATGTAGTATCATCTAAATACTCTATTCAATAGATCATCATGATATTGAAAATATATGAAATAATGACATCACATGTAGGAAAATAGAGAATTCCTTGCATTATTATAAATGGAAGGATATTACAACCACAAGTAGGTGTTGATCTTGTAGAAGAGCTTCTCCAAGCTATATTTTCCTTTCCTTGTCATAATATGCACCTCCAATCACCCTAAATGCATGGAATAATACCTCTTCACCTCAACAACATAAGGGTAGAATCACTCTCCAAAATCCAACCCCTTACATATGGAATGATTTAAATATATAGAGGAGTGCGGTAAGTTGGGAGTTCTTATCCAATTTCAAATCTAAGGTTTTATATCCACATTTGATATGAGGATGGGATCAAAGGATAATGGATGGAAACTCCAAAAAGGGATGGAATAGGATCTAAATTTTTTATCCAAGGTAAATGGTTGTAACACATTCTGGAAGCTTCTAGAGAAGGAAGCTTCTAGAAATTGTTTTTTTCCTGAATTTATAGAACTAAAGCAAGTGCATAGGGGATAAACCTATAGGTAATCAATGGTGGGCACAATGGAGCAACTTGTAGGTGAACGATGCCCATAGGAAGGCCAGGGAGTGTCAGTCCTAAAATTGTCTCAGATGAGGTGGTTTCAAGAAGACATTCTGGGAAATCAAGGAGGTAAACTAAGGGCTTTGTGCAATGATGTTGACAAGGGGGAACAAGATGTTGATTGATCCCATTAGAATGGCTAATGACTAGATGTGATAAATTGGACTATAACAATTAGGTCCCATTTTTATTTATTATTCCTTTTTTTTCAAAAAGATAAGAATCAAGAAGAGGAAATATCGGTAGGAAAAAAATATCCCTGCTTTTATAACTTCATCCCCTTGTCCTTACAAATTACTACTACAAATTATGCCTTTGACATTGAATTTTTATAGTACTTCAGCCCGTGCTCATTCACAAGAAAATATGTTTATTTTTCATCAATGGTTTCAATTTGAACTGACCCATTATAAAATACAATGTATACTTCATATGGTCCCATCCAACGAGTTGTGAATTTCCATTTAAAATCCTTAAATTTGGAAGTCAAAAGGAGAACCCAGTCCCCCTACTTGAACTTATTCTATCGAATGAAATTATCATGCCATTTTTTTTGTGTTCCAGCACCAACATGGTTTGTTGGATCGCGTCTTGCTTAATTTCGTGAAGTTGGCTAAGTTGTAGAAATATTTTTTCTTATGCCTCACTTAAATCTAATCCTAACTGAGAAATGATTTGAAAGATATGAATTTTGAATTCATTTGACAGAAGGACTTGTTTCCCATAAAATAACTCATATGGTGTGTATCCTATAGTACTTCTCTACATTGTCTTGTAGGCCCAAAGAGCTTCAATTAATGAGTTCTCCAAGTCCTTATGATGAATTTGAATTGTCTTGGTGAGGACGACCTCTAATACTTTGTTAGTGTACTATACTTTCCCGTCTTCTTGTAGATGGTAAATATTTGAAGTCAAGTTCCATATTTGATACTGCTCCATAATATATTTAATGAGTTTATATGTGAATTTCATTGGTTTGTTCGTAACAATCTCTTGTGGCAACCCGAACCTGGTAAAAATATTGTCATAAAGAAAATTTGCAATTCTCTTTTCATTTCCATGAGCTAGAACCTTGCCTCAACCCATTTCGTAACATAATAAATGCAAACAATAATACATTTCTTCTTTAGCTTGGACATCAACATGATTGAACCCGCTAATTCTAGGGCCCTCCCCTCAAATGCTTCGACCAATACTTATGGTTGTAACAACATTTAATCTGCTTGAATTGGGTTGGGCCATCCTCTAGACATTGTCACACTACCACCCATATTTCTTTCTGTATTTGAACAAATTAGGCTAGTAATACCTATATTGCAATGCCTTATAGGAAGCACACTTATATGAAAAATGACCTTCGCAAGGTTCATTTTGGCAGGATTTCAAAATGTCTCGTACTTCATCTTCAAGAACACACCTTCTAATGATAATATATATGATTGTATAATATAAATCACTTTTGATCCAGGAATAGTAGGTGCTTCTATTTTTAATTTTGCGCTTCTCATGAGCAAGAAAAATGAACTATAGTTTTCCTATATCTAGATAATATGTAATATCTTCAAACTAGGGCAGGTGAGTAGACATTTCATATAAATTTTCATATGGAAAATATACATTTATAAGAACATTATTTTATGCATGTTGCAACCTAGAAAAGAAATTAACAATTAGATTATCTTTACCAAGCCATTCCATAATTGTAACCTTAAATTCTTGTAGTAAAAAAATCCATATTGTGATTCAACCATTAGTTACCAAATTTTTTTGGAGGTACCAAATAGCTGCATGGTCCATGTTAGTGTCTATGAGTCACCAGTTATCAAATGTACTCTTTCCATGTGATTGATAAGGTCTTATGGTCAAATTGTTACATTTTCAAATAAAAATTGACACATCTCTTGGTTGTTAAATGGTGAAATCATTGTATGAGTATGATTGTCACTTTCATGTCATGGTGAACAAGGTCAATTCATAATTAGTTTCATGAGTCATTTAGTCACCGTAGGTCATTTTTCCTTCATTAAGTGTCATTATTTCAAATCTGAAAAGGAAAATTCATGGTGTCATAGGGTTGATCATGAGAGTGTCATGAGTGTCATAATTTTTCCATTTGGAGTCATGTCACCATAATCCAAAACAATTAAATGTCATGGGAGTTAGTACTTAGGGAATAAAGCACATCATTAAGTCATTTGGTAAAGTACATGATGTCACACCACTAACAAGCCAAAATCATGTTGTTGAGCTATAAAGGGACATAAAAGTGTTTTAAAATTTCATTCCACCCTTCCACAAGTTTCAAGAGCTCCTCTCTATCAATTTTAAGAGCTTCTATAGCCACCAAAGTTTCGATTTTTTCCCACTACTGTTCTTCCATCAATTTGTCACATTTTTGGAGGGGCTTGCCGTGCTTCTATTTTGGAGTCATAAGGAGGAAATAAAATGTTACAAACTTCATATTAGTCCTTTAAAAATATTTAATCAAGTAATTGGAGCCTTCACAAACCATTTCTCCATTAAATTTCCTCAAAAAATTGATTAAAATGATTTGCCTAGGGTTTTTGCTGTGTTTTTGAAATTTCACTGTCTTTGGATTCTTTTCAACAGAAATTTCCTAGTTTCTAAGCTTACACATCCTAAATGCACCTCATCATACATTTCCCACCATTACCACACTTAAATTCAGTCTTTTTATCATTTTCTCTTACTACCCTAGTTAGTTGCCACATTTCTATACTAGGACTATGTTTTTCCTTTTTCAGTCCCTTTTCCTCACTAAAATTGAGGAAATTCACTTTCGTTGCCTTCCTAAAACACTTCCCTACTCCGCATAATTTTTTTCAGAATTTTTCTTACCCTCTACCCCCTTCATCCCATACTCTCAACTTGTTGTGTTTTCTCCCCTATTTTTCAGCTCAAGTCCCCTTACCCATTCTTGTGTGAAACTAGGTTTTCCTGTCAGAATCAAAGACAAATATGGCAAAGACCAGTGAAACGATGAAATTAAAAGGAGGAAATATCTAAAGATATGATATCATTCATATCCAAGATGTCAATTTATTATATTTTATAAGAATTTCATTTGAAGAGGCATGTTGTATAGGGTTTTGTAGGAAAGTGCAAGAGGTGGGTTATAATCCTGATCTAAAATTTTTATTTGCCGTCAATTTCAAAAAAGATCATGTCACAATTGCAAGGGTGAACTTTATGGTGTCATCAGAGATCATATCTTTAGCAACTACAATCCATAATGAAGGTTAAATTTGGTTCAATTGGATGGATTTAGACCTTGAGCATTATAATATTTTCTTGAAACCATAGTACAAGGAGTCCCCTTCTCATATCTTTCCTAGCAGACAATAGTTGGACAAGTACACCCATTTGATGAAGATTTTCATGAATCATTTCAGTTGTGAGGGGAGGATAAGTAGGTTATATCAGTATCATATCAGATTATTGATGCATTTCGCTTCTATCAAGCCCTAAACCAACACAACTATTTGTTTATAAGTTTGGTGAAAATGATTGAGAATGTTCAATCCAAAGGAAGAAATCACCAAGAAAGTATTTTCCATCATGATCTAATCAAAGTGATAGTCCTCCAATAGCTAGCATAGGTCAATATGTCATGGGAAAACTTCTTAGAGTCAACTTCACTTCTTCCTGTGTCAAGTCATCCAAAGAGTCAAAGCTCTCCTTAATCACCATCAGGACCACAGTGAGCTGAAACATGAAGTATGCCATCAGTGAAAAGAGATCATCCTAGAACAAAGATTTCAAGGGCAAATAAGAAAGGTAAGAAGCTAGTATTTGTTCCTGAGGCATAATAGGAGATGCCTAGGTCTAGGCCTAAAACTAGATCTCAAGCTAGAAAGCTATCCAAGGAGGTTGTTAATGAAGAAGTGTAGGGGGGAGATATATGAGAGAAATCACCTAAAGATAGAGATGATGCACCTTTGTAGCATGAATAAGAGATACCCCATGAACTCAAAATGGTACACCTAGAAGGGGATAAGCATGGAGATAAGCCATTAGATGACATCATCAAGGAAAAATAGGCACATATTAGTGAGTTAAAAGATGATATTTCCAAAGCCCATTTCATGGTGGCTTTCTAGTAGCAAGAAAATAGACAATTGAAAGTAATCCTACTGTAGCATGGTAAGCCACAAAAATACCCTCCATCATCTAGCTAAGTATATTATTTGACATCAAAGGACAAAGGCAAAGCCATAATTGATGTGGAGAAATTGGAAGAGAAGGAAATTCAGATGCAACATAAAAGGCCTAAAATTAGAGAAATGGAAAGAAATGAAAAACATAAAAAGAGCCATCTCCTCCTCAATCCCACAAAGACATAAATGACATCATAGCTGTTGAAATTGAAGAAGATAGGGAGTATTGACTTGGGTAGCAAATGAGCATTTGGAAAAGCTATTGAAAAAGGCCAACATGAATACCATTATGAAAATGAATATGGCAAGGCATTACTATGCAAGAAACATGGTTTGCAAGGTCAAGGTTAAAAATATTAAGAAGAAGCTCAAGAATGCACTAAGGAAATTCAAAAAGTGGGATAACCTAGAACTCTTGACAAATGCTTCATTGGTGGCTTGAAATCATAATAGAAAACATAAAATAAAAAGACAAAAATTTTGACTTTTTGATGTCTTTTGTGCACACAATAAAAACCAGAAACACAACGAGTACTTGTTGTGCTTTTTCTCAGGAGTTCCAAATTCACAATTTCAAGCATGTTGTTATCACTGAAAATCGGACAAGCAAAGATGACATTATTAAATCTCAAACAAAAGTATTTACAGGGCTAATTAAGATTAGAGAATATAGAGGAGAGGAATAACCTGTTTCTGAGTTTATTTATTAACCTGTTTGGGTTAATAAATAAACTCAGAAACAAGTTATTCCTCTCCTCTATAAACTATTCTCACCTATATAGATTCTCTATTTAAGAACATTAGAGAATCTAATTTTTTTTTTAAATCTCTAAGGTCTAGAGAAAAAATAAAATTGTGCACTCAAGACACTGGAATAATGCGCCTTTGCGCGCATTTTTCTTCGATGACCGCACCTTTGCATATTTTTTCCTCAAAAAGCTGCACAGACCTGAGAGTGGAAGAAGTCACTTTCCGGGACCACAAGGCACACTCCGGGAAAATGATCTCATAGTTGAGGCCACCCATGGACAGTCGCTTAAGCCTCCTTGGGACCTCAAGGGAGCACACAAAGGAATGAAGTGGCACACAATGGAATCAACCCCCTCTCTTGGGCCACCATCCATCAATTTACCAAGAGAGGGAAGGAGAATTTTAATTCATCTATAAAAGGCCACCAAGAGATGAAAAAATGGAGAGCACATTTTTATGTTGACCAAAATTTCTTTGAAGCAATCCAGTAGTGTGTGATCCAGAGTAGAAGTAGAGAGGGGATTCTGTTGTTGGCCATCCAACAACTTCAATCCTTTGGAGTAGAGAGAGAGAGACCTTGGACCAAGCAGCTATAAGGTAAAAACATCCTTGCTTTGGATCTTAGAACTCCATAGTTCTAAGGGCCCCTTGGCATGTGTGTAAATGTACTATCTTTCTTCCTAATAGCAAGCAATAAGAGGGGAAATTGATGCCACCGTTAGTATTATTGTTGTGTTTTAATCTTTATGATCTTTCATGTTTATGTTTAGTTTAGTCTTGTTTTATCTCTACACATGCATACTATCTCATTAGTTAGCATGTTTAATGTTTTATAACATGTTCACTAACCTACTAACTATTTTGTTTATCTGCCTGTGACCAAAGCTTAGAGGCAGCAACCACTCCTCTTAAGCAATTGTGGTTTGGTACACTTGTGCGCCAAAACCACCACTACTGGATTAGTGACTCCACTGGCTTTAATTGTTTTACTTAATGTGGTTGTGCTTGATGACGGGACCGTTTCTTTTCTCTAGAGTGTTGCTTGGAAATATCCCCTTCTCTTCTTCTCTACTCGTTCATCCTTAGTGAAATTCTAAAGTTCAAAAGTTCCAGAAATTTTCTTTGCAGGAAATTTGTGTGCATTTTACTTAGAAAGACACACCCTATTACACGCATTAAGCACCGACCTGCACGAAAAATTTTGCACCTGTGTGAGACATTTGCGTGTGGAAACCATAGGCAAAAAATCTATGCTATTTTCTTAAATTTCCCATTTGTAAAGTGACTAGCAGTTCAGAGAAAAATTGCGAGCACTGTGTGAGGTGTCCCACGAATGTTTAAAACTCAATCTTGGCTGCTTTTGAGTAGTGCTAGTTGTTAGTTTTAAAATTTCAAAGTTTATTTTCAAAAAATAAAACCACATAGTTTAAGTAGGGAGGAGATTTACTTGCAATCTAAAATAACATATTTTTGCAAAAATAGACACCAAAACTACATAGATAATTATTTGGAGTAGGTAGGCCTAATCCACATATGCTGAGCTAGTTTTCATTTTTCCTAGTTTGAAGTCATTAATTTTAGTCTAATTTTTGGCACTAGGAGTTCGGACTAGGAATTAATTATCCTAAGAGAAGTAATCTCTTATGCCTTTTCACCTTTTGGTGACCCTAGGAAAGCATATGAAAGCTCTCTTCTTATAATTTTCCATCTCCTTTTAGATGATCACTTAGATTAACTAGGAAACTTTGTAAGTGGCCCATATGCGCACATGATTTGCTTATAGAAAGGAAAAATAAAACATAGATTAATAGAGGACATGTAAAGGATCACCGCATATCCACATATTAAAGCTATGCAATTTTTCACTTGTTTCTCACACACTTCCACACCATAACTGAAGTTAAGCCACCTTAAAACTAACCTAACTAAACTCATTAACTCTCCCCACAAGAGAAATTATAGTTTAGGTTAGGACCAAGGGGGTGGGCATAAAATAAGCCACCTTGGTTAGTTTACATATTGAAACATAGAATTTGACTTTTTAGGGAACTTTAAAATCCGTTTATCCGCTCATGGAAAAGAAAGCCCGAGCATCACAGAGACCTAATTCAGAGGAGGTTAAGCTTAGGCCTAGTGCGTGCGGTATTATGTTGGCAATATGATGCAATGTGTTGTCCTTGATGGAAACCTACTTGATGAAGTTGGCCTTGATGGAAACCTACTTGATGAGTTGCCTATGATAAGCAACCTATGTGAAAAATATGTAAGAATGATGTATCTACAGATCAGTTCAGATGTGACAGAGAAAACAGTTCCAATAAGTGCCAGAAAAATGATAAATATAATATGTCACAATGTATATGCTATTTTTGTGAAGGCAACCCGTGTATATACTCTACTTTTTTGAAGGGAACCTATGTATACATTCAGGGTTAGCATATATCCAGTTTTTATGAGGCGAAGTTGCGTATACACGCGGATACGCACGCTCAAAGTCGCGTATTCCTTTTGCGCTCTAAAAACTATGATACCTAGGGGCATTACCATGGTATTGGCCCATTGTATTGAGCGCTGGATTATCTATTTGATCCCGTCCAGGAATACCATCAGAAGTTGTGTGGTTTTGACTCATGGTATTGATAAAGGCTAAATCTATATAAGGAGAAGAAGATCATTGTGCAAGGGTGTGCATGAGTAAGGGTTGTTGATGAATAAATATCTCTAAGGATTATCTGCATGAATGAACTCTTTTCTTAATTGATAGATCTGAATCTATGATGCACCCATGGATCTGAGGATGGTTCAAGATCTGTAGATCTGATGATGATAAATCTCTAGGATGATCTGCAGCAGAAGAAATGGTGAAGTTTTGGCGCAAAGTCTGTTGAAGATAATGAAGAAATCTGGGTAAGATTATAGATCTGATCTGTTTTGTAAAGTTTTCATTTACAAATCTATACGCTAGTTGGTCTCTGCAAAAGCGCCTGTTTACGCGGTCTCTATAGGGTTTTCTGAAGAATAAAATACACAGAAGTATACGCAAGTTGGTGTGCATGAAAGCGCGTATGTACGCGGCTTCAATAAAGAAAAGTAGCGTATGATATTTGATTCAGTGAATGTTCAGGGTTGAGTTTACGTCTGCATATCTATTAAATCACAGGTTATCTACTGATATTAAGTTGGTGAAATTCACTATTACGTTTGATATTAGGCGATATGTTGTTGAAAGGGTTGTGTTGAAGGCAGTGGATCCGGTGTGAAAATTGATGAAAGCAGTACACGGAGGAGTGCGGGAATTCGAAGCCTTCGAGTGAAGGTTATGGCTCCCTTCCGGTCGGCCGTGGTAGCGAGAAGCGAGGTAGTAGCTCCCTTCCAAGAGAGGCTGGTAAACGAGTGCAGGGGGTTGTAGCTCCCTTCCAGGAGAGGCTGGTAAATGAGAGAAGGTTGTAGCCTTCTGCAGGTGGGTACCTACGTGCTGGTATGAGTCTGCGCTAGTACATGGTTGTAAGCTATTTTCTTTATAATAAATATTGAAGACTGAGACGACGGCAGTGGTGGTTTTCTCCCGAATTGGGTTTCCACCTTAAATTCTGGTGTTCATGTGTGTTGATTATGTGTGATGATTTATTCTGTTCTTACTTCACATATTTACTACTTACTAAACATCTAATGAATGAATGATGCAATGATCTAAGTAAAAAATTATCTTCATAATGAGATCTCTAGTAATACGCAAGTTTCATTAAGGATATCCACGTGTATACGCAAATTGGGTTCAGTAAAGTAGCGTATGGGTTTTAGAGAAAGAAAAAGTAAAAAGTTTTTCAGTCTGCACTAAATACTTATTCACCCCCCCCCCCTCTCAGTATTTTTCCCAACATATTATTTGGGGCTACCTGACCTGTCTAATACTCAGTAATGGTAGCTTATTTACCAAGAAGCTCAAGACTCGAATGCTCTCATGGGATGATGGTACCTAGTGGCCAAATCTAGGGCATCCTTCCTTATAGGTGATGGTGCAGGCAACACTAGATCCTCTACCCATTACCTTGGTCGATTCTTTGGCTGCTGTAAGGCATCGCGAGTTATTTTGGGAAGATATCTTCTAGCCCCAGTACCCACTAGAAGATATCATCACAAGGCCCAGTTACAATTAAGAGTGTAAGGACGTTTAGGTCTCTAGGATTTTGAGTATCACGCACAAAAACAACCAAAACCATTTTTTTTATTGTTTGATCACATAGAAATAATTTAAAGGAAAATTAACTTTTCTTTTTGCTTTGTTTCATGTATGAGGTGACCATTTTTTCTTTTATTCTTTACCTCTCATAGAACTGAAGATTTTTTCCAAAACCATACCTAATCGACACCATAAATGACCCAATGGGACCTCATCTATATAGACATATTTTGGACCTCCCCCCATTACTGGGAGGGGTTCTAGGTCTTTCACCATTTCGGCATCAAAGACAGAACGTTGCCATCCTTATTGGTTCTATTGGTGTCCCGTGTTTTGACAGTTTGGAAAATCAAAAGACAAGGCAACATCATAACCAATATTTAGAGTTCTAGGATCTAGTCCTCCTGTTCTCAGAGAGGGATCTCTCAAATATTTGTTTGCAAAGATTTATCTTATGTGCTTTGAGTATAGATTTTAGACTAGTTATTAAGTGCAGATGTTTGTTTGGTTGGATTGAGTTGATACAACAGAACATGAAAGGTCTAGGAAAGATAGACAGAAAGAGGAAATATCTGGTTCATTGGGCAATGGAGTCAAAATAAGGTCATGACAAACTCATCAATGGATATGGGATATCAAAGGGAAAATCTAACTTGGCCACAAGATCCTTTGTTTTGGAATGAGATGGACATTAATGATTTGGGAAGAGAAGTTTAATTCTCAACAAAGGGAACTTGAAAACATAACTTAACAATAAAGAGATATTTTATAGACAAGGCTAACCATAAATTCTACAAACATTCTTTAACCAAATAATGACTTCAAGACAACTTTTAAAATGAAATCTAAGATTCGGGGAACACCCTATTTCCTCAAAGATTTTATTTTAAAGGACTTAGAAAACATAAAAGATTCACTGATAATTGCAGTCATAGAAGAGGGAACACCTAAATAACATCTATGCTTACAACTATAAAGACCTTCAAAACAACTGTTCAAGAAATGGCAAAGGGAAAGATCAAAACCGACCTCTTTGATTAACTTAAAACAATGGTACTTCAAAGGGAGACTTAAATAACAGCTTTCAAGTGATAGCAGACAAGCAGCGAGAACCATAAATCATGCTGAAACCAACTATTTAAGCTATTAAGGAAATAAACAAGCATGAAGACTAAAGAGAAATTTTAAAGTTTCTAAAATACTTCAGCAACAGAAAACATTAAACAGTGAAGGGTGAACAGGTCTAAGGTGCTTCCAAGAGTCATTTCTTAGCCTAAAACTTTCAACCTACTGTAGTAAGAAATTATGGAACATAATGAAAACAGGGGAAAATATTTAACAGTTCAAAATACTTCACCAACAGCCAAGCTCATGGATCCAATGATAGAGCCTTCTCAGAAACAAACATGCAACAACATCATCAAGACATCCAAGACTTCAATTTATTCTTCAACTTCAACAGACTTGTATATTTATTTCAGAGAGTTTCAATGTTACGACTTGTAATCAAACAACAACCAACACTCACTCATCTTCTGCTGTGGTATATATAGAAGGATGAGGAGGTGAGATCTGATAAAAGATCTCAATTACAATTAATACAAAATTAGATTGCTCATTGGCCCTCAAGGGGCTCAAATGAGGAGATTTTCATACATATCCTCTGTATTAAATGATTTACCTAATGATTTCAAGCTTGCTAGGAGTTTTTTTGACCTTTGAGGCACTGTGCAGCATCGAAGTAACTCTGCAGATATTCTTTGCATTGAAGTTCCTGGTAGAAATAACTTCTTCAGCCGCATCGAGGCAAAATATCCGATCCTGATCAATAAATTCAGCTCCTGATTGAATACTTTTAGGCACAGGTGGCGCTTTTAGTCGCTGGGAGGAATCAATTTGCCTCAATTTGTAGCGGTGGAGGGTTTCCTGTCGGTGAAACCCTTTGGATTTGTTTTGAATTCTGCTTTAACCCGGGGGTTTGGTTTATAATGATCATTTTGGGCCATAATCCTCGTAAACAGTCCATTAATCCTCTGCTCTGATAATTTCCTGGTCTTCGACGCTGATACTCTTTTTCTGCGCTTAGTCCATGTTTTCTTGCTATTGCGCAGGGCTGCACAGGGTTTGTAATGCATCAATGGTTCATGAAACATTGATAAATATGAAATTTTAAACCCGGTGGTCGATTTCCTTTGGTAAATCGAAAGCAAGAGAATCGTCACCCTCTTCTTTCGAATTTTCTTCGTTCATAGTGAAAACCTTCAAAAACCTGCAAAATACAAATAAATCGTTATAAATTCCTGCTTTTATTGGTTTTACTGCATTGGAATGCGTGGAGGAAGCTTGGCCATTGGATGGCATCATCCAACGGTCCGGATTTATCGAGAGTGATCATGGAATGAGTGAACGGAAGATCAAATCCAAGCCGTCGATCTACAGAGATAGATGGTCGAGATTGAAAGGGGCAGTCAGAGTAGAAGGATGAATCTGAGCCGTCGATCGTGCAGAGATCGACGGTCAGGATTGGGTGATGGAAAGTCAGCCGAGGGGAATCGTTGACTGGGCAACGGAATCGGGCAATGAAATATGGACCGTCGATCTGCAGATCAGATCGACGACGGAGATTGATTTTCTGTGGTACAAAGGCTGGTTTGTCACGCGGGCACTTTGATTATACATCGGATACTTTCGAAGAGCAATAGCCATTGGATGAGTGGGCCTAGATCGGACGGCGGAGATTGATTTCGCTGGGCATCCTGGTCCGGACTATAACGTGCAATGGATGACGGTTGCACGACGGTTTTGAAATCGTACAAGGGACACACATCAACTATCGTATGGAATCGCTGGCCATCGGGGAAAAACCACCCTCCGCCCAAAGGCAGTGCGATGGAAACCATGCAGTTTTGGAGAAACAACGCATGATTGGAGGGGGGTCCACAGGAATGGCGCGTTCCGCACCGTCCGATCTGTGGAACAGATCAACGGTGGAGATTGCTCCATAATTTACACGGGCGGGTTTTTTAATAAAAATAATAAAACGACGGGTTTTTTTATAAAATCAAAGGTTTTATATGTTCCGGCAGGGAAATATAATTTTTTTAAAATGGATAAGTGCCCGAGGGTCTTGCAGTTGGTTCTGGCACTCGGGTTTATGGACGGAAAAGGGTCAAAAACTTAAGCCCGAGGGGGCTTAAGCCCAATACATAAAAATATGCGTTTTTCATGATTTTTTATTGGTTTTTGAAGGAAATTGAGGGTTCCGATAAGGCTAAGAAGGGGTCTTAGAACCTTATCAAGGGTTTTTATAAAGTGGAAAGAGGAAAAGCATGAAATTTTGGGATTTTCATGGGGAATGGAGGAATAGAAAATGAGGTTAGTTTGAGAAGGAGGCAAAGGGAAAATGGGGTTTGCAGCAGTATTTTGGCTTTGGAAATCAGCAGGATTTTTGAGTTCTGATGGGAAACAGTAGTGAATATTATCCAAGGATAGGATATTATCAAAATTCTTCAAGTATCAGCAATTTTAGTAATGAAATTGTTTCTTTAAGGCTATCCAACATCATTTAGCCACCATCTGAGATGACAGAATTTTATGGGTGGATAACAGGTTCATCCTTAGTTGGGAGCCCTTGACGGTCACCCAATGCCACACCAGTGGACACCCCCATAGGGTCACCACATACCACTCCTCCCACAACCCCTAGGGGGTAGAGGAGCGCTACCCATTCGGGAATCTAAGTGAACACACAACTAGGTACATCGCATACAAAACCCATATCTAACCAGAACATTGTGTCTTCACAGTGTGAAATGTCTCTCAACCCGCAGTCACCGTTCTTAGAATCATTAAGCTTACCTGATCTAACCAAGTTAACGAACGAACCTATTGCACACAACCCAACATGGGTCCCCATGCCTACGAAGCTCCCTTCGGACATTCCAAAGTTCGAAGGGAAGCAAGCTGAAGACCCACAAAATCACATAATGAATTTCCACCTGTGGTGTTCATAGAATAACATCATTGATGATACTATTCGGCTGAGACTATTTCAGTGCACCGTAACCGAACCAGCTACGAAATGGTATTTGGAGAAACCTTCTGCTACACATGAAACCTTTAGCATCTTCGCTATTGTGTTCCTAACATCTTTTTATTTATCCATCCACCATGATCCCAGGATGGAATTACTAAGACACTTTAGACAAACAATAGCCTTCCACATATCAGACCATCTCCATGAATGTCGTCCACGTCGTAGTTTGTGCAAAGCCAAACTTGAGGATCGAGTTCTGCTAGACTTGTTCCTGAAAACTCTCACTACAGATATTTCAAAAGACGTATCAACTCAAAAACCTACATCCAAAGATGAAGCCATCAGTAAGGCCCAATAACTCGAGTTTATTTACACACAGTCAAGATATATTTACAATATCCTACCTAACATCCCACACCTACAAACTTACAAATAATTGTCAGGCGCGTTGAACTCCGTAGATGTATTGATTGGGTCACTGACCCAAAATCACCTAAGCATCAGTGTTTAGTACCCCGGTTACGCATATGATTCTAACCAGAACATCCCAAAACCCGACTACCAGAGTCATCATGCACATTTTCAAAACATGACCAATAGGGCGCAGTCATACCACCATCAGCAAGGAGGTCCATATCCTCCAGTTCAGGGGGCCTATTACGTAGCTAGAAATGCTGATAGAAGAGCTCCCCCTAGTAGCCATTCACAAATCAAGGGTAGGGAGCCCAATATTCCCAGTCCCTAGAACAAAACCCACCCATACAGAATAATGCACTGGTAAAATTTGTGCAACGTTCCCAAGCACAACCGTGCTAATCATATAATCAGGAGAATCCTATGTAATATTCCCAATTATATTTTAGCTATTTGGAATATTATGTGCTACTTCTATTCATAATTTAGATGAATAAGTGGGTAAAGAGACCCTTAAATGTCTTTAGTAAGAATAAAACCACTCCTAGTATGAATGTGGATCAGTTTAGCTAGCTGAAAAAAAGTAAACCTTAGTGTGAATGGGGTCAATGCATGTAGATTGGGTCAAGGTTGACCAAATGAACAATGTTTCCATAGGAGAGAGTGGAGCTAGTGGGGACAGCGCAGTTTTTGAGGATGAGTCTTTGCTTGGAAGTAACATCTTTAATAAGTGGGGCCAAGGGTGAGGAAGCTCACCAAGCATATAAGGAAGGGGATGGCTGCCATGGAGAGCATTCAGAATATTGTCTATGTTTTGGTCTTATGACTTCTTGCATGCTTCAGCTATTTAGCGGAGTTTGTTTTACTGTTTAGTACAAGGGTATTTCCAGGCGGGAATCCCACACTCTTCCTCAGGGGACTTCGCGTTCCCACTCAGGAGAGGTATTATAATCTTCATTTCCACCATTTGGCATTGGGCCAAGTAGCTACCTTAAGCCACAACATAGTATCCTTGAGTAACTATGTTATTTTGCAGGGTGTTGCAGTGGAGGGTTGGAAAACCCTATTTATGATCTAGTTTCCTAGTGAGAGGAGCAGCCCTTCACCCAGAAAAATAGAGAGGTGTAATATTCCCACTTTAGCACAAAACTAAATGGGATATTAAATTTTGTTTTTATCACCTAGCAGCTAAATAAATGGGTAAGGAAGCCCATGCATATTAAAAACATGAATAAAGTCCCTCATAATGTGATAGGGGGATAGTCATAAGAGCTGGATTTCACACCCTTATGTGTGAAAGAGGACATTTGCATGGAGACAAGGTCAAGTTTGACCAAATCAATAGTGCTGGGATAGGAGGTGGAGAACACTTTGAGAGAAAGTGCACTATGAATGGGAAGAGGGTTATTTGGTGAAGGAAACCCTAATGAGTGGGACACATGGAGGGAGGGCTTTCACTTGATTAAAAGGAGGGCAAGGAAGCCATTGTTATTCATTATTTAGATTATTAATTTCATTGTCTATTTAGACTTTGTGTATTCTCCTATTGTTTAGCAGAGTTGTAGTGCTGCTTAGCACAAGGATTTCCTGTTTAGGAATCCTTCTTCTTTCTTTAGAAACCTCTTGAAGGAGTTGTACTAATTTTCCTCACATCCAGGCTTGAGGCCAAGCACCCTCCTTCAGCTACAACATTATTTATGTAGTAGTATAATGTTGTGTTGCAGGGTGTTGCAGTGAGGGTTCACAAAACCACTTCCAGTACTTTTTTTTCAGAGGAGGAGGCTCTCTTTCCTTTGAGAGATCAGTTGGGAAGCCCTTGGAGCATATTGTAAATCTTGGCACTTGGCCAACATTTTTTCTTGCACCTACAACATAGTATCCCTTAGTGACTGCGTTATTCTCAGTTGGTATTTGCAGTGAGGGATTGCAGTGATTGTCGAAGGGTGAGATCTTCAGTGTTAGTATCAGCCTTTCATTTGGAATATCCATTGGAGGAGATCTATTTTTCTGATGCAACATCTTTAGCCATCTCCATCCATTTCCAGTTCTTGAGTTGTAGCTGCTACCCTCCGACTCTGGCATTTTGCAGTTTTGCATATTTAATCCAATCCTTCCAGGATTGTCTTGAAATAGTGGTTGGGAGCATAGATATTCTCTCCCATCACTGTATCAACCATATATATGAAGATCTATGATGTTTTTTATTTCTTGTAGTAGTTCTCTCTCTATTACTGCGCAGTTTTGATCCATAGACATTCTACTTTGTAGCAACATTTCACTATTCATATATGTATTCATGGGAGGCTTGTTTGACTTGATCATTTGATGTGTATTGCACTTATTTGCTGCTGATATATATAATATAATGGCTTGATGTTTTCCATACATCTTGGTATGATCTTATCACTGCTACTCCATGTTTATGTTCATGTATTGTTGATCTCCAACTTTAGAATATCTTAATATATTTTCGTTGTTGTAGAATTTCCTTATTTTGGGATATTACAGTGGTATCAGAGCATAATCTTGGCTCAGCCTATGGAACTCATCCATGATGCTATCACGAAAAGAGAAGATGAAGACTCAATTCTTTGGAGGAAAGAAGGAGGACAGGCTTTCGAAGCTTCTTCCTAAATTTGTATAGAGCATTCAAGAAGATCTCAAGAAGATCAGAAGGGAGATGTGCATAGAATATCCACGAGGGTTTGAATCTAAATCAAAATCTAGAATTTCACATCATGAGTGTAAGCATGCAGCCATACACATTGATGCACAGCGTAGTCACATGCCCAGAATTTCCATGAGAGAGATGGAAGGAGAAGGAATGACTAGGAGGGAAACTCTTAGTGATTTTCTGCAAGAGTATGAGTCTCAAACTCAGAAGTTTAGATACCATGTCACTTTTCTAAAATTCTGCAAGATCAAGGTGAAGAGAAGCAAGTAGCATGATAGGGGTATATTCCTTCTATCTAGTTTTGATGGTTCACCTACATGTTCAGCTAAACCTTGGGTGGAGGAGCTAGACACCTCTTTGCAGCAGCACCAAATTTCTGATGATGAAGCCATCATAGTTGCAGCACTGCATCTTGGAGGTAAGGCCCTTGCATGGCGGATATTTAAGTCCTTTTCTTTGAAATATGAAAACACTTCTTCTTATGCAAGTTTTAATAAGACATTGGTAGAAATTTTTGATGGAAAATTTTTTGCGACACATGTGGAGAAGTTAAACAAACATAAACAAACAAAAACCTTGCATGTGATAGAGAAAACTATAAACTCAGATCCACTTCAGAAACCCATGGAGGATACTGACATCTTGCAGCATACCTTGTTAGAGGCAAAGCCTCTATCTCATATTCCCGAACAAGAGGGCATGGAAAACTCTTTTTCAAGAGAGGATCCATTTCTTGAGAAGTTGCCCATACATGTTGATGAGGAGGAGGGAAACAACATTGTCATGTCTAGAGTTTATCTAGAACCTCATGCAGAGGAAGAGGAAACCATTGCTCCAACTAGGTGGATTCTTGCATCGTTGCAAGAAATTCCCCAGGATCTCACATGTGGAGATCAAGGCACAACTCATGATTTACATGTGCCTTTGATAGGAGGGTGTGAACCTATGGAGATACAAAGAGGAGATAGGGAGGATGACCAGCATCATGTGATGAGGAGCACACACCCCTATCTATTTCATGAGGTTGATGCACCGAAGAGGGAGACTGGATTTTGCAGCGAGAGTAGGGACAAGTCTGTCCATTCATATATGCAGTATACTCTTGATGATGATGTCTCATTGCATGGGGAAATTTCACTAAGGAGACCACCAGATCAACAGATGATGAGGGATGCTTCACATTTTGAGGCACCATTCATTGATTTCAGAGGAGTGGAGACCTTGGGAGGTAATTTTACAATGCTGAGAGTCTTCGGTAGACTCAAGGAGGAGAGAGGCATTCTCTCAACATCATCTTTACCCACTCTCATTTCAGATTCTGCGTTGTGGCATAAGCAGCAGGGGAAGGATAGAAACCTTCCAACTTGCATCTTTAGCATGGGAGATGTCAAAGAGGAGGATAACCATATGAAACATGTTCTTCATGAAAGATCATCAATGCTGTCTCTATGGAGGATACATCCATATTGGAACTCCCAGCTGTTGGTGGAGTATTCCAAGGATCTTTTCACTTGCATGATATTGGATGACCAGTTGCATGAGGAGGGATATTCAGTCAGAGATGGGATCATCTACTACCATGGTAGGATCTTCTTATCTAGAGTTTCCAAGGTCAAGGATAAGTTGCTACAAGTAGCTCATGGAGATTTCCTTTTCAACCACACTTATTCTATGAGGAAATACGACACCATCATGGTGGGGTATTTTTTGGAAGGCTTTGAGGAGGAGATGTATCATCATTTGAGGAGATGCATGGATCATATAGAGATGGAGGAGATACATAATTATTTGAAAGATTTAGCACATCCACCTCTTTCCTCTTTGAGGATGAGAGGAGACTCATCTATGAGCCACTCCATTTTTATGAGCAAAGTATATGGTGAGGGTATTGTTTGTTTGCATACTGATTTGTATAATGTATATATGCATCCCTTAACCATATATGTGCAGGATATTGCTAAAGGAAAGAACATTCTTCCTTCTAGACCTCATGGTCTACTTGAGGCCATGAGCATTATTGATGACCACTCCCTAGGAGGACTTGGGGAGGAGATGTATTATGGAGAACATGCTCACTTTGTACCATACATCATTCACTTTCTCCAAACATATGAGGAGAGTGGGATAGCAAGCAAGTGGTTTAGAAACCACACCTTTTGTCACTCTATTTTGCGGTTGAGGTTCAAACTGTGTTGGTTACATTTGAGGGACCATTTTCCTTCTCCCTTGCTACATATGGAAACAAGTATGGTTCTCATTATGGTTCCTTATGTTTTTGTTTTTCTTGTTTTTATTGGGAGCATGATTGGGGGAATGGCACATTGGTTGGATGTGTCCCTTGGAGGAGAGATCTCCCACATTGTTGGCATTGCATGTTCTAATGGGAGCATGAGAGGTAGTATGGCCACCATATCCAAAATTTATGAGGTGAGCCATGGGATTGATTGGATGCCATATGATGGTGACTTCCAACTCATCACATATGAGGTGATTTGGGGTAGCATGCTTCATAACGTTGGAGGAGAGATACTTGGAGGTCTAGTATTCATCTTGCCACTTGAGGGCAATATTATTGTAGCCCAAGATCAGCATATACTCTACACTTATCCTAAGTGGAGAGGAGGAAAGTGTGGGGTAGGCTATTTTGTCTACCAAAATCATATTTTCAGCCCACCTACATTGCAGGAGCCAAAGGTGGAAGAGTATTTTTAGGAGTTGCCATGTTGGGAGGTAACTCATTTTTTATGGATGATCTCTTGGGGATGGGAGCTTCATATGGGGATGATAGATCACAATTAATATCAGACCTAATTCATCAATAAGGCCCCTCATTTTTATCTTTGCAGTTGCTTGAGGACAAGAAACATTTGGGAGGGGAGGACTGTAATATTCCCACTTTAGCACACAGCTAAATGGGATATTAAATTTTGTTTTTATCACCTAGCAGCTAAATAAATGGGTAAGGAAGCCCATGCATATTAAAAAAATGAATAAATTCCCTCATAATGTGAAATGGGGATAGTCATAAGAGCTGGATTTCACACCCTTATGTGTGAAAGAGGACATTTGCAAGGAGACAAGGTCAAGTTTGACCAAGTCAACAACGCTGGGATAGGAGGTGGAGAACACTTTGAGAGAAAACACAGTATGAGTGGGAAGAGGGTTATTTTGTGAAGGAAACCCTAATGAGTGGGACCCATGGAGGGAGGGCCTTCGCTTGTTTAAAAGGAGGGCAAGGCAGCCATTGTTATTCATGATTTAGATTATTGATTTCATTGTCTGTTTAGACTTTGTGCATTCTCCTGCTGTTTAGCAAAGTTACAGTGCTGCTTAGCACAAGGATTTCATATTTAGGAATCCTTCTCATTTATTGAGAGGCCTCTTGAAGGAGTTTTACTAATTTTCCTCACATCTAGGCTTGAGGCCAAGCACCCTCCTTCAGCTACATCGTTATTTCTGTAGCAGTATAACGTTGTGTTGCAGGGTGTTGCAGTGAGGGTTCACAACACCACTTCCAGTACTTGTTTTTTAGAGGAGGAGGCTGTCTTTCCTTTGAGAGATTATTTGGGAAGCCCTTGGAGAATATTGCAGATCTTGGCACTTGGCCAACACTTTTTCTTGCACCTACAACGCAGTATCCCTCAGTGACTGCGTTATTCTCAGTTGGTATTTGCAGTGAGGGATTGCAGTGATTTTCAGAGGGTGAGATCTTCAGTGTTAGGATCAGCCTTTCACTTGGAGGATCCATTGGAGGATATCTATTTTTCTGATGTAGCATCTTCATCCATCTCCATCCATTTCCAGTTCTTGAGTTGCAGCTGCTACCCTGCAACTCCGGCATTTTGCAGTTTTGCATATTTCAGCCAATCCTTCCAGGATTGTCTTGAAATAGTGTTTGGGAGCATAGATATTCTCTCCCATCATTGTATCAGTCATATATACAAAGATATATGATGTTTTTAATTTCCTGTAGCAGTTCTCTCTCTATGACTGCGCAGTTTTGATCCATAGACATTCTACTATTTAGCAACATTTCACTATTCGCATATGTATTCATGGGAGGCTTGTTTGCCTTGATCATTTGATGTGTATTGCACTTAGTTGATGCTGATATATATAATAGAATGGCTTGATGGTTTCCATACATCTTGGTATGATATTATCACTGTTACTCCATGTTTATGTTCATGTATTGCTGATCTCCAACTTTAGAATATCTTAAGATATTCTCATTGTTGTAGAATTTTCCTATTTTGGGATATTACAAGAGGAGAAGTTATAACCATTTTCTTGTGATATTAGCCATATTCCAGTAGTTCTTCAGTGATAAAATGTTATTCATCCATATATTTGCAGTCTTCACTTTTTTTATCTTTTGTATTTCAAGAAACCCTTTCCGGGTTGTCTTGGGATTGTGCTTGAGAGACGTTCTCCATTTTCAGCACCCTGTGAGCATCATATCAGTAGATCTAATTTTTTCCATTTTGCAGCTGCAATATCCCTTACTAGGACTACGCTGTCATGTGCTCTGACATTTCTATATAGAAGCAAATTCATGTTTTCATTGTATTTGGGCATTGGAGGCTTGTTTTCCTAGTTTGAGTGATTTGTTCCTTAACATATTGTACATTTTTTCTGATGTGATATATAATATAATGAATCTATGATTTTCTCATGTGTTGGTATTGATATTTTCTGTACATTCTAGTTTTATGTTCAATATTTCTTCTTTTCCTAATTTTGAATATTACAGTGGTATCGAAGCATAATCTTGGCTCAAATTGTGGGGAAATACATCTATAGGAATGGATGAAAGGGAGATCCCAAAAATTATTCTCCAGGCATGCAGAACATTGCTAAATATATCAAGGAGATAAGGTTAGAAAGGTAGAAGGAATACCCTAAAGGGTTTCAATATGGAGAAATTTTCGACACTTCACATTTATGGTGTGAGCAATCAACAGTACAATATTCTTCAAAACGATCCACCATGCCCACATTCCTATCAGGAGGAAATGAGGTGGGAGGGAAAAAAATAGAGGAAACTCTTGGTGATTATTTCTTAGAATATGAATCCCAATATCAGAGGTTCAAGGAGCACCTGAACTTCCAAGAATTCTATCAGATCAAGGATAATAGAAGACCCAATAGTCACAATAGAGGTTGAAGGTACATGCAGAGCAATGGTCTACAACATACAATGGGAAAGTTCTTTTTTCCCTCCTTTGATGGGTCACCCAAGTGCACAGCCAAGGCTTAGGTAGAGAAGTTCGATATTTATTTTCAGTTGAACCGAGTTTCAGAGATGGAGGCCATCAAGATAGCAGCGCTGAACTTGGAAGGTGAAGCACATGAGTGGTGGTTTCATGGCCTATCTACACTAGAGCATGCTAGTGTGACTGCTTATGTAGAATTCACCTGGAGATTGGTGGAAAGGTTTGACCCCAAGAACCCAGAAGAAAATTTTGTTGAGCTAATCAAGTTCAAGCAAACAGGAGATCCAAAGAATTACATCTCTGAATTTCTAAAGCTCTCAGTTATGGTATCTAACCTATCTGTATCTAGGAGGGTGTACATGTTTATTGATGGGTTAGTAGAACCATTGCATGGGTTGGTGAAATCCACTAGACCAGCTATGCTCCAAGAGGTTATTGAGAAGGCTAGAGATTTACAACATGCTTTTCCCAAGTCAAAAGCCCCTTTTCAGAAGAAATTATATTCTCAAGCAAAGGATAAAGATGTGAAGTTCCTTTCTCAAAGGAGTAGGATGAAGCAGAAGGTTTGGGGAAGGATACCAATGTTGTAGCATCACGAGAGTTTGCATCACCATCAGGAGGTATGAAGGGAGCATTTTCTCCAACTAGAGGGACTCTTGTAGCTTTGTGAGGAGTTCCCAAATACCTAACATTGAGCATTAGAGGCAATATTCAGGGGCATAGAGTATCAATGTTGATAGATAGTGGGGCTACCCATAACTTTATTGATACTCAATTAGTGTAGAGGAGAGGAATTCACATGGAATATTTTTAGGGCTTCTCAGTTTTGGTTCCAGGAGCTAGAACCATGCAGTGTGCCAAATATTTTCTGGCATTAACGATCACTATTGGGACATGCACATTGACATATCACTTCTTTGTGGTTGATATTCCAAACACCAATGTGATATTGGGTGTTCAATGGTTAATCACCTTGGGGGAGGTTACCACAGATTGGGAAACCTGTGGTGTGAATGGGGTCAATGCATGTACATTGGGTCAAGGTTGACCAAATCAACAGCATTGCCATAGGAGAGAGTGGAGCTATTGTGGCCAGTGCAGTTTTGGAGGAGGAGTGTTTGCATGGAAGTAACATCTTTAATGAGTGGGGCCAAGGGTGAGGAAGCTCACCAAGCATATAAGAAAGGGGATGGCATCCATGGAGAGCATTAATAATACTTTTTATTTTTTTGTCTTATGAATTCTTGAATGCTTCAGTTGTTTAGCAGAGTTTGTTGTATTGTTTAGTACAAGGGTATTTCCAAGCGGGAATCCCACACTCTTCCTCGGGGGACTTTGAGTGCCCACTCAGGATAGGTATTCTGAGCTTCATTTCAACCATCTAGAATTGGACCAAGTAGCTACCTTAAGCCACAACACAGTCTCCTTGAGGAACGACATTATTTTGTAGGGTGTTGTAGTGGAGGGTTGAGAAACCTTGTTTATGAGCTAGTTTCCTAGTGAGGGGAGCAGCCCTTCACCCGAAAATATAGAGAGAATAATTTATAATCATTTTATTGTCATATCAGCCATATTCTAGTAGTTCTCTAGTGATATAGCATTATTCAGCCATAGAGTTGCAGTCTTCACTTTTTTTATCTTTTGTATTTCAAGAAACCCTTTCCGAGTTGTCTTGGGATTGTGCTTGAGAGACTAGTTCTCCATTTTTAGCATCCTGTGAGCATCATATCAGTAGATCTACTTGTTTCCATTTTCTAGCTGCAGTAAAACTCAATGGGACTACTCTTTCATATACTTTGAGATTTCTGTATAGCAGCATCAATCATGGTTTTAGTGTATTTGGGCATTGGAGGCTTGTTTGCCTAGTTTGAGTGATTTTTTCCTCAACATATTGTACATTTTTTCTATTGTGATACATAATATAATGGATCTATGATTTTATCATGTGTTGGTATTGATATTTTTTTTACATTCCAGTTTTATGTTCAATATTGCTTCTTTTCCTAATTTGGAATATTACATCCTAGCTATCCTCCTAACGTGGAAAGGAAAAAATAAAAAACAAACCAAAGAGAAATCCTAGATAGGGGGACAAAAATCAACAATACCCTCCATAGTCTTGGCTGGAGGAAACTCCAACCAAAATCAAAACCAGGATCCAAACAACTCCAAAGGGCAGAACAAGAGGGTGAATCTTCGGACCAACCACTTTTTTGCAATATGTGGTGAATACGGCCATTACACTCACCACTATCCCAATCTCCCTGAGTTGAAGAAGCTCCAAGATAACCATGGACAAGGGGGATATACACAGCAGATAGATGTCATGTAGGAGCCCTTCCCCCATCAAGCGACGGTTAGCACCCAACAACAGAAAACAACTCCCGATGATTTCAGAAAAAAACATCCATGAAATCTACATGACTGGCGAAGAAATTTTTTTCAGACATGAAACCAAAATTACGATACCACACCAGACACCAATTTGTGAGGGGATAGCACGAGTGCACCAACAACACCATTGAACATATTGAATATATCTATTGAAACTTTTCCAAAGATGGCTAAGGGACCAACTAGGTGAGAAGGAAACCATTCCAAAGTGGCCCATAGCTATAGCATTATGGATGATTTAGCCCAATATCTTGCCGCCATGTTAGCTTTAGAGGTATTACAATAATTCCCAAAGAAAGGGAAAGCATCACTTTCCACATTAGGCACCATTGACCGTGCCGATTCGTGCCTAATGGCTTTCGATTTAGATAAAGCCACACCTAGGCTTCCTTTGATGGTTTCCTTCCAGATACCGGTGTCAGTTTTAAACATCACCATTCGTCGATGTATCATTAACGAGGTTTCATCCACATGCATCATTTCAAAGAACATCTAGCATAAGTTAGGGTCTCCTAAACTAAATCTATCAGACATCACAATCAGAGCATACGACAGGCACCCATCAACTCCCGTCAGTCTCTTCCAAAATTTCCCAGTCTTCTTAGCTGGAAAGACATTCCTTATATACATTGAAGTCTTGGATGATCAAATAAATTACAATATACTCCTTAGCCAAAGTTATATATATGCCATGTCAGCCATATCCCCTCTGTCTTCTGAACTATGATGTTCCCCCATGAAGATCACATCATTACTATCGACCAATTGACATCCCATGACAAGCGATCCCTAAAAAATATTGATGTCATTCTACCTTATGTAGACACATCTTCCAGCACACTTACACGGTACAAGAATATGGCCCCGGCCAGTTCAAACTATCATCCATCCTTGGGTCATTTCTAGGAGATCCCCCAATTATACCATAATCATCATCTGATATCACAGAGGATCTGGTGTGCATGATGTCCACATCAAGCACTAAAGCCAGCCAAGAGACGAATACAAGTAGTAACAACAATGAATCCTCAGCCACAACAGCCTCTCTATCCTATGCCTCCTCCCAAACTCCTTTCCTCTATCCCCTAGCTGGTTTTTTGTCACAAAAGTTCTTGGCCACTGCGGTGTTACCAAACGTATCATTTTCAATTCTAGTTTGGTACCTAGTCCCACCTACCGTGACTGGAGCCATGCACATCACCTCTACAGGATTAATCCCCCTTAGTCCTGAAGAAGCCCCATCCGTTTAGGAGACTTTCAAAAACATGCATGTGAAGGAAATTCCCATCACAAACTCGATGGTTATGACCAAAAACACTAGCAAAAGAGGGAAGAAGGTATAGAATCTCACCATGCAATGAGAATTACAACCTTGTGCCATATGCAACATAGTAGGACACCCTACCCACATCTGCCCAGAGCTAGATGATTTAAAACAACTCCTTAGCTCTGCAGTAAATATTGCGGCAACAAGTTCTAGGTGAAAAGGAACCAGCTGCCAAAAATCAAGGTAAGGAATTTCGTACCAATCACGCATGCTCTATTTGTGGCCATTATGGGAACTACACTCATAATTTCCCAAAAATTCCATGATATAGGGACGGCCTACATGCCATCGATAAATCTTATCAAGAGGATCCCTCCATCCAGTCAACTGGAGATGAACCTCACATCATTTTATACCTACAGGAAGAACGAAAATCACCTGAAATACTCCCATTCATCTTCCCCCAGCCCCCTATCATACATTGCGCACTGTGCGATGAATGTGACCACTTCATCGGTGAGTACGTAGCCCTGGAGCTCATCCAAAGGTGGTATCCAGTAGAATGGGTATACTATGTTGGTTTGCGGGCATCAAAATTTGCATGTCCGATATGTTCCGGCAACCACACTTTAGAACACTGCAATTACACCCCTCGGTTTCGCTTACCACTGACTAGTTTATGCACAACCATAGTTTGCCTCTCCCTAGAAGACGAATCTGGCACATAATCCATGGATAGCGCAATGCCTCAAGAGGATGTGATGAGTAGATCCATCCTCTTCCTGTCAGTTGAAAAGCGGCCAGTAGGGGAACCCTTAGTCACCCCCAACCACCCTCCACGGAGAATACCAACATTTGCGTTATGTAACACACGCAATCATGTGGTCGCCACTTGCCCTGAATTAGAAGCACTACGTTGCTGGTACCCAATCACGTCATCAAATGAACAGGATGGGAACCCCCATGTGAGGCTAATCTGAAATGACTGTATTAGTTTTGTTGTGCTAAGTGTCTTTTTAGTTTATAAACATGTGCATATTCAGTTCATTAGTTTGCATAGGGATTGAGGTATTTTTCCATGAATTGTAGATGATTTTTAGTGAATTAGAAGAATAAAAAAAGCATAAATAACACTGAATAGAAGTGTAAAACAGAGAAATAAGTCACCACATGAAATTTACACAACAGGCATGATGAAGCAGATCACCCATCCTAGGCTACATCTGTTGGTCTAGCTCTCAATGGCATGTCCATGTTTCATTATGCTCAAAATTTTTCTATTAAATGTAGTTACAGTGCTACAATGGTTGTTTTCTCTGCACCAATGGCTCCAGAATGCTCCAATTAGTAAAAAAATGACTCTTCATTCACTTAGAATGGGCAAAAATTGAGTCTCTTACTCTTTTTCCCAGTTTCACCTAGAAAAGCTCCACTAAAAGTGGATAACTCCACTTATGTAGAGTTAAAATAGCCAATTCTTCCAACTAAGGTGCGCCCTTGAAATACTCCACCGAAATGACCATTTTCATTTAGTGTTAGCAGTTGTGATGACCACATGCCAACCCCAAACCCATGATTAACAATATTTGTTAGCGGAACCGTTGGGTGGAACCCACACAAATAACTGTGGTCTACAGTCGGAACTCCGGTTGAATTGTGGTGAGCAGACTGTGGGAAAGTGGTTATGTTAAAACATTGCAATGTGATATATATGTTGGAATTGCTGGCAGGTTGGGACCGTCAGTAGTTCCCAACCCCCATTACAATTTATAACAAACAATAAATTTAACTCGTGACCTTAAAGGTTAAGATCTACTGCAAAGTATAGACGGTAAGACATGCACATGCCAAGCAGGAGGTCCAGGGGTCGATTCCTGTGGCCTCCAACCAAATTTTACAGTGCAGTTTCAGGGACACGTGGTGGTCTCAGGGCCAGCCATGTGGCGCCCTATAATTGGCCCTTCAAACCCCGTACATCGAATAAAACAATGACACTTTTCAACCTACAATTGTTTCTAAGGAAGGAATATTCCTCAAAATATTCCCTTTTGCTGACTGTGCATCCCAGTCAAACTTGGTCAAACTGTCAAAAATTTAACTTTTTGGCATTTTGATCAAAATGCGATATCCTCCTCATATGACATCGGTTTTTCAAACCATTCATAGTGCCAGAATCAGGAAGACGAGATATATGCAACCATTCTAGTTTCAACCCAATCTTGTAGCTTTGAATTTTGAGCAAAAATTATGAACTCCTGATCATTCCTCCCTATTTGGAAGCTTTTGGACCCCAAAAGACTTGATTACCTATTCATTAGATGAGGGTACAACTCCCTCACCTTTCCAACCTCCATCCATTTTTCCTTGCTTGGTTTAGTGCCTTTGAGCCCAACTCGAAGGTAGTCAACACTTCCCCTCTTGGATGCTCTTGTCCTCATGTCAAGAATTGTATCTTCCTTTAGCTCATTTGTAAATTCTGGTGAGAAATATTAAATAGAAGGTAGCTAAACATTGCTTCCTTGATCATCAATAAAAGGTGGCTCATACAAGTGTAAGTTTTCAACATTAACAACTGAATACATTTTCATATAAGAAGGCAAGTCAAGTTGGAATGCATTATTACCAACTTGTTTTATGATCTTTAAAGGACCATAGCGAATGGGTTTGAGCTTTTTACCTTCCTATTGAATCCTTTATTTGCTAATGTGCAACCATACCTCATCTCCCTCTTGAATCTTGTGATCAACCCGATGTTTTCCATGCCTCTCTTTGTATTTTCTTTGACTTTTCTCAACTTGTTCTTGAACTTGTTGATGTATAATCTGAATTTTATCAAAGAAATTTCGAGCCTTATCAATGTCACTATGGCCATCAATTGAAACATCCTTCACAAAGATGAAGTCTAATGGCGATTTTTTGAAATACTAAAAGCATACTTCAAAAGGTGAGGTTTGTGTTGAAGAGTGCTTCGCCCGTTTGTAAGCATGATGAATGTAATGCAGTTGTTCATCCCACAACTTAGGATGTTTGCTACAATATCCTCTCAATAGATGCACAAATTTTCTGTTCACCACCTCGGTTTTTCCATCTGTTTGGGGATGAAAAGAGGTACTCTTTTTCAACTTTGTGTCCATAATTCTCCATAGATTTGACCAAAAATTCTTAATGAATATGGAATCCCTGTCACTAACAATAGAAGTTTGCAATCCAAAATGAACCCAAACATGTTGAAAATAAAGTTCAACAGTTTGTTCAGCAGTAATGTTTTTCTTACATAGCATAAGTATACACATTTTACTAAATCTATCCACAACTACATGAAGATAATCATGCTACTTTATTGACATAGGTAGACCTCCAACAAAGTCCATGGAGACACTCTCCCATGACCTTGATGGTACCGGTAGTGGCGTGTAAAATCCAAGCTTCCTATTACTAGGCTTACTTTTTTCACACATAGAATAACCTCTTATAAAATTTTACATACTATCTATCATGCAAGGCCAATAGCGATACCTCTGTAGATGCGCCACTATTTTTCTTACCCCAAAGTTTCTAGAAATAAGAGATGAATGAGATTCTCTCATGACAATTAGCCTCTATCCTTGTGGAATACATAGCTTGCCCAAATGAAACAACAAATTTTTATGCATGTGATAATATTTTTCTTCAACTTGATTCCATTCAGTCAAACTAGCATACACATCTTGGAAATCAATGTCATGTGCATATTGTTCTATGTAACTCTCATGTACAACAGAATAATTTTTGAGTAAAGTAGAAGCACTAATGATTGGCCTTGAAAGCATATCTGCAAACTTATTGAAAATACCTTTCTTGTACCTTATAACCAAGTGAAATTTTGAAGAAATCCCATCCACCCGAAATGTCTTGATTGCTGCAATTTTGTTTGCGACCACAAGTACTGTAATGGTTGGTGATTGGTGTGCACAATAGTCTCTTTACCCATCAAGTAGTGTTTCAACATCTTGACTCTTTATACCAACGCATATAGTTCTTTGTCATATGTAGGATAATTAATCACAACACCATTAAAAGTTTCATAATGAAAAGTGATAGGCTTACCATGCTGCAAAAGTACTGCGCCCATGGCATAATCACTAGAATTAGTTTGAATCTCGAATGATTGTCTCAAATTTGCTAATGCAAGGACTGGAGCTGAACTCATCTTGTCTTTTAAAGCTTTGAAAGATTTTTGTTGTTTTCCTCCCCATTGGAAGCCTTTCTTCACACTTTTCACTGCATGCATAGGAGTTGTGATGGAAGAAAACTTAGCAATAAACTTTCTCCAATATTGAGCCACACTTAAGAATCTTCTTACCTCGGTTACTATTTTAGGTCTGGACCAATTCATATTGGCTTCCACTTTAGAATGATCAATACTCAATTCTCCTCCTCCTACAATATGTCCCAAATAGACCAAAGAATTATTTCCAAACTCACACTTTGACATCTTAAGAGACAATTTCTCTTTCTTCAAAATATCAAGCACTCTATTCACATGCAAGACATGATCTTCTCTTGTTTTGCTGAAAATAAATATGTCATCTAAGTACACAATCACAAAGTCATCAAGGAATGGACACAAAACATTAGCCATAAAATGCATGAAAGTTTTTGGTGCATTACAAAAACCAAATGGCATAACTAGCCACTCAAAGAGTCATTGTTTGGTTTTGAATGTAGTTTTCCATATATCACTTTCTACAATTCTTACCTGATGATATCCACTTCGTAAATCTGACTTAGTGAAAAAATTTTCTTCTTTTAGCTGATCAAGAAAATCATCTATTCTTGGGAGTGGGTAATGATTTTTTACCGTAATCTTGTTCAAAGCTCGAAAATCTACTTGTTAGTATCAATATTTGCATACTTCCACCAGGGATCAAAACAAATTTTTCATGTGCATCTTAGGTGTCCCACTCTAAATAAATTTTCAATCATTCCATTAGGTCATGATATAAAAATTTTCCGCTGGTGGTTTTCCTTTTCAATAAAACTTCACTCTCCCTCAAATATTCACATTGCTAACTCATTCTCGTGTCTCATTGACATAACAACACCTATGAAAATTCTCTTTTCACCAGGAACTCTTTTAAATCAAATCTCATTTATGAAATTTAGGTCTAAAGAAGTCCCATTAGGTCATTATATTTTTTATTTTTCAAGGTCAATCCTACATTTCAGATGAGGTCAGAAAATATATGAGAGTGTCTAAATAAGAAATTTTGTTTTCCTATGTAGAAGATCATCATGATGTAATTATCATATTTTCAAAATTGTAATTTTTTGAGTTTAATGACTTTTATATCAAAATGCCATTTTGATATAAAATTCAATATGTAATTTATTTATATTTTGTCAAATGTAATTTTATGAATCTAATATGTAATAAATTCATCCCAAGCTATAAATGCAATCATTTCTGGCCTAAATGGAGCAAAAAAATCCAAACTCCATGACTTGATCAAACTGCAAAATGCCAAAAAGTTAGAAAGTTAAAGAGTATCAGTGCTAAAGTCCAAAGGGAAAAGTGAACATAGGGAAAGTGGGTTATTCAAACTAAAATTACAACCCTAAAGATATAAAGCTTTTAAAAATCTTCAAACAAATCATTGGCCTCTATTCATCCATCAGGAGTTTCCAGCAGAGGAGAAAATTTCAGAGTTTTTGAGCATTTTGATAAAATTTCATTGGTCATTGCGCGTTTTCCCTAGGCGCTGCACATTTTCCTGGACGTTTTGAGTTCAGCCCAGGTGCTTCGCTTTTGACCGATCATCCGTAGAGCAAAAAACACTGGTAGCTACGTGTTTAGCTCTGAACGTTGCACATTCCTTCAGGACGTTGCACGTTCCTTCAGGATGTTGCACGTTTGAACGAAGAGGGTTTCTTAAGGTTCTATCACTCCCAGCAAGCTCATTTTTTTTCACATACTTCTTCATAGCTCCTTCAAATAGTAATTTAACCCTATCAAGCCTTCTCACTGAAATGTCTCATGATTTAATGCAAATTTTAAGTTTTTATTCCTATGAAACCCTTTTTTCATTTCCTTTTTCCATTTTCATTCATATTTCCCTTACTCATGTCCCTACACATATCAATTATAAAAGCTATAAGAAACTAGGGTTTTCTTAGGCCTAGGTTATCATTTAAATTTTCACTTCCTCCATTTTTCACAACTTCTCTTATCAAAATCCACATTCCATTCATCTCATTCCATTTACCCTAGGGTTTCCAAAGCCTTCAAGTCCACAATGTCTGAAGAAGAAAACATAAATGTCAGTGAGGAACAAAAACCAAAGAAAAAGACATATAAGAAAGGAGGGGAAATCATTAGATATGAACCAGAAAACACAGAAGAACTCATGGCTTCTCCACTTACTGTGTCACGTTTTAAACATGTTGGTTGCTTTGAATTTTGTGAGAAGGTGAAAAAGTTCCAATATCACCCTATGTTAACAAGGCTATTCATCTCAGGTCTTCATGATAGGCAGGTAACTCATGCTGGGGTTACTTTTACCATGTTTACTAATTCCATTGCAGCTGCTACAGGGATCCTTAATGTGGGAGACAAATGGTTTAAATAGGGAAACCTTGATCATAGCTACAATGAACCATATCGTAAACGTAGATACAAGGATGAAAAAATGACCATTTTCCCTTTCTCTCATCTTCTTGACCGATATGTCCCTATGATGAAAATCATCATGAAATACTTCACCTGTGACGAGAGGTTTTCTCAACTCTATTCATATCATATCTAGCTTCTTATGCATTTCACTAGAGTCAGAATGCTTCACATACCCTATTTCCTCTCCTGCAGCATTTACAATATGGCATACATTGCACAAAACAGGGATTATAATCATCAAATGCAGAGTCTCTTTCACCACTCGCTTATCAAAATGATATTCATGCATGATCTTGAGCAAAATAAAATTCCATGGGACACATTCATAGCAAATGAAATTTTCTCTTCCCCACCTAGTCAGCATGATCAGAATATCCCCTCATCATCTCTTCCTCCCATATCCACTCCTCCATATTAGCCTGCTGCTCATACATCATCCCCAAGTCAGTTTCATTCACCTCATGTTGATCCTTCTTCTTCACCTTTCTATAACCGTTCATCATTATCACATCATGATTCTGAATGATCAAGCAGTGAGGAGGATATTGAGGCAACTTGGGATAATTTTATTGATGTTGAGCCATTTCCCAATACTTATCAGAGAGGCTACAAGTATGTGTTTGCTTCACTTGGAGTGAAAGGGGCCATGCCTTCTTCATCAACAAAAAAGGTGGACAAAGTCAAGGAAAAGGCTAAAGAGCCAATCATTGATGATGAGGAGGACAAACATGAAACACAACATGAATTTCAGCTGATTGACCTAGGTGAAGAAGATGAGGACAAAATCACCATTGCAAAAATCAAAGGCAAAGAAGAAAATATTGGTGAAATTCAAGCTAATCTTGAGAGAGAAAAATATGTGATTGACTTTCTTGAGCAAGAATATTAGCAGCTAAAAACTAAGCAAATCATCAATGAGGTAAAGACCATCAAAGCAAAAAGAGAGGCAGAAAAGACTAAGGCCTTGCTTGAGGAGACCTTAGAAATATTTTGTGAAACTAATGTTGAGGAGGATCAGCCTCCAATACAAAAACCAAATACTATAGGGCTGAAGAGAGCTTTAGCTCGGGAAAGACATAGAGAAACTGAGTTGGCAAAGCAGCTCACACCAAGTGAGCTGCTTGCCCTAGAGATTATAAAAGACAGAGAATCATGGATTGATAGACCCAATCTACATTTGGAGAGGTTACTAGAGAGGTCCAACAAGGGAAATAGTCAAACTTCATGCACGGAAATAGAAAATTGCATTGGCCAAGCTTAAAAGAGCCAATGCTAAAATTGAAAGTTTGACTAAGAAAGGGGAGAAAGAGAGGTTAGATATACTTGCTGAGGTGTCTCTTCATGCCTCAAAGCACTTGATAAGCAAGAAAACTCACAAATTTTGGTAATTTTTGGCACATTTTTCACTTTTAGTCATTTATGTGTTTTTCAATATATTTGCATGCAGAAATTTTACCAAAGCCGCATCGACCTGGATGTTGCGCTATTTTTGGGGACCTCTAAATGAAAAATGGCCACCACCAGTAGGTTCGTAATGATTATGAAATAAACGCTAGCAAGTTTTAGAATATTTTTAGGAGAACTGGTCCCTCAAACATGTAAAATACCACCTAAAAATCATGTTTCTTCCTCCTTTTTGACTTGGTCACTGCACGTTTACTAGTCCTTGGAGATTGGATTTTTGACAGGGAAAATCAAAACCATTTTAAAACATGAAGATATATCTAGAAACTATACTTAGATATATTTCCAATGAGTTATCATGAGCTCAATTTTGACACTAGGAAGGCACTCAAAACCAGCTTGCAAAACAAGCTATGTTTCCTGCTTGGATGTTGTGCGTTTGCCAGAAAATTGCAAATTTTTACAATCTTCAACAGACCTTCTCCGGTTTGAATTTTCACTTTGGGAAATGTAATTTTAATAATGTAAATGTTAAATATTAATGTAAAATTCATGTTTTATTTTTATCTAAGGTATATACATTAGGTAAGTCATCATTTGATGTCAAATGAATCAATTTCCTCTCTTTTAAAGGCATGTTGTTGGGTCTTCCTAGTCTTCAGATTATTGTTCAGCATTTGGTGGAAACTAATCCTCATCTCATCGATTTGACTCCTTGAGGCTATGGAGAGTGGTTTTGAGGTATATATCATGTATCTTCTCAGTCATTTGTAAGGGTTGGACTCAGTTGGATGTTTTTTTTTTGAAGAGACACACTTTGTATCAGTTCTGAGCAGAAATATTAATCAAATTTGCAGCTATTTTTATGGGATCCATGTGGTATGGTGTTTAGTTTTATTTTCTCCTTTTGTGCTCAGTTTTTAGAATTATTTTTTTATTTCATCCATCATTTCATTTCTATTAAGTGAATTTTTTCAAGTTTGATGAACAAAATCCATAATTTCTATGCTCTGTTTTGGGTAAATATTCACAGTCTATAATTTCTTCAGTTTAGAAAGAAACCATGATTTCACCATGCTCTCTCTAGCTCCTCATCTATCTTGATCATCCCAGCCATTGAAATCCTAAAGTGCTAAATCACTATACCTACCTTGCCCCATAGAACACCCTGCAAATTTTGACCTAATTTCCCTTGCCCTGATTGTTTTTCTTCTTTTAATACAGCACAACCCTATACAATCAAAATAAAAAAATCCTTAGATACTTACCTAGCCTAATATCTTCTTTCCTCAGTCATCTTGGCTATGATTTTAGTGGAGAGAGCCCTCTCCTTGCCTAGTTGGGCTAGCTACTTTGCTAAGTGTGGTTTGTGGTTACCTCGGAATTGCCTTCTTCAGTGTGAGGTTCAATCCGAGTGATAACATTTTGGTGACTCCATTGGGGAGAAAAATTAAGATTAGATCAACCCCAACAATTTTTCATTGAAATTATTAAACTTGTGGATGATAAGTTTAGAGTTTATTCAAAGGCTGCATTGAAAGCTGTAAAGTGAAATTTGGTTTTCGAAATTGGACATACTGGCTTCTCGAAGATACACTAGATCCAATCCCAATCTGAATCTTCCCACCATTGTTAGTGATCCTCAAAACATAGGAAGAAAATCCAAAACTGTTGTGGATACATCTAGTTTAGCCGGAAATCAATCAGAGAAAATTTCTATTCCTAGAGCTAATTCATTCCATGGAAAGTTAGAAAACATGCAAGATATTGAATTTGATATAAATTTTGAACAAAGATTATTCCAGAGAAAATTTTTGAGTTGGGTTGATGAAACAGTTGTTGATTCCTCTATTTCCTTTCACAGTCTTGTTGAAGATCTGTTTTCACATTCACATTCAGGGTCACAAATCTTACAAGTTCTTAATGATCTGCAGAAATTTTCTTCACAAATAAATTCTTGGGTAATAAACAGACCTCATATCCCAGCTTCTTCTACCATCACTTCATCTACTGTTCACACTACTCAATCAATGACCAATCCTCCCTTGATTACATCAAGCATCTAAATCCCTATTATAAATCCTCCACCTCCAATCATCATGGTTGAAATATATGCTCCCCTTGTTCTCCCTCAGAACCCGGGTGCTATGCCCTAATATTACCAAACCAAAATCCCTTTGTTCAAAAATACTCAGCCTATGATAGCCCAAGATCACATAGATAATATGAATGACTTATTTGATCTTCATGAAATTGATATCAAGGATGTGAAGATGAGGTTGTTTGCACAAAGTCTGGGAGGGGAAGTAAGAAAATGGTTCAGAGCTCTACCAGCAGCCACTATTGACACTTTAGAAGTTTTGCATTGACAATTTGTAGAAAGATGGGAAGAAAATAAAAATACCCTTCAAATTCTATCTGAATATGAGAACATAAAAAGAAATGTTTGTGAGTCTGTGAAAGATTATTTTGTGAGATTTAATGCAGTGTACAATGCTCTTCCTGCATATCAAACCATCGGAAGGTTTGGATTTAGTCAAATTTCTGGATGGATTTGATATAGATATGGCATATCCGCTACGTGGATGCAATCCTACAACTTTAGCAGATATGCAAAAGAATGATGTAAGTGTGGAAGCGAATTTGCTAGCCAAAAGAGAAAGGATGAGATCTGAAAAGAGAGTGGCCTTCAAGGAGGAGACATCTATTTCTGATGCTAAAATGGATTAATTACTTCGAACTATGGAAAGAATGGTTGATCGATTTTCTATCTCAGATAGACCTGAAACATAGACCTGGAACCCAAATTTCAGAGGGCAGCAACAGCCTCGGTTTAGAATCAAGCAAAGAGAGCAGAAAGCACCCAACCAAACATTACAACAACAGCAGATTCAAACCCCGTTGTAGCAGAATTATGTTCAAGGAGTGGAAGAGGAAGAATATGAATATCCGGTGGTTGAAACAAATCATTTCTTTACAGCATATGGTCTTCCCATGTTTCTGACTGAAGATGAAGATTATACTAAAAATTTGAATATTCCAAATTGTTAGTATGAATCCTTTGTCGAAGTGTACGAAAAAGGACCACTTTAGATACGCATAACTAATAGCCCTAACAACAAAAGTGGCTGCCAATATCTTCAGATCTGCGGTTAGTTAGACAAGAAAAGAGCTGCAAAATACCAGATCTATGCATGGAAAGACATTAAGCAGTAAAAACAAGAGTTTACTCCATATACCAATAGACAAGACAAGAACAATTTTTGAAAGAATTTTTGTATTAATGGGGCACCTGTGAGGAAAACTAGAAGGAGTATCCAATTCCCCTCAGTGGGATGGGTTCTTGGAAGTCCTCAGCACTTCAGATCTAATATTTCTCTCTCTAGTTGATGCAGAAAACCCAATGCAAAGAGTAGAGCTCAATGGGAGCAAATGATGGAGATATGTGACCAAGTGTATAGATCCAGAGTGATCTAATAGGCAACAAAAGGTGAAGAGTGATGGGAAAAACCCTCCTATTTATAACAAAATATTGGGTCATTCTAGATCTTGGTGCATGGGTTAACCAAATCTAGATCCACTTTTTATGGAATATTTTATTATATTTGTTGGAGGGAAAAGGTATTTGACTTGGGTCAAATCCCTTAATTTGTCAAAAATAAATAAATAAATTATTTATTTATCCTTTTAAGGAAGCGGTTAGAAGATAATCAAATAAATAATGATTTATTTAATTATTTAAGGAATTGGTTGAAAGATAATTAAATAAATAGTGATTTATTTAATTATTTGTGGGTGATTTGGTCATATTTAACAAGGAATATCATCTAAATAAGGTTTAAATGATTATTCCTAGAAAATGATAAGATAAATAAAGGTTTATCTAATTAATTTCTTTGATTTTGGGTTAAACATGACTGGGAATAATAATTAAATTATGGTTTAATTAATTATTCCATGAGGAAAATCAAACAAATATGGTTTTGTTTAATATTTCCTTTTGGGGTTTCCTGTTTTAACATAGTGAAAGCAGTTTTACTTAGGGTAAAACTGGTCTTACATGGTGTACTTGGGTCCATCTAATGATAATAGTTTAGATGACCAAAAAATGGTGTAACAGATTGCCCCCCAGCGTGCGAGTGTCATGAGAAAATCGTATGACCGAAGTACATTGTAAGAACACAATCACTAGACATCAAAAGGGATGTCAGAGAGAGAAATGTAAGGTAGATAGTGTGCTGAAGGACTAGACCCTGAGGAGACGAGACTTGCAGGTGCAACAAGTCTCTTTTTATGAGAGGGTACCTGTGCTGAAGGCGGCGGGGGAGGCATACCTATGCCCGCCGAGACAAAGTACAAAAGAATAGTGTGTCTAGTAAACAAGGGACCGAACCATAAAGTACAGCTGGCATAATCATGAGCCGGATAAAAATACAATGAAGAATCCCATATACATGCTGTGCCTGGGATAACAGCCAGGACTTGTACAATAATATCTGAGTACATGAGATACAAATACAACCCAAATGCCCCCTGTAAATGGGGAAGGGCTCACAAAATCTGACTGATACATGCAAGTCGAAGAGGCGCTGCAAGTGGCTACGGCCAACATCATCAAATATCTGGAGCTGCATCGAAGGCTGCAAAGAAGAGGTCATCCGGGCATGTGGGGGGCTACCTGCAGGGCCACCCCCTCCTGATGGTTGAGACATCTCACACACACCAGGGAATCATCAAGAGCTGTTGCTGGATCACTGGACCATCAAGTATACGAATCTCGATCATGCTAAAAGGAGCTGGGGAAACAATCAAGTCAAAGGGAAATGAGAGATCCCTTTGCCTGATCCGAGGCACCGAACAAGAGTGGAAGCTGGAACCAAGGTACACCGCCCTCTAGACCTGGCTTCTAGAATGAATGAGCTGATGTCGACAGAAGGAGGTCCGCCATAGGTGAGGCAATGAGAGACCTTCAACTAAGGCACGAGAGAAAAGAGTAGAGCGACGGACAGACTGACACTAATGATGATAGTGAAGTGGAAAGGACTGAGTAGCTAATGGATGACTTCCCTTGTTAGAGCATAAAGGGCATGAATGACATGGCAGCGACTGACACAATATCAAATGGGACAGGGGACAGTGGAATTGGAGGTCATAATGTGCGACACAAGAGAGAGACCAAACAATGAAGGATGGAGGGCTATGTGGGGTACAAAGGGACTTGGTATAGACTCCATGGAGGGAATGATGACTCAACTTGGATGCTCTAAACAAGGGCAACTCGATGGTGCTGCCACACAGTACAGGCCCCAATGGGGGGACCGTGGAAACATGAGTTCATGATGGGAACTCATGACGAAAATCGACACGAACAAGGACAAGTAAGGAGGCAAGATGGTGCCCCAAGTACAAGTGTCGTAAGTGAGGAAATTCGATTTAAAGCGGTTATGGAGGGGCCCTTCTTGGATGAAAATGGGTCCGTGTGAAGCAGCAAATTATAAACATGAAAAAACAAATGCTGGCTATCTAAAAGAAAATAAAACATGCATTTCAGAAGGCAAATGCTAAGGGTAATATTTCTTAAGATAGAGTGCATTGCGAGGATTAGGAAGGGGATGGCCTTTGAAATCCTCTAAGAGGTATGCCCCCTTACCGAGATCCTTACTAATGATGTAAGGGCCCAGCCATAATGAGTCAAACTTCCCATGACCAAGGACATCATGGGCCTGGTCATATACTAGAACAAGGTCGCCTTCGTGGAAAGTGCGAGGTTGGACTTTTCGGTCATACTGAGCTTTGGTGCACTTTTTGGCTGCTTCCATGGTTTGCAAGGCGACACGACGGTCTTCAGAAGCGCGCTCGAGCATGATAAGTCGTTGTTCTAGAGGTTGGGTATTAGGGAGAAGTTCAACGGCCAGATGTAGGGAAGGAATTTCACACTCGATCGGTAAGACTGCCTCCTCTCCAAAAACTAGGTGGAAAGGAGTAAACCCGGTGGCGGTTTTAATAGAAGTTCGATAGGCCCACAAAGCAGGGAAGAGCATGAGATGCCAGTTGGTTTTGTGCTTATTCACCGTTCGTTGAAGCATAGTTTTGAGGATTTTGTTGACTGCTTCAACTTGGCCATTACCTTGGGGGTAATAGGAGGAGGAATATTGGTGCTCAAAACCCAACAGTGAGGATAGCTCACGCCATATCTCATCTTCAAAATTTTTGCCATGGTCAGAGACCAGCTGTTTGGGAACCCCGAATCGAGCTATAACATGGTTAAAGAAAAAGAGGGCCGCGGTAGCTGCCGTGTTGTTGAAAGTTGGCATGGCCTCAGCCCATTTGGTGAAATAGTCGACTGCCATGATGATATACTTATGGTTACCAGCGGATGGCGGGCGACACTCCATAAAGTCGATGGCCCATTTACAGAAGGTGTCGGTTGAGACGACCGGATGGAGGGGAGCTGGTGGAGCTCGCGCCTTAGGGGCAAAATGTTGGCAACTGGGACAGTGTTTGACTGCCTCAATGCAATCACTAAAGAGAGAAGGCCAAAAATACCCAGCGCGCATAACTTTCTGGGCAGTAGCAAGACCGGAGAGGTGGCCACCGCAAGCGCCACTATGGCAGGCATTAAGGACCTGTTCAGCTTCAGCGTGTGTGAGGCAATGAAGAAGGACGGTATCAACCCCGCAACGATATAGATCGTCACCGATAAGGAGGTATCAGGGGGCTTGGTGTTGGATGCGTTGGCGAGCCTCACGATCAAGGTGAAGGGCGAACTTTTGGGTTCGCAAGTAAGTAAGAATGTCGCCATACCATGGGTCGTCGGCAGTAATGGCAAATAAGTGTTCATCAGGAAATTCATCATTAACTGGGGTGTCTTGCGCTCCGGTAGGTAATTCAGAAATGAGTTCAACGAGGGCTAAGCCTTTCTTACTCTTTGGTGTGACGAATTCGAGGTCGAATTCTTGAAGAATAACGACCCAACGGGCATATTTCCCAGTGAGGATACAACGACTCAATAGGAAAGCCAAGGGGTTGGAATTAGTCACAACCTTGGTGGAGCGCATAAGGATATAATGACGAAGTTTTTGGACTGAGAACACTACAGCCAGTGCTAATTTTTCGTCAAGTGAGTAGGAAACAGGGGGTCCTACAAGGTTCTTACTGACGTAGTAGATCACATGCTCAATACCATTGTCATCTTCCTAGATAAGGACTCCAGCGACTGAATAGGTGGAAGCGGAGATATACAGAATGAAATCCCGATCAAAGTCGGGAGGGCGGATCAAGGGAGCGGATGTGAGAGCCTGCTTGAGGGCATCGAAAGACTCGTGAGCATGGGAATCCCAAACAAAAGGGATAGAAGATCGGAGGAGTCTAAGGAACCCATGTGCAGTGGTGGTGTAGTCAGGGACGAACCGTCGAAGAAAATTAGCTTTGCCTTGGAGACTTTGGAGCTGGCGGAGGGTACGTGGAATGGGAAGTTCAAGAATGGCTTGAACTTTCAAAGGGTCAAGAGTGATACCATCCTTAGACACGATGAAGCCTAAGAGACGGCCGGTAGGGACACAAAAGACGCATTTCAACGGGTTAAGGCGGATATTATACTTGCGACATCGGAGAAAATTGTACGCAGATCGTGGAGGTGCTACGCCCGATGTTTAGAACGCGCAGTGAGGTCGTCTAAATAAGCAAGGATAATGTGAGCTAAGTCATGAAAACAATAAGACATGGCCCGTTGAAAAGTGGCGCCGACGTTTTTGAGGCCGAACGGCATGACCCGGTAAGAAAAAGTTCCTCACGGACTAATGAACGCGGTTTTAAGTTGATCGGCAGGACAGATAGCAATTTGGTTGTATCCGGAGAAACCATCCATAAAGGATAGAACCTCATGCCCCGCACACTCGTCGATGATTTGGTCAATGAACGGTGTGGGGAAGTTGTCTTTGGGACAAGCTTGGTTCAAGTCGCGAAAGTCTGTGCAGACACGAATGGTGCCTTGTTTCTTAAGAACGGGAACTGGGTTGGACACCCAAGTGGTGTATTCAATGGGGTAAATCAAACCAGCCTGCTTGAGCTTATCGATTTCGGCTTTGATAGCGTCACGTCTGGAAGGATGAATGGGTCTCAACTTTTGACGGACTGGTTTGGCATCAAGCCATGTGTCGATATGGTGTTCGACAATGGTGGGATCGAGTCCGGGCATTTCAGAATAGGACCAGGCGAAAATATCATGGAATTCTTTGAAAAGCTTGGTGTAAGCTTCGATTTCTTCCGGGGTGTAGTGGGCGCCTAAGGTGATATATTCTTCGATACCTGGTGTGACTAAAATGTCGATTTTGATGGTAGGAGAGATATTGGCCATGTTTCCTTCTTCGAAAGCATCGGGTGCAGGGATGGGGTTTTTGAACCAATCGACTGTATTGGGGATGAAGTCTTTGGTTTCCACAGCAAATTGGTCATGGGACTGCTGCGGGAGGAAGTATGCACGATGGTGCATATCGTCCCATGGAAAATCCGGGTTAGTCATGGCTTCCATGATGTCTTCATCGGACTGGAAGATGGGAAGACTGGAGGAAGAAAGGTCACCCGAGGAGGTGGTGGTGTGAGACGGGTCATCAAGAGGAGAAGGGCTCAGATGTGCGATATCGACAGATCCAAGGTCGGCTGGGGAGCCGAGGGGATTGGCAGGTTGAAGGGCAGGTGAACTATCTCGCAAGGATGATGACAGGTACAAAATGGTGGTTGACGGCTCCGTTGGCTCGATAGCGGGAGGAGGAATGTGAATGGGAGTAGGAAGGTCCTCTGGTCCTATCGAAGTGGCCTTGAATTGGCGGTACATGTCCAAGGAGGAACGATACTCGTCAAGGCGGGGACAGAGGTGGGTGTAATGGCCGTGAAAATCGCACAAGGCACAAGGGTGGTTTGTGCGCAAGTTTTTGAGTTTCGGGATAGAGTCTGGGATAGTGACGTAGACTTCTGGGATGTTAGAGTCGGGAAACGTCTCGTTGAACAGAATCTTGAGGTGCGGCAATTCAGGACACATATGAGTGGCGTGACCGACGATATCACACAAAGCGCATTGGATGGCGGGCTTTGGTGGTCGCGGAGGGGTAAGAGTTGTCGGGGCGGCCTGGTCCTGATGGGTTGCCCCCTTACGAGCTTTGCCTTTCTTTCCGGGGGCTGGCACCACAGGGGTAGGGTCCGGTGGCGGTGCTGGGGGCCCGGAGGAGGTGAGGGGGACCGGTTGAACCGGTGTCAAAGCAAGGTAAGGTTTGGGGTGACCGGGAGGGGCAGCGGCTGGAGGGTCATTGTACCAGACGGGTAGGTCGATGGATAGGTTAGGGAGAGAGAGGGTGGCCATGACGGGGACATAAAAAACTCCGGGAGGGGGAGCCAGGAAAGGTATCTTCCCAGCAGGGTAATGACCAGGAGGGACGGCTCCGAGGTGGTTAAGGCCAGGGGGAACCATTCCAGGAGGATAAAGGGGTTCGGGGATACTAGCTATAGGGGGAGGGCCAGAAGGAGGAGGTCTGGCTGGCTGAAAGGAATGGCTAGGAGCGGGGTGCGGAGGGCAAGGGGGAGGTTGCTGACTAGCCGAGGCAGGCCGCTTAAGAGCAGCCTGAGACGATTGCATCATGCAAATATTCGATAAGCTGGGATCAGTGATAGAAGCAGAAGGAGGGTTAGGGAAAGTTCCAAGCAGGGAGGAATCTTTGTAAACGTCGGGGCAGACACTGGTCAAGGAATCAACGGTTTGCTTGTTGGCTACAGAAGAGATAGTCGTCTCAGGAGAGGTCTGAGATTTTGGCTCATGATATGTCAACTGGTCAATGGTGACTATCTTTCCGTTATGGGGGAAAGGAATCTTGCGAAAGACCACGGATGGGACAGCAGACATAGCATAGGTGTAGCTTCGCCCCAATAGAATGTTGTAATCTAGCGGGGCATCGATGACTTCGACGTCAACGTAAACAGTCTTACCAGCGAGGGTGATAGGACAATTACGAAACAGGCCAATGGGCTGGGAGGCATGGCCGTCCCACACTCGAAGGGTGATCGTGGAAGGGGCCAGTTCAGGAGATCCGAGTTGCTTCCAAACCGAAGCGGACATCACGCATGTGGATGCCCCCTCATCAATGATACATCGGGACACGTTGGCGTTCCAGATTTTGACTGGGATTTGGAAGGCGACGGAAGGAGGGAGAGGAGGATGGTCCGATTGAGTGGTGTCGAAAACAATCATTTGGTCATCAGCAGGATCTACAGCGCCCACGGCAGATAGTAGAGCCTTCTTTTGGGAAGGGCACGACTGGAGGAGCTCCAGTGTGGAAATGGCGGCAGGAGATTGCGCCAAATCATCTACTATGCTATACGAATGGGCAGCTCGACTGGGAGCAGCGTTTCGACATAGTGGGCCCTTAGGTATCTTGCATGAACCTCAACTTTGGTCGAGGGATATGTAAGGGGCCACCTGGTGACGAAAGAGGCCCGGAGAACCCGAAGGAGGCCCCTGGAGCAGACCGAGCAGGAGGCTTGGAGTATCGGCGAGACCGAGTTTGAAGGTGAAGATCGCATGATGGGTTAGGACGTAGTGCATCATAAGGACCTGTAATCGCAGGAACCGTAAAGGAAGGGGTGGCTACCTGGCTGTCGGGCGGTTGGGTAGCCACGAATCCTTGCTGAGGGAAAGGATCAGTAAACACAGTTGGCTGGGTAGTGGCCACATTAGGAGGAGCATGAGGGGAGGCGTGTTGTCCGTGCAATGTGGCTTGAGACTCCCACATCTACCGCATCTGGGGTAATAGGGGAAAATCGTGGGTGTAATGACCATAAACACCGCAACACGAACAAGGCTTACTTGTGCGAAGCGGCCTGCCCGGCTTGGGCTGAGTGCCCTGTTGCTGGTTGGCAGTGTTAGGGTCCACACCAGGATTGGGTCCTCGGGTACCAAGGGTAGATTGGTTTGGATTGCCTCTCCGCCTTCTTTGAGAAGAAGGGGGATTAGTCGCGCCCTGTTGTGCAAATACTTGCCCTGGAGGGGGCTGTAAGTGTTGTTGCGGGTTTGGAGGAGGTAAGGGAGATGGAAGCGCATATGCTGGAGGAGCTGGCGCACCAGGCTGTGGATAAAGGTAAGGGTTGGGTTGGGCAACATTGAGGTAAGCAGGAGGTTGAGCAAAAGGAGGAGGCATGCCGTATCCTGGATGCATGCTACCGGGAGGGGGAAGAGTGCTAGAGGTGCTGGCCCCTCCTTGAGGAAGACCATAGCCCACAGGGGGGTGGGTATACGGATGGGAGAGGGCTCCAACGATACCGTCGGTAGAATGAGATGCCCCCGGGGCGTTAGTGCCACCGGGCCTAGGGAGGTCAGGAAGAACGGTATAAACATAACCAGATTGAGCGTAGATCAGGTCATATTTCAAGGCTATTTGGAGGGCAGCTTCTTCAGTTTGAGGAAAGTGAGAGGCGACATCTTTGCCGATGGGAGCTGGAAGGGTGCGAAGGAACCAGTCCATATAAACCCGATCTTCGAGGGGAGGGGCTCGAGATAAGCTTCGTATTCTTCGCCATTCCTGAACATGGGCGAAAAGGCGTGTTGAAGAGGATTGCTTGAAGGAAGTCAAGAGCTCCGTGCCAGTATCGTATCGGAGAGGGAGCTGGAAATACGACAAAAAGGCTTGGGCAAGAGTCTCAAAGGTGGTATGGGTAGAGGTGGCTTGTTCGACATACCATTTAGAAGCTTCGCCGGTGAGCGTGCGTTGGAACAAACGAAGACGGATGGAGTCATCGGTAATGGAATTGGAGGAACACCACATGTGGAAAGATCTGACATGATTGGTTGGATCTTAGCCATTAAGGCCCTCAAACTTAGGGATGTCGGAGGGGAGCTTGGTTGGCATAGCAGGCCAATTAGCATTGTGGTGAATGGGGTCATTGATCAACTGATGGAAATCGGGGAGGCTGAGGCCTGCAATGTACGGCAGCACAGGGCTGGCCGAGGTAGTTCCTGTGGTGGTTCCACTAGTAGTAGGGCCGGCATTAGGGCCGGGAGAACCGCTAGCATTAGGCCCTGGACCAAACATAGTGAAGGTGACAGGGGGAGAACCAGGAGGAGAAGGAGGACCCGATGAATCAAGAGAGGAGTCGGAGTGCGGACTCAAAGGTGGACTGGCTCGATGACGGCGGTGCGGAGCAGGTCGATCAACCAGAAACTGAGGGTGAAGGCCAAGAAGTCTCCGGGAAAGGCGCCTTGGGGGCGCAATGATGACAGGAAGAAGGAAACCGACAAGGGCAGAAAGGGACAGAATCAAGTAATGTCAAGGGCAGATGAGGTGCAGTGACAATTGATTTTAGAGTCTTTTCCAGGCGGTGTTAACCAGGCGCTTCTTCACTTAGGGTCAGTGTGTGATGTGCGTTAATTTTAATTTTTAAACCCTTTTCGTTTTGAGAGGAAGAAAAAGTGCGCTGCGTAACTGAAAAGAAATCTGCAGAGAACAATATAGATTGCTGAAATAACAGAACATTTAACAGTTAACTATGCATTGATCTAACCCAAGAAGGCGGGTCTCTCAAAACTACTCTAAAAGAGGGCAAAAATCTATTCGAAACACACATAAAAAGAGGCCAATAGATCTAGGGTCAAAAGGGACAGGGATCTAGAGGATAAAACTGCTGGAAAGAGGTGCAGATCACAGCCAAGAGACAGAGGCAAGGTGGCTGGAAAAAGGGAGGTAATCAGCAAAAAGCGGAGGGGGCAAGGAGGGGGCCCTTAAAAGAGGTCCAAACAAAATGAAAAGAGGTGATTTGAAAGGAAGAAAGGCTGATTACAATGGATCTGAAAGGGAGGTAACATATCTGGAAAAAGGGAGGCTGAAGCTCTGAAAAACAAACGGCTGAAACAGCTAAAACTCTTCCACAAAAAGTGGAGGGTACTAAAGCCCTAGGGGGCTAGGTTCCCACTTATATGAGTAAAAACAAATCAGAACTTGGTCAAGGCGGGCTGGGACAGAGGCTGGAAGACCCTGACAGAAGCTGCAGCAAAACCCCGAAAAATTGCAGAAAAATCACTGAAAAAATGGCAGGTCGCAGTTTCTGACCTGATTTCAGTGCAGGTCGCAGGAAAAAGGCTGAAAAGTGCGACCTGGAGGTCTAGGTCACAGGTTTAGGGCCAAAAAGTGTGACCCCCCGTTCTGGTTGTCTCGGCGGTAGATTTTCAGAAAAGTTGTCGTCTCAGTTGCGGCTGGTGTCGCTTACCTGCGCAATAGGGCCAGAAACACACGGACGTTAGAAATTTTGACGTTTTAGGATTTTATGTGAGAAAAACAACATGAAAATAGGAAAAATAAACAGCTGAAAAGAAACCCTAGGGTCTGAAGTAGCTGGATATGCAGGAATATGAAAAACGACAGCGGTCGTAATTTAAAACCCGTGTGGAGTCGCCATTTGTTAGTATGAATCCTTTGTCAAAGTGTACGAAAAAGGACCACTTTAGCTACGCATAACTAATAGCCCTAACAATAAAAGTGGCTGCCAATATCTTCAGATCTACGGTTAGTTAGACAAGAAAAGAGCTGCAAAATACCAGATCTATGCATGGAAAGACATTAAGCAGTAAAAACAAGAGTTTACTCCATATACCAATAGACAAGACAAGAACAATTTTTGAAAGAATTTTTGTATTAATGGGGCACCTGTGAGGAAAACTAGAAGGAGTATCCAATTCCCCTCAGTGGGATGGGTTCTTGGAAGTCCTCAGCACTTCAGATCTAAGATTTCTCTCTCTAGTTGATGCAGAAAACCCAATGCAAAGAGTAGAGCTCAATGGGAGCAAATGATGGAGATATGTGACCATGTGTATAGATCCAGAGTGATCTAATAGGCAACAAAAGGTGAAGAATGGTAGGAAAAACGCTCCTATTTATAACAAAATATTGGGTCATTCTAGATCTTGGTGCATGGGTTAACCAGATCTAGATCCACTTTTTATGGAATATTTTATTATATTTGTTGGAGGGAAAAGGTATTTCACTTGGGTCAAATCCCTTAATTTGTCAAAAATAAATAAATAAATGATTTATTTATCTTTTTAAGGAAGCGGTTAGAAGATAATCAAATAAATAATGATTTATTTAATTATTTAAGGAATTGGTTGAAAGATAATTAAATAAATAGTGATTTATTTAATTATTTGTGGGTGATTTGGTCATATTTAACAAGGAATATTATCTAAATAAGGTTTAAATAATTATTCCCAGAAAATAATAAGATAAATAAAGGTTTATCTAATTAATTTCTTTGATTTTGGGTTAAACATGACTGGGAATGATAATTAAATTATGGTTTAATTAATTATTACATGAGGAAAATCAAACAAATATAGGTTTGTTTAATATTTCCTTTTGGGGTTTCCTGTTTTAACATAGTGAAAGCAGTTTCACTTAGGGTAAAACTGGTCTTACATGGTGTACTTGGGTCCATCTAATGATAATAGGTTAGATGACCAAAAAATGGTGTAACACAAATGATGAGGACTATATCTTGGAAAATGATGATGATTTGGAAACTGAATCCGATGATTACCAGAGTGGGAATATGAATACTTTGAGTGCACAGAAGAAACAATATTCTTTAAGGAGAAGATATGTACCTGTCAATCCTATTCAGAAAAGAAAAGAGGCCCAACCAAAGAATGATCTTCCAAATAATCATAGAAAGGGTAAAGATCATGCGGATCAGAACCATAGCAACATCAACCAGCCATCAACAAGCTCAACTACTAAAGAGAAAGACACTCAGAAAAATGAGAATGTAACAAAAGATCAAAATGATAGAAGATATATTGTCACTAAAGAGGTATATAAAGTCACAACTTTTAATTTAGAAAATGAAATAGCTAAATTGAAAGTGTCCATTCCTTTGACAGAATTAGTAAGGAATAGTCACTATAAACATCAGGTTTCTAAAATGTTTCTAGTTGATCCTTTGTCTAATATGGTTAATGGTGAAGATGACCACCCTGAGCTCATTTTTGGTCTAGCTATAGATGGTCAGTTAGAAGAGAGTGGAGTTCCCCCTTTTTATTTAAGCCTTAGACTACATGAGTACATACTTCATAATGTTATTCTTGATTATGGGGCTTCTCACAATTCAATGCCAAAGGCTATTATGGAAAATATGGGCATGGATATTACCTGACTTTATCATGATTTTTATTCGTTTGATTCTGGTACAGTTCACTGAATCGATCTCATTAAATATTTAGCGGTTTCCTTAGACCAAATCCTAGCCAAGAATGTCTTAATGGATGTGGTGGTGGATGATATACCACTTCGATTCAGCATGCTAATGTCTAGATCATGGGGAGCCAAACTCAAAGGTACTTTGCAACTTGACTTCTCCTATGCTACTGTTCCTATTTTCGGGCAATTGAGGAAATTTTATCAGGAAAAGAAAGTTAAGTATATGATAACTAGTAAGGGGAAGCCTATAAATCATCCAATACAGGTTGTACATACAGATCTAGAATCTTTTATTTTGTATAATGATGGCAGTTTTAATGATGTAAGTAATAAAGTAGTAGAGGTAGAGGATGTACCAGAAATTTCAGAGAGTTTTAGAGCAGTTCTTGATAAAGAAAAAGAAATGGTGACTTCTTCTGAATAGCCTTTAGAAGAACATAAAATCAGTATAGAATAGAAAAATGACATGACCGACAAAAGTAAATCAAAACCAATAGTTAATTTTCAGCATCTAGAGGACGAAGATGGCCTTTGGAGCATGGATTTAGATGGTGCTTTGGGCAAGGAAGGTGCGGGTATTGGTATTTGGATTTGAAATCATGTTTGTAAGTCAGGTGGAATTCCAAGTAATGTTAGAGAATGGCCTTATAAATTGGCTTTTGATTTTTCTAACAATGAAGCAGAGTATGAAGAATTGATCATAGGTCCCAAAATTTTGAAGAAACTTGGTGAAAAAGAATTTCTATTTATGATGATTTTGAGCTTGTCATAAAGTAGGTGAAAGGAGAATATCAAGCAAAGCATCCACGAATGAGAGCTTATAGGAATGTAGTCTTGGATATCTTAAAAATGTTTCCTCAATATACATTAACATCAGTCCCAAGAAGTCAAACTATCATTGCATATTCGCTTGCTATGGTAGCAAGTAATCTCAAAATTCCGATGAACTCAAGTAATAAGTTTGAAATTCATGTCAAACATAGACCTAGTGTTCCTGATAACTTAAGGTACTGGCAAGTTTTTTGGGATGACAAAGAAATAATTATCTTTTTGCAGAATGAAGGAAAGTTCAAAGATGCTTTATTGATGATGTTTGTGATGCTGATGATCAAAATATAGAGGCCAATTAGAAGAATATTTTGTAGCTGAAAGATAATATTATTCCTAGAGGTCTCATACCTTTAGAATAATTGTTTGATCAAGATGATGTGGCACAAAAACCAACATTGACTCCCACAGAAAATGGTGTGGAAGACGTAAAAATCTGAACAACAGATAAGCCCAAGATGGTTAAGTTGTCTAAGACATTATGTCGCGAGGCAAAATATAAGTACATCAAATTGTTATCTGAATTTTCTGATATTTTCGCATGGGACTATGTAGATATGAAGGTCTATGGCAAAAATATTATTCAGCACACTATTCCCATCAAGCTGGATCAAAAACCTTTCAGACAGAAGTTGAGAAGGATAAATCCAAGATATTTTTCATCCATCGAGAAAGAGGTAAATCGATTGTATAAATCTGGTATCATTTTTCCAATTAGATTTTCTGATTGTATTTCAAGTTTGGTTCCGGTAAGGAAAAAGACCGAAGAGATAAGGTTGTGCATTGATTTCCGAAATTTGAATAAAGTGCCTTTAAATGATAATTACCTGCTTCCTAAGATGGACCATGTTCTGTAAAGGGTAGTTGGAGCATCACGAATGTTGCTACTTGATGGTTATTCAAGTTATAATTAAATTTTGGTACATGAAGAAGACCAAGGTAAAACTGCTTTCACAACACTCTGGGGGACCTTTTAGTATGTCAAAATTCCATTTGGACTCAAGAATGTAGGGGCTACTTTTCAGCAAGAGATTTATATAACCTTTTCTAATGAGAAATGTGTTTTCTTAGTGGTGTATTTGGATTATTTGACAATTTTTTCTAGTTCTGATGATGAGCATTTACACCATCTGAGAATTGTTTCTCAGAAATGTAGGGAGTTCAGAATTTCTCTGAACCCGAAAAAGAGTCTTTTTTCCATGGAGGAAGGAAAACTTCTCGGTCACATAATCTCCAAAGATGGCATTTGCATTGATCCTTCCAGAGTAGAAGCAATTTAGCAAATATATTTTCCATGTAATAAAAAGGAGATACAAGCTTTCAATGGTAAGATGAATTTCTTACGCAGATTTGTTCCTAATTTGGCTGAGCATTTGTGTGAAATGACTAATATGTTGAAAAATGACAGCAATGTAAAATGGACTAATGATGCTATTAAGTATTTAAATTTGGTAAAGCTCGCCTTAACTACAACCATTGTTTTGGTTAGTCTATATTATACTAGTGATTTTATAATATTTTCATTTGCATATAACCACACCTTGGCTGCAGTTTTGATGCAAAATAAGGATCAGGTTGAACAGCCCATTGCTTTCTTCAGTCGAGCCATTAGAGATGCTACTCTTCACTATAATATTATTGAGAAGCAAGCTTTGGCCTTAATCAAAGCCTTGAAGGATTTCTGGGTATATATTCTACATTCACACACTGTAGCTTATGTTCCAAATGCAGCTGTAAAAGAAGTTCTCACATAGATCGATCCGGAAGGAAGGAGAGGTAAATGGATAGCAGCAATGCTAGAGTATGATCTCAAGATCAAGCCCAACAAGCTGATCAAGGGACAGGGGTTAGCCAAACTCATGGCTTAATCCAACTTGCATGATCTAGACATAAACCTTATTGCACCAATATCAGATGATGAAGAAGATGGCGCTCTAATACAAGTACCAGAAATGTTTCTCACTTCACCATGGTATTCAGATATAGTGTATGTTCTTCAACACTTATCTCATCCTCCTGGAATTTCAAAAAGTAAGGGTAGGTCTTTGAAATTAAACTCTACTAAATTTTGCATTCTAGGTAGTGTCCTTTATTGGAAAGATCGAGGAGGTGTTTTTTTAAATTGTGTGGTTCAAGATGAAGGTAAACAAGTAATGGATGACTTCCATAGGGGATATTGTGGAGGCCACTTGTTTTGTAAAAAAACAACTAATAAAATGTTGAGAGTAGGGTATTATTGGCCGACTCTATTTTTAGATATGTACAAAACAATCACAAACTATCATGAATGTCAAGTTTTTCAGGGAAAAAGGAAACTCCTTCCTCTTCCGCTGAAGCCTATTGCAGTAAATGCTCCTTTTCAATAGTGGGGACTCGATTTTATTGGGGAAATTCATCCTACATCATCAGCACATCATAGATGGATTCTGATAGCCACCGACTACTTCACCAAGTGGATCGAGGCTATTCCTACAAGGCAAGCTACGGACATGGTAATTATTTAGTTTTTAGAATCCAATATTTTGTCTCGTTTTGGTTTTACTCACAAGATTATTACAGATAATGCGATGGCATTCAAGTCAAAGAAGATGATTGAGGTTTTTCACAAGTATAATATCAAGTTGGGCCATTCAATCGCATATTATCCACGGGGAAATGGATTAGCTGAGTCCTCTAATAAATCCTTGGTTAATATCATTAAGAAAATGTTGGAGGAGAACAAGAAAAATTAGCATCGGAAGTTTACCAATGCTTTGTGGGCAGAACGTGTGAGCACCAAGAAGTCTATAGGTATGTCACCCTTTGAATTGGTTTATGTTACACATACAGTGTTTCCTACATCACTGGTAGTCCCGGTTATGAGATTAGTGTAGGAAGAAGATAGTGAGGAAGATGATATTCAACATCGAATCAATCAAATGATTCACCTTCAGCAAAAAAGGGAGGAAGTTTCTTAGACTACTTATAAACTTTAGGAGGAAATCAAAAAGATCTATGATCATAAAACCAAGGCAGATAAGTTTCAACTGGAAGATGTAGTGTTTCGATGGGATGCAAGAAATGAAGAGAAAGGAAAGCACAGGAAGTTTGAAAATATATGGAAATGACCCTACAAGATCTTAGCTTATTGAGGAAAAAATGCATATTTTCTGAAAGAGATGAATGGAAAAGAATGTTTTGGAGGACCAGTCAATGGTAGGCTCTTGAAACATTATTATTTCTGATGCAACTTCTGAAATAATGTTCCACTTTCATTGTAAATACCAGTTTGTATTTTCTGCAAGGTTTGAAGTGGAAAATCATTTAGGCTTGGGGCCCGAAGTGAAGACTATCAAGCTTGTTGATTTTTTTTCTTTTTTTCAGAGTTTTTGAGTCAGTTTTGAGTTAGTTTCAAAGACAATTTTTGAGTCAGTTCTCAGTTACTTTAATTGGTTTTTGAGTCAATTTTATAGTCTGCAGTCTTTTAAATTGTTTTACCGTATTAGCCCAAAGGTTAGGCACTTGGTCTATGGTGTTCTTGACACCTCCAAGGAGATGCCATCCCCAATAAGGCCAGTGTTAGTGTCAGTATTTGCATAATTCCACCAGGGATCAAAACACATTTTTCATGTGCATCTTAGGTATCCCACTCTAAAGAAACTTTCAATCATTCCATTAGGTCATGATATAAAATTGTTCCATTGGTGGTTGTACTTGTCAATAAAACTTCACTCTCCCTCAAAGATTCACATTGCTGACTCACTCTCATGTCTCCTTAAGCATAAAAACACATATGAAAATGCTCTTTTCACCAAGAACTCATTTAAATCAAATATCATTCATGAAAGTCAGGTCTAAAGAAGTCCCATTAGGTCATTAGGTTTTTTATTTTTCAAGGTCACTCCTCCATTTCAGATGAGGTCAGAAAATATATGAGAGGGGCTAAATAAGAAATTTTGTTTTCCTATGTAGAATATCATCATGATGTAATTATCATATTTTCAAAAATGTAATTTTTTTAGTTTAATGAATTTTATATCAAAATGTCATTTTGATATAAAATTCAATATGTAATTTATTTATATTTTTCCAAATGTAATTTTATGAATCTCATATGTAATAAATTCATCCCAATCTATCAATGCTATCATTTCCGGACTAAATGGAGCATAGAAAGCCAAACTCCATGACTTGATCAAACTGCAAAATGCCAAAAAGTCAAAAAGTTAAAGAGTATCAGTGCTAAAGTCCAAAGGGAAAAGTGAACATAGGGAAAGTGGGTTATTCAAACTAAAATTACAATCCATAATGATATAAAGCTTTTCAAAATATTCAAAAAAATCATTGGCCTCTATTCATCCATCAGGAGTTTCCGACAGAGGAGAAAATTTCAGAATTTTTGAGCATTTTGATAAAATTTCATTGGTCATTACGCATTTTCCCTAGGAATTGCATGTTTGCCTGGATGCTATGCATTTAGCCCAGGTGCTCCACGTTTGACTGATCATCTGCAGAGCAAAAAAATCTGGTCACTGTGCATTTACCTTCGGACGTTGCGCGTTTTCCTGAACACTACATGTTCCTTCAGAAAGCTGCGCATTTGAACGGAGAGGGTTTCTGAAGGTTCTGTCACTCCCAACAAGCTCAGTTTTTTGTACAGACTTCTTCATAGCTCCTTCAAACAGTAATTTAACCCTATCAAGCCTTATCACTTAGATGTCTCATGATTTAATGCAAATTTGAAGTGTTTATTGCTATGAAACCCTAGTTTTCATTTCCTTTTGCTATTTTCATTCATATTTCCCATACTCAAGTCCCTAAACACATATCAGTCATAAAAGATATAAGATCCTAGGGTTTTATTAGACCTAGGTTATCATTTACATTATCACTTCCTCCATTGGTCACAACTTCTCCTTTCAAAATCCACATTCCCTTCATCTCATTCAATTTACCCTAGGGTTTCTAAAGCCTTCAAGTCCACAATGTCTGGAGAAGAAAACAGAAATGTAAGTGAGGAGCAAACACCAAAGAAAAGGACATATAAGAAAGGAGGGAAAATCATCAGATATGAACCAACAAACATAGAAGAATTCATGGCTTCTCCACTTACTATGTCATGTTTTAAACATGTTGGTTTCTTTGAATTTTGTGAGAAGGTGCAAAAGGTCCAATATCACCCTATGTTAACAAGGCTATTCATATCAGGTCTTCATGATAGGCAGGTCACTCTTGATGGGGTTACTTTTACCATGTCTTACTAATTCCATTGTAGCTACTACAGGGATCCCTAATATGGGAGAGAAATGGCTTAAACAAGGAAACCTTGATCATATCTACTATGAACCATATCTTAAAAATAGATACAAGGATGAAAAAAAGACAAGTTTTCCTTTCTCTCATATTCTTGACTGATATGTCCCTATGATGAAAATCATCATGAAATACTTCATCTGTGAGGGGGGTTTTTCTTGACTCTATTCATATCATATCCGGCTTCTTATGCATTTCACTAGAGTCAGAATGCTTCATATAACCTATTTCCTCTCTCACAGCATTGACAAGATGGCATACACTGCAAAAAATAGGGATTATAATAATCAAATGTAGATTCTCTTTAACCACTCCCTTATCAAAATGATAGTCATGCATCAACTTGAGCAAAAGAACATTCCATGGGACACATTCATAGAAAATGAAATTTTCACTACCCCACCTGGTCAACATGACCAGAATATCCCCTCATCATCTCATCCTCCCATATCCACTCCTCCATCTCACCCTGCTTCTCATACATATCACCAAATCAATTTTATTCACCTCATGTTGATCCTTCTTCTTCAACTTTCTATAACCCTTCATCATCATCACATCATGATTATGATTCATAAAGCAGTGAGGAGGATATTGAGGAAACTTGGGCTAATTTGATTGATGTTGAGCCATTTCAAATGACTTATCAGAGAGGCTACATGCATGTGTTTGCTTCACTTGGAGTGAAAGGGGACATGCCTTCTTCATCAAAAAAATAGGTGGAAAAAGGCAAGGAAAAGGCTAAAGAGCCAATCATTGATGATGAGGAGGACAAACATGAAACAGAGCATGAATTTCAGCTGATTGACCTAGGTGAAGAAGATGAGAAAAAAATCACTAGTACAAAAATCAAAGGCAAAGAAGAAAAGATTAGTGAACTTCAAGCTAATCTTGAGAGAGAAAAATATGTGATTGAATTTCTTGAGAAAGAAAATCAACAGCTGAAAACTAAGCAAATCATCAATGAAGTAAAGACCATCAAAGCACAAAGAGAGGTAGAAAAGGCTAAGGCCTTTCTTGAGGATACCTTGGAAAGATTTGGTGAAACTGATGTTGAGGAGAATCAACCTCCAAGACAAAAACCAAATACTATAGGGCTAAAGAGAGCTTTAGCTTGGGTAAGATAGAGAGAATCTGAGTTGGTAGAGCAGCTCACACCAAGTGAGCTACTTGCCCTAGAGATTAGCAAAGACAGAGAATCATGGCTTGATAGAGCCAATATATTTGGAGAGGTTTCTAGATAAGGTAAACAAAGACAATTATTTGTTGAGGACAAGAGTCAAACTTCATGCACGGAAAGAGAAAATTGCATTAGCCAAGCTCAAAAGAGCCAATGCTAAAATTGAAAGTTTGACTAAGCAAGGGGAGAAAGAGAGGTTAGATATACTTGCTGAGGTGTCTTTTCATACCTTAAAGCACTTGATAATCAATTACCCTCGTAGATTTTGGTAAATTTTGGCACATTTTTCACTTTTGGCCATTTCTGTGTTTTTCTGTATGTTTGCATGCAGAAATTTTTCCAAAGGCGCAGCGACCTGGATGGTGTGCTTTGTGTTGGGACCTCTAAATGAAAAATGGCCACCAAAATTAGGTTAATAATGATGAGGACATCAACCATAGCAAGTTTTAAAAGCTTTGCAGGAGAACTGGTCCCTCAAACATGCAAAAAACCACCTAAAGATCATGTTTTTGCCTCCTTTTTTACCTGGTCGTTGCGCGTTTACCAATCCTGGGAGATTGGATTTTTGATAGGGAAAATAAAAACCATTTTGAAAAATAAATATCGATCTAGAAACTAGGCGCAAAGATATTTCCAATTATCTATCAGGAGATCAATTTGGACACCAGGAAGGCACCCCAAACCAACTTGCAAAACATGCTAGTTTTCCTGCTTGGGCGTTGCGTGTTTGCTAGAAAATTGTAAATTTTTACAATATTTAGCAAATCTTCTCCAGTTTGAATTTTCACTTTGGGAAATGTAAATTGTTATTTTACTGATGTAAATTTTCAAGATGAATCTAAAAGTCATGTTTTTAATTTTATCTAAGTTAGATACATTACGTAAGTCATCAGTTGAGGTCAAATGTATCAGTTTCCTCTCTTTTAGAGGCAAGTTGTTGGGTCTTCCTAGTCTTCAGATTCTTGTTCAGCATTTGGTGGAAATGATCCTCATATCATGGATTCGACTCCTTGAGGCTAGGGAGAGTGGTCTTGAGGTCTATATCATGTATTTTATCAGTCATTTGTAAGGGTTGGACTCAGTTGGATGTTTGGTTTTGAAGGGACACAGTTTGTATCAGTTCTGAGTAAGAATATTGGTCAAATTTGCAGCTATTTTTATGGGATCCATGTGGTATGGTGTTTATTTCTAGTTTCTCCTTTTGTGCTCAGTTGTTAGAATGTTTTTTTTTATTTCATCCATCATTTCATTTCTATTAAGTGAATTTTTTCAAGTTTGATGAACAAAATCCATAATTTCTATGCTCCGTTTTGGGTAAATATTCACAGTCTGTAATTTCTTCAGTTTAGAAAGAAACCACGATTTCACCATGCTCTTTATAGATCCTCACCTCTCTTGATCATCCCACCCATTGAAATCCTAAAGTTATAAATCACAATGCCTACCTTTCCCCATAGAACACCCTACAAATTTTGACCTAATTTCCCTTGCCCTGGTTGCTTTGCTCCTTATGATCCAGCACAACCCTATACAATCAAAATAAAAAAACCCTGAGCTACTATACCTAGTCTAATATATTATTTCCTCATTCATCTTGGTTGTGATTTTAGTGGAGATATCCCTCTCCTTGCCTAGTAGGGCTAGCTACTTGGCTAAGCGTGGTTTGTGGTTACCTCTAAATTGCCTTCTGTTATCATTCGGATTGATCCTAAGGCTGAAGTAGGCGATCCTGATGTAACCTCAAACAAAACTTTGGAGTTGGTTTCTAGCCATAGAAATTCAAAGAGGGATATCTCAATAGAATCACAGCCAAGAGGGCTGGAATGAAAGGATTTTAGGCTAGCTAAGGAAAACAAGGGATTTTGATTTTGATTTTAGGGTTGGGCTCACTAAACCGGAATTAGGTCAAGGGGATAGATCAGGGCCAAAAGGACGAAATTGCAGTCTTCTTGATGGGGCAAGGTAGGTAAAGGGTTTTAAACATTCAAATAGGATTAAATGAGGTGAATAGACTGGTGAGGAGCTAAGGAAAGCATATGAATTGTATTTTCCTTAAACTGAAGAAAATGAACACATTATACTTAATTTCCCAAAACAGAGCATAACTAAATATGAATTTTGTCTTTAAAACATGAAATAAAGTATATTATAGATTTTAAATGGCTTATGAATTAACAATAAATTCTAAAAAATCAATTACAGAGAAGAAACAATGTGTAAAACTCATACCACAGAGATCCCAAGAAAATAGCTGCAATTTTCCATTAATGTCCAAGCCAGAATGATACTTGATCAATACTATATATTCAACTGATGCCAACCATTACAAAGAATGAAAAAGTACACGTTATATAATTTAAAACCACTTCCTCTCATCCTTAGGGGTTGAATCCATGAGGTGAGGGTGTTGTTACACCAAAAAATGAACTGACTGCTAGAGTCTAGGATGAGGAGAGTGACTCATTCCTAACTTTTAGAACATATACATTTGACTTCAAAGTAATGATTTAAATAATGTATCTACCTTCGGTAAAAGGTAAAACATGATAATTACAATAGTAACTTCTCATTTATGTAAGTGAAAATTACATCAGAGGTGAAATTTCAAAATTTGTTGAAACTAGTCAAACTGTGAATTTCTTGGTAAACGCGCAACGCCAAGACAAAAAATTTCACATGTTTTGTAAGCCACTTTTGAAGGCCTTCCCCTTTTCCAAATCAGCTCCATCATACTGCATTGGAAAGGTCTTCGAGTCTAATTTCTAGATATGCTTTCACTTTCCAATATGGTTCCCATTTGCCCTGTCAAAAACCTGTTTTCCAAAGACTGGTAAACGCGCAGCGCCAAGGTCATAAAGAGTGCATAAACATGATTTTTTGATAGTTTTTGGCCTTTTTGAGGGACCCATTTTGCTCCACATCTCCTGAAACTTTCTAAGGTTGATGTACATTTCATTGAGAACATGAATATGCTGACCTTTTGCATTTTGATGGCCCAAAAACTAGCGCTGCGCGTTTAGCATAATTTATGCATGCTAAACTGTCCCAAAAATCAAAATTTGCACCAAAGTGCCAATATTGGAATTTTCTTGCTGATCAAGGGTTGGAGGCCTAGAGGGACACCTCAGCAAGAATATTCAGCTTCTCTTTCTCTTTTTCCTCTGTCAAATCCCGAATCTTTGCATGGGCTCATTTGAGCTTGGCCCTTGCAATCTTGTTTCTCATAGAATAGTGTTTCACCATCTTTCGCTGAATATCAGTGTCCTTCTTGTCTTTCTCTAACAGGCTCTCAAAATGAAAATTGGCTCTCTCAAGCCAAGAATATCTGTCTCCGTCAATCTCTATGGCAAGAAGCTCACTTGGAGTAAGTTGCTTTGGCAATTCTGCCTCTTTTTGCCTTTCCAGGGCTAAAGCCCTCTTCAGACCAATGGTCTTCGATCTCTATCTAGGAATTTGATCTTCCTAATCATCACTGTCATCAAATCCACATGTTTAAAGAAATAAATAGTGGGAGGAGAGGCCATGATTTCCCTTGTGGTGATGGGTTCAAATCTATTTATTTTCCCTCCCTTGTGATCATTTCTGCTTAGCATTTGTGCCTCACCAGCAATGCCACTATCTTCTTCTTCTGACATCTTTAAAATTTGATTTTTAAAACCCTACGGTGCAAGTGAAATGAATGAGGGGAAGGGGATGAGATCACTAGCTTGAAAGGTGAAAGGAATGAGTGATTAGTGAAAGGGAATGTATGTAGGGACAAACTAGATGAATGAAAACCCTAAATCAATGTAATTACCCTGTATATGTCTGATATAGGGAATGTATGTAGGGACAAAATAGATGAATGAAAACCCTAAATCAATGTAATTACCCTGTTTATGTCTGATATTTCTCTTAGGAGGATGAAACAAGGGTAAAAACTGTGATCAAAAACTTGTTATTAGGGTTTCCTTAGGTTTCCACTTTCAGTTTCATTTAAGAATGACCAAATAGTTTTAAAGCACAGTTAAAATTTGTACTTACTACTTTTAGGGTTGTTTGTAGGACTTTGGAAAAGTTTGGAGAATATCTGAACTTGTTTGAGTTGATAGATCACTCCAGAACCTTCCCTGGCTAGGCGCGTAGTGCCACTTGTAAGCGCGCAACGAATATGCAAACACGCAACTCCAAGGTCCAGGCGCACAACTCTAATGAAAATTGCATTGAATATTTTGGGCAAGGGTGCATCGCGAAGGTCCAAGCATGCAGCGCCAGTGCAAACGCGTAACGCCAAGTGCTGAATGCGCAGTGCTAAGGAACTTGACCCAAATTCGCTCAAAAAACTTTGAAATTCTTCTTTGCTGAATGCTCCTGATGTTTTGAAAGGAAAAAATGACTCATTTGAAATGTTAAATGGGATTTGATAGGCATGTGGATTTAATTTAACTTTGAAAAAACCATTTTCTAATGTTTTGAAGTCTTCTTCCTTTATCACTGATACTCTTTGACACTTTTTCATTTTGCAGGTTGGATCAATCTGGATCTAGATTTTATTTTGCTCACTGAGGCTTGACATGTTCTCTTTGACAGCTTTGGGATGAAATTATTACATATAGTAGCATAAAATTACATTAGAAAAAATAAAATAACTTACATAAATTAAATTTTTATCAAAATAATATTTTGATAAAAAGTCCTGAAACTGAAAATACAATCCTTAAAACATAATGAAATCATCATGATCATCTTTGTTCAATCCCTCAGATATGTGTGTTGACCTCATTGCAATGAAGGGAAGACCTTGAAAAATGAAAAATCCTAATGACCTAATGAAACTACTTTTTGACCTAATTTTGAAAGAAATTTTGATTTAAAGACATTCAAGTAAGATAAAGCATTTTCATAGGTTTTTTATGCTCAAAGGGACATGGGATTGAGTCACAAATATGATTTTATGAGGTAGAAAAATTTTATTTGACAATGACAACCACCAGCGGAGAAAATTTATTTCAAGACCTAACGGAATGATAAAACAATTATTCAGTATGAGACACCTAAGATGCACATGCAAATGTGTTTTGATCCCTGGTGGAAGTATACCAATACTGACACTAACATTTGCCTTATTGGGGATGGTAGTTGTTACACCATTTTTTATTTATCTAGCCTGTTAATATTAGATGGACCAAAGTACACCATTTAAGACCAATTTTACCCTAAGAAAAATTGCTTTTACTATGGAAATAACTTAGTAAACCACATTTATTAAGTTGTTTATGGTCTAAACAGGGAACCCCATGAGTAAATATTGAATAAATCCACATTTGTTTGGTTTTTCTCAAGGAATAATTAGTTAAACAACAGTTAAATTAATATTCCTAATCATATTTAACCCAAAACAGGAAAATTAATTAGATAGATCATTATTTATCTTATTATTTTCTAGGAATAATTATTTAAACCTTATTTAAATAAAATTCCTTGTTAAATTTGACTAAATCATTTATAAATAATTGAATAAATCATTATTTTTTTAATTATTACTCAACCACATTCTTAAAAAAAAATAAAAAAAAAATCATTTATTTATTTATTATTTACAAATAAATGGATTTGACCAAATTCAAATTCTTTTTCCCTCCAACAAATATAATAAAATACTCCATAAAATTTGGATCTAGAATTGGTTAATAATATTTTAACTATGCACCAATATCTAGATTAACTCAATATTTTGTTATAAATAGAAGGGTTTTTTCCATTCATTCACTACCTTTTGTTGCCTAAAGATCACTTTGGATCTATACTTTTGGTTTGACTTTGATCCACCATCATTGTCATATTTTCCTACCATTTTTCTTGTGAGCTCCCTTTGAGTTCCATTTTTGTCTGGGTTTTTTACACCATCAAGAGAGAGGGATTTTAGATCTGAAGTGTTGAGGACTTACAAGAAACCATCCCATTGAGGGGGACTGGTAACATATTTCTATGTTCCCTTCCTAGGTGTCAAAAAATACAAAAATTATTTAAAACAATCTTGTCTTGTCTATTGGATGCATGGAGCAACTCTTGCTTTTATTTACTTCTTAATGTATTTCAATGCATAGATCTAGATTTTGCAGCATTTATCTTGGTCAACTAATTGTAGATCTAAAGATATTGGCAACCATATTTGCTGTTAGGGTTCTTTGTTATGCGTGGCTAAAGTGAGCCTTTTTCGTATGCTTGCGATTAAGATTCATACTAACAACTGGTGACTTCACAAGGGTTTACGATTACGACCTCTATCGTTTTTCAGATCCCTTCATATCCAGCTGCTTCAAACCCTAGGATTTCTCTTCAGCTTCTTATTTTTCTTTTCTTGATGTTGTTTTTAACCTATAAAACCATAAAACATTGAAAATTATAACTTCCATGTGTTTTCGGACCTATTGCGCAGGTGACAGGCATCAGCCACAGCTGAGACGACAAAATTTTCTGAAACCTGCTCCTGAGAGTGCCGAAAGTGCAGGTTGCACTTTCTGGGCCAAAACTTGTGACTTGAAGCTCCAGGGAACAGACAATAGGCTAGAACCTATGACCTCTATAGAAAACAGTTAGAAAATGAAACCTGAACTTTTTGAGGGAATTTTTATGAGATTTTTTTGGGTTTTTTTGGGCCTCTGTTCAGGGTTGTCTGACCTCTGTCTCTGCCCATTTTGGACATGTACTTGTTCTATTTTACTGTGTTTTTGTGGAAGATTTTTAGCTGCTGCAAATCATCTGAAATTTTAGTGTGTTCAGCCATTTTTCAGATATGATCCCTTACCTTCAGATCCACTTCAGATTGGTTATTTATCCATCCAAAACACCTTCTTTTATTTTTGTTTGGGTTTTCCTATAGGGTCCCCTCCACTTCCCTCCAGGTTATAGCTTTTTTCCACCTCATTTATAGCAATTTTTCCTCTGATTTTTTGTTGTTTTTCTGCACCTATTTCTAGCAAATCTGACCTTTAGAGCATTGTACCTGCTGAATTTAGATCTATTGGCTATTGTGGTGTGTTTTGACTAAATTTTTTTCCCACCCATAGAATAGTTGTTGAGAGGCCCGCCTCCTTGGGTTTATATTAATGCATAATTAGCTGTTTACTTTTTGTTATTTCAGTTTCATATACTGTTATCTGCAAGTTTATTTATAGTTATACAACACACTTTTTCTTTTTCGCTACAAACTTCTGGGTTTAAAAATTAAAATTTACACACTTAACACACACACCCTAAGTGAAGAAGGGCCTCGTTACCACCACCAAGCAAAGACTTTAACATTGTAATCAATTGATCCTGCACCTTTCTGCCCTTGTTTCGACATTGTAATTAGTTGATCCTACACCTCCTTGCCCTTATTGGTATCTCTTCCCTTTGTGCCATGTTTGTGCCTTCATCATTGTGCTCCTAAGGTGTTTATCCCGGAGACTTCTTGGCCTTCACCCTCAGTTTTCGATAGGAAGACTTACTCCTTTGCATATGATTCAAGTTAGTTCTCCACCGAGTCCACACTCTGAATCCTCTTCTATTTCATTGGGTTCCCCTTTTGGTTCCGCCCCCAGCTCTCCCCCTGTCACCTTCACCATGTCTGGTTCAAGACCTAACTCTCGTGGTAGCCCCAACCCTAATGCTTGGAATACTACTAGTGGGACTGCAACAGGAACTATCCTAGCTTCTCCCTTTCTCCCCTATATGGTAGGCTTCATTCTTCCTGATTTTAACAAGTTGATCAATGAACCTATACGCCATGACGCTGGTTGGCCTGCTATGCCAACCAAGATCCCTTCCGACATCCCCAAGTTTGAAGGTCTTGCTGGAGAAGATCCTACAAACCATGTTTGGTCTTTCCACATGTGGTGTTCGTCTAACTCCAATACCGATGACTCTGTCCGTCTTCGGTTTTTCCAACATATGCTTACTAGTGAAGCTCTTAAGTGGTATGTTGATTAGGCCTCATCCTTTCATACCACCTTTGCAACTCTTGCCCGAGATTTTTTGTATTATTTCCAGTTTCCCCTTCATTATGACACTGGTACCTAACTTTTTACTTCTTTCCGTCAATTGTCTACGACCTACCTATCCGATCATGTTCAGGAATGGAAGAGAAGAAAGAGCCTATGTCGAGCCCCTACCTTCGAAGACCGTGTCTACATGGACTAGTTCCTTAGATCCCTTTTTCCTGCTATCAGTAAAGATGTTGCATTGCATTTCCCTCAAACTGAAGAAGCTTCTCTCCATATTGCATTAAAATATGACTTGATCTATGCTTATTCAAGTAATTCGTATACCGTCTTACCTGATCTCCCTATACTTAGTGGTGCTGATGCACTGGGGACATCCCATGCCATTGACGGTATATTTGGAGCTCTTTCTCATCCATACGCTCAGCCTCCCAAGGGCTATGGTTTCCCTCAGGGAGGGGCCAACACCTCCAACACTTTTCCCCCTCCAAGTAGCATGTATCCAGGATACGGCATGCCTCCTCCTTTTTCCCAACCTATTTACCACAATGTTACCCAACCTCCTTATTATTTGTACCGTAGCTTGGTGCTCCAGCTCCTCAAGCATTATCACCCCCACCTCCCTTGCCTTCTCAACCCCCGCAACAGCAGCCACCACCACTTCTGGGGCAGGTGTATGCACAGCAGGGCGCAACTAATCCTGATACTTCCAAAAAGAAGAGGAAAGGCACCCAAAGTCAATCTGCCCCTCATAATATTGGACCTAATCCCTAAGGTAATGCCCCTAACACTACTAACCCACAACAGGGCACTCATCCCAAGCAGGACAGGCTTGTTCGCATGAACAAGCCTTGTTCTTGTTGCAGTGTTTATGGTCATGATACCCATGATTGTCCTCTTTTTCCACATATGCAGCAGATATGGGAGACTCAAGCAACATCGTGAGGACAAAAAGCCTCCCCTTTCGTTCCTCCCAGTGTTGCGCCTAGTCAGCTGGTTGTGTTTACTAATCCTTTCCCTCAACAAGGATTTGTGGCTACCCCACCACCTGAAGGTCAGGTGGCCACTCAACCTCCTCCATTTGGTACTTCCAATTACTAGATTCTAATGATGAACTCTGACCAACCCATTACCATTGACCTCAACCTTTAGACTCAGTTCCGTCAGTACAACAAGCCTACCACTACATCTGTCCCCAAGCCCGCTTCTTCAGTTTCTATAGAGCCTCTTTCAACAACCAATGGTCCTTTGTAGATCCCTTAGCCTAAGGCCGAGGTTCCTACCAAGATCCCTAAGGGACCAATTCACCGAAATGATGCTTCTGGCAAAGTTGCCCATTCGTATAATATAGTAGATGATTTGGTGCAATCTCTTGTTGCCATCTCAATGTTGGAACTCCTCCAGTGGTGCCCTTCACAATGAAAAGCTCTACTATCTACCATGGGCATTGTAGATCCTTTAGATGATCGCTTGATCGTCTTCGATGTTGACCGGTCAAAACATCCTCCCCTTCCTACTTCTATCGCCTTCCAAAACCTCGTCAAGATCTGGAATGCCAACGTTTCCTATTGTATCATTGATGAGGGGGCATCCACCTGTGTGATGTCCACTTCGGTTTGGAAGCAACTCGGATCACCTGAGTTAGACCCTTCCACTATCACCCTCCGAGCTTGGGACGGCCACTCCTCCAAGTCCATTGGCATGTTTCGCAATTTCCCTATTACTCTTGCGGGCAAGACTATTTGTGTTGATGTAGAAGTCATTGATGCCCCCTTAAATTACAACATTCTATTGGGTCATAGCTACACCTATGCAGTGTCTGTTGTACCATCTATAGTTCACCGCAAGATGTCCTTTCCTCATAATGGAAAGATAGTCACCACTGAAATATATTCATCATATCTCTGGTGGCCAATAAGCAAATTTTCGACCCCTTGACCATTGTCTTACCTGGAGTCTACAAAGACTCCTCTTTGCTTGGTTCATTCCCTGGTCTTCCTCCTCCTGTATTTGATCCCAGCTCATCGAATGTTTGCATGATGCAATTGACTTGAGCTTCCCTCAAGCTGCCTGCTTCGGCTAGTTAGCAGCCCACCTATTCCATTTGGGGCCCCACTATTGTCTCTTTCAGTTTTTTAGTTTGGGCACAACTTACTAATTTGACATTTTTTCGAGTCCTAAACTTCCGGAGCCATTTTGAGGCCCTAAACGAATTTTTTTGGGAAACATGAGAGTGGCATAGCCTATTTTTCTTGCACCAAAAGTTGTACTCCTCAGATAGATATTTCTAACGAGCTATTGAGCGTGTCAAATAGAGATCATATGCCAAAGTTACGTCCTTGGGAAGTTGAAACACCAAATTACCCAAACGAGGCCCATAGTTTTGGCGCTTCATCTCCAAGGGTTAGGGTTTTGGATGTTTAGGGTTTTCTATTGTTTATAAATAATGAATAGGCCCTCGAGCCTCATCATAACTTAGTTCATAGGCTTGTAGCTGCCATATATCTTCTCAGAGATAAGCTACCAGTGCCCTAGCTAGTTTATTTCTATTATGTCTATAAGCAAATTTCAGTTCTTTGATATTAATGAAATGAAGTGTTATTTCTACTGCATATTTGTATTTATGGTTACATGTGTATTCTATTGTGTTCCTGCATAAATTTGGATCACCAGTTGACATATTATGAACCGAAGTCTCAAACCTCCCCTGAGTCCATCATATCTTCGGTGGCCAATAAGAAAACCATCGACCCCTTAACTAGTGTCTCATCCAGAGTCTACAAAGGCTCCTCTTTGCTTGGTTAATTCCCTGTTCTTCCTCCTCCTATCTCTGATCCCATCTCATAGAATTTTTTCATGATGCAATTCTTGGGCTTCCCTCAAGCAGCTCGCTTTGGCTAGTCAGCAGCCCCACCCTCTGCAACCTGCTCCTATCCATTCGATTCAGCCTTCTAAACCCCCTCCTCCTGGCCCTTCACCTGTAGCTGGTATCCATGAGCCTCTCTTCCCTTCTAGAATGGTTCCTCTAGGCCTTAACCATCTCATATCCATCCCTCCTGGCCATTACCCCTCCGGTCAGATACTGTTCCTAGCTCCCCTTCCTGGAGTGTTATCGATACTTGTCATGGCTACCTTATCCCTTCCTAACATAACCCTAGGGATTCCAGTATGGTACATCGATCCCCCAACCACTACTCGGCCTATTCAACCCAAACCTTATCTTTCTTTGACCCTGGTTCAACTGGTCCCATATCTTCTTCACGTTAACTTGCCTAGGTGCCACCATAAAATATAAAAGAATCAGATTCTTCATTGAGAGCATTAATAATCAATTATTATCACACATACAATGATAGTAGTTATGGAGGAACACAATCACATGCTTTTAAGGAAGAAACTCATCTGGACAAAATCTACCTAATGCTTTTCTAATAATTTTTATATTCAACCTAATTAAAATAAAGCTCCAACTTCCTAGAATCAGGCAGAATTTTCACCACTTCCACCTATGTAGATTACTAATTCCCCATATTCTGTGAGGTCAACTGAACGGATGCCCCAACACCCAATGAGCTACAACTCACCCTAGCACTACCCTACTACCCTATAGAAGAATAAAAGAAGAATGGACTCCCGTACCAGGGAAAATGGTCCACTTTACAATGATATAGAATGATGTAGAAGAAGAAGATATACTAGACCATAACCCAAAATTTGACACAACCACCTAATGATGATCCTAGACCTCCCAACACTACCTCTTCAACCCTTGGCAGATAGACACTAGTACAATTTCTACAATAATGTATTTACGATGACTAAGTACAATGATACCTTTACAATGATTGTATGCAGTGCTGCCCACTTGAAGACTTCATATGATGAACTTCTTGCTGTTGTTATGCACCTTGGTTTCTACTCTTGTCATGCTACCCTCTGCTGCACTTTGCTTTGCTTTGCTGCCATAGAAAGTTTGGTCCTTTGCAACACATGATCTAGATTTTTCTTGCCTTCTAGGAGCTCGATATTGAATCTTCTGTATCTCTATTATTTTAGATCCTCAATAATTGATTTTCAGTATTTTAGTAGTCCTCTAAGTCATATTTCCAATGCCACAGGTCTGACCCAATTCGGATTCTTCAAGAGAGAGTTATACCCAATCTATCACAATGCCCTAATTATGGACTGTTTCAGCAGAGCACACTTGTACGGTGTGCCACGTGTCACTGTTTCTTCATTTGGTTCTGAAATTGGTATATTGAAACGTACATATTGTGAAATATCTACCAATTTTTACATAATTCCAATCCGATACTCAGAGAGAGATTTATGACGATTTTACCAAGGTCACTTCTTTGAGATGAATTTCAGGAGCCTGCAAAAACCTTGATTTCCACAGATCATATCTCCAAAAATATTTAACACCTTGATCTGAAATTTTTACTGAATCTTCCTTAGTATTTCAGCTTCTCCTCATAAAAATTTCCACTTCTAAAACTTCGTAGTAAAAAATTTAGAGCGAAAATTCCAAGATGACCTGTTTCAAATAATGAAATCCCTTTCATAAGGAGGAAATGAAGATCACAATTTATATGAATGCTTAAGTTGAGAGGGGCTTCAACAAGTGAACGTGGGAGGGATTTTAGGAGCTTAAAAAATATTAAGTATGACTTTTCAATGAACCATGCCCCAACCCCATGGGGTTTTAGCCCACTAACTATGGTACAAACTTCAAACATGAATATCTCTCAAACCGTGAATAATTACATGGCGTGCCATATATCAACGGAAACATCTTGACAAGTAGAAACCATCAAAATAATTATTGAACCAAAATATATTAATTTGGTAGGTCAAAATTCCCATGCAATATTAGGTTAGCCCTTGGTGATTCTTGGGTTGACATCAATGATAACCGCTGATCAACAATCTCCCCCTTTGGCATTGATGGCAACACAAGTACTCCCCCTGCGATCATGACACCTCTTCCTACAACATTCTCTCCCCCTTTGACATCAATGGCAAAGGGTAACTCCCCCTGAAACACAACCATCCTGTGGACCTGCACACACTTCCACTCCTGCTGACACACAACCGTCTTGTAGACCTGTAATCTAATGAGAACTTGGGAGAATCCCAAGATTTTGAAGAAGATATTCAAATGCTTCACGAGGTAAAGGTTTAGTGAAGATATCAGCAATTTGTTATTTTTTACAAACATACTCAAGTTTGATATTCTTTGCAGCGACTTGTTCTCTAACAAAATGATATTTGATCGGAATGTGTTTTGTTTTTGAATGCATGACAGGATTCTTGGAGATGCTGATGGCACTAGTGTTGTCACAGAATATGGGAATAGGCTCACTGAATTGTACTTGAATATCTTGCAAATTTTGTTTCATCCAAAGGACTTGAGTACAACATGATGCTGCTGCAATGTATTCTGCCTCCGTTGTAGATAACGAGATTGGAGTTTGCTTTTTTCTCAACCATGATACGAGACAACCACCTAGATAGAATGTTGCTCCACTAGTACTCTTACGATCATCAATGCTTCCTACCCAATCTGCATCTGTAAAGACTTGAATAATAATATTGTTACCCTTGGGATACCACAATCCATATTCTTCTGTGCCCTTTAGATATCGAAGAATTCTTTTGACGGCAATAATATGTGATTCTTTTGGTGCTACTTGGAATCTTGCTACTTGTACAACTACTTGCATAACATCTGGCCGAGAGGCTGTTACATATAGAATAATACCAATAATAGATCTGTACAACTTCTAATCCACATCCTTAGATGTGTCGTCTATGCTCAATTTGCAACCTGTTACCATTGGAGTAAGGACGGGTTTGCAATCTTCCATTTTGAATTTCTTGAGCATTTCCTTGATGTACTTGGCTTGACATATAAATATTCCTTTCTCTTGCTGAGATATTTGAAGCCCTAAGAAGTATGTCAGCTCACCAAGTAAAGACATCTCAAACTCACTTTGCATATTTGTAGAAAATTTCTTACTTAGTCGATCATCATTGCTACCAAATATTATATCATCCACATATACTTCAAGATTGTTAAATTATCTTTATCTATTTGTACATAAATATTGCTATCACGTACTTTCTTGAACTGCTTGCTGATGTAGATACGATCAAGATCGAGCAGAACAAGTGCTCTTGACCTCCTTGGATCTTCAGAGCCTTCTTTAACCTCGCGCATAGTCTTTCTTTTTGCGATAGTAGACAACCTTCAGTTGTTCGATGTGTAAAATTCTTCTTCTAATTCTCCATTCGTAAAGAAATGTCATTTGCACATCCATTTGGTAGACTTTGATTTTTCTTGAATATGCATAGGCAAGAAACATTCGATGGCTTCCATTCTAGCAACTCGGTGCAAATGTTTTGTCGAAATAAATTCCTTCCACTTGTGCATAGCCTTTGCAAACCAATCTTGTTTTGTTTCTGGTAACCTGCCCATCTTCATTCAATTTGTTCCCGAACACCCATTTAGTCCCAATGACATTTTTATCTTTTGGTCGTGGAACTAATTCCTAGGTGTTATTATTCTCAATTTGATTTGATTCTTCATTCATATCTGTTACCCAATGTTCATTATGGTTGTCTTCCTCAAAACTATTAGGCTCAAAGGTTGCTAGAAAAGCAACGTGAGCTTGTTGTGATGAACGAAGCTGTCGACCTTCATTTACGTCACCAATGATTTTATTTGCTGGATGGTACTTTTGAATCCACTCTTTTGTTCTCCTTGGAGGATCTTGTTGTTGTTGTTATGGTATATCTTGATGATCATTGTTTACTTCTTCCTCGTTGATAGTTGCTTCTTATTCTACAATTTTATCTGTGTCTTTTTCAGCCTCTGTCTCAAGTTTCAAAGATTATAGATCCTCATCATTACTCACTAGAACACCATCTTCGTCAAATGTAGCATTTATGCTCTCCATTATCTATTTTTATCTTAGATTATAGCATTTATAGGCCTTTCTTTCGCGTGATTAACCAAAAAATATACCTTCATTAACACGTGATTCAAACTTACCCAAATTTTGATCTTCTATTTTGATATAACATTTGCTTCTGAAGATTCTGAAATATTTTACATTAGCTGGTTTTCCTTTCCATAATTCATATGGGGTCTTGTTGCAATTATTTCGAGAAGCGGGTTGATAATGAAGAATGTCGTATCAATTGCTTGAACCAAAATTTTCATCCACTTGAGTCCTTCAACATTGTTCTACCCATTTCTTGTACTTGTCTGTTTTCTTTCTTTCAACAAATCTATTTTGCTGAGTGTTTAAAATAAAAATGGTTTTATTCCATTTTCGTCACAATATTGCTGAAATAATTTGGAAATGAATTCTCCACCATTATCTGATCTTAAACACTTTATTGTCAAATCAGTTTCATTTTCAACCAACTCCTTGTATATCTTAAAGCAATCAAATGCTTCATATTTTTTCTTTAGGAAACTGATGGCTGTCATCCTGGTATAATCATCTATCATTAACATGAAATATAATTCTCCGTCTATCATCCTGGTAAGTAGACATGCTTTTGTTGCTTCATCCAGAACATATATGTCGCTTGGAGCTCGACTTGCTGTAGCCACAATTTCACCATACACGTCATTCCTGATTTCACATTTCGTGGAGTTGAATAGTATTATGTGTCCTTGATCACACATTTGTCCAACACTGAGTAGATTGTAATTCATGTTTTCAACCAATAGAACATTCTTGGCTATAACATGTTTGCTTCCGAGAGGATGGTACCCGATCCTATAACATTTGAAGATCACCATTTTCCAGCGATATATTCATCCCTTCTTCTTGACATAGCCCTCTCCTCTCTCTATCTCCAAATATATGTGTTGAGCAACCGCTGTCAACATACCACACATCTTTTTTTTTTGAGCCTTGAGAGTGAGAGCACAATTATCAGTCTTCTTCTTCTTCCATGTTCATTCATTCTGTGGCTTCAAAGATTCTTCTGGAGGATTTTCAAGTCTACAGTCTTTGGCTATGTGTCCAATGTTCTAAAATTTGTAGCATTCCATATTATTTCTTAAATTTTCAAATCTATTGATGTTTCATTGAGTCTTGGGAGGTTCATATTTGAAGAATCTCTTGGAATTGTATTGGTTCATAAGGTACATGTGACATTCTACAGCTTTATGACCAAATTTTCCACATGAATAACAATAGCCATGAAAAATATGTTGGTACCTGGATGAAAATATTTGTCAAGGAATCGTCTTCCAAGGATGTGCTTGCGAATCTTGTCCAATGAAGTCTTCATGTATGTCAGATCTCATAGGTTCATTGTATTTTGTTGTAGAAGGTCCTTCTTCTTCTTCTTTATAACCGAGGCCAGTTTTGTCGTTGTAAGATCGTTGATTGTTGATGAGTTCTTCCAATTCCCTTGAGTTGTTGGCATAGTTTTGGACAGTTTTTCCCTTCTTCACTTCCTTACGTAGCGAGACTACTTTGGCTTCTAATGCTTTCCTTTCTTGGTTGCTTTCTTCCAACTTCTTTTGAAGTGACTCTTCAATACATTTGTGTTCTTCAACCTTAATTTTGAGACCTTGAACTTGCTCTTCAAGAGTGTTGGAATGGATCTTCTCAGCATTGAGCTTTTGGAGGTTGACGTCTTCTGCAAATTTTTCATGTCAAACTTTTCATTTTTTGATACTTCTTGTTTATTGTGCTTGGCCATAAACAATACTTTCTCATTGGCTTCTTCTTTGCTATCACTTTCTTCATCGGATGATGAGCTATCTTATTTAGAGAGAAAGTTCCTTCTAGATCCTTTCTTTTTGCCTTGCTTGTTGAATTTATTAAAGCCTTTCTTTCCTTTTGAGATGCCATCACTTTTGTTCGGACATTTTTCTATGAAATTCCCAACCTCGCCACAACCGAAACATATCAATGGAAGTTTACCTTCGAATTTTCCCTTACTAGGTTTTACTTTTCTCATAAAGTAAGCATATTCTTCATCTGAAGACCTTCTCCATCATCTCCCTTTTCTTCACACTTGCAGGTGCATGTCATTTCAATTGAAGGTTATTTGTTCTTATTGGTTTTCTTAGATGCAACAAACGTAGTTTCTAGATTTGAAGTACCCTTTTCTTCATCAAGTCTCATTTCATATGCTATGAGAAGTCCATGTAATTCTTCCTTGTTGAGTTTGTCCAGATTTGCACCATATTCTAAGACCGATACCTTTGGGTTGAATCTCCCTGGTAATGTTCTAAGAATCTTTCATATAATAGTCTTTCTCATTACGTCCTAATCCTTCCGTAGTATTAATATTTCTATCAACATATTGGAAGTATGCAAAGAATGTTGCAATCTTTCATTTCGAGTTGCTCAAATTTTTTCTATAGATTTGAAGCTTTGCTTCTTTGACATTTGAGTCACTCGTATACATTCTCAAGCTTGTTCCGAACATTTTTGGCGCTTTTACAACCCAACACCTTATGATAAGCGTATTCAATAAGTCCATTGATAATAATATTCTTTGCATCATTTACCAAGTTCTTTCCTAATTTCTTGTCACCAAATGATGTAAATCCATTTTGAATGTTGTCCCATAGTTTCGTAACCTTGCACCAAGAGATAGACCTCCATTCTTCCTTTCCAGAGTGCATAATTATTTTCATTGAATAGATGTACACCATTCTTGGTATTCTCCATGACCTCCTTCCAGCTATTAAACTGCTATTAAAGGAACCAGCTCTGATACCAATTGTTGGAAATACTGAGAGGGGGGGGGGTGTGAATCAGTATTCCTATCAATTAGAGCATTAGTTAATCTTCAATTATTATCAGTGTTTATACAATGATAGCAGTAAACAAGAGGAACACAAATGCACACAGTTTTTAAGGTGGAAACCCACTCTGGGACAAAAACCACCTAATGCTTTTCTAATAATTCTTTAATATTCAACTCCAATTGAAAATAAAGCTCCAACTTCCTAGAATCTAGAAAAGAATTCTTCTCTAGCTCCCACTAGATGGATGCTCCAAGGCCCGAGATTCTTCAGTAGTCAACTGAAAGGATGCCCCAACACCTAATGAGCTACAACTCACCCTAGCACCACCCTACCACCCTATAGAAGAATAAAAGAAGAATGGACTCTCGTACCAGGGAAAATGGTCCAATTTACAATGATATAGAATGATGTAGAAGAAGAATATATAATAGACCATAACCCCAAATCTGATACAACCACCTAATGATTATCCTAGACCTCCCAACACTGCCTCTTCAACCCTTGGCAGATAGACACTAGTACAATTTCTACAATAATGTATTTATGATGACTAAGTACAATGATACCTTTACAATGATTGTATGCAGTGCTGCCCACTTGAAGACTTCATATGATGAACTTCTTGCTTCTATTATGCACCTTGGTTTTTTCTCTTATCATGATACCCTCTGCTGCACTTTACTTTGCTTTTCTTCAACACAAAGTCTGGTCCTTTGCAACACATGATCTAGATTTTTCTTGCCTTCTAGGAACTTGATATTGAATCTAGTGTATCTCTATTATTTCAGATCCTCAATATCTGATTTTTGGTCTTGCATTAGTCCTCTGAGTCGTATTTCCAATGCCACAGGTCTTACCCAATTTGGATTCTTCAAGAGAGAGTTATACCCAATCTATCACAATGCCATTATTATGGACTATTTCAGCAGAGCGCACTTGTAGGGTGTGCCACGTGTCATTGTTTCTTCATTTGGCTCTAAAATTGGTAGAGAGAAATGTACAGATTGTGAAATATCCACAAATTTTTACATAATTCCAATCCGATACTCAGAGAGAGAGTTATGACGATTTTACCAAGGTCACTTCTTTGAGATGAATTTCAGGAGCCTGCAAAAACCCTGACTTCCACAGATCATATCTCCAAAAATATTGAGTACCTTGATCTGAAATTTTTACTGCAGCTTCCTCAAGATTTATGCTTCACCTTATAAAAATTTCACCTTCTTAACCTTCGTAGAAAAAAAGTTAGAGCGAAAATTCCAAGATGACCTGTTTCAGATAACAAAATCCCTTTCATAAGGAGGAAATGAAATTCACAATTTATATGAATGCTTAAGCTGAGAGGGGCTTCAACAAGTGAATGTGGGAGGGAGTTTAGGAGCTTAAAAAATATTAAGTATGACTTTTCAATGACACATGCCCCAACCCCATGGGGTTTTAGCCCACTAACTGGGGTACAAACTTCAAACATGAATATCTCTCAAACTGTGAATAATTACATGGCGTGCCATATATCAATGAAAACATATTGACAAGTAAAAACCATAAAAAGAATTATTGACCCAGAATAGATTAATTTGGTAGGTCAAAATTCCCATGCAATATTGGGTTAGCCCTTGGTGATGCCTGGGTTGACATCAATGACAACCGCTGATCAACAACCTCAACAGGAACCTTATCCTGTTGCGAAAGCTTCGGGTAAAAAGGGCAAAGCTCACAAGAAGGCATCAAAAGACAAAGCCTGCCTTGATTGACTCTGCTCCTCCTCAACCTCCAAAGCCTTATTCTTTGTGTGATGTTGTTGATCATGCCACCCATCATTTTCCTGAGTTTCCTTGTATCAAGCCCATGGTTAATGTTGCGTTCCCGAAGTCTATGATCCCTGAAGCCTTTGTTTCTTCCTCGACTGCAGCGAAGAACCCAAAGAATATTCACACCAACCAACCTTGAAATTTGTGTGATCTCCATGGCCATTATTCCCACTGTTTTCCCCACCTCACGCATTACTGTGCCTCTTTGGAGGTAGTTCGGGAGTACGAGATTGAACAGAACCAGTCTACCTCTCCTGTCCTTGCGCAGTATGCTTTGGTCCAGCGTGAGGATTTTTCCACTCCCATTGACATTCCCCCTCCTGATGTCAAGATGATGGAGCCTACAGCCACCATCCTCTACCTATCATCATTCATGAGATCCACGATGGAAGCTCCCTCTGAGACTTTCCCTTCTGTTTCGCTCGACCTCCCTTCAGCGATCACCCTTGGCTCAACATCAGTGGACCCCTTATCTTCTTGTTCTTCTGTCACCCCCTGTGACGATGCGCATGTGAAACTTTCTTCTCATGATGATGAGTTAGGTAGCTTCGCTACCTCATGTGGTCTCCCTTCCTCCAGTCATCCCATATTTTACTGTGATGATGATATCATGGAAGCCTTCTCCACCTCTGACTTCATCTTTCCCTCCCATAAGTGGAATGGCACCATCCATTTCTATGGTGACTTTCATAGCCTGAGCACAAGTTTCCCACAAGGTAGCTCCCACACATCACCTTCTCGACGGTGTCTGGGAAGTAGACATCCTACCCGGATCACTCCCTCTCACAGTGTTTGTTCGATTTCTACTTTGCGCTCAGGTTGCCAACATTGTTCATCATCCTCCCAATTGTTGTCTTGTGGCACCTTTCAGATGGACCTTCTGTCCATAGCTTATATCGTTTATGCCGATGGTGCAAGTCGCTACTCCCAAAATCTAGCCTCGGCGGGTTGGGCCATTTTCTCCCCCTTTCATTCACTTGTTCTCTTGAACGGTGTATGCATTGGTACTACCACCAATAATCAGGCTGAATATGATGCAGTGTGAGGTTTATTAGTGAATGCCCTTTCCCATCACATCCTCCACCTTCATGTTCATTTAGATTCCCTACTTCTTGTCATGCAATTGAGTGGTGTATATCGTGTACATAATCCTATCGTTTTTAGAAGATATCTACGAGTGAAGCTTTTGATGTGTGAATTTGAAATCATTACATTCAATCATGTACCTAGAGCACAAAATTACTATGTAGATAGCATTGCAAACAATATTCTAGATTTGAATTTAGCACATGCATTTAACACAAGAAAATAATATAAAAACCATTAAAATGATGCATATCCATAATATGTGTTGTATATAATGTTTTAGATTCCATTAACTCTAATACACATGACATGCCCATAGCATGTTATAAAAACTAAAAACTGGGGGCACCACCTACCCCTACACATTAATCACTATCTGGAGGATCCTGAACCAATGGCTCTACTCCTACAGCTCATAGATCGTGCATCCCCTGTCTGGCCATCGCCATGCACTGCATGACCCCTCACCACTCTGAGGGTAGACCAATACATGGCTCTATGTACTGGTCATCCAAGTCTTTCCAAATGCACTCTGAAACATCGGTCAAAAGCCTCTCACATCTACGATGGATGTCCTCTAGGAGGGTAGTTTCATCCTCACTTTTTGGCACTCTCGATCCACTAGGTCCTGTAGCTCCTGATACTACAGGTCGTCCCATATACCCGACCAGTTTTACCGGTGCTGTATCTACATACCAAAAGTGAAAGAATCAGTACCATACAAAATATTATGAAACTTTACAATGAATGTAAAATATTAGCAACTTGTCACTTACCATCGGGTCCCCATACTCAACCAGGTGGCAATGGCAAGTCCGGGTCCCCATGATAACTCATCCCACTATAGGGATAGTCGTCTATGTATAATGGCATTTTATCCCAATGAGCAAAGAACTCGGGTTGGAACACCTGTTCGACTGCCCCACCTCCTCCTCTACACAATAATCACCCCCACTAGCACATCCTAGGCTCCCTCGGGCACCCATCCTGGAGCTGTATGCGAGGTCAAAGTGTCGGGATCTTCTCAAAGAAGAGCAAGCACAACATTGTACCATAGGTAGTGTCATGGTTCACTTTTCGCTTGCATAGCGACAACTATCGTTTCAACGATGACAGGATCATTTGGGCCCACCCATAGTAGGTCCCATTCAACAAAATTTCCACAAGCATCATCTGCCCTCCAGTGATGTGGTGGAGTTCCTGGTTGCCCAGGATCCACAACACCGCTACAACCACAGCACAAGTTTCTAACCTCTCTAGATCCCCGATGGGTATTTGTGTCCCCTTGACATGGAGACCTGGTCGAAAATGGAACTATACAAACTCCATGATGCTCCGCTCTCGCAATAACATTGGCTAAGTATTCCCTACCATCTCAAGTGGTGGGAGACCAGTCAGAAAATATATATCTTGGACCGTCAACTCGATTCAGTGTCCCTGCACTATAAATACCTCATGGTCTGGATCCCAATAACTGACAATCCGTGCCAACAAGGGCTCTCCAGCTCTCATCACAGGGTTCTCCACAAATGTTAGGACCCCAAACCTAGCCAATGCACTGCGGACACCATGATCTTCTCGGATCTCTGACTGTAATGTGTCCAGGTCTCTCTCTCTCCAGTTGATCCATAATTCTACCATATATACACAAAACCATAATAATTTTCATTGTATAGAAAAGAAAGACTGCATTTGACCATAAAAACCTAGCTCTTAGCCAAAAAATAGCACAGAAAAACCCCTCTCTACCAGGTCTCACTTTCCAGGAAAAATCCTGGTATAGGTTGCACTTTTCTGCCGAAAACCTGCTACCCATGTCACAGATATTGCCCCAAAAAGTGCGACCGAGATGTGAAGAGGAGAAGGGATCTGTTCCTGAGCTCTGGGCACCTAAACTGAATTTCAATCCACTGAAATGAAAGAGTAGAGTTAGGCCTCTTACCTGAAACTGACGGATCTCGATTCCAACGGTCGGTTTGTTCGCTATGATCACCACAAGATTTACGGCCTTCTCTCCTCTCCACATTCACCACAAATACACTTGCAAATGAGTGAATTTGGAGGGAAAATTCCTTATTAAATGAGAAACCCCTGACTTTTCGTGCGCCTGCTGCGGCCAAAACGTAGCTCTGTTTGACAAACCATATGTATGGTTGGAAATCTCTCACCGACCTCTCAAATGGGTATCTTTTATTTTTCCATGATTTGATACTTCACCAGGACACATTTTGTCCAAGAAGTGTTACTTCATGTAATTTCCCTTTTTCAGGAACTTGCTGCTCCATCGGGAACATCTTAGATGTTCCATTTTTCCTTCTTCAGTGAGACACTGCAAGTCCATTTCAGAGATTTACTAATGGGGCATGTATAGGATATGAATCCTTCTAAAGAAGGGATAAATCTTGAGGCTAGCTGGCCCTTCTCTGACTCTGCTTATGGATATGCAATATTCCACCTTGGGAAATCCTGCCACAGGGTCCTTAAGGACGCTGTATAAGGAAGTTGCTGCATAAATAAGACAAACCACCAATGGGATGCCCTATAATAACTCATATACAACTCCCTTGCAGAAAATGAGCTTAAATAAATGCATCTAGATGGGTTATTCAGATCTCCCCAAACTAGATCTCTAAAACATTGCTCAAAGAGTGAGCTACAGCAATACATGAACATGAACATTAACTCTGCAAATCTGAAATACATAATAAGAGGGGAAATAGTGCATCCAACATTATATTATGATTTCAGCATGGATATACAAGAAATTATTGAGGGAATAACCCTCTCAATCCTCTAGAAATAGCTCCAATGAGTATACCATGTAATGCTGAAGTAGCTGCAGCTACACAGAATGCAGGAAAACCATAGCTGCGCAGTATCTTTGAGAGATGCAGCTGCTGAATACATAAAAATGATAATGTGGCTGAAATATACAGAAAAATAGCCCAAGAGAGGAAAATGGGCTCAATATAGGATTTCTAGCCAATCTCAGGGATATTGCTAGAAATGCTGGACAAAATACAATAGTGACAAATAAATTGTCACTGGAACTAAAACCAAATGAATATGAGGCTGTGGCTGATATGAAATGCTGATACCTTCCTCTGATAATGCTCTCAAAGTAAAAGGGGTTGATCCCCTTTTACTGAAAGCACTCCTCCTAATGAGCACAAAAATCTCCCTCAACATTGCCCTCAAGGAACAATGCAGTTTCTCCAAATCACTGCGCAGTGGGAGATGGTGAATGAGTGTCCTGATGCCACAGATCTGAAATGAAGTCCAAGAGCCTTCTCTATAGCTCCTCCAATGAATATATCACTCATAAACTGAAAAAATCAAGCAAGGAAAGACTCTATGAGTTCCTCTGCTGCTACCCCAACAACACAGCACCATTCTGCTACAGAAATAACACTGAAACTAAAGGAGTGAGCTTGGAAAAATTCTGGAATGAGGAAATGCAGCTCAAATCCTCTCCTCCCATGAGGAATAGGTGGGGGATCCCCACCGGGAACACCCCCAATGCTCATGAGCACTGCAATCCTACTAAACAGCCCGGATATGCAAGTCCTTGACCTCACTACAAAATTTCTGAATCAAAGCATAATAAAATGAGTTGCTCCTTCTTTTTTATAAATAAAATGAACTCTCTTCCACCATAGGACCCAAAATTATGGTTTCCATTCACTTTTGAATGCTTTCCCTCCAAAATTTGCATTGTCTTCTAATGCAAGCCACCCCTCTAAGGCAGCCTTTTTGACTTGGTCAAAGATGGCCAACTCAAGGTGATCCTCATCATGTTCACACCATGGGGTGTTTATTTCAGCTGCTTTATTATTTCTCCTTTCACACAAGGAGTGTTATTTTCCATCAAAGGGGTTAAGGGGTCTCCTTACCCATTTTATTAAGAAAAAAAAAATATGCCACTAAAATGTTCCATTTTAGCTTGAGGCTAAAATTTTGACATTATAGTCCTCCCCTCCCACATGTTGCTTGTCATCAGGCAACTGAATAGAGAGAACAAAACTTCTCCCCCTTCTTCTCTTGTGGCCTCCTCATCAACAATCTCCACCGCTGCTCAAGATATATTGCAATAAAATTGTCCTCCAATGCCTCCTCCCAAGTATGCAAATCGGAATGTTGCACCTTACAGAAAGATAGAAGGTGTAGGTGGAAATCTCCCTGCTGAACCATGGCCTCCTCAAGGTAGGAGTGATAAAATGCAAGGGAAAATATAATCCCATTAGTGATCTCCTCATCCATGCTATCATCAAATGGAAATCTTGCCCCCGATTCTGCAATGTAATGGGGCTGAATGGAGAGTTTTGCTGCTTCATCCCAATAATCTATTCTCTCCCTCTGTAGAACATATGGGGCTACCTATATCCTTGGGCTGAAATGGTTTGGCCACTAAGAGTGGCCCAAACTACCCCATTGAAATAGCCAGCCATGAAATACCTCTGCAAATTCTCCAAGTGGTTTGCCCCACAAGAAGAGAAAGGTGATAGTATGGGAATCATGGTTTGCCCATGGTATCTCCTGCAAAATGGAACATGTGTAATGGGGAGAATAGTGCTCCCAATGGGCTGTCCCAATCATATAATTCACTCTCCACATAGTGCTCCCTATGAAAAATAAGCATCAGTAATACAAGGTAGCATAATACAATGAAAACAAGCTGCCATAAGACAACTAGAGAGTGGGTCACTGCTCCTCTCATGGGACTAATGCAGTGAGCCTCTTTCCTTCATCAAGGATATTCATAACAAGTGCCTCTCCCAGCCACTTTTTTGCTACCACACACATCTCAAAAGATCGGAACATGAAAACATAAATTGGTGCCAATGGTGCACACCAAGGAGCATGTGGCTCCCTCCACAAACCACCATAAGAATGGCCCATTTTTCTGCTAAAATTTTTTACAAATACATCCTTGTACATCATGAAAGAAGGGATAAAATATTATTGACTCATTATGCTACTCAAACAAGGAAGGAAATTACAATATAGAATGATTATACCTTCTCCAATTTGTACTGAACTCTTTGAGCTTGAAATGGCCCAACTGAAGTTTCCCTCTACCCTCAATGAGTAGGTAAGTGGCTATGAGGTTCTCTCCACCATAATCAAGTGGGCTATGCATCTACCAATGCTAATAGGTGCCATGATGTATGCCTTCCAATTGAAATCCTCTAGCCAATCAAAATATGCATCCAAGTGCATAGCTAGGAAGCCCTCATATGCTGCATGCAAATAATTTCTCCTTGAGACTAGAAACTCTAGCCAAGAAGAGTCTTCTATAACAATAGATGACCATATCATCAACTATGTATCTGTCATCATCCTCTTGGTCATCAAGAATCATGCATGCATCAATATCCTGGGACCTATCAACCACAGCTAAGTCCTCCACCATGGATCAATCCTCCACATAGACAGCGCTGGTAATATGCAATAAAGTGCTCCCATCACACTGCTGTCTATTTCCTTGACATCCCCTCATGCCAAAGTCATCCTCCAAGGTTGCCGCCATTCCATCTTGCAGCTTCTCATGCTCAAATAGAAGTAAGGCTCTCTGAAAATGAGCCTCTCATGAGAGACTGTCACCTCCAAAGAATCTCTCGATCCTGGGCAATGTAGGCATGAGTGGCATCCATCTACTCCAATGCATGAAAGAGTAATCCCAAAAGGAAGTAATCCATTTCCACCAAATCCAGGGAGCAGCTATCCTGCATCATAAAGATGCTATCCTCCATCCATGTAGCAAATATATATGCGCAGTCAAACTGATGAGAATGGGTGGTACTAAAAATGAGACTGTACCCCTCCTCTTTGTGCTCATTCCCCAAACTCACTCCATTGTGCTGGACTCCTAAAATGTCTCCACCCCTCCGGAATCCAATGAGTGGTGAACCCAAAAACATGATGCCTCTCATCATCACTAGATCATGTGGCCTCCCAAGTCGAAAACCACCAAAAAGTGAGACATCAAGATCTGAAAATAGACTGCATGTATGAGTGGAATAATTTGTCCCTCTCTCCTTTGTGCAGTGCAGTCTCTTTTCTTTGTGCAGAAAATTTCTGAAATAGATAAGGGAGAATGCTCTTCATCCCTCCATGTTGATCCTTCTGCTCTTCTTTCTCCATCTCACAATCCCCAACCAATGCTACATATGACTCCAGAATTGTGTCTTGGTACCCACATGCAAAATATTTGGAACCCCTTGCAAAGACGCAAGGACTCCTCTAATGGAAGCAATGTCTCCCCTTTCACCTCCATGTGGCGATGGATCTCCTCATAATGTGACAGCGCTGTTGGTTCTTTCCAGTGTATGCAAAGTCTTTATGTTTGTGACACAATGATTTTCACCAATTTTTTCCATCAAACCCTTAGTGAATGTATCACAAGTTTTTTCATTTGCATGTCAATGAAAAATGAAACCCTCAAACCAACAATCATGAGCCATACCTTGAGTTGCAACGCTGCTCCTCCTATGGCCTCATTTCTTCCTCCATTCCTTTGAAATGTAAGTGAACAAAGGACTCTACTATGGATCTACATGTGTGGTTGAATTCTCACACCCTTCATGAAGTAGCTAGGATTTGTCTCATCAAAAAACCCTTCTCAGAAAATTTCTCCAATTTTCCCTTTCCTCAAGATCTTCAATAATCTCCTCAATGGTCTAGAAAAGAAGAAAGGAAATCTCCTCTTCCTTCATTCCTCTTTCCTTGTCTCCTTTGTAAATATCCTCTCCTTGGAGTGAAGCTCCTCTTCTAATAGCAATGGATCTTGGGCATAGGCTGAGCCAAGATCATGCTCTGATACCACTATAATGTCCCTTTTTCAGGAATTTGCTGCTCCATGGGGAACATCTTAGATGTTCCATTTTTCCTTCTTCAGTGAGACACTGCAATTCCATTTCAGAGATTGAATGATGGGGCATTTACAGGATATGAATCCTTCTAAAGAAGGGATAAATCTTGAGGCTAGATGGCCCTTCTCAAACTCTGCCTATGGATATGCAATATTCCACCTCGGGAAATCCTACCACAGGGTCCTTGAGGACGCTGTATAAGGAAGCTGTTGCATAAATAAGACAAAAAACCACTATGATGCCCTAGAATAAATCATATAAAACTCCCTTTCATAAAATTATCTTAAAGAAATGCATCTATATGGGTTATTCAGATCTCCCCAAACTAGATCTCTAAAACATTGCTCAAAGAGTGAGCTACAACAATACATGAACATGAACATTAACTCTGCAAATATGAAATACATCATAAGAGGGGAAATAGTATAGCCAACATTATATTATGATTTCAGCATGTATATACATGAAATTATTGAGGGAATAACCCTCTCAATCCTCTAGAACCAACTCCAATGAGTATACCATGTAATGCCGGAGTAGTTGCAGCTACACAGAATGTAGGAAAACCATAGCTGCGTAGTATATTTATGAGATGCAGCTACTGAATACATAAAAATGATAATGTGGCTGAAATATACAAGAAAAATAGCCCAATAGAGGAAAATGGGCTCAATATAGGATTTCTAGCCAATCTCAGGGAGATTGCTAGAAATGTCGGACAAAATACAATAATGACAAATAAATTGTCACCCCAACTGAAACCAAATGAATATGAGGTTGTGGCTGATCTGAAATTTTGATGCCCTCCTCTGATAATGCTCTCAAAGGAAAAGGGGCTGATCCCATTTTACTCAAAGCACTCCTCCTGATGAGCACAAGAATCTCCCTCAACACTGCCCTCATGGAATAACGCAATTTCTCCAAATGACTGTGCAGTGGGAGATGGTGTATGAGTGGCCTGATGCCACAGATCTGAAATGAATTCCAAGAGCCTTCTCTACAGCTCCTCCAATGAAGAGATCACTTCTCAACTGAAAAATCAAGCAAGGAAAGACTCTATGAGTTCCTCTGCTACTACCCCAGCAACACAACACCATTCTGCTACAGAAATAACGCTGCAACTGAAGGAGTGATCTTGGCCAAATGCTGGAATGAGGAAATGAAGCTCAAATCCTCTCCTCCCATGAGGAAGAGGTAGGGGATCCCCACCGAGAACACCTCCAGTGCTCAAGAGCACTGCAATCCTGCTAAACAGCCCGGATATGCACGTTCTTGACCTCACTACGAAATTTCTGAATCAAAGCATAATAAAATGAGCTACTCCTTCTTTCTTATAAATAAAATGAACTCTCTTCCACCATAGGACCCACAATTAGGGTTTCCAATCACTTTTGAATGCTTTCCCTCCAAAAGCTGCATTGTCTTCTAATGCAAGCCACCCCTCTAAGGCAACGTTGTTGACTTGGTCAAAGATGGCCAACTCAAGGTGATCCTCATCATGTTCACACCATGGGGTGTTTATTTCAGCTACTGTATTATTTCTCCTTTCACACAAGGAGTGTTATTTTCCATAAAAGGGGTTAAGCGGTCTCCTTACCCATTTTATTAAGAAAAAATAAAATATGCCACTATAATGTTCCATTTTAGCTCGAGGCTAAAATAGGGAACATTACACTTCACCACTCCTAAAAATCAAATTTCTTCACTTGCAACACTTTTACTTGGGGCACCACGTTGCCTCCATACTTGTCCATGCTCATGTCAAATTTCATCATGAGTAACCATCTTGTACTCGTGTCTTTATCGTCCCCATTGGACCTTTTCTGTGTGGCAGCATCATCGAGTCACCCTTGTTTAGAGCATCCGAGTTGAGTCATCATCACATCCATGGAGTCTATTCCGATTCCCTTTGTATCCCACTATATTCCTCCATCCTTCATTGCTCGATTCCTCTCTTATGTCGCACATTACGGCCTTCAGTCCTACTGTCCCCTATCCCCTTTTGATATTGCGTCAGTCAGTTCCAGGTCATCCATGCCTTTTATGCTCTACCAAGGGAAGTTGTTCATCCACTACTCAGTACCCCCCATTTCATCATCATCCCTGGTGTCAGTCTGTCAGTCATTCTACTATTTTCTCTTATGCCTTAGTTGAGGATCCCTTATTGCCTCACCTATGGCAAACCTCCTTCTATTGACATCATATCATTCATTCCAAAAGACAGGTCTAGAGGGTGGTGTACCTTGGTTCCAGCTTCCACTCTTTTTCGGTGCCTCGGATCAGGCAAAGGGACTCCTTATTGCCCTTTGACTTGATTATTTCTCAGCTCCAGCTCCTTACAGCATGATCGAGATCTGTATACTTGATGGTTCAGTGATGTAGCAGCTTGTACCAATGATTCTTGGGTATGTGTGAGATGTTTCAGACCTCATGAGGGGGTGGCCCTTCAGGTAGCCCCCCACATGCCCGAATGACCTCTTCAGTACAACCTTTGATGCAACTCCATAGATTTGATGATGTTGGCCTTAGCCGCTTGCAGTGTATTTTAGTTTGCATATATCAATCAGATTTTCAGAGCCCTTTCCTGTTTACAGGGGCAGTTTGGTTGTACTTATATCTCATGTACTCAGATATTATTGTATAAGTCCTGGCTGTTATCCCAGGCATAGTATGTATGTTGGATTCATTTTCATATTTTACCTGGCTCATGTTCATGCCAGCATGTACTATATAGTTCAGTCCCTTGTTTAATGGATGCATTATACTTTCTACTTTCTCTCAGCGGGCTTAATTATGCCTCCCCCGTCACCTATAGCACAGGTACTCACTCATAAAAGATACTTGTCGCACCTTTAAGTCTCGCCTCCTCAGGGTCTAGTCCTCTAGCGCTTTGTTCTACCTTATATTTCTCTCTCTCTAACTTCCCCTTCGGTGTCTAGTGATTGAGTTCGTACAATGTACTTCGGTCATATGATTAGCTCCTAATGCTTGCACGCTAGGGGGCAATCTGTTACACCATTTTTTGGTCATCTAACCTGTTACTATTAAATGGACCAAAGTACACCATGTAAGACCAATTTTACCCTAAGTAAAATTTATTTCACTATGGAAAATAACTTAGTAAACCACATTTATTAAGTTGTTTATGGTCTAAACAGGAAACCTCATGAGGAAATATTGAATAAATCCACATTTGTTTGATTTTCTTCAAGGAATAATTAGTTAAACATAAGTTTAATTAATATTCCCAGTCATATTTAACCCAAAACAGGAAAATTAATTAGATAAATCATTATTTATCTTATTATTTTCTAGGAATAATTATTTAAACCTTTAAATAATATTCCTTGTTAAATTTGACTAAATCATTTATAAATAATTGAATAAATCATTATTTATTTAATTATTACTCAACCACATCCTTAAAAAATAATAAATAAATCATTTATTTATTTATTATTTACAAATAAAGGGATTTGACCAAATTCAAATTCTTTTTCCCTCCAACAAATATAATAAAATATTCCATAAAAGTTGGATCTAGAATTGGTTAATAATATTTTAACTATGCACCAATATCTAGACTAACTCAATATTTTGTTATAGATAGAAGGGTTTTTTCCATTCATTCACTACCTTTTGTTGCCTAAAGATCACTCTAGATCTATACTTTTGGTCTGAATTTGATCCACCATCATTGTCATATTTTTCTACCATTTTTCTTGTGAGATCCCTTTGAGTTCCATTTTTGTCTGGGTTTTCTACACCATCAAGAGAGAGGGATTTTAGATCTGAAGTTTTGAGAACTTACAAGAACCCATCCAATTGAGGGGGACTGGTAACATATTTCTATGTTCCCTTCTCGGGTGTAAAAAAATACAAAAATTCTTTAAAACAATCTTGTCTTGTCTATTGGATGCATGGAGCAACTCTTGCCTTTATTTATTGCTTAATGTCTTTTAATGCATAGATCCAGATTTTGCAACATTTATCTTGGTCAACTAATTGTAGATCTAAAGATATTGGCAGCCATCTTTGCTGTTAGGGTTGTTTGTTATGCACAACTAAAGTGAGCCTTTTTCGTACGCTTGCGATTAAGATTCATACTAATAGTAGCTCCTTGGAGGTGTCAAGAACATCGTAGACAAGTGCCTATCCATTGGGTAAATACGGTCAAACAATCCAAAAGACTGCAGATTACTTAGACTAACTCAAAAAATCTTTAAAATTACTGCAAAATGACTCAATAACTGACTCTGACACTCACTCAAAACTGACTCCAAAACTCTAAAAACAACAGAAAATAAACAAGCTTTATATCCTTCACTTCAGGCCCCAAGCCTAGATGATTTTCTGCCTCAAACTTTGCACAAAATATAAAACGGTATGTACAATGAAAGTGATCTCAGAAACTGCATCAGAAATAACAATGTTTAAGGAGCCTACATTGACTGGTCCTCCTGAACATTCCTCTCCATTCGTCTCTTGTATAAAATAGGCATTCTGTCCTCGATAAGCCAAAATCTTGTAGGGTCCCTTCCAAATATTTTCAAAATTTTCGTGCTTACCTTTATCTTCATTTCTTGCATCCCATCTCATCACTACATCCTCCAGCTGAAATTTATATTCCTTGGTATTTCGATCATAAATCTTCTTAATTCTCTACTAAAGCTTAGAAGTAGTCTAAGAAAATTCCTCTCTTGTTTGCTGAAGGTGAATCATTTTATTGATTCGACGTTGCATATCATCTTCTTCACTATCTTCTTCCTGCAATAATCTTATAACTGGAGCTGTAAGTGATGTAGGAAACATTGTATCTGTACCATAAACTAGTTCAAAAGGTGACATACCTATTAACTTCTTTGTTCTCACTCGGTCTGCCCACACAACATTGGTAAGCTTCCTGTGCCATTTTTTCTTGTTCTCCTCTAAAATTTTCTTAATGATATTCACTAAATAATTATTAGAGGACTCAGCTAATCCATTGCCCTATGGATAATATGCGATGGAATGACCCAATCTATTACTATACTTGTGTCAAAACTCAACCATATTCTTTCACTTAAATGCTGCAGCATTATCCATAATAATATTGTGAGGACAACCAAAACAAGACAAAATATTGGATTCTAAAAATTAAATATTGTGTCCGTAGCTTGCCTTATAGGAATAGCCTCAATCCACATGGTAAAGTATTCAGTTTCTGTTAGGATCCATTTGTGTTGTGCCAATGATGTGGGATGAATTTCCCCAATAAAATCAAGTCCCCAATGTTGAAAAGGAGCATTTACTACAATAGGTTTCAGGGGAAAAGGAAGGAGTTTCCTTTTTCCCTGAAAAACCTGACATTCATGACAGTTTGTGACTGTTTTGTACAAATCAGAAAATAAAGTTGGCCAATAATACCCTGCTCTCAACACTTTGTTAGCTATTTTTTTTCCAAAACAAATGGCCTCCACAATCTCCCATATGAAAGTCATCCATTACCTGTTTAGCTTCATCTTCAACCAGACAATTCAAAAGGACACCTCCTGGATTTTTCCAATAAAGGGCACTTCCTAGAATGTAGTATTTAGAAGATTTCAATTTCAAAGACCTACCCTGAGTTTTTGACACTCCAGGAGCAGGACTTAAGTGCTGAAGAACATATACTATATCAGAATACCATGGTGAAGTAAGAAAAAATTTAGATACTTGTATTAGAGTGCCATATTCTTCATCATCTGACATTGGTGCAATAAGGTTTATGTCTAAAGCATGCAAGTTGGATTTAGCTATCAGCTTAGCTAATATCTGTCCCTTGATCAATTTGGTAGGCCTTATATCAAGATCATACTCTAGCATAGCTGTTATCCACCTACCTCTCCAACCTTCAGGATTAGTTTGTGTGAGAATCTGTTTCATTGCTGCATTTGGAACATAGGAAACAATATGTGAATGTAGAATATAAATATGGAAATATTTCAAAGCTTTGATTAGGGCTAAAGCTTGTTTCTCAATAATGTTATAGAAAAGAGGAGCATATCGAATGGCTTGAATGAAGAAAGCAATAGGTTTTTCAACCTGATCTATCTTTTGCATCAAAATTGTAGCCAAAGTATGCTCAGATGCAAATGAAAATATAATGAAATCACTAGTATAATCTAGACTAACCAAAATAGGGGTTGTGCTTAAAGCAAGCTTTACTAGGTTGAAAGACTTCATAGCATCAATGGTCCACTTTACACTGTTGTCCTTCTTCAACATATTAGTCATTTCTCTCAAATTCTCAGCTAAATTAGGGAAAAATCTGCGTGAGAATTTGATCTTACCATTGAAAGCCTGTATCTCTTTTTTTGTTCCATGGAAATTTTATCTTCTGAATGCCTTCTACTCTGTAAGGATCAATGTGAATTCCATATTTGGAAATTATATGACCAAGAAGTTTGCATACCTCCAAGGAAAAAAGACTATTCCTCGGATTTAAAGAAATCCCGAAATCTCTACATTTTTGAAATACAACTCTCAAATGATACAAATGTTGATCATCAGAACCAGAAAATACTGTCAAATCATCAAGATAAACTACTAAGAAAACATCCTTCTCATTAGAAAAAGCTATATCCATTGCCTGCTGAAACGTAGCCCCTATATTCTTGAGTCCGAATGGCATTTTAACATACTAAAAAGTTCCCCAAGGTGTTGTGAAAGCAGTCTTACCTTGGTCTTCTTCATGTACCAATATCTGATTATAACCTGAATAACCGTCAAGTAATGACATCCGTGATGCTACAACTACTTTTTGCAGAACATGATCCATATTTGGAAGGGGGTAATTATCCGTTAAAGATACTTTATTCAAATTTTGGAAATCTATGCATAACCTTATCTCTCTAGTCCTTTCCTTACAGGCACCAAATTTGAAATCCAATCATGAAACCTAATTGGAACAATGATACCTGATTTGTACAATTGGTTTACCTATTTTTCAATGGATGGTAACAATCTTGGGTTTATCCTTCTCAACTTTTGCCTAAAGGGTTTCTGATCAGGTTTGATGGGAATTGTGTGATGAATAATATTCTTATCATAAACCTTCAAATCTGCATAATCCCATGCAAAAATATCAGAAAACTCAGACAAAAATTTAATGTACTTATATTTCACCTCGGGAGACAATGTCTTATACACCTTAACCATCTTGGGCTTATTTGTTGTTCTAATGTTCACATCTTCCACACCCTTTTCTATAGGAGTGAATTTTGGTTTCATGCCCACATCATCTTGATCGAACAAATCTTATAAAGGTATCAAACCTCTAGGAATAACATTATCTTTCAGCTGCAAAACATTCATTTGACGATCTTCTATCTCTTGATCATCAAAATCACAAACATCATCAATAAAAGCATCTTTGAATTTTCCTTCATTCTGCAAAAAGGTATTTATTTCTTTGTCATCCCAAACAACTTTCTAGTACCTTAAATTATTTGGAACAATGTTACAGGTCAAAATACCTCCTCATTAGCTCAGAGGAGAAGATAAATATGGAAGGAATACAAAGACCTAAACTAAACATATTTCTGCCAAGGTAACGCCTCACTATAACAACACAAGAGCGTTATAATGCACCTGATCAGTGAATAGGACCCGTTAGTGGCTAGGGAAATGCTCTTTTTACACTAGAGGGCAGCGTTACCCATGTTTTGAGTTTGGAACGGGAAAAACCCGCGGAGAATGATTTGAATTTCCAGCTTTTTCTCACAAGAGATTCAGTACAACTTTTTGTACTGACTCTCTTGTGAGAAAAAGCTGGGAATTCAAATCATTCTCTATGGGTTTTTCCCATTCCAAACTCAAAACAAGGGTAATGCTGCCCTTTAGTGTAAACAGAGCGTTGCCCTAGCCACTAACGCGGCCTATTCACTGATCAGGTGCATTATAACGCTCTTGTGTTGTTATAGTGAGGCGTTACCTTGGCAGAAATAGGTTTAGTTTAGGTCTTTGTATTCCTTCCATATTTATCTTCTCCTCTGAGCTGACGAGGAGGTATTTTGACCTGTAACAAACAATAGGTCTATGTTTGATATGAATTTCAAATTTCTTACTAGAGTTCATTATAATTTTAGGATTACTTGCTATCGTAGCAAGAGAATTTGCAATGATGTTTTGAGCTCTTGGTAATATTGTTAATGTATACTCAGGAAACCTTTTTAGGACATCCAAAAATGCATTTCTATAAGCTCTCATATGTGGATGCTTTGCTTGATACTCTCCTTTCACCTGCTTTATGACAAGCTCAGAATCACCATAAACAAAAATTCATTTTGTACGAAGTTTTGTCAAAATTTTAATACCTGTAATCAAGGCTTCATACTCTACTTCATTATTAGAAAAATCAAAAGCTAATTTATAAGAGCATTCTCTAATACTAGCTGGAATTCCACCTGACTTACCAACTGGACATTGGATCCAAATACCAATACCTGCACCTTCTTTACCTAATGCACCATCGAAATCCATGCTCCATAAACCCTTTTCATCTTCTAGATGCTCAAACTCAACTTTTGGTTCTATTTTAATTGGGACAATCACCTCATTTTGTTGTTTTGTACTGATTTGATGCTCTTCAGGAGGCTGCTCGGAAGAAATCACCACTTCAGAGGTCATCACTTCTGAAGTCACTACTTTTTCTTTATCCAAAACTGCTCTAAAACTTTCTGAAACTTCTGGAATATCTTCTGCTATTACTAACTGATTATTTACATCATTCAAATCACCATCATTATAAAAAATAAAAGATTCAAAATATGTATGTATAGCCTGTATCAGATGATTGATAGGCTTATCCTTACTAGTTATCATATACTTCATTTTCTTTTCCCGATATGATTTGCTCAATTGCCCGGAAACAAGAATAGTAGCATAGGAAAGTCAAGTTGTAAATTACCTTTGAGTTTGGCTCCCCATGATCTAAACAGTATCATTCTGAACCGAGGTGGTATATCAGCCACCACCACATCTATTAAAATATTCTTAGTTGGAATCTAATCTAAGAAAACCATTAAATATTTAATGAGACCAATGCAACGAACTCTACCAGAATAAAACGAATACAAATCATGATAAGGTCGGGTGATATCCATGCCTAAATTTTCCATAATAGCCTTAGGCATCAAATTGTGAGAGGCACCGGAATCAAGCATAGTATTGTGAAGTATGCAATCATGTAGTCTAATGCTCAAATAAAAAGGAGGAACTTCACTCTCTCCTAATTTACCATCTATAGTTGGACCAAAAATGAGCTCGAGATGGTCATCTTCAACATTAACCATATCGGACAAAGGATAAACTAGCAAAATTTTAGACACCTGATCTCTATAATTCTTTACTAACTCTGTCAAAGGAATGGACACTTTCAATCTAGTTATTTCATTTTATAAATTAAAGGTTGTGACTTTTTCTACCTCTTTGACAACAGTATCTATTCTAAGATTCAAGTCCCTTGTGACAATTTCTTTCTTCTAAGTATCTTTCTCTTTAGTAGCTGAGCTTGTTGATGCTTGATTGTTGTTGCTATGATTATGATCTGTAGTTTCTTTACCCTTTTTTGGAAGATCATTCTTTTATTGGACTTCTTTCCTTTTTTGAATAGGATTCCCAGGTACATCTCTGCTCCTTAGAGAATATTGTTTCTGTTGTGCACTCAAAGCATTCATGTATCCATGCTAGTAATCATTTGATTCAGTCTCAAAATCATCATCATTTGACAAGATATAGTCTTCATCTTTTGGAGAATCCATATTTTCAATATAATCATCATCTTCATTCAAATACATGGGTAACCCATCTGCTGTAAAGAAATGATTTGTTTCAATCACCGGATCTTCATCCTCTTTCTCCTTTGCTTGGACATAATTCTGCTGCAATGGGATCCTTATCTATTGTTTTTTTTGTGTTCTTTGGTCAGGTACTTTCTTCTCTCTTTTCTTGATTCTCAACTACTACTGCTATCCTCTGAAATTTGGATTCCGGATCTGTGGTTCAGGTCTCTCTGAAATAGACAATCGGCCAACCATCTTCTCCATAGTCCAGAGTAACGAATCCATTTTTTCATCGGAAGTAGATGTCTCCTCTTTGATAGTCACTCTCTTTTCTGATCTCATCCTTGATCTCTTGGCCAACAAATTTGATTCCACACTTACAACATTCTTTTGCATGTCTGCTAAAGTTGTAGGATTATGTTCACACAACTGATATGCCATATCAGCATCGAATCCATCTAGGAATTTGACCAAAACCATGCCCTATGGTGGCTACATATGTGCTGGAAGGGCATTGTACACTGCATTAAATCTCATGCAATAATATTGAACAGACCCACCAACATTCCTTTTCATATTCTTGTATTCAGACGGGATTTGAAGAGGAATTTTCTTTTGTTCCCATATTTCTACAAACTGATTATGCAAAACTGCTAGGGTGTCAATAGTGGTTGGGGGTAGAGCTCTGAACCATTTTCTTACTTCCCCTCCCAGGCTTTGTGAAAACAACCTCATCTTCACATCCTCTATATCAAATTCATGCAAATCAAAAAAGTCATTCATCTTATCTACATGTTTTTGAGCTGTTATAGGCTGAGTATCATCAAACAAAGGGATTTTGGTTTGATAATCTGTGAGCATCTGACCTAGATTTTGAGGGAGAACAAGGGGATCATATCTTGTAGCCATGACTAGAGGTGGAGGTGGAGGATTAACAATAGGAATAACAGGGATAATAGGGATTTGGATTTCTGATGTGATCAAAGGAAGACTTTCCAACCAAGTACTTACTTGCGAAGAGTATTTCTGCAAATATTTAAGAGATTGTAAAAATTGTGTTGTTGATTGAGACCTTGATTGAAACCCTAATTGAGGGTGTGAAAACTAAGCTTCAACAGGACTATGGAAGTAAATAGAAGAATCAAAAACTGTCTCATCAATCCAACTCAAAGATTTACTTAGGAATAAACTATCCTCAAAATTTACATCAAATTCAATATCTTGGAAATTTTCTAACCCTTCAAGAAATGAATGAGCTCTGGGAATGGAACTTATTTCTAATTGATTTCCGACTGAACTAGAAGTCTCAAAAACAACTTTACCTTTTCTTCCAATGATTTTAGTCTCACTAACAATAGTAAGAGGATTCAGATCGGGATTTCATCTGGTGTATCTTCAGGAAGCCAGTATGTCCAATTTCAAAAATAAATATGCACTTTACAAATTCAATTCAGCCTTATAAACTCTCAAAATTATCATCCACAAGTTAAATAATTTCAATGAAAAATTATTATTGGGGTTGATCTTATCTTACTCTTTTCTTCCCCAGCAGAGTCACCAAAATGTTATCACTTAGATTGATCCTAAGGCTGAAGTAGGCAATCCTGAGGTAAGCTCAAACCAAAATTTGGACTTGGTTTCTAGCCCTACCAGGTCAGAGAGGGATCTCTCAATAGAATCACATCCAAGAGGGCTGGATTGAAAGGATTTTATGCTAGCTACGAAGAACAAGGGGTTTTGATTTTGATTTTAGGGTTGGGCTCACTGAACCAGAATTATGTCAAGGGGATAGATCAGGGCCAAAAGGATGAAATTGCAGTCTTCTTGATGGGGCAAGGTAGGTAAAAGGTTTTAAACATTCAAAGAGGATTAAGTGAGGTGAATAGACTGGTTAGGAGCTAAGGAAATCATATGAAAAGTATTTTCCTTAAACTGAAGAAAATGAACACATTATACTTAATTTCCCAAAACAGAGCATAAATAAATATGATTCTATATTTCAAACTTGAAATCAAGTATATTATAGATGTGAAATGGCTTATGAATTAACAATAAATTATAAAAAATCAATCATAGAGAAGAAAAAATGCGTAAAACTCATACCACAGGGATCCCAAGAAAATAGCTGCAATTTTCCATTAATGTCCAAGCCAAAATGATACTTGATCAATACAATCTCTTCAACTGATGCCAACCATTACAAAGACTGAAAAATTACACCTTATAGACTTCAAAACCACTTCCTATGATCCTTAGGGGTCGACTCCATGAGGTGAGAGAGTTGTTACACCAAAAACTGAACTGACTGCTAGAGTCTAGGATGAGGAGAGTGACTCATTCCTAACTTTTAGAACATATACATTTGACTTCAAACTAATTATTTACCTAATGTATATACATTAGGTACAAGGTAAAACATGATAATTATAATAGTAACTTCTCATTTACCCAAGTGAAAATTACATCAGAGGTGAAATTTCAAAATTTACTGAAACTAGTCAAACTGTGAATTTCTTGGTAAACGTGCAGCACAAAGACAAAAAATTTGACCTCTTTTGTAAGCTACCTTTTAATGCCTTCCCCTTGTCCAAATCGGATCCAAGATAGCTCATTGGAAAGGTCTCTGAGTCTAGTTTCCGTATATTCTTTCACTTTCCAAAATGGTGCCCATTTTCCCTATCAAAAAACCTATTCTCCAAAGACTAGAAACATGATTGTTTGATAGTTTTTGGCCTCTTTGAGGGACCAATTTTTCTCCAAATCTCCTGAAACTTTTTGAGGGACCAGTTTTACTCCAAATCTCCTGAAAATTTTTGAAGTTGATGTAATTGTCATTAGGAACATGAATATGCTAACCTTTTTCCATTTGGATGGCCAAAAAAAGAGCGCAACGCTAGTGCTGCTGTGCGTTTAGCACAATTTCTGCATGCTAAACTGTCCCAAAAATCCAAATTTGCACAAAAGTGCCAAAATTGGAATTTTCTTGCTGATAAAAGGTTGGAGGCCTGGAGGGACACCTCAACAAGAATATTCAGCTTCTCTTTCTCTTTTGCCTTGGTCAAAGCCTGAATATTTTCATGGGCTCGTTTGAGCTTGGCCCTTGCAATCTTGTTTCTATGGCATAGTGTTTCGCCATCTTCTACTGAATATCACTATCCTTCTTATATTTCTCTAGCAGGATATCTGAATGAAAATTGGGTCTCTCAAGCCAAGATTGTCCATCTCCATCAATCTCTATGGCAAGCAACTCACTTGGAGTAAGTTTCTCTGCCAATTCTGCCTCTTTTTCCATTTCCCGAGCTAAAGCCCTCTTCAGTCCAATGGTCTTCAGTCTTTATCTAGGAATCTGATCTTCCTCATTATCACTGTCATCAAATCCAAATGTTTAAAGAAATAAATAGTGAGAGGAGAGGCCATGAGTTCCCTTGTGGTGATGGGTTCAAATCTGTTTATTTTCCCTCCCTTGTGATCATTTCTCCTTGGCATTTATGCCTCACCAGCAATGCCACTATCTTCTTCTTCTAACATATTTAAAATCTGATTTGTGAAACCCTAGGGTGCAATTGAAATGAATGAGGGGAAGGGGATGAGATGACTAGCTTGAAAGGTGAAAGGAATGAGTGATTAGTGAAGGGAATGAGTGAAAGGGAATGTATGTAGGGACAAGCTAGATGAATGAAAACCCTAAATCAATGTAATTACCTCGTTTATGACTGATATTTATTTTAGGAGGATGAAACAAGGGTAAAAAATGTGATCACAAACTAATAATTAGGGTTTCCTTAGTTTTCCACTTTCAATTTCATTTAACAATGACCAAATAGCTTTAAAGCACAGTTAAAATGTGTACTTACTGCTTTGAGTATTTTTTGGAGGACTTTGGCAAAGTTTGGAGAATATTTGAACTTGTTTGAGTTGATAGATCACTCCACAACCTTCCCTGGCTAGGCGCGCAACGCCATTGGTAAGCTCGCAACACTTCTGCAAATGCGTAGCACCAAGCTCCAGGCGCGTAGCACCCATGAAAATTTCATTGAAGATTTTGGGCAAGGGCGTAGCGCCAAGGTCCAGGCGCACAGCGCTAGTGCAAACGCGTAGTGCCAAGTGCTAAATGCGCAGCGCCAAGGAACTTGACCCAAATTCAGTCAAAAAACTCTGAAATTCTTCTTTGTTGAATGCTCCTAATGTTTTGAAAGGAAACAATGACTCATTTGAAATGTTAAATGGGCTTTTATAGGCATGTGGATTTAATTAACTTTGAAAAACCCATTTTCTAATGTTTTGAAGTCTTCTTCCTTTATCACCGATACTCTTTGACACTTTTTCATTTTGTAGGTTGGATCAATCTGGATCTAGATTTTATTTTGCTCACTGAGGCTTGACATGTTCACTTTGATAGCTTTGGGATGAAATTATTACATATAGTAGCATAAAATTACATTAGAAAAAATAAAATAAATTACATAAATGAATTTTTTATCAAAATAATATTTTGATAAAAAGTCCTGAAACTGAAAATACAATCCTTAAAACATAATGAAATCATCATGATCATATTTTTTCAATCCCTCTCATATGTGTGCTGACCTCATTGGAATGAAGGGAAGACCTTGAAAGATGCAAAACCCTAATGACCTAATGAAAGTTCTTTTTGACCTAATTTTGAATGAAATTTTTATTTAAAGACTTTCAAGTAAAACAGATCATTTTCATAGGTTTCTTATGCTCAAAGGGACATGAGAATGAGTTAGCAATATGATTTCCTAAGGGAGAAAGAGTTTTTTTGACAATGAAAACCACTAGCGGAGAAAATTTATTTCATGACCTAACGGAATGATACAAAATTTATTCAGTATGAGACACCTAAGATGTGTTATAGCCCAAATCCACCTTAGGCTGAAAGAAGGCGGGATTCAGGGTAACACCAAACCACACTCAGTCTGGTAGCTAGCCCTACCAGAACAGGAGAGGGCTCTCTCCGGGTAAATCTCAGGAAAAATGTATCAATAGGGCTTGAGATGACTGAAATGAGTGCTAATTTTAGGCTAGGTATATTAATCAAGGAGTTTGGAATGATTTTTGGGGGTTTTTGTTGGAAAAAGGGAAAAGCAGTTTTGGGCTTGGGGATGAGGCCAATTTCTTGCAGAGTTCAAATTGGGGCAAGGTATGCAATGGCTTTGATGTCTTAGATTCAATGAATGGATAGAAAATACTTCTGAGGAGATGAAGAGGGAAATAAGGCACAAGGATCCTCTTCAAATGGAGGAAAACATATAAAACTAAACAAAATTTTAAGGCAGAGCACCATCAAACTAATGAATTCTACCTTAGTTACTCATTTGTTTAATTTCAGAGGCAAAGAGAAGGGAAATGGCATACATATAACATTAATGAAACTTACAGATACATGTAGAAAAACATCATCAAAACTCAGAGCCACAAGGATCCCAACAAGTGCTGCAAAACCCTGGTCTTTCCTTTGCCAAAAATGCAGAAGTGTATGTACAATGAGGTGCCAAACTATTCCCAAGTATCCAACCCTGAAAATGTCTCAGAAAATAAAATATATAGACAAGTCTAACCCTTTCCCATGCCTCTAGAGGTCGAGCTCATCCTTCTAGGAGCTGTTTCAACCAATTCTAAACAAGGAACTGAAATCTAGGCAATCAAACAACTTGCCTCTATATGGAAGGAAACTGATTCATTCATTTAATTTTCACTTTTTAGTGAATGAATCCTCTAGAACAAGTAAATATGTGCCAAAATTATATCATAGTCACCAAATTACATCAAGATAGGTCAATAGTTACATCAAAAAGTAAAACTAGTCAAAACTAGGCGAATTTCTGAGCTGAAGAGTGAAAATGAGGCCAAATTTCTCTATGCGTCGCGCCAAAAAACTCAATGCGTCGCGCCACTTTGGAGCTGATTTTGAGGCACTTCCCGAAGTCCAAATTGAGCTCATGATAGCTCGTTGGAAATCCCTGTCTGTCTACTATCCAACTCAAGTGTAATTTCTAGATTTTGATGTCATTTTCCCCTCCAAAACTTCAATCTCCCAAGACTGGTTCCTGCTGGTGCAAAAAGTGGCAGAAAGGCCATTTTTGGAGTGTTTTTGACCCTTAAGACCACCCAGAATTTGATGAAATCTCTCAGCCATTCTTGAGCATGCATAATTTATCATAAAAAACTCAAAAATATCAATTTTTCCTCCAGAAGATGTCCCAATCATAAGCGCGCGCCAAGTGGCGCGACGCGTCGGGCGGAAAAATCTGTTATGCGACCAAAATTTCAAAAATGACAACATTTATTCCAAATTTTCTGAAATTTGGATTGAAGGCCCCCCATCATGTGTCATGCTCAGCCAAAGAAGCTTCGGCCAAGATTTGGAGTGGATCAGGCCTTTTCCGACGTTTTAGTGCTCTCCTTAGCCTCGCTTTCAGGATCTTCATCTTCGCTTTGCAAACATGTGTGTGGGCCCAATAGTGGTTCTTCATATGTCTGAGCATGTCCTTGTCCCTATTGGCCTTTGCCAACAGCTTCTAAAGATGAATGTTGACTCTCTCAAGCCAAATCTGCCGCTCAAAAGGTGTCATGTCACCCTGTCTCTTCCGGGCCAATTCCCGGTCTTCACAGATTTGCCACAACTCTATGAGTGTCTGCTGATCCTCTAGTTGTTTATTCCGCTACTCCAAGTAATTTATAACCCACTGAGCTCTCTACAATTTCTCGGTCAATGTGTCAATCTCAGCTTTCTGCTCCTGGATGGTTTCTTAAATTAGCTTTGAGCTGGGAGAACTCGAATCAACATCAATGAGTGCAAAATCAGTGTCTTGGCCTCCTGAAGGGCCTTCATCCTACATAGGACTTTTGCCTCTATCCTGTCTCTGTACCTATGCTAATGTCGAAGGTGAGGCCCCTTCCATCCCAAGTGGAGATAGTACTCGCGCTGCTGAGGAAGGTAGCGAGACCCCTTCCACCCCGGGTGGAGATACTACTCATCGTGCTGCTGCAAATAAGGCTCTAGTACCTCTCTGATAGGTAACACACACTGGAACACTGATAGGCTCTATCTCGGGACCCTAAAACTGATGTGAAGGCTCACCCTTATTATGAACAATCTTTGGAGGAGGCTGAGGGGCTGTAAAGAAGTCACGGGAAATGAACTCCTTCCATGCAATGCCCTGCAATCCAAGCTGATGTACTACAATGATCTTGATGAGCGCATAATGATAAATATTGTTATGTTGCTGCTCAGGGGTCGTCTTTTGCACAAGAGTAGTCATCCACTCTATGTTTCGACACATGAAATATGGAATATTCATCAGTCTCACTCTCGTAAAATGCATCAAAAGGCTGATGTGGTATGCATAAAGGTGTGAGAACCGGCCCTCACAACTGAAGTATCTGATGATGAGTTTCATCAATGGTGCATAAGAATCCTTCACAAACCAGAATGGGAATACCCTGCTGAGCTGCCTCAAATAGCTAGGCCTGATGTAAGGTTCATAATATGCTCTATCCAGCTACTGTCTCTTGTTCGACTCTTCACCTATATTCGGTATCCCGGTTGCCTGAGAAATGGCTTCTGGTGTCAAGGTGAAATTCACTCTAGCAAGGTTTACATGACCATCATGGAAATGTAAAACAAACAGGTGAACAAACTCCTGATGATGCTGAATCTGAGTAATCATCTCACAATACTAAAAACATGAATGTTGTTGAAAGCATGCCATTGCAAGCGGGCAGGCCTGCAACTGAGTCAAGGAAGTGGGCTCTTCTCTAACGTGCTTACCACTTTTATGAGGCCTTATTGGTACATTAAGCTCGGTGGTTGAGTCACTGTCCTGCTCATATTCTTGCTCATATGATGAATCTGTCTCTGTCATGGTGTTTGGAAATATGTATGACAAGTATATACTGCTATATATGAGGTGAAAATAAGAGTTTGATTTGTTTGAAAATGATAAATTGGTGTTTGTCTTCCAATATCAACTGTGTACCAAGTAGGAAATGAGGGACTATGGTAAGTATGAACAGTGGGAAAAGTGGGGGTTTGTCAAGTGCAATTAATACAATAACAGTCACTTGATTATGTTTGGGAACTTTGGGATTTCAGAGCTTTTGTAAATGACATGGGAGGGGGATGATGATGGGGAATTGTAGTTTTAGAGATAGGGATAAATGAGAACAAGATATATTTGAGTCAAGTGGAATTAAGGATGTGGAGACAGTCACTTGATTGTTTTAGGAATTGGGAATTTATAAGTGATATGAAAGGGGGAGGGCTAGTAGGGCTTAGTGATAGGGAAAATGGGAACAAGGGATATGATTGGTTTTGGGACAGATGGAATAGGAGAGGGGCCTTATGATAACATAACAGTGATGGGAAACACAAATTAACAATGGAGTGGGAGCGTTTAGCACCAAAGTCAAATTTTAACGCTTCAATTTCAAACCCTAAGGGAGAAAATTTTGATACAAATATAGGTTTTATGTTTCACCAACCAAAATCTTATATCCTCCTCTTCAAATCACAACAAACACAAGCTAAAATCAATGGCAAGGGCACACAAACACTTACTTGGAGCAAAAGAGTTGAGTTGATTTAAAATTTGATGAAGCGGTGATGAAAATATGTTTGGAGGCTCTGTGCGCCGCGCACAAACCCAGTGCGTCGCACCTCCTGGATGCGCCGCGTACGTTGGAAAAATGCACTATGGTAGGAGGCCCAGTGTGCCGCGTGGCCTATGTGTGCCGCATGTTATCACTCAGGTTTTCCTAGAAGTTGTGTAAGAGGAAAGTATACCCGAGGTAACCACAAACCAACCTTTTAGATGCAGAATCTAGCCAATCTGCATCCAGAGAGGGCTCTCTCTTTATGATTTATCTTTGTTCTCGGAAGGTTTTAGGCTAGTTATAGATTCAAAGTTTGTTTTGGGAAAATGGTGGAATCCACAAACTAAGGGCAAGGTTGAGAGCTTTCAGTCCATTGGGCTATGGAGTCAAAGGATGGCTTTAATGGATTTCTATTCTAAACACAAGATGGTATTACAGGGCAAGATAGCTAGACAGAGAACAATCCTTAAAATTTAAAGTGGATGGGATGATCTTGAAGGGATGAAAGGCAGCTAAGAATCTTTCACCATGTCCAAAAGAAAGAAATGAGATGACTACAAACAAAGAGCAATGAAGAATTCTTTATTATAGTAATCAACAATGTTTAAATTAGCAAAGCAAGAGCATTTAAGAATTCATGCTTATAACTAATTTAGAAGAAAACATTAAGAACAAACACATTTGAAATCAGAGTACAATTAAGCAAATTCTGATTCAATCCTTTATGTAAATTATTCAGAAATGGATATGATGATATTATAAACTAATATAAAATTTCAGACAAAGGGTAGAAAAACTTATTGAACTGTAGTCCAACACATGAATCCTGCAACAAGTCCAGTGCTTCAAATCGTCATCCAGTAAGCCACAAGTAAATTTCTCCAAAAGCTTTTATTCCGAAAATCTCAATGTTACAGCAGAGTAATAGAATCCACCCTCAACACTCTCTTTGAGGGTTTATTTACTCTCTTTGAGGGTTTATTTATACACAAAATAATCCTAACAATCTTACACTATCTTAGCCAATAATCCAGGCTGATTTAAAGCATATTTACAAACAAACAAGAGACACATGGTCTCGTAAATAGAATAATGGGTAACGGCTGATGTGTTGTTCCTTTCTTCATGGATGTGCTAGAGATAAGTGCTTAAAATAGGACTCTGTGCTGTCCCTTGCGTATTTCTTTGACTTGTTAAATACTCTTTCTTCTCACGGATACTCTTTAACCTTTCATCTGATACTCTTTCATCTGTCTTTCTGTTTTTACCATTTACTTGATAGTAAAGATAAAATCTCATTCTGAAAACAACTTTTACAGAACTTCCAGCATTTCCTTCCACCATTGATCATCTGGTATCATAGTTCTTCTGAGTTTCCTTAAAGTTTCATCTGCTTCAGTAAGTTTATAAAAAGTTGGCTCGTTCGGAAATAGATACTTTATTTCATGCTCCAGATGAAATAGATTCCTCACTTTATCATAAATACTTTTCCCAGTTGGTAATGCAGGTTCTGATGAGCTAGTAGAACCCACAGCTGTATTTTTAGCATGAGCTTTTATTCTTTTCTCATAGGTTTCCAAGTCTACTATTTGATCCTCTGTGAGCATGGGACTTGGCAATCCACTGTCCAGCAAAGCTTGAAACTTCTCTCTGAAAACGTTGATATCAACCAAAATGTCTGTACACTTTCTTTCTAGATCTTGCATGAAAGTCCTCTTGGTGAAAACTCTCTTAGCTTCCAAAACTGCACCTGTCCTGTCATCAATTCCTAACAATGCAAGCTGTTGTTTTGTTATGGAATTCAAAAATTGAATGAGCTGCTGGGCCTGCTCAGGCCTGCCTCTTAATTCATGTCTGGTTTTATTTATTTCTTCTTGTGCTATCTTGACTAACTCATTTTGCTCAAAAATAGCTTGAATGGAGGGCCAAATATCTCTTATTAATTCAATGATGTTGCACCAAAGAATATCATTTATTTCATTCAGAGGCTTTTCCAGTGAAAGATCTTTTTGCAAAGCTTCAACCAATTTTTCCAATCTTTTTATTTCCCTGAGGTTGTCAGCAGTTGTCTTTTTGGATGTGTCATATTTTTCCTCCAATTTTGTTAATTGCAATTTTGTTTCTTGGAGCTCTGTGACCTTTAGCTGCAAACTCTCCATCTGTTTAACTAAATCCTCAGAATTCAAATTAGAAATGTTCACCTGAGATGGTTGTTCCTACTGTCCTGTTGCTGAAGTCTGCTTGATAATTTCCTGTTCCTGCAATGCTTTTTCCAACTCTTTCTCTGTTTCATTTAGTCGCTCTGTCATATTCAAGAGCAACTCCATCATTTCTTCCTGGGAATTTCCTTTTATAACTTCCTGTGTCTGAGGGTGCCTCGAGGCTGGTAGTTTCAGCTGTTTTCTGAGTGCAGCTATATCATCCTCTTTCTTTTTACCAATGCCTCAATACCTTTAATGTCTTTGGGATTGTGACCCAAACCAATGATGATCTCTTCTAGAGACTTTATTCTATTGTCCTTGGCCTGTGAGGAGGCCCTCTCAATCTTTAATTGTGCAGTAGTATTATTCAAGGAATCTTGCAGTGTTAAAGCTGCCATGGCTTTGTTGGTGAGAGTAGAATAAACTATTTCCCCTGTTTGTCTATGAAGCTCTATCTGATCCAAGGGATGGATATCTTTTGCTAAAACTTCAAAATTTGTTCTGATATAATCTGTTGCTGAAGTTGGCTTTGGCACCTTTGCTTTGAAGTGGCTCATTTGCATTTTACCTTGTGATAGATCAAATGCTGACATCAACCTTTGTTGATTGTGAGGAGCCATATTCATATACTGATCGTATACCTTCATTTTCAATGGTTCATTCTTTGTTTTGATATTAATGAAGGTTTTCTTAATGTCTCCAGTATCTGTCTTTGGCGGTCTGAAAGAAGATACTTCAGTGCTTAATTGCTTTTGTATCCCTTTCTGGCTTATGTTTGTTTCACTTGCTGTACCTGTTTGCTGACTATCTTCCTTACCATCATCAAATACTTCATCTATAATTTCTACATCTGGAGGTGGATCAGAATTGTGTTTTTTAGCTTGATAAACTTGTGGGGCTCCTTTTGAAGGTGTGGTATCCGGAGCTAGCCTCTTTTTCCCTATTTCCACATTCAGTGGAGTTTGCATCTCTGGAACTTGGATTTGCTTTGCTGGCGTGGGAGAAGCCTGAGATGGTTCTGGTGCTTTGGAACTCTGTGGTTTTTCTGCCATGACCAGGGTTTCAATGACCTAAACTACAGGTTATTTCCCTTTACCCTTGGGTTCTGCTGCTACTGATGAACTATATTCCTGTAATGCTTGTTGTAGAGTGGATGCTGAAGACGTGCCAATGTAGGGTACCTGCATTTGATCATATGTTTCTAGGTCAAAATTCTTCTCAACATCTTTCATAAGTTTATTCAATTTGTCAGCTCCACTTTCCTCTTCAGCAAGTGTTCCTTTAACCCATTCATCTTGATTTGCATACTGTTCTATGTCAGGAATTCTGTGATGTACATAAGGAGATGACTTATTTTTTAACCTCTTTTCACAAATGAAACCAAAGGGGTCATAAGGGACCCAACGGAAAGATGTCTGGATTTTTCTCTCTAATAAAAGTTCTGCTTCTCTCTCAGCTTCCCTAGAATTGCAAATGAAAGGACCTAACTGGCTTTTGATCCTTAACTGTGCTTTCTTCTTTACATTGCAGAAATGGATTACATCTGAGTTATTCATCTGTCTAAAGTATTCCAAAGAAAAAATTCTCATTGGTACATATCTGGGTAACTTGAATGGATGTAATTCACATCCATAAATCCTGATGACTGTATGGTTTTGGTATAAGTACCAATCCCCAACTTTATAAATCTTTGACAATTGCAAGGTCTTTCTAATTTCGGTACTAAGCCTGGGGGGAGAAACTCCTGTTAACAAAGTTGTAGCAGGATGTACAAACTGATCAATGAATTCTGAATAGGAGTAGGGAGAATCAGAGGAAAAATGAATGATGGGGGACCAAAAAATGACAGACCTGGGATTACCTTTAGCATCAAGTTTCCGAACAGGGAAAGGGAATCTGTCTGACTGATAAAAGATCATGAGATGATAGATAACTGAGGAGTACTTAAAAACCTTTTCAGTATCTAGCCTTAAAAATTGATCATGGATTTTGTTGGCAATGAAGGAAGCATAATCATACTTAATCTCAGGAGGCTGCCCAGGGGTAAAGATGGATAGCAAAGCCAAAGTTATCTCGTCTACATACTCACTGGTATTGAATCCTAGGACAAAGGATATTATGTTAACAACTAGCCTTCCCAATGTATTGAAATAGTAAAAACCATAGGGGGGAGCCCCTTTTGGCTGATGCTTAGGTAGCATGAAATACTGACACATGGATTTTAATTTCTCTGGGGTTAACTGTCTGGTTTTCTCAATCAGTCCCTCCATGGATAATGGTGCTAATTCTTGCTCCGGCTCAAAATGTAACATAGCATTGATAGTCTGAGGTGTGATAGGAAATAGAACACTTTGATCAGGAGTTAAGACAGCTCTCTGTGCAGGGTCATAGTTTGCATGACAGTAATGAACGATTTCAGGGAAAATGTGGACTGAAGGAATAAAATACCTTCGGAGATTGGATTCCCATAACCCTATAAGGTCTTGCCCTTTTGAGAATTCGTCTCTGCAGCGACAGAAGCTCAATCGGGGACTTTCATCGAAACCCAGGTCTTTTATTTGGAAATCTTCATCTATCAGAGGTAGATAGTCCAAATCACGGTGAGGAGCATGCAATGGAGTGATATTTAGGGTTGTCGGGACCTCCATTTTGGTTCTTGTGGATTCAAAATGGAGGTTTTCTTTTTTCCTTACAGACTGACCGGGATATCTGAAATGGAGGAAGTTGAAACAATTTGCAAGTTTGGGAAGCAAATTCACAGGTTTGAAATCTTCAGGGAGGACTCAGCGATGCTTTTTAACCACTTTTTCAGAGAAAAAACAAAGGAAATTAAGTTTGATTCGCAGTCGGGGCGTGAAATGATAAATACCTGTATTTTAGACAGAAACTTGTTCTTTAACAGGTAATGAGCAATGGCGGGGACGTCTTCAACACGGGCGTAGCAGAATTTTGGGGCGAAATGGTTAATTACAGCAGAATTTCGAAAATCGCAGCGGGAGCAACGTTCTTCTCTGAATAATAAAAATAGCTAAAAAACACGAAAAAATGGCTTATTTACAAGTTAAAAGGTTTTTTTTTTTTTCGAGGTGTGACGTCAGGGAAGTACGGGATGACGTGTGCATCGTCAGGCGGTAAGTGGTAAGCGGGAAGTGCCCGCACCGCTTTTGGTCGAGGGCGGTATTAATCGCGGGGGGAGCGATTCCATAGGATAGTCGCCACGTGGATGGTTGACTATTCTAAAACCACCCATCCCTCGTTGGTTAACATGCTGACAAAGGATGGGCAGCGGGATCAACGCTGGCCGTTGATCTGCGGGAGGCTGATCCAACGGCTAGCGTGATGGGAAGATGAGCGGAGGTTTCGTGTGGGCCCCGTCGTACATTTAAACACTTTTACATGTTTTTTAATTGCTCCGGGGGCTTTTTAATAGGCGGAGACAGTTATTAATTAGTCCAGGCGACTTAATTAATCCTGTATGCAAAAGAAAGGGGTTGTGGCGGGGGTTTGCTTAGGTGGAATGTCACGTGGACGGACCACGGTGGCGCGAGACTTTTCGCAAAGTTTTATTGGCGTTTTTGGTATTAAACACACATATTGTATGTCTAACGTTTTATATTTTTATTATATGATGAATTAATTAATACAATTATTTCATCATAAGGGCGAGATTAATGTTATAAAGATATATTTCACCAAAGGGTTTATAAGACGGGGTTTTATTTTCAATGTGCGGGGACATAATACTTTGGTAAAACATTATAATAAAGGGTTTTGGGGATATTTATAGAAAAGGGAGTTATAAACTTAGGAAAAGGGATTTCACTAGGGATTTAATATAGTAGAATTAAATTTTAATATGGTAAAGGACAAGGAAAATCAAAACATCTTTGTACATCTAAGAAAGTGATAACTTATGAAGTAAATTGCAACATTTTATCTTCAACACTTAACTTAGAATAACAAATTATTTTGAGGAACTTCTTATGGAATTTTGCATCAGTTTCCTAAGTAAAATAGGAATTTACTTAGGAAAAAGTTAAAGATGGAAGATAACAATGATGGATTATTTCAAGTGCTTAGGTCTTTTTGATCATTAGGCCGAGGGTCCGGTCCCTCCAGAAGTCAAGGAAATGCCTTGAGCCCTTTTGATCTCCAAATACCTTAGTACTTTTTGGGGGAAATTAGTAAAACTCTTGAGGGGGAAAAATGATGAGGGAGGTTAATGAATTTGACTTTGCTTGCTGTGATTTTCCAGTGTATTTCCTGCTTTAGTACTTGTGATGAAAGTGAATGATCAAAAACATGTAGCAACACCATTCATCAGATAACACTTTGCAGCACCATTTACCTATCCTATCTACTTAACACTACCATTTTCTCTTCTTTATTAGGGTGCATTTAGACTTGCAAACCCTTTTCAATCTTTTCCTTTTTTACATGATAGATCTATCTATTTCTACCGTTATTACATCCAAGGGCTCAGATTAAACTGTTGAGCACCTTTTATTCACTCTACCTAGCTACTTATCTGCCAAGATTAAACTGTTTGGCTAGATATTTATTCTCTAATCTATAACATGAAATTGAAATATGAGTAAGCCACGTTTAAACAGTTTGACTTATTCATGAGTTGTGGCAAAGGTTTGACAAGTTGCACACAATCACTTATTTACAAAAATGAAATAGTAGTGGCATTTAGATTTGCACACTTTCCTTGGTCTATTTTTTTGCTTGGGGTTCATTTCTTTCACTTTTTTGACCATTTTATTCTTTTTACCCTTTGATCTTTCTTTTAGGGTATACCCTCTTTACATTTTTTAAATTTTTTGATTTTTTGGTTTTTCAAGAATATGGAACACCTTTGCTCAAGAAAGAAGGTTTGAACATATTCCATACTTCCATCAAGACAATCATGAAAGATGAAACCTATTGATATAGGAGGCTAACACTGGCTCCACTTGGGGATGGCTTTTCCTTGTGGAAAGTCAAGAACAACAGATCAGATGCCTCAAAATGTCTTCAAACTGAAAGTATGAAATCTTCCTCCTTCTGGTAGCTTTATTTTACATATGATAGTGAAACTTTTGGAACTTAGGGCCTTCACTTCGGGCTTCAATTCCAAGAAGTCACCATCCAATCCAAACTGCATTAACAAAATAAAACAAGAAAACAATATATTATGTACAAGTTAGAAACATTAAAACATTCTAGTAAATTGGATCAAAATAATGCTTGAGCATTCGACCATTGACCGGTCCTTCTTCAACTTCTGAATTGTCCAAGTCCTTCAAAAAGTAAGTGTTGTTTCCCTGCAAGGCATGAATGATATAAGGCCCTTTCCACAAGAAATCAAACTTTCCATGTTTCCATTTTTCTTCTCTTCTAGAATCCCATCTTAGGACCTTGTCTCCTAACTGAAAATCCTCTGCTTTAGTCCTTTTATCAAACATTTTCTTTAGCTTTTCCTGTAAGACTTGTGATCTTTGGTATACCTCTTCTCTGTTTTGTTGCAGGTGGATCGTTTGATTAATTCTTCTTTGAATGTCATTTGGCTCCACTTGAGCCTCCTGAAGTAATTTCATGACAGGGATTCCTAAAGATGATGGGAATCTTGCTTCCAGACCATAAACTAACTCATATGGACTAGTCCCAATGGATTTCTTAGTTGTAATTCTGTCTGCCCATAATGCATTGGTCAGTTTCTTGTGCCAGTTCTTTTTATTTTCCTCCAACAATTTCTTAATGATATTGATCAAGCTTTTATTGGAGGATTCTGCTAGTCCATTACCCTGAGGGTAATAGGCTGTTGAATGGCCTAAATTAATATGATATTTATGGAAGAAACTAATCATTTTCTTTGATTTAAATGCAGCAGCATTGTCTGTTATAATCTTTTCTGGACAGCCAAATCTTGAAAGTATGTTTGTTTCTAAAAACCCTATGATCACAGAATCATTAGACTGTCTACATGGGATGGCTTCAATCCATTTAGTGAAATAGTCTGTAGCAGTTAAAATCCATCTATGTTGCCCTGAAGAAGGAGGATGAATTTCTCCAACAAAATCTAACCCCCATTGTTGAAAAGGTCTTTCTGTGGAAATTGGTTTTAAAGGCAGAGGTAACAACTTTCTTTTACCCTCAAATATTTGACATTTATGACAAGTTGTTACAAATTTCTTAACATCAGAGAATAAAGTTGGCCAGTAAAAACCAGCCCTTAAAATTTTGTCTGCAGTAGATTTCCAGTAGAGATGTCCTCCATAGTCACCTGCATGAAATTCATTAAGCACTTTATCAGCTTCATCTTTTAAGAGACAATTCAACAAGATTCCTTCATGATTTTTCCAAAATAAAGTGCTATCTAAAATACAATATTTCAAAGATGTCATTTTTAAAAATCTTTGCTTGGTTCTGGACAACCCTGGAGGAGCTTGCAGGTTTAATAAAACATGAATTATATCAATATACCAGGGTGAATCTAAGAAAGCTTGACTGATCTGAGGAGTTGCCATCTCCTGTTCGTTATCCAGTTCATTGATGTCTAAGGCTTGGCAATTGGTTTCTGTCATAAGTTGTGCTAAACCTTGGCCTTTTATCAGTTTGGTTGGCTTAATCTCAATATCATATTCCAAAATGGTAGCTATCCACTTACCTCGTTTACCTTCAATTCCATCTTGAGTCAAAATATCTTTAACTACTGCATTAGGCACATATGCTATCACATGAGAATATAATATGTAAACTCTGAAATCTTTGATTGCTTTTACCAATGCAAAAGCCTGTTTTTCCATAATATTGTATTTTAGAGGAGCATCCCTCAGTGCTTTACTAAAAAATGCTATTGGCTTTTCACACCCTTGGTCATATTTTTGAAGTAAAACAGCTGCAACAGTATGTTCAGAAGCAAGTGAAAAAATAATAAAGTCTCTATCAAATTTAGGACTGGTCAGAACTGGTGTCCTTGTTAAAGCCATTTTAATTTCCTCGAATGATTGTTTGGCTTCTACATTCCAGTCAATGCTTGAATCTTTCCTCAACATGTTAGTCAGTAATCTAAGTAACTCTGCTAGACTAGAAATAAATCTTCTCAAGAAGTTGATTTTTCCTATAAATGCTTGCAATTCTTTTATGTTTCTGGGGTGGGGTATTTGCAAAATTGCTTGAATTCTTTCCGGATCAATCCTAATGCCATCTTTAGAAATGATATGCCCTAAGAGCTTCCCTTCTTCCAAACCAAACAATGACTTCTTAGGATTCAAAGAAATTCCATATTTCCTGCACTTTATAAATACTTGCCTTAGGTGATCTAAATGTTCTTGATCTGTTTTAGAGAAAACAGTTAAATCATCTAAGTAAATAACCAGAAAATCATGTATCTCTTTAGAAAAAGCAATATCCATTGCTCTTTGAAATGTAGCTCCTGCATTCTTGAGACCAAATGGCATTTTGACATATTTAAACGTACCCCATGGTGTAGTGAATGATGTTTTGTCCTGATCATCAGGATGAACCAGAATCTGGTTATACCCTGAAAATCCATCCAGTAGTGATATTCTCGAAGATCCTACCACCCTTTGTAGAATGTGGTCCATTTTCGGCAGAGGATAGTTGTCTTTTAAAGAAAATTTATTCAAATTTCTTAAGTCGACACACAGTCTAATTTCTCCTGTCTTTTTCCTTGTTGGTACCAGGTTAGAAACCCATTCTGAAAATCTGATAGGAGCTATAATCCCTGCTTCAAACATTCTTTTGATTTCCTTTTCAATTGAGGGTAATAAAACAGGATTAATTCTCCTAAGCTTTTGTTTAAAAGGTTTCTGGTCTGGTTTCAAAGGTATAGTATGTTGAATGATAGATGTATCATAAGATTTGAGGTCTTCATAACTCCAGGCAAAACATCCTGAAATTCTTTTAATAGTTCAACATATTTCACCTTTTGTTCTTTTGGGAGGGATTTGGACAACTTAACTAATTTGGGATGTTCTGGTGTTCCTAAGTTCCATTCTTCCATATCAGCTTTAACAGGTTCCATTTTAGGTCTGAATGGAATATCATTTGAGTCGAATAGATCTTCCAAAGGTGTTAATCCTTTGGGTAATTGATTATCTTTTAAATTGATGATTTCTGTTTCATCTATGATCTCATCAAATTCCATTTGTTTCAAATTTTGTATGTCTTTTTCAGTGAACGTGGTTGGATGCAACATATGAATTGCATTTTCTATTGAAATTTCTATTTTTTGTTCTTTTTCTTGATCAAATTTATCAGCAGTCATGTCTTCATCTATATTACAGTTGGAAAACTCATTCTGAAGTGTCAAAAAATTATTGATTTGATTGTTATTCACAAATACTTGCCAATTCAAAAGATTGTCTGGTATTGCAGGCCTGTGCCTTATCTCAGCTGAAAACTGATGATTAGGATCAAAAGGCAACTTGCATGTACTAGCAAACATCGCTAAACTGTGAGCATGCAAGTTTTGTTTCCTGGGAATCTTGGCAAGTTGGGCTTGTAAAAATGTGTTGAGAATCTCTACAACTGTCTCTCGGTATTGTTTCAGTCTCATGTCTTTTGTTGCACATTCTCCTTTAATATGTTGGATGATTAGTTCAGAGTCACCTATGATTGATACCCTAATGCCTCCTAACTTCTTGACATGTTTAAGCCCTAATAAAAGAGCTTCATACTCTGCCATGTTGTTAGTGAATTTGAAATTTAACCTATAAGCATGACCCTCTGCATGATTGTTCTCCACATTGTGTAACCAAATCCCAGCTCCTGCCCCTAGTCTGTTTACTGAGCCATCAAACTCTAAATGCCATAGAATTTCATGTTCATAATCTTCATCAATTGTTTTAACATATTTTTTGACAGGAGCTAGTTGTTTAGTTTTTTCAGGTATTTCTTGGTCATCTGGTGTTTCTTTGTTTTCAGAGATTTCTTCAATCTTAACAGTGGTTTTGTTTATGATTTCCATTTCTGGAGCTCCTATTTCAGTAGGAAGATCTGACTCAGCATTGTATAAAATAAAAGAATCCATATCAGAATGTACAGAATAAACAGGGAAGTTTTCAGGCTTCTCATGGCTACTCACTAAGTACTTCATCAAAGTTTCTCTATATAATCTTTTAGGCTAACCAAATACTGAAATAGTTGCATATGACATGTCTAGTTGAATAGATCCTCCAAGTTTAGCACCCCAAGATCTAGACAATAACATACCATATTTAGGTGGAATATCAACAACTACTATGTCCATTAAAACAGACTTAGCAGGGTATTGTACCAAAGTAACACATAGATCTTTAATTAAACCTAAACATTTACCTGACTGGAATCAAATGAAAACAAATCTTTGTAAGGCCCGGTAATATCTAGATTCAATCTTTCCATTACTGCTTTTGGCATCAAATTGTGGGATGCTCCAGAATCTAGCATTGCATTGTGGAGTATCTTATCATGAACATTCAAGCTTACATAAAATGGAGGGGTTCCTCCACTTTCTGGTTTGCCATTAACCTCAGGGCCAAAAAGAAGTTTGGGTTGATCATCAAGAATGTTTACCGAATCATCCAATCCAGTAATGTTAATGTTTAGGGACTTGGTAATCTGACTCCTATAGACATCATGTTTAGCCAATTCTGATAAAGGAACAGCTATCTTGAGTTTGCCTATTTCAGCCTCTAGATTAAAGGGTTTTTCTGTTTGAGCTTTAGTGTTTTGCACAGTTGGGTTTTCTCTGTTTATTGGGTCTTCAATGTTTTTTTCTTTTTCATGAATGAAGTTTTGTTTTGAAGATGTTTCAGGACTAACTTCTACTGTTTCTTCTACAGTTCCTACCTGAGGAGATGTATTGGATTGTTGTTTGTTGATTGGTTGGTTGTCAGAGACATCTTCAATTATTGGATTTGAAAAACTGGGAGTTATCCTAGGAAAAATTTGTATTTGGGGAATGTTTTGTACAGGGGGAATATTTTGTACAGGGGGAATGTTTTGTTTACCTTTGACATTTTGTTTTGTGGTTTTCTGTTTATTTTTCTCTGGTACATCTATCCGTCTACTTCTCAAGTTGTACTGTTTATGAACCTCGTAGATTGCTGTGTCATAGCCTTCTTTGAAATCAAAAGTCTCACCTGAATGAGTTTGGAATGTTTCAAGGATATGATTCTCTTGATCATCCCGGGATAGGAAGACTTCTGGTTCATCTTTGTCCTCATTGACATTGTTTATTTCTACATCTTCTGTAGGTTCTTCTGAGGTTGAACCTTCAACAAATTTTTCTTGGAAAGGTGGTCTAATGTTTTGATCAGGGACATTCTTTCCAATATTTTGGTTCAGATTCCTCCTAAAGTTTGGGTTTCTTGCAACATTCTGGTTATCAATAGAAGACTTTCTTTCAATGGTTTCCACTCTGTCACCTAATCTTTCCATACCTTTAATGATTACATCCAGCTTCTTTTCAAAAGCTGAAGGTTCTTCATTCATAGGCATTCTTCTCTCTGCCCTAGCTCTGGCCCGTTTTTCTATTAGATTTGCTTCTACACTCACCACAATACTTTGCATTTCCTCTAATGTTTGAGGAGCTCTTTCCCTGAGGGAATAAGCTATGTTAGAGTCAAAACCATCTGGAAATTTAACCAACACGTTGTTGGGTGGGGGTCTCAGGTTTTGAGGAACTGCATTATATGATTCATTGAATCTTATGATGTAATCTTGTACGGTTTCATTTGGTCTTCTTCTTAATTTTTCAAATTCTGAAAGGATCTGGAGAGGATCCTTCTTTTTCTCCCATCTGTTCAAAAATGCCCTATACAAAGCTTCTAAATCAGTAATACTGTTCGGGGTGAGAGCCCTAAACCAAGTTCTAACTTCTCCAGTAAGACTCTGTACAAAAATTCTCATACGGATATTATCAGTATCAATCTCATAAAACTCAAAGTAATCTGTCATTCTTTTGGTGTGTTGTTGAGCTGTGTAGGTACCTGATCCATCAAAAGGTGTGATCTTACTTTGGTAGTCCTGTGGTAAAGCTGGAGGGTTGGCTGGTAACTGTAAAGGGGCATATCGATTAGCCATTGGAAGATAAAGTGGAGTGACAGGAGTAGCCGGTCTAGTAGGAGGAGAAGGTGGTCTTACGGGAGGAGATGGAGGTCTAACAGGAGGAGATGGAGGTCTAACAGGAGGAGATGGAGGTCTAACAGGTGTTTGAAAAGTGGCTGAGCTCGGAGATGCTTCAGTTATCACAGAAATGTTTGAGCTTTCTTCAAAGGCTTGCTCAGATTGAATGGAGTTATGCAATTCTCTGTCAAGATGATGTGAAACAAATCTGTATTGCAAATCTTCAAATAACAAAGGATCTGGAATTAATCTAGATAATTCAGTCTCAGAGAAATTTACAAACAAATATGTTTCAAATCGTGCATCAAAAGGAATGTCATCAATATAAATAATTTTCACAGGACAAGATGAAGATCTAGAGAGTGGTCTAGAACTACCTGTACTTTCCTGACTTCCTCTTTCAGAACTTTCTTGACTTCCTTGTCTTCTAAGAATCCTAGGGATCAGATTTGGATTTTCAAATATTGGTGGTGGATTGGGGTCAGGGTTTGACCTAGTATGTGGAATCCTTTCTGAAGCCAGTTTTCTTAGACTATATGTTTTTGGATTTTGGATTTTAATTGAAAAATAAATACAACTTCTACAAATTCTTTAAGAAATAATGATATGTGATTAAGATTTCCTCAAAGATCTGTTTAAACTAGAGATTCTGATTGAAAAATTTGAAACTAAGATTCAACATATAAGCTAAATCAGAGATAGACTAAAACAGCATTTATTTACTTTTGCATTTGCAGAGCAAAAGCAATTTCAAAGGCTACCTGGCTGATCTTCAGACTCTGTCTATAGCTTATATTTGAACAATACTAACAAGTAAAATTGATTCAGTTCCCCAGTGGAGTCGCCACTATGTTATCACTCAGGTTTTCCTAGAAGTTGTGTAAGAGAAAAGTATACCCGAGGTAACCACAAACCAACCTTTTAGATGCAGAATCTAGCCAATCTGCATCCAGAGAGGGCTCTCTCTTTATGATTTATCTTTGTTCTTGGAAGGTTTTAGGCTAGTTATAGATTCAAAGTTTGTTTTGGGAAAATGGTTGAATCCACAAACTAAGGGCAAGGTTGAGAGCTTTCAGTCCATTGGGCTATGGAGTCAAAGGATGGCTTTACTGGATTTCTATTCTAAGCACAAGATGGTATGACAGGGCAAGATAGCTAGACAGAGAACAATCCTTAAAATTTAAAGTGGATGGGATGATCTTGAAGGGATGAAAGGCAGCTAAGAATCTTTCACCATGTTCAAAAGAAAGAAGTGAAATGACTACAAACAAAGAGAAATGAAGGATTCTTTATTATAGTAATCAACAATGTTTAAATTAGCAAAGCAGGAGCATTTAAGAATTCATGCTTATAACTAATTTAGAAGAAAACATTAAGAACAACCACATTTGAAAACATAGTACAATTAAGCAAATTATGTTTCAATCCTTTATGTAAATTATTCAGAAATGGATATGATGGTATTAAAAACTAATATAAAATTTCAGACAAAAGGTAGAAACACTTATTGAACTGTAGTCCAACACATGAATCCTGCAACAAGTCCAGGGCTTTCAAATCGTCATCCAGCAAGCCACAAGTAAATTTCTCCAAAGCTTTTATTCCGAAAATCTCAATGTTACAGCAGAGTAATAGAATCCACCTTCAATACTCTCTTTGAGGGTTTATTTATAGACAAATATCCTTAAATAACTTACACTACTTTAGCTAATAATCCAGCCTACTTTAAAGCATATTTATATAAACAAACAAGAGACACATGGCTCAGAAGTAGAATAATGGGTAACGGGGCCGATGAAGAAGCACTTTTCTTCACTTGGACAAAGTTAGCAACAGTACAAAATAGGACTCAGGTCGTCACCATAAGATTTCTCGACTTGTTAAATACTTTTTTTCATTTTGACACTCTTTTCAACCTTTTCATTCACATCTTTCCTCTGTTTTTCTGCTATCATTTACCTGATAGTAAAGATAAAATTCTCATCCTGAAGATAAATTTTATAGAATTTCCAATAATTCTTTCCACCATTGATCATCTGGTATCATAGTTCTTTTGAGTTTTCTCAATGTCTCATCTGCTTCGGTAAGTTTGTAAAAGGTGGGCTCATTAGGGAACAGATACTTTATTTCCATGCTCCAGAGGAAATAGATTCCTACTTATCATAAATACTTTTCCTAGCTTTTGTACGTGTGTTCTAATGAGCTAGTAGAACCTATAGCTGCACTTTTAGCATGAGCTTTTATTCTCTTCTCATAAGTTTCCAAGTCTACTATTTGATCTTCCGTGAGCATGGGACTTGGTAACCCACTATCCAGCAAAGCTTGAAATTTTTCTCTGAAATTGTTGATGTCAACCAAAATGTCTGTACACTTTCTTTCTAAATTTTGCATGAAAGTCCTTTTGGTGAAAACTCTCTTTGCTTCCAAAACTGCACCTGTCTTGTCATCAATTCCTAACAATGCAAGTCAAGCTTTTGTTCTCAATCAAACACTGAGTCATTGGCCCAAGCCAGTGCCCTGCTTCTAATTCCAAGGTTCTGTTTTATTTATTTCTTCAAGCATCTTTAATTAACTCATTCTGCTCAAAGATAGCTTGAATGGAAGGCCAAATATCTCTTATTAAATTGATGATGTTGTCCCAAAGAATATCATTTATTTCATTCAGAGGCTTTTCCAGTGTAAGATCTTTTTGCAAAGCCTCAACCAATTTTTCCAACCTTTTTATTTCTCTGAGGTTGTCAGCTACTGTCTTTTTGGATGTGTCATTTTTTCCCTCCAATTTTGTTAATTGTAATTTTACTTCTTGGAGTTCTGTGACCTTTAGCTGCAAACTCTCCATTTGTTTAATCAAATCATCAGAATTCAAATTAGAAATATTCACTCCAGATGGTTTGCTCCCATTGTCTGTCGTCAAGTCCGCTTGATAATTTCTCGTTCCCCGTAATGCTTTTTCCAACTCTTTTCTCTTCATTTATTTAGTCGCTCAGTTATATTCAAGAGCAACTCCATCATTTCTTCCTGTGAATTTCCTTTCATAACTTCCTGTGTCTGAGGGTGCCTAGAGGCTGGTAGCTTTAGTTTTTTTTTTAGTGCAGCTATATCATCCTCTTTCTTCTTTACCAATGCCTCAATACCTTTAATGTCCTTGGGATTGTGACCCAACCCAATGATTATCTCTTCTAGAGACTTTATTCTATTATCCTTGGCCTGTGAAGAGGCCTTCTCAATTTTCAATTGTGCAGAAGTATTATTCAAAGAATCTTGCAGCGTTAAGGCTACCATGGCTTTATTGGTGAGAGTTGAATAGACCATTTCCCCTGTTTGCCTGTGGAGCTCTATTTGATCCAGGGGATGGATATCTTTTGCAAAAACTTCAAACTTTGTTCTGAGGTAATCAGCTGCTGAAGTTAGCTTTGGCACCTTTGCTTTGAAGTGGCTCATTAGCATTTTACCTTGTGACAAGTCAAACGCTGACATCAGCCTTTCTTGATTTTGAGGAGTCATTTTCATGTACTGATCATATACCTTCATTTTCAATGGTTCATTCTTGGTTTTGATATTAATGAAGGTTCTTTTAATGTCTCCAAAGATTCCGTTTTGAAGTAATTCAAAGAAGATACTTCAGTAGCTTAATTTCTTTTGTATCCCTTTTCGCTTATGTTTGTTTCACATGTCATAATTGCTATTTAATATCTTCCTACCATCATCAAATACTTCATCTATAATCTCTGCATCTGGAGGTGGATCAGACTTGGGTTTTTTAGCTTGATAAACTTGTGGGGCTCCTTTTGAAGGTGTGGTATCTGGAGCTAGCCTCTTTTTCCCTATTTCCACATTCAGTGGAGTTCGCATCTCTGGAACTTGGATTTGCTTTGCTGGTGTGTGAGAAGCCTGAGATGGTTTTGGTGCTTTGGAACTCTGTGATTTTTCTGCCATGACCAGGGTTTCAATGACCTGAACTATAGGTTCTTTTCCTTTACCCTTGTCTCGCCGCTATCAAGGAACGATATTTCAATGCTTCTGGTCGTGAGTGCGGATGTCAAGACGTGCCAATGAGGTAACTCGCATTTGATCATATGTTTTCAGGGTCAAAATTCTTCATCTTTTACAGTCGTGGCCTTCTGCTGTGCCCACTTTTCTTTACTTCAAAGAAGTGTTCCTTTAAACCCATTCATCTTGATTTGCATACTGTTTCTATGTCAGGAATTCTCAGGATGTACATAAGGAGATGACTTATTCTTTAATCTCTTTTCACAAATGAAACCAAAGGGGTCATAAGGGACCCAACGGAAAGATGCCTGGAATTTTTTCTCTAATAGAAGTTCTGCTTCTTTCTCAGCCTCCCTAGAATTGCAGATGAAAGGACCTAATTGGCTTTTGATCCTTAACTGAGCTTTCTTTTTTACATTACATAAATGGATCACATCTGAATTGTTCATCTGCCTAAAGTATTCCAAGGCAAAAATTCTCATTGGTACATATTTGGGTAACTTGAATGGACGTAATTCACATCCATAAATCCTGATAACTGTATGGTTTTGGTATAAGTACCAATCCCCAACTTTATAACTCTTTGACAATTGCAAGGTCTTTCTAATTTCAGTACTGATTCTGGGAGGAGAAATTCCTGTTAACAAAGTTGTAGCAGGATGTACAAACTAATCAATGAATTCTGAATAGGAGTAGGGAGAATCAGAGGAAAAATGAATGATAGGGGACCAAAAAATGACAGACCTAGGATTACCTTACACTGCTTTCAACAGTGAGTGGAACTCTCTGATCGATAAAAGATCATGAGATGATAGATAACTGAGGAGTACTTGAAAACCTTTTCAGTATCTAGCCTTAAAAATTGATGATGGATTTTGTTGGCAATGAAGGAAGCATAATCATACTTAATCTCAGGAGGCTGCCGAGGAGTAAAGATGGATAGCAAAGCCAAAGTTATCTCATCTACATATTCACTAGTGTTGAATCCTAAGACAAAAGATATTATATTTACAATGAGCTTTCCCAATGTATTGAAATAGTAAAAACCATAGGGGGGAGCCCCTTTTGGCTGATGCTCAGGTAGCATGAAATACTGACACATGGATTTTAATTTCTCTGGGGTTAACTGTCTGTTTTTCTCAATCAATCCCTCCATGGATAATGGTGCTAATTCTTGCTCTGGCTCAAAGTGTAACATAGCATTGATAGCCTGAGGTGTGATAGGAAATAGAACACTTTGATCAGGAGTTAAGACAGACCTCTGTGCAGGATCATAGTTTGCATGACAGTAATGAATGATTTCAGGGAAAATGTGGACTGAAGGAATAAGATACCTTGGGAGATTGGATTCCCATAACCCTATAAGGTCTTGCCCTTTTGCTTTTGAGAATCGTTTCTCATGTTAATGTGGTCAACTGTGACTTTCATCGAAACCTGTGTTCTTTATTTGAAACTTTCATCTATCGCAGGCAGATAGTCCAAATCAATGCTTAGAGCATTCAATGGAGTGGATATTTAGGGTTGCTGGGGACCCCCATTTTGGTTCTTGTGGATTCAAAATGGAGTGTTTTCGCTTCTCATGACTGATTCTTATTATCCTAAAATGGAGGAAATTGAAACAATTTGCAGGTTTGGGAAGCAAATTCACAGGTTTAAAATCTTCAGGGAGGACTCAGCGATGCTTTTTAACCACTTTTTCAGAGAAAAAACAAAGGAAATTAAGTTTGACTTGCAGTCGGGGCGTAAAATGATAAATAACTGTATTTTAGACAGAAACTTGTTCTTTAACAGGTAATGAGCAATGGCGGGGACGTCTTCAACACGGGCGTAGAAGAATTTTGGGGCGAAATGGTTAATTACAGCAGAAATTTCGAAAATCGCAGCGGGAGCAACGTTCTTCTCTGAATAATGAAAATAACAAAAAAACACGAAAAAATGGCTTATTTACAAGTTAAAAGGTTTTTTGTTTTTTTCGAGGTGTGACGTCATGGTAGTACGGGATGACGTGTGCACGTCAAAGGTATGGTAGCGGGAAGCGTCTAACGCTTTTGGTCGAGGGAGGGTATTAATCGCGTGGGAGCGATTCCACAGCATAGTCGCTAATGTGGACATTGACTATTCTAAACCACCCATCCTGCTGGCCAACATGCCGACAAGTGATGGCAATGACGACCCACGTCGTTGATCTCATGGAGGTCGATCCAACCATTGCGTGATGGGAATATGAGCTGAGGTAGCCTGTGGGCCCCGTCGTATATTTAACACTTTTTACATGTTTTTTAATTGCTCCGTGCTTTTTAATAGGCTAGATAAACATTAATTAGTCCAAAGACTTACCCAACTCAGAGCAGGTTGTAAGGTTTGCTTAGGGGGAACGTCACGGGACTACTTGCAAGCGCAGGATTCCCTTCTTCACAAAGTTTTATTACATGGTATTAAACACTCATATTAATGTCTAACGCTTGTATATTTTTATTATATGATGAATTAATTAATACAATGATTTCATCATAAGGGCGGGATTAATGTTATAAAGATATATTTCACCAAAGGGTTTATAAGACGGGGTTTTATTTTCAATGTGCGGGGACATAATACTTCGGTAAAACATTATAATAAAGGGTTTTGGGGATATTTATAGAAAAGGGAGTTATAAACTTAGGAAAAGGGATTTCACTAGGGATTTAATATAGTAGAATTAAATGTTAATATGGTAAAGAACAAGGAAAATCAAAACATCTTTGTACATCTAAGAAAGTGATAACTTATGAAGTAAATTGCAACATTTTATCTTCAACACTTAACTTAGAATAACAACTCATGTGATCACATCTCGAAGCCGTTGTGATTTGGGCCTTTAAGTAAAATGTGATTTTACTTAGGAGAAAGTTAAAAATGGAAGATAACAATGATGACTTATCTCAAGTACTTAGGTCTTTTTTGATCATTAGGCCGAGGGTCCGGTCCCTCCAGAAGTCAAGGAAATGCCTTGAGCCCTTTTGATCTCCAAACACCTTAGTACTTTTGGGGGAAATTAGCAAAACCTTTAAGGGGGAAATGATGAGGGAGGTTAATGAGTTTGACTTTGCTTAATGTGATTTCATGTGTGCAGTATTTCCCTTGCTTTAGTACTTGTATTTATAGTAAATGATTAACTAATATATGAAGTACATTTCATTCATTTGATAATACCTTTAGTAAAGACTATCTACCTACCCTACCACTTAACACTACCATTTTCTCTTCTTTATTAGGGTGCATTTATACTTGCAAACCCTTTTCAATATTTTCCTTTTTACATGATAGATCTATCTATTTCTACCCTTATTACATCCAAGGGCTCAGATTAAACTGTTGAGCGCCTTTTATTCACTCTACCTAGCTACTTATCTGCCAAGATTAAACTGTTTGGCTAGATATTTATTCTCTAATCTATAACATGAAATTGAAATATGAGTAAGCCAAGTTTAAACAGTTTGACTTATTCATGAATTGTGGCAAAGGTTTGACAAGTTGCACAATAGTAGTGGCATTTAGATTTGCACACTTTCCTTGGTCTATTTTTTTCTTGGGGTTCATTTCTTTCACTTTTTTAACCATTTTATTCTTTTTACCCTTTGATCTTTCTTTTAGGGTATACCCTCTTTACATTTTTTAAATTTTTTGATTTTTTGGTTTTTCAAGAATATGGAACACCTTTGCTCAAGTAAGAAGGTTTGAACATATTCCATATTTCCATCAAGACAATCATGAAAGATGAAACCTATTGATATAGGAGGCTAACACCGCACACTTTCCCAATGCACCGTGCAACAGTCTCAACACACAGTCGACCTTTCAAAACTCTGTTTCGTTCTTCCACAGCTTGAGTCGGCTTCAATTGATCTCTTGGCATACCAATGGATATTCAAACACCAAATTATCTTATATGATCAATAACTTCAATTTTTGTGCTTAGAAACCCATTTTCTAATGTTTTGAAATTGACACTTTTCACATTTTAATACAACGTTGTTTCTCACGTTTCCTCTTTGATTTTTGGCTGAAAGGATGGCTCCTTTGTTGACTTTTTGCAGGGATGGTGGCTTTGGATTTCGGCAAAGGATGACCAGGGCTGCCTCTGAATTCTTCATGACGGAAAACTTTAAAAATTACATATTTATTACAAACAATAAATTTGACGATTTCTTCTTCAAAACAGAGTTTTGAAGAAGAATCATTTTTAAGCATTAATGATAATGAAAAAAAAATTGAAATGAAAACTTATTTGGAACCTCCCTCCGGCCTGCTGGCATTATTGGACACCCTGAAACACAAAATTTGAGAAACCCTAGACCTAATGACTGAGATGACTCTTTAGTTAACCAAGAGACTAAAACAAAACTATGAATGACTTTGATTTCGACGAACAGACCTCAGCTAGCAGGTACAAGGCATGAGGGGAATGAGTGACAAAGCCCTTCCGTCAGATGATGGCATGCCCCTAATGAAATGCAGATGAATGAGCTGAATGAGACACCTAAAAATGAAATGCAATAAGAGAAATGATCTCTGATGGAAAGATGTAAAGACCAACTCTAACAAGATGCACATGAAAATGTGTTTTGATCCCTGGTGGAAGTATACCAATACTGACACTAACACCTTCTTCAGCCTGAGGTTCAATCCGAATGATAACACTACACACATGCATCAAGTCCCATCTTTCTTTGGTATCAATACTATGGGTGAACCGCATGGCAAGGTGCTTGGCCTTATGATTCCTTTATCCAACATCTCTTTGATTTGCCTCTTTATTTCAGCATTCTCTATTATCAACATGCGATGCATACCGATGTTTGGAAGAGGACAATATTGATGCAACTGAATCTCATATTGAAATTCTCTTTTTGGAGGCAATCTTGTTGGCTCCTAAAACATCTCATGATGCACATTAACTACATCATATAAATCTGATTTCAACTTAGGATCACAGGATTCCCTCAAATGATTCATGATTAATATCATCTTTAGGGTTAATCATAAGAAGAACAAAATTCTTACTTAAATTTACCAGCCTCTTTACCTGTCCAGTATTTACCATAGCAATGTTTGTCTTCTTGTGATGTGCTCTAACAATGAAATCCTTGCCATATTTTAATAAATGATACTTGTTCTCATGGCGATAGAAGATCGCTTTCCTGTCATACAAGTAATGACTCCCTAATAAAATAATAGTGATTTCAAGTAAAACCACATCTAATTCAACTATGTCAACAAAATTTGCAGTGATTGCAAACCTCAATTACATTTCTTTGAAACCTGTAGATTTGCATCCTTACAAATCCAACCCAATGGATATGTTTTTGGATGTGGTATGGTCTCAGGGTTAATTTTCTTAACCAAATATTCAAAGATTAAGTTTTCTTGTGACCTGTTAGCTCCCCATAATTTCGATGGCTGAAGACATAACCACGGTGGTGCAACATCAAACTGCTTTGGAGTCCAGGACCTAGCCTTCCTAGACTCAAAGAGGGATCTCAGTTTTAGATATAAATTTGTTTATAGGGGCATTTTAGGCTAGCTATTAGTGCATAGGTGTTTGTTTGAAGATTTATGGTTGAGGCAACAGAAGAGGGCCATTGGGCTATGAAGTCAAACAAGTGTAAAAACCCTAAAATAGATGGATAACTGAGGTTAGGTGCAACCAGGAAAGCTAGCCATGTCAATGGATCTTTACATCTTGTGAAATGGAAAAGAGGAGGAGATTAAGGTTTAAAAGGAATGCATAGTAGATCATCTCTGAATTCTACATTTTTGTCTTAACATGGATGCAAGGTAGACCGTCTCTGAATTCTACATCCAAGTCTTAGATGAAAAAATAATGTACTATTTCAAGACTAATCAGGGTACCCTATGGTAAATCCTACACAAAAAATTCTATCTGCAGTAAAGAAAATAAAACAGTATGATCAAACATGAGAATAAAAAATTACATGGGAAAATACTTCACCACAGAGCATAACACAAGAATCTGGAAAACAACATACTCATTCATTCATTCAATAGAGAGTGTTTATAGCCATCTGAGTTTGTTACAATGGTTTTCCCCTTCTGGGCCTCCTCTACACTGCTAATGCATAAAATATTTATAGAAAACTTAAGTCGGCTAGTTTGTCTAGTGCAGTAATTACATTCAAGAAAAAATAGACAAGTGGAAACATGCAAACGATGATAAGAATAGCTTGGCTTGCAGTAGTGGCTTTCAGAAATCTATTATTAATTATAGAGTGATTGGAAACTGGTTCAAGTAACATTTCAGAGGTGGCCCGTAAAGTATTCGTGACATCTAGCCTTGCTCTTCAGAAAAATGGCGTTGGGCAATTAAGTCTGGTGCAGGGCTAACTATTTTCATTGATTAGTGACCTTGTTGATACATTTTCTATTGCCCCTTTGGTTTCTACTATTATATCTCTGCATAAATGCCCGAATCGACCCTTGGTTTCTTTTTTCTACCCAAGCCCTTTTGGCCATGTTTATGCTTCTTTCTTCATAAAAATGAGCTTCAAGCCATGTAGGCTCAACTCAACCTATTATGCACATAAAACAACATGGAAATCTCATTTACCCAGACCGGAAATTTTGTATATGCTAGTTATGAAGTGGTGTCGCATTTGCGAACTTCACAATATTTTAAGATTAAGTCATAAGAATATGATTGGCGGTGCGATGCGAAGGGGAGGTGACATGGAAGGTAGGTGATGTGGAGGGTCAGGGGGACCAGACTGCATCGCCTATCACAATATTTAAATTTTATTTGTAAGCAAAAATGGTATTAACTTTAAAAATTGTGAAGGGCAATGCACAGGGGAGGAGATGAGTGACGTGGCAGGGATGAAGTGGGACGGCGATTGCAAAGCACATTGCAATGTATAGCATTTAGTTATAAGATGCGGGGGTTAACTTTTAAACTTTTTGAAAGGCATGGAAGAAGGAGGTGACATGGTAGGTAAGGTGGGACTGCCCGCAGCTCATAGATCACAAAATTTAACACGAGGCAGCAGAGGTAAACTCTAAAACTTGCGTAGTGCAAAGTGCGGGGAAAGGTGGGACCCGATCCGCATCAAAAATCGTAGATCTTAAGGTATTTATATGAGCGCGGGGGGATAAAATATAAAACTTGTGAATTACGAAGTGCAGGGAAAGGTGGGACCTGACCCGCATCGTAAATCACAGTTCTTAAGGTTTATCGCACATCGCAGTGTTTAGAGTTGGGAAAATGCAGTAAGTGATAAAACCCACGAAGTGCGATGTGCTCTGGCAGAAGCTGATGTGACAAATATTTGTGGTGGTAAGGTGTGTCTTATAAGATATATATACCATACGACTTATATATTAAAATGGCCTAATGTGGGCAGCAGAGCTATAGCGTTAAGACTTCATATTTAAACATAAGTGGGTTTATGAAGGGATAAGTCCGAAAGGTTATGTATGTGGGTCTAGGGGTAAAAATGGGATTCAAAGCATTGGAGTTCAGATTTTGGAAAAATGAAGGGTAGGAAGAGGGTAGATGGAATGAATGGGGGCAATATGGAGTTTTCTCACCATCAAACTCAATCAGCAACACTTTCCCCTTTCCACTGAACTAAAAGGAAGATTTATTCCTTTGAAGCTCTTGACAATTATGATCTCCCTTTCTTTCTCTGAAAATAAATGATAGCCATAGAACATTATTTTCAGTATGAAAAATATAATCAATAATTAGTCACCTTGTGATACTGTGAAATGAAATAGTCTAACATGACCCATTGTCAAACAATGTGTCAATCTTGGTATGCTTGGATATGACCCTCACACGAAACAATTCTATTATTTCTTCTTCATCTGGAGTGTTTACGTGACAGTTTGATGTACTGGCACTAGGTTTAGTTTCAATTTATTTTCCCTTCATGTTATTCAATCCCATGGCTGTAATCTTAGATTCATCACCTGAATCAGATCCTAAATCATGTTGATTTGTAGCAACAGTTTTCTGTTTCCCTTTGTTATTGGGTTTCTTTGGCCTTAATTCAAGATGTAATTTCCAACAATGAGTTTCATCATGGCCCTCTTTTGAAAAATGTTTACAAACCAAATTTTCTCCCTCTTTCTTAATAGATGCATTATTTTTGTTTTTACCTTTTGAGGTATTTTCCTTGGCTTTACCCTTAAAAGGTTTCTTTCTACCCTCTTCAGGAATGTTCTTCCCTCTAGCTTCTAGATGTGTGGCCTGAACAAAAAATAATCTAGACTGGTGTGGTTAAACATGAGAATAGTATGTTTTAGGTAGCTATGTAGTCCTCCTATGTACTTTAGCAAAGTATCTCAGCTATGCAAATACACCCCTAATAATAGAACTCTTCTCCTAAATTCTTGGGTGTATTCTTGCACATTTTGTCCCTTTAATTTCCTAAATTTCTACCAGTTCATGATGGCTTTATGAATATGAGCTAATGGATAAAAATATTTTTTAATAGTAGTGATGAAATCTGACCATGATAAAATAATATTACCATGCTTCTTGATTTCCTCCTTTGTCTTGGCTTCCCACCAAACAAGTGTTTCACCTTCCATTCTCAATGAAGCTAATTGAATTTAGTATCATCATCTTGAAGGTTTTGTATTCTCAAATAGACCTCTAATTGTCTAATCCAATTATCAAGCTTTTCTACATTGACTTCACCATTAAAGATAGGAAATTCTAACTTAACATTAATTTCTAAAAAAGAACTTTTACCAGTGCTCTTTGACTTGCATGGCTGATGTACTGAAGAAGAAGTAGAGGATGATGATGATGAGGGTGCTGATAATGGCTCTTCATTGCCTCCATTTCCTCCATTTCCCTTATTTGACTTATCTTGATCATGTTGACCTCTTGAAGAACCTTGTCCTTCCTTATGAATTTTAGATCCTTCTCCTTCCAGTCTCTCATTACTTTCTTGATAAATTATTCTAACCATCTCAGTCATGTCAAGAAATGCTTTCCTAAACACTCTTTCTTCCTCCTTGGGGTCAACTTCTTCATGGATTTCTCCTTCCTCATGTGGAATGCTTAATGCAACTTCTGCTTCTTTAGGAGGAGAACTAGGGGGTGGAGATTGTGGCACTCTTGCTCTCCTTTTCTTTGGCTCCTTTTGAGACCCATCTTCTTCCACCACTTTTCCTTCTCCTCTCTTGAGCTTGAGCCTTGTAAGCATATAAAACTTGCAAACAGTTAAACAATTCTTTGCACTAAACAACACCAAAGAATAAACTCTAGCTCTGATACCAATCTGATCTGAAATTATTGTATTAGTTTTGTTGTGCTAAGTGTCTTTTCAGTTTATAAACATGTGCATATTCAGTTCATTAGTTTTCATAGGGATTGAGGTATTTTTCCATGAATTTTAGATTATTTTTAGTGAATTAGAAGCATAAAACAAGCAAAAATAACACTGAACAACAGTGTAAAATAGATAAATAAGTCACCACATGAAATTTACACAACAGACATGAGGAAGAAGTTCACCCCTCCTGGGCTACATCTGATGGTGTAGCTCCAAATGAAATGTCCATATTTCATTATGCTAAAAAATTTGTTATTACATGTAGTTACAGTGCTCCAATGGCTCAAGAATGCTCCAATTAGTCAAAAATGATTGTTCATTCACTCAGAATGGGAAAAAATTGATTCTCGTACTCTTTTGCCCAGTTTCACCTAGAAAAGTTCCACTAAAAGTGGAGAACTCCACTTATCTAGAGTTAAAATAGTTAATTCTGCCAACTAAGGCATGCCCTCCAAATATTCTGCCAAAATGACTATTTTCATTTCATGTTAGCAGTTGGGGTGGCCACATGCCAACCTAAAACCCATGGCTAACAATAGTTGTTAGCAGAACCCACATAAATAACTGTGGTCTACAGTTGGAATTCTGGTTGAGTTGTGGTGGTTAGCGTAGACTGCGGGACGGTGGTTAAATTTAAACCATTGCAATGTGATATATATATTGGAACCGCTGGCGGGTTGGGACCAACGTCGGTTCCCAACCCCCATTACAATTTGTAACAAACAATAAATTTAACCTGTGACCTTAAAATTTAAGATCTAATGTGGAGTATAGATGATAAGACGTGCGTGTGCCAAGCGGGAGGTGCGAGGGTCAATTCCTGCAGCCTCCAACGAAATTTTATAGTGCATTTTCGGGGACACGTGGTGGCCTTAAGGCCAGCTACATGGCCCCCTATAATTGGCCCTTCAAACCCTGTACATCGAATAAAACAATGAAACTTGTCAACCTACGGTTGGTTCTGAGGAAGGAATATTCCTCATAATATTCTAACTATGCATCCCTTTTTACTGACTATGCATCCCAGTCAAACTTGGTCAAACTATCAAAAATTTACCTATTTGGCATTTCAATCAGAACACAATATCTTTCTCATATGACATCTATTTTTCAAATTGTTTACGGCGTCGGAATCAAGAAGACGAGATCTACGCAACCATCCTGGTTTCAACCCAACCCTGTAATTTTGAATTTTGAGAAAATTTTATGAACTCCTGATTAGCTGTTCTACCTAGTGTGTGAGTGAAATCACCATGAGCAGTGTTGTACCTATATCCTCCAAGTACACCCTCTAATTGACATGATACATATATTAGAGAAAAAAAACCGGGATCTCATCAATCCAAAACCCAATAACCATGATGGAAGGCAGGTCGCCCAGAGGCAGTATACTCCATACCCATTTTGGCATATTGGGCAAGTTAGGAAGGCGCGCCAACTAAGCACGACCCATGTTCAGCCTAGGACAACATGTTGGCTATGTGATAGAATTGGCCACCAGGTCAATTAGTGCAAAGAATTGAAGCACCTCACAAACATTTTTTTCATACTCTCTTCCTTCTTGTAAAGACATCCCTCTAAACAAGAGAAGATCACACACTACTATTGACATATTTTCTCACACTTTCATCATACAATAAAATGTGATCATCTCCCAAATATTAGAGCGGAAAGAGCGGCGTTAAGTCTACACTCCCCAAGAGATTTAGAAATACCCAAGCCAAAAACTCGAAAATGGCAGTAGAGGACCCTCTCCTCTATGTCTGATCCCTTCCAAGCGTCCACTTCTAGGACGAAGGGTAGTGTTGATTGCCACACAATATACTCATTTTTCACTGTTACAGGTTAAAAAACCTGCTCATCAGCTCAGAGGAGAAGATAAATATGGAAGGAATACAAAGACCTAAACTAAACCTCCTTCTGCCAAGGTAACGCACCCCTATAACAGCACAAGAGAGTTATAATGCACTTGATCAATGATTAGGCCACGTTAGTGGCTAGGGAAATGCTCTATTTACAATAGAGGGCAGTGTTACCCATGTTTTGAGTTTGAAATAGGAAAAACCCACGGAGAATGATTTTAATTTCCAACTTTTTCTCACAAGAGAGTCAGTACAAAATAGAAACTGCAAAGCACTAGTCTCTTATTGGGCCTTGCCAAAAAAAACTGAACTATCAAGGAAGGCAAAAGCATGGGAAGTTGAGGAAACATCTTGGTTTTTTCTATTTATAATTGGTGGAAGGAGAGAGGCAATGATTTCCCTCTCCATCTCCTATAAAATGGAGTTGAAGGCTCTTGGTTCAAGGTCGAAGGATTGTCAAAGTTTTGAATACTTGTGAAGTAGAGCATTATTGTTGTAGTGTGAAGGTCAAAAATCAAAGAGGTTCATTGAGAACTTGTTGATCAGGACATCACCACATTGAGAGATAGAGAGACTGGAAGTCTGAGGAGGGCTTAGTACAACTGAAGATTGTAATCCTCCCTTTTACAAATCAATAGAACTGTATCTGTTTTGTCCATTCTATGCGTTGATATCATCATTGTTATTCAATTACTTATATAGAATGAGATGAATGGCTTAGAAGTGCATATTTTAATGTTTATCATATATTAACTTAATTGATAGGAAATTTATGTTGTGGTAGAGATTACATGGGTGCTTTGACTGATTACAAGGTCAAGATTTGGAGCTGGTGAAGGAGGACCCCTGCTTCGCTGCTTAGTGCTCTCCAAGAGACTTCAGGATCATTAAAGAGGTAATCTTCCATCTTATTCCATCAAGTTGTTTAAGTTGATATGAACATGTATGTGCCTTCTTTTTGAACTATACAACTAATCTTACTGTCTACCTCGGGCATCGGAAATCCCTGAGAGGGATATTAGAAAACCAACAACACAAGAATTTTATCCTATAACAGAATTGGCGACTCCGCTGGGGATTTCCCCATAGTTTCTGGACTATCTCTTTCCTCCTTTCTTCTTTCCTATGTTCACAGACCATTCTAACCAGTATTTATGCTCAGTAGACATTTCAAAAGCTCACAGAGTTCAATCCTGTTCCTGTTTGACGATCTGAAGGATTTAACCTAGCTAACGCTACCTTTGTTGGTTTTCCAGTGCATTATAACGCAGGCTTTGTTTAAAGACAAAGTGTTAGACTCTGGATTAATGATGTCTTTACTCAGAAACAGTGTGTTACTCAGCCAAAATTTGTTGTTCACCCCTGTGATTATGTTTTTTTGGTTGCAGAGTTTTTTGGCCATCAGTATCCCTCCTTGAATGAATCCCTGTGCTTGTTTACTCAGCTGGAATTTTTATTTATTTGCTCTTGTTTAAAAAGTTAGTGTCAAAAACATTTACTTTTTAGAGAAGAATTTTTTTTTTTTTAGTTTTTCTGCATCTAGCTGAATTAATTCTGAAATTTTCAGTTAAAATACTGTTAAGATGAGGTAAATAGATATATGAATCTTTAAGCTTGAACCTTTCTATTTGAATGTTAATGCATGGATGTTGAAAAGAAACCTCTCCTTGTAGAAATACTCTTCATCGAATTGAATATTTAGAGCATATTTTTGCATGGTATTCTGAGTCAGAGTCTCATTACATTTCATACGTCCACTCCCCCTCCGCAAGACTAATAATCAAGTACACTAAGAATCAAGCGATAATAAAATCAATCACATTAATTTTTTTGAGCTCACACCAATAGTAGTTCAGGCTAGGATCTTGGATTTGGAAAAGTGATAAAATCACCCAAGATCTCAAAACTTGAGACTAGATTCATTAACAAGCGAAATCCTACTGCACTCATATTATCGGGACCATTCCTTTACCGGAGCTCAGCACGAGACAACACTTGGGTGCACAAGAAGGTAGCCTGCCTTCGACTGCATCTAGTGGTTATGCTATATATTGGGGTTCCCTTCGGGGATGTCGAAACTAGATCGGGAATCTAGGTGTTCTGCCCATATAGCATGTTTTCCTTGACCGTGGACCCCCCTGATGATGTCTATGATTTGAGGTATCTTTAGTGGCCATAATTTTTAGGGACTTACACAAGGTGACTGGGACGGGTTGTCCTGGTACCTGAAATAGACGGACCCACTCTGTCTTCGGTCTTTAGGAGGGTACTCGTCTTCACGAGAGTGCTTACACCTATCATCTGAGGTTCAGGTGAAGCTCTAGAGTGACCATAAATATAATTTCGACCAACCCTCTCTGTATACTATTGTGATACTAGATTTCATCACCAGCAAATGATAGTACTCAAACAGGGCACCCTATTCTGGTTGCTTGCTGATTGATTTTAGAGAGTATTTTTTTCTTTTTTTCTTTTTTAGGTGTGTGGTTACTATCATTGAGACTTTATAATACATCACAATTTATTAAAATTTGTTAAAAATAAACAGGTCACCATGGCGTCATCCGACCCATGCCGTCTGTCTCGATGATAGCAAGGTCTACCTCCTATGACTCTGGAGGAAGAACTGAACTTTGGTGAACCCGTGCATTCTGCGGAAGAGCAGTCTCCATTGACAAACCCTGATTTGCACATAGCATCATATTATACGGAATTTCTGGATGACCCTTTCACGGAAGGTGTCGTACCTCATTACAATCCTCCACTCACTGATCCGTTGGGGCCTATGATAATTCAGATTCCACCATGCCAAGACATGTCTTCAGCCGCACAAACATCCATTTCACAACTGGCATCCACAGGGTCGATACCAATGGCAACCATCCCAGGTTTGCCACCATCCTCCCCGCTAGTTGTCAGTTCTATGCCATCACTTGGCAACCCCAGTAGTCAACATATACCTAGTCCCAACCCTACGGTCATCACAACTGTAAGTAACTCACCGAGTCCTTCGAGATCTACTCCTACTGTGACCACGTTGGGACCTACGGTTGCTCCTCCCATGAGTGGGACTACTTCGGTTCCTTTTAGCAACCCTTTTGGTTGGAACCATTTACTGAGTTCAAACCCCTTGGCCACCATACCAGGGGGAAGTGTCACCAGCATGAAAATAACAGGGAACATTTCACTACCCCTACAATCGTTAGGACAAACCAGATAACCTATTGTTAACATTATTCCCTTAAGTGGTTTAAATATTGGTGTAGGGTCTATGCCGTTGCCGAAATATGCAAGTAGTAGCATGCCTCCAGGAAGCTCTATTGCATCCTTAAGGACTAACCCACCCCAACCTCCATCTGGAATGGGAGGGAACTTTTACACTGGGGGCAACCAACCATTTGCACCGCAATACAATATGCCCTATGGACATCAACCATATATCCCTACCCCTCCACCTATAGGAATTTTTTATCAAAGTCCTACTTATCCTACTGGTAACACATTGATGGGCAGACCCTATGGTCCACATAGTCAACCAATACTTCCTTGGTTAGATTCGGGGGCAAACCCGCAATTGCAATTTTTGGCAGCTCTAGACATTCCCAACATCTATAAACAGAATAATGACCCCATCAATCACAACCCGCTCTGGCCTTCAGTACTACACAAGATTCCTTCTGACATCCCAAATTTCGATGGGAAACAAGGGGAAGACCCAACCGCACACATCACCACCTTTCATTTAAGGTCTATATCTAATTCCATGGTGGATGATAGTGTCCGGCTTTGACTATTTTCCCGCACCCTTACAGGCAATGCCGCCAAGTGGTATATTGAATTTCCACGCACTACCATAAACACTTTTGGTGCTTTAGCGATGGTGTTTCTAAAGAAATTCCAATTACCAATCAGATTTGAAACCAGAATGGAACTATTAACCTCGCTGCAACAAGACACCGCCACCCACATCTCTGATCACATTCATGAATGGAGGCGTAGGAGGAGGCTAGTCAAAGCGCCAATACCAGATCATCTTCTATCTAATTGGTTTTGTAAGTCTCTCTTACCCCACATATCTAAAGACATTGGCCTTTCAGGTGCAGTTACAGAAGATCAATGCATTCATCATGCCCAACATTTGGATTTAATCTATTCACAATCTGTCACGCTATATGATTTACTCCCCAATGCCCCTAGTAACCCAAATCCTCTAGCTACTCAGAAAATCGGAGCTCACGCCGACAGTCTCGTTGGCACAATATCTGGCGTAGCCACAAAACAATCTCGAGGGAAAACCTCCCAACCATCCTCGGCTACCACTGCCCATAACCAAACGACTACTCTTCCTACCGCTGAGGTATATTCTGTGCAAAATTCACAAAACCTAGTGGAAAGAATAAGAAGAATAAGAAAAAGACATCTTCTTCGGAAGAGTAGTCAGACAATCAGAATAATCCTAATCAGAAAAACGTGACCAAAAACAACAAAGGGAAGGATAAACCCATGAAATTTCCTTGCAAGATCTGTGCGGAGGACCACTTGACATACAAATGTCCTCGGCTGCAGGAATGCACTGATTTTATCACAAACAATGATTCTGGGTGAAAACCTGTCATTCTTCATAATCCTTTCCCTAATCAACACCAGCAACACCAACACATGGTTGAAAACCTGCCACAACCCCAACAACAGGACAATGGTGGTTCACATCCTTCCGGTGAAGGATCATCCGCCATTTATGGCATTGAAAGTTTTGAACTTCAAACACGAGCCAATCTTTATGGAAATCCTACCATCGATGATCAAGAACCTGGTACTAGTTCAACTCCACTGCTGCCCAATGATCTGCATATCAAACGGCCTACTGTTGATCCTATAATTTTTCCCCCCAAAGGGACACTTCGATGCACAACTCATAACACCTCTGCACATGCAGCCCAAAACTACAACATTGTAGAAGATTTGGCATAGGCACCATCAGCTATGTTTGCTCTCGAAGTATTACAAACTTGTCCAGCACAAAGGAAAGCCTTGCTTTCGGCCATTGGTGGAATAGACCCCCAGGATTCCATGCTAGCTATCTTTGATATGGAAAAATCTCAGACTCGCCTCTCACAGCAACTCGCATTTCAAGTGCAGGTTGTGTCAAAAGGGAGACCAATCCATCGCACTGTCATTGATGAAGGTGCTTCGACCTATGTCATGTCAAAAGCTTGCTGGCTCGCTTTAGGTTCTCCTACCTTAACACCGCCGTCGAATTCCCTCAAAGCTTTTTATGGCCACACATTCCTCCAAAAAGGATACCTTGCTAGCTTTCCCATCACTCTGAGTGGGAAAATGGTCACCGTGGACATTGAAGTCATAGATCGCCATCTCGACTATAATCTATTGCTCGGTAGCAGTTGGTCTTATGCCACGATCGCCATTGTTTCTTTGGTCTTCCAACTCATCCTATTTCCATTGGATGGGAAAATAGTCACAGTGGATTAGTTATCCTTCTGTACCCCTGATTATTCCACGTTACCAAGTAGCACTGTACCCCTAATAGGAGGCTTTCTTGACTCTTACGTTAGTATTGGTACCGATCTTCTGAAGGCATCTTCCCTACTGGGTTTTTTTCCTCTCCCACCGCCAGAGATCCCAAATACGGTTGCAATGATATCCACCACTTTGGATGGCTCTATCGACCCATGGATCCTCCCAACACCTTCAGACATTGATTCCTACGGAGATCAGATGCCGCTCTCACCAGTCGAGTTGGCCTACCAAGCCATCCAAATTACATTTGAACCCTCCACTGCTATGGTTTCGACCAAAGGTACAAACCTCCCACCCATCACAGTTCTCTCTAAGGATCTCCTCAATGAAGTCTTGCCTACATATGAAGCTATTTGAGAGATCATGTCTCTAGAAGAACGACCTTGGGGAGATTTTCACCATTGCGCTTCGATGATTGACTCGAATGTGATAAATACTGAAATCCCATCCTTTGACCCACCTGAGATGGTTCCCTCTACTTACATGACTGTTCAAACTATCGATTTAGAAGAGAACATGGGTAATCTTTCTAAGACAATTCTCATTGATATCTCAGTCAAAACGGGTATCGTGGAAAACATTCAGATTGGAGCAGATTGCAATCCTGAGGAAATTTCATGCTTCACATCCCATTTTAAGGAATTCTGCGATGTGTTTGCTTGGTCTTATGATGAAATGCCCCACATAGATCAATCTATAGTCAATAAAGAAATCAAGATTTATGACAATGCCAAACCAATTCGATAGCGACTCAGGCCTGTCCACCCGCGCAAATTAGCCGCCATCAAAATTTAGGTAGAAAAACTTTTAAACGCTGGTTTCATCTATCATGTTCCTTTGACAGAATGGGTTACCAATCCGGTCCCCATTGATAAAAAAACAAGGCACCATCCGAGTTTGCGTTGACTATCGCAATCTGAATGCCGCTTGTCCCAAAGACAATTATCCTACGCCATTCATAGATCATATTCTCGATGATTGTGCTGGATGAGAATCTTTTTCCTTCATGGATGGATTCTCGGGCTATAACTAGAGTGTGATTAAAAAAGAAGACTAGCATAAAACTGCCTTTATCTATCCTTGGGGCACATTTGTGTATTGTAAACTCCCATTCGGTCTGAAGAATGCTAGATAAAATTTTCAGTGGGCTATGGGCTACGCTTTCCACGACATTTGACATATTGTACAGGTTTACTTGGATGACCTTTCGGCCCATTCCAAGAAACGACCTGATCACCTTGCTCATCTAAAAGAAATTTTTGCTAGGTGTAGATTCTACAATATACGTCTGAATCCTCATAAGTGTGTATTCATGGTCGAGCCTAGGCATCTGTTAGGTTTCATTATCTCGAAGCACGGGATTAGGCTTGATCCCGATTAGGTTAAAACATTTGTTGAATTGTCGACACCACAATCCATCCATCGAGCATTTTTTTAACGATATTTTTCTTGCTCGTTAATCCAAAAAACCTCGAGTTCTCTTCTTCAGACTTGTTAAACTAATACGAAGTCGATCTCGAGCGTTATTTTTATGGTCTTTTCCTTGCTCGTTAATTCAAAAAACCTGGAGTCCTCTTCTTCAGACTCGTTAAAACTGATATGAAGAAGCATTGAGCTTTCTGTTTAAGGAATTTTTCTAGCTCATAAAACTGAAAAAAAACCCCGAGTTGCCTTTGTCGGGCTCGTTAAACTACCACGACAGAGAGTAAGGAGCCATTCTTTTCCTATTTTTCAGAGCTCTATAAACAAAAAAAGTGACCGAGTTTTCTCCACGTGACTTGTTAAAATTTCACAGAGAGCACCAATTTTTTCTTTGTTGGACTCGTTAAAATTTCACAAAGAGTACTGAGTTTACTTCGTCTCCTCGTACTCATAACAAAATGAGGTAGAAGTCCATCGAACATAGATTTCTCACTTTTCCGGCTTCGATGGACTAACTCACGGAAAATGAACTGTTTCGAGCTTACAATTCTCCCTTTTTCGTGCCCGATTATCAATACATGACAAAGGTACCCCATGGAGTTGTCTTTTACGACATTTTTCAGACTCTCTAAACATGAAAAATTCACCGAGATTGCTCTTCTGGACTCGTTAAATCTAATCAAACAGAGAACGGAGTTGTATTTTACGATATTTTTCATACTCTCTAAATATGAAAAATTCACTGAGTTTACTCGTTTGGACTCGTTAAACCTAATCATATGGGGAAAAATTTGGACAAAATGGATACTACCTCTGTTATATTTCAGAAAGGTTGATTTTGCAGCAAAAATATTGAACATGGCACTTCCCAAACAACTCTTTCGCAGTTAGCTGAACCTTACCATCTATGAGTATTAGCCTTCATCTCCCAGTGTTCCTACACCAGTAAAATCCTAACAAACTCTTTGGTGTTCATTAAGCCTCAGCTGCCTAGTACCCTGTTACAGTGCCTTCTATTGTTCAAGCAAATCTCGCTATCTACTTCTCCTCTTATCAACCAAACCGCTCATTATGCCAGAAATTATTTGTCATCAGACATCCCCATTTTCTCTTCATTATCTCCTTCAAAAACAAAATAATTTGGTTTCTATTTCATGTTGACTGATGTAGGATGCCTCAGTGCCTACCTTTCAACAGATCTCTTCCTATCAACTTCAAAATCTTATCTAGGAAGTTGATCTAGAAACCCTTCAGTACCCAAATACTTGCAGACATCAGTGGTAGGTAGTATTGTGTTTGATTAGGAGTCTTCATCATTGTCTCCTGATCGAATGATTCTACGAGTGTTCGACTTAAACTCTTTTTATTCACACTCACTAGATTTTTTTGTGCATCTTAGGGACCATCATCATTATCGGTGGCCACCTTCGCATCTATTAACAGTTTTCATTATCGACTAGTAATCAGACGATTTCTCACATGTTTGATGATAGCTCTTTCATTCACATTTTGAGAAATATTCAGTTTAAGTGAAGCGGCGGTCAAGACCTTGGGGCAAAGGTTACATCATTAAAGCTACGTTCCCTTCCCCAAGTTGCGATATTGTTTATGGAGACAACTTCTTCAGCCTGATCCTATTATGACAGACACTTCCACATTATGCTTATCAGTGGATAGATTCTTCATATCTCTATTCTAGAGAAATCATGCTGATTAAGCTACTGAGCATGGGAATGCCCGACTCAAGGTAGATACTATATTTTCTAACATATGCTGTTGTTTCAGGTTTTCCTCAGTCTTTCAATCTCTTTATCTCTACTACTCACATTATAAAGTATTTCAGCCATCGTCTTCATCTCTGACCTCACACTTTAGGGGGCATCTATTACGAGTCAAAAAACCTCTTCATCAGCTCAGAGGAGAAGATAAATATGGAAGGAATACAAAGACCTAAACTAAACCTACTTCTGCCAAGGTAACACACCCCTATAACAGCAAAAGAGCATTATAAAGCACCTGAATAGGCCACATTAGTGGCTAGGGAAACTCTCTGTTTACACTAGAGGGTAGCATTACCCATGTTTTGAGTTTGAAACAGGAAAAACTTGTGGAGAATGATTTGAATTTATAGCTTTTTCTCACAAGAGAGTCAGTAAAAAATAGAAATTGCAAAGCACTAGTCTCTTATTGGGCCTTGCCAAAAACAACTAAACTCTCAAGGAAGGCAAAAGCATGGGAAGTTGAGGAAACATCTTGGTTTTTTCTATGTACAACTGGTGGAAGGAGAGAGGCAATGATTGCTCTCTCCATCTCCTATAAAATGGAGCTAAAGGCTCTTGGTTCAAGGTCGAAGGATTGTCAAAGTTTTGAATACTTGTGAAGTAGAGCATTATTATTGTAGTGTGAAGGTCAAAAATCAAAGAGGTTCATTGAGAATTCTTTAATCAAGACATCACCACATTGAGATATAGAGAGATTTGAAGGCTGAGGAGGGCTTGGTACAACTGACGGTTGTAATCTTCCTTTTTATAAATCAATAGAACTGTATCTGTTTTGTCCATTCTATGCATTGATATTGTCATTGTTATTCAGTTACTTATATAGCATGAGATGAATGTCTTAGATGTGCATAGTTTAATGTTTATCATATATTAACTTAATTGATAAGAAATGTATGTTGTGGTAGAGATTACACGGGTGCTTTGATTGATTGCAGGGTCGAGATTTGGAGCTGGTGAAGAAGGACCCCTGCTTCGCTGCTTAGTGCTCTCCAAGAGACTTCAAGATCATTAAAGAGGTAATCTTCCATCTTATTCCATCAAGTTGTTTAAGTTGATATGAACATGTATGTGCCTTCTTTGTGAACTATACTGCTAATGTTACTATCTTCCTTGGGCATCGAAAAGCCCTGAGAGGGATATTAGAAAACCAACAACCCAAGAATTTTACCCTATAGCATTCACAGTGGTAATGTGCACTGTTTGCACCGGCCATAACCACGAACAAGAAGTGTGCCCAGTAATGGAAACATTCAGGCACCTCTATACCAGGCACAAATTCCATCTCCCGTAAAGTGCCCATCCTAATGAGGAATCTATCCTTGTACTTACGCAAGATCCCAATATGGAAATTCCTTCCCCACCAAATGTTGATGACACGATACACCATATACAGTTCATATCATCATGTATCGAAAACATGTCTCAGGTTGTCTGCTCATCTGTCATAGGTGTCGAGTTAGCTGTAACTATGAGAGTAGTTGTACCAACGATAGTGCAAACCCAATCTGTATGCACTCTATCAACCCTGCTTGGTTCCACCACATTGATGATGGAATCCTTTTTGTGTTTGTCGACTAACTCCATTCAGACTAAACCTCTTTCGCACAAAATTGTGCAGAATCAATCCCCCTTAGGATCCCTATTTCATTTAGATGAGGACATCCTTGAGGCCATGACAGAACCAGATTATCCATGGGATGCAATGCATCACCGCTCATTGTTTCTCCCTAGAAAAATGTTCAGTCATGAAAAGACAGGGGAATAAGAGATTTATGTGATCGAATCAAAATATTTCCTCCCATCAGGGAAAGTTTATTGGTTCAAGAACCCCATATCGGCACCTGATGCATTCGAGGAAGGAAAGATGTCAAACATTTCACCTACCATTAAGGTGAATATATCTCAAAATATTGGAAAGGCCGAAGAAATATCACTGGGGGCAGCATGTTCACCAAATCAGATAACATTTTATATCCAATTGGTACAAGAGTATCAAGATATATTCATGTGGGACTACTCAGAGATGCATGGGCTTAGTCCCACTGTCATAGAGCACAATACTAACACTTGGCCTGATGTACCACCAATACGCAGAAGCATCGTCAACTGCACCCATCCAAGGCAGAAGCAATAAAATGAGAAATCGGCAATCTTCTCAAAGTTGGTTTTATCTACCCCATTTCTTACACATCTTGGGTTTCCAGTCGTGTTCCCATCATGAAAAAACAGGGCACCATATGTTTTTGCACCGATTTTAGCGATTTGAACAAAGCATGCCCCAAGGATAATTACCCTACCCCATTCATCTACCAGGTCATCGATGCTTGTTAGGATCACGAAGCCCTCTCCTTCATGGATGGCTTCTCTGGGTATAATAAAATTCAAATCCACCACACCGACCGGTATAGAATCACGTTCAATACCCCCTGGGGCACATTCGCAAACAAGGTAATTCCATTTGGCCTTAAAAACATTAGAGCCACCTTCTAGAGGGCCATTAATTACATCTTTCATGACTTTTCACACCTTATCCTCGCCTACTTGGATGACCTCACCATCTGATCCAAGAAGCATTCAGACCACCTCAAGGATCTGCGACTGGGATTCCAACGATTCTAGAAATAAAATTTACACTTGAACCCCCTCAAATGCATCTTTTGCATCACAATAGGAATAATTTTAGGTTTTATCATGTCCCAACGAGGAATTCAAGTGGACCCCCTCAAGCTCCAATCCATCAAAGAGGTACCTCCAGCTCTAACCCTCAGGAAACTACAAATATTTTAGGGAAAGGCCAATTTTCTGAGACATTTTGTCCCAAATTATGCCACTTGTACTCAAGGATTCTTGCACCTCCTTTGCCAAGACATCCTATTAAAATGGGATGACCAAGCTCAACAAGCGTTCAATGCACTGAAAGACACACTGTCTTCAGTTAACCATTCATCAGTCTCCCAGAATACAACAAAGATTACATCCTGTATATATTAGCATCCGAGATCGCTTTGGCCAGAGTATTGATCCAAGAGGGACCATATGGGAAGGAGCACGTAATCTACTACATTAGAGAAACCTTATCAGGCCTTGCATTAAGATATGAACCCGAAGAAAATATTGCCTTAGCGCTAATTCACACAGTCCAAAAAATTCACCACTACATCATCTTAAAAACCACAATGGTCATCATAGATATTAATCCCATTAAATATCTGCTCACGTGCCACCTAATGAGCCACAAAAACGCCTATTGGAGAGTCATTCTACAAGAATACGACTTATAGTTTCACTCCCCCAAAAGAAAAAAATGGGTTAATCTGAGCAGAGTTCATTTGGGACCTCCCAAGTCATACCAAAGGATCACCAGTAAACGATTCACTACCGGACGAATCTCTCTTCCTTGTAGCAACTGACAGCCCTTGGTATGGAGATATACTTCTCTTCTTACGAACTCAAAAGTTCAGACCCCATCTTACTCGAGATGACTGTCGACGCATTCGCCATCAAGCCCCCCGATACCTCCTTATGGGATATGTCTTATATCGATAGGGCATCGACACTATCTTACATCGATGCCTTACCCAAGACCAAGCAGAACAAGCCCTTAATGACTGCCATAATGGAGCTTGCGGTGGCCACCTTTCCAAAATGGCCACTGCCTAAAAATTACTACAAGTAGGATATTTCTGGCCCACTTTATTTCACGACAGCATTTCAGCAGTCAAGAGGTGTGAGCAAGGTCAATGCTTCGCTCATAAGGTAAAAGCCCCTCCCGCTCCCCTGCACCCTGTCATCGTCACTGTTCCCTTTTGTAAATGGGGATCGACTTCATGACTTGAAACCTTGCATTGTCGGGAAATCACAAATACATCATTCTTGCTGTCGATTATTTCACCAAGTGGGCAGAGGCTATGCTCTCATATGATAACACCACTGTAACTACTGCACGACATCAAAATGGGAAACACTTGGTTGTAAGCTCCCCTTGTCTTTATCATGGAAAAATGCATCTAATGTTTATCTTCCACTCTTGTTTACATTTATCATGAGATTTATAGCATTCCTTGATCAATTATATAGGTTGTAATTGTTTTATGTTTGTCCTGGTTTTATGCTTGTTGTGGTGTCTTGACTGTCTATACTGGTAATTGAACATTGGTATCAGCGTGTACTGAGCTGGAGATGAGCAATGGATCAAGAAGCTTCGATGGAAGATGACAACATAGCATCAAAACGAGGTAGGTCATCTTCCTCGCTCTGAATTTCATTTACAATCTGGGAAGGTAGATGTTAGTATTTTCCCATAGTTGCTAGACCTACCCTAGGACTAGAGGGATTGCCTCTGTCCGCAGAGGGGATTTACCTGGAAAACAAATTGGTGACTCCACTAGAGATTTTCCTTTGAGTTTTTCACTCTTTCATCTCTTATTCATTCGATGGATTTAGTCGAATGACCATTTCCCTATTTGTTCGAATGTTTTTCATCAATTACGATCTTCTATTTTTTGCTTGAAGTGGTGAGTCTGGTCTTGGTTGGGAGAAATTCTTTGTTTTTTCTTGTTCAGGCATTGGAACTTTTATTTTTTTGATAGTAGTGTCGATTAACGCTAGTTGTCATTTAGCAACCTGCACCAATTGGACAGTGAGTAAGTCACGCCAGTTGGCGCTAGTTTCATCCACAAAAGTCGTGCCAATTTCAAGGTGTGTTAAAAATTGAGGTTTTTCCCTAATTCCTCCACCAGTGTGTCTTTCCCTTCTGGTCTTTTTCTCTGTATGATTTATATTTTCTCCCCTTCAATCAAGTGGGTTTGATTGGCTTGTTGGTTTTGTTTTTGGTTGTTTTTCCTGTTTGGACGTGCATCCTTACATCCTAGTTTTTTCTAGGACTGTGCATCAATTTCCTTGTTGCATTCTTCGTGGGACATCACCCTGCTGATTGAGTCAGTCTCCTTTCTTAGTGAGCCATCTCTAGTTGATTGCCTTTTCTTTTTGGTTAATTGAATGTTCAAGTTTCAAGTGTCTTTCCGAGTTCATTTGGTCTTCTTTTTCACTTGTGATCATAGATTACATTGCTCATTGTTCAACTGAAAAGTCTTATTTCTATGATTACTTGATGTAAAAGGGAATGAATGCCTTGTTTTGAGCTCGTGCTTTGGAAGTCCTTTTTGTGCTTGACCTCATATGTCTTGTATCCTTTTGAAGAATTTCATTACAAAGTGTTTAAAACAATGATTGCATTATTAGTGTTGGTTTGCATCCCTTTTTCATTCATCCTTTCATTAAGGAAATTTGTGTCCATTTAGTTTTCATCTCAGAGTTTTCTTTTCGTTAAAATGCTTTAGATCACATTGCATTGAAAATTATTTTTGAGATTTATCATTAAACTTAGATTACATTGTTTAATTATTGAAAGCTAAAAATCGGATTGAGTGCATTCTCTTTCATTAAAAGCATGCATTAAGTAGATTCTCATCTCATCGAAAAATGCATTGAGTGAATTCTTATTCTTTCAAACATAAAAGGAAATTGTGCATAGATTACAATTACATAGTTTTCAAAAAAGAGAATTTTGCATAGATCACATTGCATAATTTGCATCGTTGAATGTTTTAGATTACTTTTGGATAGTGAAATTCATCTAGTTTGGAAAAAGTTTCCTTTGATGTTTGTTGCATCATTGTTTGAGACACTTCCCTTAACTAGATAGCATTCATCGAATTGAAATATTTCTTTCCTCATATAGCTTCATATATGAGATTGTTAGATGACATTCGATAGGGCCTTGAAACTGAGACATAATTCAAGATCAACTATAAAATGAATTCAATTAACCTAAGGAAACATTGAAACCTAATGAAACATTTCTAGCAGTCTAGGCTAGAGATGTGTTCCAGCATTTTAAAAACTAGTATTTTTCATTCGCCATCTAGATTTAGACAACACTAGTACAGACTTGTGCTCCCCGTACCATCACGTATATAAAGGGATACCCCTCCAGGTTGCAATTCTTTATCCATAGGAAGCCGAGTCTACCACCTTGTAACTGTGATACACCGAACACAACATTTGGGGAGACTACCTGCACGTACGTCAAGTCCTTGGTCATTTATTTTCCATTTGATCACCAAGGTGTATATGGTAGTTCACGGAAACCTGGTACACACTCTTGCTTAGAATTCCTGAGAAGTCATTTCAATATTTTCGTGACTCTTTAAACAAGATAAGAGATCATTGAGCACTTTTCCTTTCACGCTCACTTCAACCTGAAAGTGATAGAGTCACCTTTTGCATATTTCTCGGCTCTTAAAATATGAAACGACAGAGTTTTGTTTCAATATCTTAAAAATATTAACTTCCCACAAAATATTCCTGGTTAAAGTTATCTTCCTTAGCATTTTGTTTTACGGTTTTTTCCAATGGCAACTTTTTTGGAGTTTTCCAACCACGGAATCCTCTCTGAAGGGAATCCTGGTCCTTTTCCTGCTTTTGGAAATGTTGGTGCTCCTTATATGGCAACATTTTCCCTGCCTCGGCTAACTGTTGGGTTTCCTGTTTGGTTGTTCTCGACCTCTATGGTCTCAAGTATTCTGCCCTCTATACAACCATCTCCTCCCCTTGAATAACATCATGTTGATTCTAAGGTAGACCTCTCCCCTTATTCACTTGTTTATTCATCTTCCTCTTCTACCTCGCCTGGTGAAAGTCTAGATTCTAGTAACCAGGTGGCTAAGAAGAAGAAGAAGAAGACGAAAAATAAGAAGTCAGATAAGAGAGAGGCTAATTCTACAGCTATTGAGCCTAAGAAACCATCCATTGATAAACCATCCAAGATTCCATGGAAAGTCAAATTCCCTTGCGTGTTGTGCAAAGGTGAACACCTTCTTTGAGACTACCCTAGCATTCCCAAGGTACTTGAAGCGTGGCCCAATGGTTGTCCACCGTTGCCTTTGGCTTCTAGAAGTCATGTTGCTGACACATCTTTGACTAGCCATGATAAGACTTGTAAGAAACAATGTAAAATCATGAATCCCTATAAGTTGTGTGAAGGGCATCATCCCATTCACCTTTATCCATACATGGATGAAGCCACGAGAGTGTTGGAAAACTCTACTATTTTTGCACCCGGCCTTCCGGCTGGTTACTAGAAACTTTCTTCGAGTCCTACGCTAGTTGATTCCACGATTGGTCAAGAGTCATCCTTGGTCGATCCCATTCCCTTGGAAATTCAAATTCATGAATCCATTCCTGACCAACCATTAGTCATGGAATCGGTCAATCTGATCCTGCCTACGGTTCATTAGGTCTTTTCCATCGAGAGTGGATCTCATCCACCTCACGTTCCTCTTGTTTCTTTAGATTCCTCAGAATTGGAGAAAGATTATCCCATCCCTGTAGTTCAATAAGCTGCTCCTCTTGCTCCCATGAAGGAGGTCCATGAGGATGCTCCTCCTATCCTGATAACACCAGGGGATGACCATCTCATTTCTATGGTACCCCCTCCAAGTAGTTTGGTCACTTCCTTCGATTGGAGTCGATTTGCGGGATACGGCCTTCCTTCTTATGTGCCTTTTGATATCACAGTACAGGCCTCCCATGTGGTCGTACCCAGCACCATAATAGATGAAGGTACGTCCGTTAGTGTTTTTTCTTCAACTACTTGGCAATATTTTGGTTCTCCACCGCTTGTTCCTGTTACGCATAATCTGTTGGCATTTAACAGAGGAACCATTCAACTGTTAGGGATCCTTCTAAAGTTTCCTGTTACTTTGGGAGGTAAAACCATCTATATAGACGTGATGGTTGTTCCAAGCCCCTTGGATTTTAATTTACTCCTCGGGCGCGACTATACTTATGTCATGGGAGTGCTTGTCTCTTCCCTCTTTCGTGTCATTTGTTTTCCACATGAAGGTCGGATCATGACCATTGATCAACTTTCATTCTTTGGTCCTGACGTGAAATCTGGTCCAACATCGTCTCTTCCAGGTCTTTATCCACAGGTTGTATCTTCCCTGCCGCAGGTTAATTATGTGGCTACCTGTCCCATGCCCACATTCAGTGATAGTGTCATTGTTCATCATGTGCTGGGGGCATTGGGTCTTGATGTTGTTCTCCCATCAGATGTGAACCTTTTGGGAGCCATGAATTCTTATTCACCGTGATGAAAGGTTCTCAGAGCACAGTTCATTTTCTTGTGTCAAGCTCCTTAAAAAATGAAACAAGGTTGTCGGAGCATAGTTCGTTTTCTTATGTCAAGCTCCTTAAAAAATGAAACAAGGTCCTCGGAGCAGAGTTCGTTTTTCTTGTGTCAAGCTCCTTAAAAAATGAAACAAGGTGTCATGAGGATTGTTTTTCTTCCATGTCAACCTCATTAAAAAATGAAATAACTCACGAGGATAGTTCTTGTAATGTGTCAACCTCGTTAAAATAATGAAACACATTCCTATTCAATTTGAGTCTTTTCCATATCTCATAAAATCCTAGTCGAGTCTTTCTATTGATCTCGTAATTTGAACCTTCACTCCATATGCCATTCATACGGACTGAAGCTTGGGGGGTATGTACCTTGAATTGAGTCACCATGTTGGGGATATGCTTACTTTTTCAAGCATATTTTGTTTCCGTTTCAAGCTTGTGTAAAAATGAAACAGGTTTCAAGCATAGTTTATCTTTATTTCAAGCTTGTGTAAAAATGAAACCATTCCCATTTTACCTCTTGTGATTTCCATTTTATCAGCCTATTTTTGCTAGATGAGCCTTGGTTTTCTCAATCCATCGTCACTATCTGCTTCACCAATCATATGCCTTCACTTGGTTGTTTCACCAATTCCTGAGGAACCACTGTAATGAGTGGTTTTGTTAACTAGCCTCTTGACCTTTACTTGTTTTGAGCAGTTCCAACATTACCGGAACTAGTAGCTACCCTTAATACCACTCGTTCCTCTAGGAGGAGTCATCTTTCAACTCTTTTTTGACTCTCGAAAATTGAAAATATTGTCGAGACTCTTGTTGTTTTGAACTCATTAAATGGCTATGAAATGATATCTACCCAGTATACATCTACCACTTTTTTGGGCTAGGATAGATAATTTACGAAAAAGGAATACCTTAGCCTATCGTGACTAAGAGGTTCTCTCAGACATAGTTTTCTACATTTTCGGATCTGTGAGACTACCTACGAAAATGGATTGCTGGAGTTTCCTTTTCTTCCTTCTTTTCAAACTCTCTAAACATGAAAAGATGATGATTTCTCCCTTTGTCAGACTCGTTAAACCCTGATGACATCAGACTTCATCGCCATGAAGTTATTCTGAGTTCCTCCTTCCTAGGGCTCGTAAAATGTACTAGGTTGGATTTGTCTGAAGGAAAAAATTATATGACAAGAATATGGTATCCTCTTCAAGCTTATGTAAAAATAAAGAGGTACTCACCAGAAATGGTGGGGGAAAATGGAAGTTATTCATCAGTTGTGTCGGCAGTATGTCACTCTTGAACATGACACTTGTCTGTAGTTCGTGTTGGGTTGGGATATCTTTACTTTGTCACTTTTCCTCCATGGATTTGGGAAATACGTTTTCCTCTCATTCGATTACCAATATTGTCAACATGACCTCTGATCCTATTTGAGTCAAATGCTGCCAAATTTCGGAGTCGTGTCGCCGATATGTTCAAGAGAAAAATCCTTTTGCACTTTGTACATTCCTGATCCTCTGTTTTAGTATTGATTTACACTCATATTATCTTCTCTTTTTTGTGTCGATGATTTTGGATTCATTATGACCCTCCCTCGACGGATCGTTTCCTGTCAACTTTAGCTCATTATCCAGAAAGTTGATCTAGATACTCCTTTCTGGTACCTTGGAGCTTGCATGCCTCAATGGTAGGTTTTTCACATTTGATGCAAGGTTCACATCATTGGCCTTCGATCGAATGATTCTGCGGATGTTCGACGTCAGATCACTATTCGCATTTCGTGGATTGCACTAGTAGTACCTTGAGATCCATTGACATTATGGGTGGTTTCTCTTGCACTTGTTAATGGTTCACATCATTGACCAATAATCAAGTGATTTTCTAGCATGTTCAACTTCAACACGTCTATTCACATGTTGGAATTTGTACTTTGATCAGGTGGTGTTGGAGCGCAAGACCCTGGGCTCCGATCACAAAATTCCAGGTTGTGAGGAGTAATGAGTCATTCATGATTATATACATGATTATTTAGACGAATGACTACGACCATATCATGGGTTATATTCTTTTGATCCTCTCTGTATGGATGGTTGTGCCCATACCATGGATTTATTTCATATGATCCCTTTATTCGGATGGCTATGTCCATGCCGAGGATCCATGCACATGATCCTCTTCTTCATGGATAGTTGCGCCCATACCATGGATTCATGTAATTTCAACAAAGATTTAAGTTATGTATATGTATATATGCTTGATTTTCAGGTCTTCTGACAGCAGTGTCTAGTTCCTTGCACATACTTGTAAAGAATTTCACCCCTCACTCATGTTCAGACTTCATACTTTAGTGGGCATCCGTTACACAACATTTTGTCACTGTCCTTGCAATTCCCATATTGCCCATTGTAGGGTAAGTTATGTGATCAATAAGCAGTTTCATGCCTTGAAAATACCATCATTGCATCCCTTTCCATGAGGACAACATTCCTTCTATTGAACATTTCCTGAGCAGACCACTAAAAACACCTGTTTTTTCCTTGGCGCGAGTAGCCAGTTACACTCCCACACCGAGATAAAAAATTAACACTGAGCCTATGCTAGTTGGCATTCTGTCCCAGTTAAGCACCCACGCCAAGCTATTTATGGAATGTTTTTTAAAAATAGAGGCAGAGGTTCTATTCCAACCACCTCAAGGATGAGCCATTGGGAGTGGTTGAACTAAAACAACCACGGACTCCCTCCTTTATTTAGTAGTTTCCACCTCCCTTGGAACTCTCCTAAAGGATATGACTCTCTCCTACCTTTGAATGGATCCCAACCTCCTCCTATCCTCTATAAATATATCCATATTCCATTTATGTTCTAGTTGGACAGATAGCTGAAAAAGTTACCATAGAGAAAAGAAGCAATCATAGCTTTAGGAGGATGGTGCAGAGTGTGATTGTTTGTGTGTGTTGAGAACATAGTGAGATCTTGGACCTTTTTTCATGAGGGTGTGGCAAACGTGCTTGGATACAGACCTGCCAAAGGAGAGCCTCAACATAAAGGCTTGGTTGTAAACTCCCCTTGTCTTTATCATAATAAAATGCATCTGATGTTTATCTTCCACTCTTGTTTACATTTATAATGAGATTTCTACCATTCCTTGATCAGTTAGATAGGTTGTAATTGTTTTATGTTTGTCGTGGTTTTATTCTTTTCGTGGTGTCTTGACTGTCTATACAGGTAATCGAACGTTGGTAGCAGCATGTAGCAAGCTGGAGAAGAGAAATGGATAAAGAAGCTTTGACAGAAGATGAAAACATAGGATCAGAACGAGGTAGGTCATCTTCCTTGCTCTGAATTTACAATCTAGAAAGGTAGATGTTAGTATGTTCCCATGGTTGCTAGACCTACCCTAGGGCTAGAGGGATTACCTCTGTTCGCAGAGGGGATTTACCTGGAAAACAGTATGCATCAACTCAACAACAAAAAATCAGGTATAATATGGCATCGTCATCGAAATTATGTGTGACACCCTCAATCAAGGCATCCACCATTTTCATATCTACCTCGATTCCCAGCTAGTGGTGTCACAGTTAAACCAAGAGTTTGAGGTACGAGATTCGCATCTATTTAGAAAATATATGCGTGCAAAAATATTAAGTCATCAATTTGATCACATTACATTCACACATGTACCAATAAATCACAACCAAACAATTTATCTTATAGCTAAAAATATCCTAAACTGGAATGCATCACGGATAACCCATCATACATAAAAAAAAAAAAAAACATAAAAAACATAGATACCCATCAGCACAACACATAATCCATAAAAATAAATATCAACAGGGGACACACCATGTAGAGCCGCAAAAAATACCTCTCTCATATATATATCAAAAAATATGTGTTTGAGTACAAAAAACATCATATCTCTGACGCATAAGTCAGCTCAAAGGTATAGATATACAAGTAGGAAAAAATAAGGGAAGCATCCTCATAATGAATTATTTCCATGTGTACAATAAGCCTCTAGGGTGGTGCCCCTCTAGGTGGGGCACTTGGACCCATGACTACTCTCAGTACAAGCACTAGAGCTGCTGTCAAAACTGAGATCGCCACCTGGCGCAAAGTCGGTCGATATCCCCTCTCCTTGGCCATCAACGTCTCTATCCATACATCATCAAGGTCATCCACAAAAGCTAGGGTAGGCATCCCCTGGGTCAAGCAGTCCACTCAACCCCATGCATCCTCCAAAACTCAAGCCCTGAATTCTAGAGTAGCCATCTACTTTGTCACCTCTACGACGCGAGCCTCCATCACCTCGGCGCAAGCAATCACCACAGCTCACTCGACAACAGCCGATCTGCTACCCTCCCCTAAGGGGCCAGCATCCCCGCTAGGTGCTCCACCCAGAGGCTGCACCGAAGCCCCTCCCTATCCCCCGGATATGCATGGAACACCTTGAGGCCTCTGCATCAGATCACGTCCCACCAACTGAGCCATGAAACACCCGACCTCACCAACATTTGCAAGAGTAACAAATCTAGGTTAGTGTCATCATAGTACACATATAAAGCATAAATACTCAAGTAAATGCAAAATAAAACATAAAAGCATACCTGTTGGCCCCCATGCATATCCCACAAGGAGACCCATGTCTGGGTCTCCACAGAATTCCATCCCCGCATATGGGAAAGGCAAGAACATATGAGGGTTGGCCTCAAACCAAGCCTCTCTAGCGGTGTTCCAGTTACACCCCACCCGACCTCCCCCACCATGAGGCATCACGGGGGCCCACCTCCTCATGCGAGGCTCTCGAGGACCCCCAACAAGCATGACTACCGTAGGCCTTGACAGCACCACTCTCTCATACATGATGCTACAGAGAATACTAGCATATGTAAAAAACTTATATCCATCACGGACCTTGGAGAGCTAAGCCAAAATCATGTCATAGTAGTTACGGGCGAAATAAAAAAAGTGTCAAGCCGCAGCTAACACAGAACATCAATTTGTGGGCCTGACGCCCGATTTGGCGCAGATGACCCTATCAACCTCACAATAGATGTGAGAGCACACCACTCATCCAGGTCAGTCACCGAGGCCCACAAAGAACCACTAAAGACCCACCCTCCCAGGTGTTAGTCATCAGTAATTTTTACCATCTGTAGATGAATAAATATTGTTTCTAGATTTCTAAAAACAAATTTCCTTGAATATTGTGAGTTTTAGAAATCTCACTGCCTTCATTATCCTTATGGAAAAATTTTCACTATTCCACCATTTTTTCCATTTCATGGTCACCCTACCACTCCTAAAAAACTCCTTATGGGCTTGTGCCACTCATCTCTATCCTATTTTCCCACCTATAACCTCATTTCTTTGTTTTTCCCTTGCCCATAACACCACTTTCATCTAGGGTTACAAATCAGCCTATTCATTCCCATGTTCACCAGGTTCCTCTAGAATTGATGGTCTCAAAACTATCTCTGTAGACTCTTTAGATAAATAAATACATTGGATTTTGGATCTTCAATACATCAATTTGTCAAATATTTTGTTTTTTACACTTGAAGACCCCAAACCAAGTTTCAGTCAAAGACTAGGCCAAACAACCCTCCCACTAGGTCATTAGGGTTTCATAGGTTGTAGGATCATCATTGGTGTCTTAAGCACTACTTTTCCTGTGCTAGAAGCTGGCTCAAATGTAAAATAATATCAGCACATTCTTGTGCAAGAAATATCAGAAAATCTCCAATAAGGATTGCTTTATCAAGTTCAAGTTCTGCAAGAGGTGAATGGGAAATTTGACACTTCTGTAGGAGTGTTAAAAATGATTATCAGAAAAAAGTTGGTAAGGTAAGAGGATTGATCCTCAATAAAGACATTCATGGAAAAGAGAGGGGAAGCAATTTGTTTTCAAGAAGAATCGGGGTTTTGAGCTTGATGGCCCAGCAAAGTGCCAAATAGTGAAACAAATGGCAAAAATAACCTGAAGGAGACACACCAAGCCCAACATGAAGGAATATTTTCACAGATTATTAATGAAATTGGGAAAAGGTGAGGTGAACTAGACATAAATGAATGAACTTGAAAGGGCTATAGAGAACTTAGAAGACAACAATGATAATTTTTCTTAGGCATTCTAGACACCTAGGGTTTTGGGAAGATGATAAAATAAGGTGAAAGGGTAACTTGAAATCCATGATGACAGCAAGGAGGGATTTTGAAGATGTCACTATGTGTGAAGATTCCAAAATTATCCCAAGGAGTTTTTCAAGCCAAAAATAGTCAATAAAGGTAAACTCCATGATTCCAGCAAAGAAAATGATGGTAAAAATACTGCTACTGTCCAAGCATCCAAGGCTTTTCCAAGGTAAAATGTCTCACTACCTCAAAAGAACAAGGATGTAAAGGGTATCAAGAAAAAGCTAAGTCAATATTTTATGGCGCCTGCAAATCAGAAGTAGCCAAAAGAGAAGTTAATAAAAATTATTTTGAATTCCACAGTTCTTGTCAAAGGTTAGTTTATCATGCCTCAAGATTAGTGATAAAGGGAAAATCAATGTGTTCAAGTCACCTACTGTAATATTCCAAAACTTGCATGCAGAAAATTGGAATATTAATTTTTTCTTATATCATCTAGGAGGTGAATAAAATGGGTAAAATGCCCATGAATAGGAATAAAATCCCTCATAATGTGAAAGGGATCATTGGAGAAGCTTATTTTGCACCTTCCAGTGTGAAAAGGGGCAATTTGCATGAGGACAAGGTCAAGTTTGACCAAGTCAACAGCGTTGCCTAAGAGGTGTAGCTTGCATGAGAAGACACTGCAGTTTGAGAGGGAGGAATATTCTTTGTGGAAGAAATCCTAATGTGTGGGGTCCAGGGCAAAGATACATTCACTTTCATAAAAGGAGGAAGAGGCAGCCATAGTGATACATCTTTGAGCATTTGATTATTTGTCTGATTAGACTATTTGCAGTCTCCAGTTGTTCAGCTGAGTTGCAGTGCTGCTTAGCACGGGGGATTCATGTTTAGGATTTCCTCTCCTTCTTGAGAGGCCTCCTTAAGGATTTCACTTCATTTCTCCACATCTTGGCTCAAGGCCAAAGCCACTATCGTTAGTCACTGCGTTATTTCTGCTGAAGTATAACGTTGTGTTGTTGGGTGTTGCAGTGGAGGGTTCCACAACACCTTTCCTAGTCTTATATTTCAGAGGAGGGAGCTCCTATTCCTCTGGGAAGTCAGTGAAGGAATTTTCTGAGCTAATTACACATCTTTGGCACCAAGCCAAGCATTCTCTATCTCCTATAGCGCAGTCCAGCTCCTTGACTGCGTTATTTCTAAGCATATTTGAAGTGGGGGTTGCACCACTATTTTGGAGGGTAAGATCTTCAGGGATTGGATCAGCCTTTCACTTGAGAGATCCATTGGATGAGATCTATGCACTATATGTAGCATCTTCAGCTATATTCATCCGTTTCTATTTTCTAAGTTGCAGTTGCTGCCCAGCAACTCTGACATTTCTGCAGATTTTCCATTTGTACTTATATTTCAAACAATCCTCTTAAGGATTGTTGTATAGTCATTTTCAGGGGTTGAAAGCTTGCTCCCCCACATTTATTGAGCTCATATTTTCATATTATTGTATTATCTATTATTATGTTGCAATGTATCTTATAAAGTGCGCGGTTATAGCCATGGCTTCTGTTGAGCCCTAAAGATGTTCTTTTCTTTCACCAAATTTCACTTCATTTCCTTTGTCCTTTATCAATTATAGGCTTAAAAGATCAATAGGATTTATTAAATTCACTTTAAGAATGCATACAATGACTGACTTGCTATACTTTTATGGTTTTGTTGTTGTAGTGATTTTTGACTAGACTTAGCTACAAAATGCAGCCATTCTGTAGCTAGTCGCATATTCCGCAGCTATCTTTATGTTCACACAGGTTACATGTTTCACTTAAAGGAAAAAAGCATATGGCTGAATTCAAGAACTCACCTACATCATTCCTTGCCCTCTACGAAGTCTGAGAAAAAATCTACAAGTAGTTATGCACGTGGAGGAAACCAAAACTAAGAAGTAGACTTCTACCAGGACAAGGACTCTACAGATGTCTCCAGCAAAGTACGAGGCCTCAATAGGAGTTCTAATTAGATTTTGATTGAAAAATACACCTATCCCTATTTCTTCTCAATGACAGTTATGTATTTTGTTTATAAAAATAACTCGGTGAACCAGGAGACAGTTAACTAGTTGATGTTTTGTTGTTAAGTTGTCCAAGACTATAATACTCAGTTTTTGAAGCATTTTCCTTTAATAAAAGGAGTACAAATTTAATGCATGATCTGAAGCAATATTGAGGATATTCGTGTGCCACTCCGATGGTAGAGGGCCCCTACTGTCTGAAAGGCTTTGTGCATATTTTTTAGATAAGTAACTTTATCTTTGTTTCGTTCTTAATTTAGGCAATTTTCTGAACTCCATGTTTTATGCTTACTTACATCGAACAGTGCAGTCAATATTGTTCTCATGAATTGTTCCAAAATATCACTAACACTGAATGAGATAGAGCTGTAGTATTTCGAAGGCTAATTGCATATTAGTTCAGTTCTGTTCATTGCATTTCTAGTTTTATTAGCTAGTTGTATTCTAGTTCTGTTAAATCCGACTTAAAGGCCTTCATTATTTACAAAATTCTCTCGTTCTTAGTCTCTTTTAACATGTTATTGTCATATGGACAAGAATTAGTAATATCATTTTGAGGTCTTGACTGTTTTGCAATTTCTCATAATTTTACAAACAGCCTTTTTCCAAAGCTATTCCAAGAGATCTCTAACTCTTGAATGAGGCTTAATAGTAACATTTTGAGTTGCAGAATGGGTTGGTTTTAGTGTCATAAGTTAAATTAGCATAGGGTTCCTTACTATGTTGCAGATAATCTTTTCTCAACGTGTTCCAACAAATTTCTAACTATAGATGAGATTTTCTCTATGATATTGTAAGTTGTTGTTTACTTAAAAGAACCTCATTGCATCAAACTTATCCTTATCTCAACTTGTTCCAACATACCTCTAATGAAATGAATTGGACTGAGTTAATTTTATGAGTTACTTTCTTTGTCAAGCTTTGAAATTGGTGAATTAGCATTTTCTGTTCTTAGGTGCCATACATAGTTTAGAGTAAATTTTTCTCTGTTTTAGTGTGACCAATAATTTCTCTTTGCCAAAAATTTAGTTCTTTTCCTCTTAGCACAAAAACAAAAAACGAAAAGCACTAGAAAAACACTAAACACAATGAAGTAGGAAGAAGATATCTAGGCACATATGGTGCACTTCACTTCAACAATTTACTAGCCCTGGTTGACAATTTATGACATCAATTTAGGAACACTAAGTTGAGCAGACATTTTGGCGTCGTTGTCGGGGAAGTGTAACTAGGTAGCCTTCTTTCTTACCTCCCAAAAAAAATGATATGTGTAGAGAAAGAGACTCAAGGGGTAGATTCATAAGGAGCAGAAGCTTGATTCCTAGAACACCACTTGTTTCACCAAGACCAAGAGGCAGCACACCTCCAACTCAAACCTACATTCCATCCTATACTGATCACAGACTTCTAGAGGGCTTCAGATTAGATATTCCATCAGAAATACCTTCCACTTCATCCACTGAACCTGTCCTAGAAGAAGATTCAAGGACCCCTGTTAGAGACATAAACTTTTCCACTTCCACAGAAAAATCAACTATGGTAGAAGAAGGGGGAGGAGGAGTCTTTAATGGAGAACATACACTATTTGGAGGGGGTAGAGGTAGAGGTAGAGGTAGAGGAGAAGGAGGTAGAGGTGTAGAAGGAGAAGGAGGTAGAGGTGAATAAGGAGGCAGAGGAAGAGGTAGAGGGGAAATGGGAAGCTCTTTTGGGTTTCCTATAGTAGATGAAGAAACCAATGCAACTATGAAAAATATTTCACCCTCTGTCCTTCCAAAATTTTATGGACTCAAAAGTGAATATCTTGAAACCTTTCTATTTGAATTTGAAGTCCTATGTAGAACCTATGATTACTTACAAGATGCCCAAAAACTTAAATTGTTCCCTTCAACATTGAAAGGAGCAGCATTAAAATGGTTTATGAGTTTGATCAACAGTTCTATTAGGACATGGGAAGACATGAAACATGAATTTATAGAGATGTATTTGGATTACCATATGCCAGTCAACCATAAGGAGGAAGTGTTTAAAATGCTACAAAAAGAGGATGAAAATCTGGAAGATTTGTTGGAGAGGTTTAACTATAACATCAAGATAGCAAAAATGGAAAAATTAGACCAAGATACTTTGAAAGATCCCTTGTTGAAGACAATTAGGGATGAATGGTTAGATATCCTTAATATGATGGGAAAAGGGGATATATCTCAGCTCACATTACTTGAAATAGATGAATTATGTATCAACCTTTCAAGAGGGAAATATAAAACTGTAAAAGGACCAAGAGACCCTGCTCTTGCAAGGGCAAGTAAGTCTGCTTCTGGGATAGGAAGTAGGGCAGAAATAGGACATATGCTTGATGAATTCAAATCTGACATTTTAGGGAGTCTTAGTGAGCAAATAGACACCCTTAAGTTACAAAACAATCAAAAAGCTGAATCTGATGCCTTAGCAATATTTTGTCCCAAATGTAGAAAGAAGCATACCTTGAGAGAGTGCCCTTTGGATGCAAAAGTAGCAGAGACTTGTGTAATTTGTTCAGAAAAACATGAGACAAAGATTTGTCCTTCACTTCTTGGTTTAAAGCTATCTTTCAAGAAGAAAACCCTACAAATTCCACATAATCTCTCAATTTTGTCTCTAGAAGACCTTGACAAGGACCTCAAACACAAGGATTCCATGATCAGTTGTATAATCAACCCCCACCAAATTGGAATTCTTGGCAACAAACTTGGCCCCAATTTCAAAATCAATCTCAAAATTGGGCACAAGGAGCACAAAATCCCTATGGAAGATACTCTCAGTACTATCAATATCCACCATCCTATCCACCATATCCAAATTTCCCTCCTCAACAAAATCCTCAACAAAATCATCAAAATCCACCACTTACATTACCATTTCCTCAGAAAACAAATCAGTTACCTGCCCAACCCATACCAAACCCCAACAAAAAAAATCCTCAAAACACATACATGATAGAAGGCCAACAGTTTCCAACCTATTTGATTACTCCTTTAGACCTTAATCATGTTCAACTTAGGTCTGGAAGAATACTTGAAAAGAGGAAACCTTCTGTAATCATACAAGAACAAAACAACTCTGAGGAAGATTCTCTACGGGTAAATAAAAGTCTTGAAGAGAAAACATCTTTTCAAGCCCCAAACATTGAAAAATCAAAACAAAAAGAACCAATAATTTCAACTCCTATATTAGAGCAGCCATCAACATCCACCTCTACACCTCCCTTTCCAGAAAGATTACAAATTGATAGGGGAGTAGAAAAACAAATTATGGTGCCTAATTATGATTTCCTAGATGAGCTGAGAAATGTTTGTATTAAGATCCCATTATTACAAGTTATCAAGGAAATTCCAATTCTAGCAAAAACAATAAAGGAGTTGAGCATGAAAAAAATAGGAAAAAGAATCAAAGAGACAGAAAATTCAACTGGAAGGAAAAATAGCAGATATCATGATGGGTAAGATTGCCATTCCAAAGTATCTAGACCCAGGAATTCCAGTTGTTAAAATACACATCAATGGAACTGAGATCCAAAACACACTTATTGATTTAGGAGCAGCAATAAATATCATGAGTAGACAAATCGTGGATAAACTAAAGCTTCCTAATCTTATTTTTACAGCCACATTATTAAAATTAGCAGACAGATCTGTGATTAAACCTGATGGGGTAATAGAAGACATTCGAGTGTCCCTAGATTCTTGGGAGTATCCTGTGGATTTTATGATCCTAACTCCTAAGAATAATCTAGGAGGACATCCTATTATATTAGGAAGACCTTGGTTAGCTACAGCTGATGCTTTCATTAGCTGTAGTTCCGGTGATATGTACATATCTGATGGTATTTCAACCAAGAAATTTACCTTGTATCCTCTAGCAAAAACAATTACAGAATTAGATGATACTCAATGGATTGAGGATGAAGAAGACCTACAACCTCTCTTCACAATTTCAGAAATTAGTGAAGATAGCCAGATTCTGAATACCTTAGAAAATTTTGAATCCTCTTCAGAATACAAACATGAACAATTTCAAGAAGAATCCAACATTGAGTTTTTATCATCAAGACAGATGTCTCTTTATTCCATGGATAAATTTGGCAGCTCTGCAATTGAGATATTTCCAGGTAAAACTTTAAACATAAACAAGAACCTAGAGAAATCTCAACAAGAAAATATAGTCAAGATATTACAGAGACATTCTTCTGCATATGCATGGGAGTACACTGATATGAAAGAGATAAGCCCTAAGACTTGCACTCATCACATCTACATAGAGGAAAATTGTAAACCAATCAGACAACCTCAGAGACGGATGAATCCAAATCTTAGGGAGATTGTTAAAGAAGAATTACAGAAATTGTTAAATGTCAAATTTATCTATCCCATTTCAGATAGTCAGTGGGTTTCTCCTTTAGTAATTGTGCCAAATAAAAATGGTAAATGGAGGGTATGTATTGACTACCGGGAATCAAACAAAGCTACTCTTAAAGATCATTTTCCCCTACCTTTCATAGATTAGGTGTTAGATACATTAGCTGGCAAAAAGTACTTCTCATTTTTAGATGGGTTTAGTGGTTATAACTAGATTCAAGTAGCACTTGAAGATCAAGACAAAAACACATTTACCTGTCCTTGGGGTACCTATGCTTATCGAGTATTTCCATTTGGACTATGCAATTCACCTGCAACATTTCAAAGGGCAGTACTAGGAATATTTTCATATCTAATACATGATTGTGTAGAGGTATATATGGATGATTTCACAGTCTATGGAAACACATTTGAAGAAGCCTTAGCAAACTTGAAATTTTTTTTAAAAAGATGTAAAGAAGAAAATATTTCACTAAGTCATGAGAAGTGTTTTATGATGTTTACTGAAGGAATTGTTTTGGGGCATCACATTTTGTGGGATGGGATTAGAGTTGATGAGTCAAAAGTTGAAGTCATCTCTAACTTATCTATTCCAAGTTGTCAAAAGGATGTTAGGAGTTTTCTAGGATTTACAAGATATTATCGAAGGTTTATAGAAAACTTCACCAAGATAGCATCTCCACTTTCCAAACTACTTACCAAGGACTGTGAATTCAAGTGGAATCCTGATTGCCAGTTAGCCTTTGAGACCCTGAAAACAAAAATCTCTGAAGCACCTATTTTAAGGGGACCTAACTGGAAATTACCTTTTCATATTTCAATAGATGCCTCAGATACAGCTTTGGGAGCAGTATTGGGACAAAAAGACCTGATTCCTTATGCCATCTACTATACAAGTAAATATTTGACTCCTTCAGAGTTAAATTATACTGTAACTGAAAAAGAGTTCTTATTTTTTGTTCATGCCATAAATAAATTTAGACATTATATAACAGGCTATGAAACTTTTGTTCACACAGACCACTCTGCAATTAAATATCTAATGAAAAAATCATTACTAATGGCAAAGTCATAAGATGGTTATTGCTTTTACAGGAATTCAAAATTACCATTCTAGATAGGCCTGGGAAACAAAATACAGTAGCTGATTTCCTATCTAGACTCCAAAACATTAAAGACAATACTCCAGTTGAAGATCAAGTCCCTAATGAATATCTTTTTTCAATTTCTACTCAGGCTCCTTGGGTTGCTGACATTGCTAATTATTTGGTTTCAGGGAAATTTCCTTCAATAATGAATGCAAGAGACAAAAGAAAGATAATTTATGACAGTGAAAAATATTCATGGGTTGCTAATGAGTTATACAAAATAGGTCCAGATTTTATCATTAGGAGATGTGTTCGAGAAGATTAGATGCCTGAGATCATCAAGGCATGTCATGATGAACCTTGTGGCAGACACTTTGCTGATAAAAGTATAGCTTATAAGGTCCTTCATTTAGGATACTATTGGCCATCCCTTTTTAAAGATGCTAAAGAGTATGTCAAAAGGTGTGACAGTTGCCAAAGGGTAGGGAAACCTTCTCCTTCAGGTGAGATGCCATTACAACCTCGGGTACATATTGAACCTTTTGAAAAATGGGCTTTGGATTTTGTAGGACCTATTAGTCCTCCATCAAGACAAAAGAAATATATATTATTTTGCACTGATTATGTTACCAAATGGGTAGAGGCCAAGCCATTACTTTTTGCTACTGAAGCATCTGTAGTTAATTTTCTTTTTGAGGATATTTTTACTCGTTTTGGTGTCCCAAAGGAAATTGTTACAGATCAAGGAGCTCAATTCACATCAAGGCTAGTGGAACAAATGATGGAGAGGTACAGAATCAGACACAGAAAATCTACTCCCTATCATCCACAAGCAAATGGTCAAGTGGAATCTACTAATAAGTTCATTGAAGGGATCCTAACAAAGACTGTTCATTTACATAGAAGAGATTGGGCAGACAGGCTTCCTGAAGCCTTGTGGGCCTATAGAACTACATGGAGAAGCACAACAGGTCATACTCCTTATGAACTTTTTTATGGAAAACAAGTCTTGTTTCCCATAGAGTTTCAGATTCAAACTTTTAAAATGGCAGTCCAGCTAGGACTTGATCTAACAGAAGCACAAAAGCATAGATTGGAGCAGATTAATGAATTGGATGAGATCAGATAAGATGCGGTCCAGAGAACAAATATAGTCCAACAGCAAAGGAATAGATGGCATGATAAGTACATTAAGGAAAAGAAATTCAAAGAAGGTGACTGGGCCCTCTTGTTTGATTCAAAGTTCAAATATTTTCAAGGTAAATTTCAAACACATTGGCTTGGGCCATATGAAATTGTGAAATTTTTTGACAATGGAGCAATAAAAATTAGGACAATAGATGAAGATGAGGTCACTTTTCTTGTAAATGGTCATAGATTGAAACTGTATCATAAGCCACTTTCAAGAGAAGAATTTGTCAAGAGATTCCAAGAGAACAGTGATGTGAAGTTAATGAAGAAGAATCCTTCTTCTTCATCAACTTAATTGTAATTTTTGAATTCAGATGCATGAAAAAAAATAAAAAAAAATAAAGTATAAACATGAAAACTAATCACTGATTAGCATGTTTATACAGAGACTATAAAGTGAAAATCAGAATCCTTCTGACACTTTATCTTTTCAAATTTGTTCTTTTCCTGCAAGAAGCTATCACAAAATCATAAGTGCAGGCCCATTTTATATATCATATTCCACTTATGATCCATTTCACTCCAGCATGTCTCACTTCATTCATATTTCATTCACTCCATTCATCCATATGTCATCCACTCCATTCCATAGTCCACCTCATTTTCATTTCATATTTTTAAATTTGATCTCTTTCTGCAATTGAGTATTACAAATCATAAGTTGTAGGCCACTTTTCATATTTCATTCCACTTCACATTTATGATCCATTTCATTCCATCATATTTCACTTCACCCATGCTTCATTCCACCATATTTCATGATCCATTTTATTTCATTTCATACTACATTCCATTCATGTTTCAAATCATTTCATTCCATGTTTCAATGTTTTTATAGGTATATTCTGCAGCCATACATTCTGCAGCCAGATATTCTGTAGCCAGACATTCTGTAGCCAGATATCCTGTAGGCAACTATCCAGCAACCACTTGTTCAGTAGAAAATTGATCCTGCACACCTATGTCAACAAGAAAAATTAAAGGGATTATGAAGATTGAAAGATCAATGATTTTCAAAGGAAGACAAAGCATATTAAAAACCACAAAAATCAAAAGAAGGGCTAAGGTAACTTGTGAAATTATTATGATAACAGATTATGAAAGTTATAGTATGGTTAAGTTATATGTATGTTTCATAAAGTTATTTTGATTATTCGTATTGATCAAGTCTATTAAGCCTATCATAAAATTCATGGAAAAATCCCTTCCATTCCGCCATATCAAATCATCATTTATTAGAAATTAATGGTTAGTACTTGAAGTGACCTATTAGGTCACATCACTAACCCGAAGTATTCAGTGATGATTTTGAAATTCTCACGAGATTTTTCCGTGGTATTTCACTCCATGACAACTCTTAAACTCATTTTTCGTGTAACTTACCCTCACCGTATTTCACTCATTCCATAACCACTTCATGTCATTTTTCCGTAGCCAATTCCTGTCTGCAAAAAAGAGAAGTCATATTTGGGGTGAAAACAACCTTCTACAACCATTTTTACCGTGAATAGGAGAGTAGCTACGGAGTAGTAAATTTAAGATTGAGAAAAGAAACCATGGGACTCATTGTAAGATCTGAACCAGTCAGAACAAAATACCTAGAGGGTTACCCACAGATTAGAGAAATGTTATAGCAGGTGGGGTGCCTACAGTTTTTGGAAAAGTTCAATGGATTCCATAAGGAGGTTACCAAGACATTTTCCCGGTCCTTCAACAGGTCAGAAGTTGAAATAGGTGATGTCAAGTTCACTATCACAGAATCCTTCATTGCAGAAGAAACATAATTACCAAGGCAAGGTAAACGGTGGTTCAAAAACAAGGAATTTCACAATGAGGCATGGAGACAGATGCTCAAAACACCAGGTATGGATATCTCATTTTTCAAGAAAGGCATTCCTAGTTCAGCCTTAAAGAATAAGTGGCGAAATATGTTGTTAATTCTACAAAATTTTATAACTTGTGAAGGAAGGTTTGGCACCCTATATGTTTATCATATTTTGCTTATGATGCATTTCCTAGATGAGGAAATCAATTTACCCTTTTTCTTACTCCATAGCCTAAAAAGGATGGCTTCTAATTTACAAAAAAGGGTTCAATTCTTAGAAAGCACCTTATATCACCATGGCCTAGTTAAAATCCTAATTGAGCATCATTTGAGAAAGGTGGGAGAAAATTGGGATGAGTTCCTCTTGAGGAATCACTTTGAAGAACCTAAAGAAACTCCATCTGAAGGAAAACTTGCAAGAAGAAGTAGGAGAGGGAAAATTTCCAAATCTGTTGAAATTAAAACTAGTAAATCCATACAAGAGGAAAGTGAGGAGATTATCTCTGAAAATTTGGCTGAAATCAAGAAACATCTTGAAAAGGAGAAGAGAATAAGAAAGTATGCCAAGGAGAGAGGTGAGGGACCATCTAAACCAAGAAGAAGCCATAGGCTTAGAGGCATATTGAAGAAAACAGGGGTTAAGCAAATGGGAATCATAAATATTGAGGATGAAGAGACACCAACTGATAGATCTCCTGAGTACCAGTACGAAGAGGATCTTGATAGAGGAACTCCAGAGGTAGACCCAGCACAACAACAAATCTATAATTATGTTGAGTCATTGGAAAAGAGAGTCTCATAAAATAGAGGAAGAACTCCTAGCCCACAAGAGTCTTCCATTGAAGTGCTGAGAAGGGATAAATATGAACTGGAAGTACTTAATAGGCACATAAAAAATGAAAATTAAATCTTAAGGGAACAAGTCAAGCTGAAAAGTAACATGAACACAACTCTCTCTCTGCAAATGGAAAAATTGTACAAGGCTAGTGAGAAGCTGAAGAAGAAAAATAAAAAGTTGAGCAAGGCACTTATAAACCTGAGGTTCAAATTGGTCATAAGGAAGCCTAGGATGCCACTGAACATCAAGAAAAGCAGAAAAAGGAAGTTAGATGTCCTATCAGAAGTTTCAAAATACATGGATTAATTACATGAGGACATGCAAAATCTTTACAGTGGGGGTATGTTGAGCCCCAAAAATGTTCTTTTCTTTCACCAAATTTCACTTCATTTCCTTTGTCCTTTATCAATTATAGGCTTAAAATATCAATAGGATTGATTAAAGTCAATTTAAAAATGCATACAATGACTGACTTGCTATACTTTTATGGTTTTGTTGTTGTAGTGATTTTTTACTAGACTTAGCTACAGAATGCATCCATTCTGTAGCTAATCACATATTCCGTAGCTATATTTATGTTCACACGGGTTACAGGTGTCACTTAAAGGAAAAACACATATGGCTGAATTCAAGAACTCACCTACATCATTCCTTGCCCTCTACGAAGTCTGAGCAAAAATCTGCAAGTGGTTATGCACGTGGAGGAAACCAAAACTAAGAAGTAGACTTCTACCAGGACAAGGACTCTACAGATGTCTCCAGCAAAGTACGAGGCCTCAACAGGAGTTCTAATTTGATTTTGATTGAAAAACACACCTAACCCTATTTCTTCTCAATGAAAATTATGTATTTTGTTTATAAAAATAACTCAGTGAACCGAGAGACAGTTAGCTAGTTGATGTTTTGTTGTTAAGTTGTCCAAGATTGTAATACTCTGTTTTTTAAGTGTTTTCCTTTAATAAAAGGAGTACAAATTTAATGCATGATATGAAGCAATATTGATGAGATTCGTGTGCCAATCCGATGGTAGAGGGCCCCTACTATCTGAAAGGCTTTGTGCATATTTTTTAGATAAGTAACTTTAGCTCTGTTTCACTCTTAATTTAGGCAGTTTTCTGAACTTCATGTTTTATGCTTACTTACATCGAATAGTGCAGTCAATATTGTTCTCATGAATTGTTCCAAAATATCACTAACACTGAATGAGATAGAGTTGTAGTATTTCGAAGGCTAATTGCGTATTAGTTCAGTTCAGTTCATTGCATTTCTAGTTTTATTAGCTAGTTGTATTCTAGTTCTGTTAAATCCGACTTAAAGGCCTTCATTATTTACAAACTGCTCTTGTTCTTAGTCTCTTTTAATACGTTATTATCATATGGAAAAGAATTAGTAATATCATTTTGAGGTCTTGAATTTTTTGCAATTTCTCATAATTTTACAAACAGCCTTTTTCCAAAGCTATTCCAAGAGATCTCTAACTCTTGAATGAGGCTTAATAGTAACATTTTGAGTTAAAGAATGGGTTGGTTTTAGTGTCATAAGTTAAATTAGCATAGGGTTCCTTACTATGTTGCAGATAATATTTTCTCAATGTGTTCCAACAAATTTCTAACTATGGCTGAGATTTTCTATGTGATATTGTAAGTTGTTGTTTACTTAAAAGAACCTCATTGCATCAAACTTATCCTTTTCTCAACTTGTTCCAACATACCTCTAATGAAATGAATTGGAATGAGTTAATGTTATGAGTTACTTTCCTTGTCAAGCTTTGCAATTGGTGAATTAGAATTTTCTGTTCTTAGGTGCCATACATAGTTTAGAGTAGATTTTGCTCTGTTTTAGTGTGACCAATAATTTCTCTTTGCCAACAATTTAGTTCTTTTCCTCTTAGCACAAAAACACAAAACCAAAAACACTAGAAAAACACTAAACACAATGAAGTAGGAAGAGGATACCTAGGCACATATAGTGCACTTCACTTCAACAATTTACTAGCCTTGGTTGACAATTTATGACATCAATTTAGGAACACTAAGTTGAGCAGACAACTTCTTTCATGTAGAAGTGTTTTCCATGTATCATGTATATCTTCCATTGAGGTTGTATTGCTTTTCTTGAGTGACTTCTTCCTCAAGGATTTGTATACCATTACTGCTATAATATACATGTGTTGGCTATCTACTTCTTCATGTACCCATGTTTACTAAAATAATGTTGTTATTTCATCCCTTGCTCAAGAATTGTTGTAGTCCCTTATCGGGCACTTTTTTAGGACAGCTAGGTGTGGGAGATTTGTTTAACCCACCTAAAAGGATTTATTTGGAGCCTCCTCTTGGATTTAGGACTTAGACACATTTTTCTAAGGGATCCAGGTCTTAGTTTCAATTCCTGTAGCAGCGATTACTGGAAAATGCGTTTTCTAGTCATGCCTTGCTAGTTGTTCCAGATTTGGAATATTACAGCGGTATTAGAGCTGCTTTCTTGGCTCAGCCTGTGAGTCTCAGCCCAAGAAGATCAGAAGGTTGAAGAGGATGAGTTTTATCTCATCATATTTCATATCCATGAATAACCTCCCCAAGGAGGATAAGCAGAAATAAGAGGAAGAACCCTGCACCTCCTATTCTCATCGAGAAGGAGACAAAGAAATGAACAGGAAAAAGACTCCATATTTTGGAGGAGAAAAAAAGAGAGAGGATAATCTTACAAAGCTTCTTCCTAAATATGTACATATTATTCATGAGGATTTCAAGAATATCTAGATGGAGATGAATGAAGAATCTCCAAGAGGGTTTGATTCAAAAGAAAACTCTAGATTATTACATGAGGAGTGTGAGCAAGCAGCTGCACATCCAAATGCACAGCCATGCTCAAATGCCTGTGATTTCCTAAGAGATATGGAAAGAGGAGAAGAGGTTGCTAGGGGGGGAATCTTAGTGATTTCTAAAGGAGAGTGAGTCTCAAACTCAGAAATTCAGAGATAATCTCATTTTTTTCTGCAGTTTTGCAAGATGGAGGTGTAGTTGCTATGTTTTAAGTCTTTGAGGGTCTAACTATGTCTGTACCAAAGCTTGGGTGGAAGAGTTAGAGATCTTCTTTAAGCACCAAATTTCTGCAGCCATCAAAGCAGAAAATGCAGGCATAGGTAAGGCTCATGCCTGGGACTTTAATCTTTTTAGAATAAAGACACATCTTTATGGGAGTTTCACTAAGGCATTAGTGAAAATATTTGATAGAGGGATTCATGAAACACCTGCTAGCCATCGGCAAATTTTTTCAGATCAAATGATGGCTAAAAATGAGTCCTAAGCCTTCAAGAGATTATTAAACGATCATTCTTAGTCTTTGAGGCCGTTTAAACTTGGTAAGTAATCTTCACTATTGTTTCATTAAAAGAAAATCAAGTTAAACCTCGCGTCTCCCCCGCAAAATTGTCTTCAAAAACCCCTCTTCATCATTTCATTCACTCATTTTGACCCTTTTTACCCTCCATTTACCTCTGAAAATTCCCCTTCTTCACTTTATCCTCATTATCCCAGAAACCTTTCCAAATCCCTTTAAAACTCATAGAAAATCCTCTTAGCTATTCAAAACTTGCATTTTACCTAGCCTAACCCCAAAAAACCCTTACAAAACACTCTTTTTACCTTAAAAACACATTTTTCAAAACATTTATAAAGTATCCCCTAGGATTTAAAATATTTATCCTCTCCATATTTTGCTATGAACTAGTGCTTAATTAAAACCTCTAACTCCATTGATCAACCTTTTCCCCGAAATACCAAATTTTACAGCTCCCCCAATGCGATAAGCTCCTCCTCTTGGCCCTGGGTCACACATCCCTCCACAAGACCAGCCCCAATTTTCTTCTTGGAGCCCCATCACATTGACGTTATTTCTTTGTCTGCTACATTGTCTCCTTTCCCCCGATGCGATAAGCCTTTCTTCCCTTGACCCTGCCCGTGTTCTCCATGAACTCACCTTTCCCTTCCTTTTTTCCCCTTTCTCCTTATCCCCGCCTTTGCATCACTTTGCAAAATAATCCCAACCGTTGATCTTGAAAGATCAACGGCTATCGCACCTCCTTTCTTACCTTTCCTTTGTCCAAATATTGCCATCTATTTACCTCTACCAAGAGTATCCTCCGTCGATCCTCTTAATCCGACTGGGCCCCATAAACCCGATGACCCAATCCTCACCAAGGCCTACCAACCACCACATGAAATGTCCGGGCCTCATCGAACACCGCCACCTATCTTCCACTTACTTTGCTCTTGTGGTAAGTTGTTCATCGCATCTCCACCCGCACCGTCGGGATTCTCATCCGATGGCATGTATTCCATATCGCTGTATTCTGGCGCCTGGAGTTGAATAATCTAGTGAAATGCGATACCGATGGTATCGGTGCTTACATCAAGGAATAAATGCACGGAATCGCATTGCCTCGGGCAGTCCACTTACCGTCCGAAGGTCGTGCGATAACCACCGTGTATTGCGAAAACCACTTTTTGCCCGCCCGCGTCAAATATAGTTTAAACTCGCATTTTTTCCCGTTTTTATCCATAAGTCTCTCCACTCCGCATAATCACCCCTCCTCCGTGTCACTCCTCCACCCGTCGAGCTCGAAAGCAAACTTTAACCTCTAAACGCAAGATTTATCTAAGACATTTGTTTATGTTGTAAGCCTATGGAAAATGAGATGTAAAGCCATCCCATAGTCATGACAAAGGAAAAAAGGCCAAGGATGACGATCCTTAGGCTGAATTCATGTAAAAAGGAATCCATAGGGTTCAAAATCATGGTTTGACCCATGCCTCATGAGAGAATTGCTACACAATAAACCTCATGCTACCATACCCATACACCAAAAACGCAAGATGAAGGATTAAGGAGTATCAAGGAGCCATTGCAAAGAAGGGTTAATGAATAGTAAGACATAAGATCAAAGAGCTTAACCCAACAGATAAAGATAAAGCACAAATTAAAGGCAGATCAATGTTTAAAGCCACGTAAGAAGACAAATCAACAAAAGAGCCTCTCGAATGCCACATCATCGAGGTCAACTCTTTCTAACTACTACCCGCAGATTTATTTTCACAAAAGAATACAATATCGTATTTAGGATTCCATGTAGACACCAAAATTTATGATCAGCCTACTAAAGCCCCCAAAGTCAACAATAGTAACTAAGGGTTGATGAAATTTAATGTAAAATCATTAAAACAGAGATGAGCACTCAAAATCTCCTCCCTTAGTGAATCCCAAAGGTCAATACACCATTACTCTATATTAATTGAACAAATGAACCCTCTTATGACTCACCTCCTCTTTCTTCTATAAATACTTCTCAGAAGATAGCTGTGTGTTGTCTCCGTATTATCCGTTGCATGTAAATAGCCAAATCATAGGAAGCTTTGTTTTGTAATTGAAGACATATAAGCCGAGATGAGAAGTTTGAAGCTATAGAGAATTCACTAGAATTGAAGATTGTAACTGGTTTGAACATCAAATACAAATAGCTTATTTATGGGATCTTGGTCTATAATACCAGATGTAGTTTCTCACTCGTAAATTCTTATTTTCTTTTCTTCATTTCCATCTCCGTCCACTTTCCCCGATAAAGAACAACAAATATATTGAGATTTCATTTTGAATTAATTCAGTTCCACTTAAAAATCTTTATCCTTTGTGTTTTCTACCGATTGTTAATTTGAGGTAATTCAATAGAGTATAAATCAGTCAAGTGTTGGTAAGCCCATTTTTCCTGGAGTACAACTTGAGATTTTATCTTAAATGTTCTTGAGAAGTCATGATTATGCCGAGCTAGAGAAGCTTATAAGCGGCCCTATCCTTTGTATATCTCCAATGTTTCTCTTTGAAAAGTTCCCTTAAGATTATGTTGGAAAGTGCCAGTTTTTAAAGTACTTACCTCGATCTTAGACTACTTTTTATGTTTATACGTGATTTTTTTCATTTCGATGAAAATAAAGCAAAAGTACTAAAGTACTTAATTGATCTTGACCAGTTTTATAAGTGGCTTATCATGATTTTTTCCATTTGAATATGCCGAAAGGTGCTGGGTTAAAAGTATTTACTTGATCTTAAGCTATTATGTGTGTTTTAAATGTTTTCTCTTAAAATTACATCAAAATCAGGCTAGTTTAAAAGTACTTACCTAATCTTAGATTACTTTTGTGTCTTTCCTTAACTGCATGACAAAAGAAGGATAGTTTCAAAGTAGTTACTTGATCTTAGGTTGTTCTTTGTTTCTTCATGTGTTTTATTTTTCACTTTATTTCTTATTGTTCCATTTAGATAATATTTGCACTTAAAGAGACACTTTGACATAGATGACTTTCCCCATGGACCACTCTTGAATCTTGTTGTGAAATTAAATCCTATTATGACTCCATAGCCCAATGGATTGATGTTGCTCCTTGCCTATCTTATCAAATTTAACCATTCATTCACTTACTCATGGCTTCACCTCTTCATAGACTTCTTCATCTTCATACATCTTACAAACCAAAAACAAACAAAAGCTCTGTTCTTCATAACTAGCCTAATATCATATCACAAAACTTAAAGGTCATATCTTTGAACATCTACATAGAGAGATCCTCTCTAAATATAGATGACTAGGTCCTCGTATTCCAAAGCGGTTTTGATGTAGGCTCAAGTAAAGATTTGTACTTGACAATCTTCAAAACTACGGAGACCCAACATAATAGCGACCATACTCGGGGAATTCCCCGAGTAAAATCCTAAAACTAAACACCCGCATTCATTACAGCACGAATAGGTTTCTTTCAAGCACTACCAAGCATGTTGGTAATCATGATAGGACTTGTTTGAATTAGTGGCAATTTAATTACTTTAGATTCTACAGATCCTTATCAAACCTTTGGAGAACGATCTAGCAAGCCACATAGTAACTCTATTTGTCTCATCATCGTAGCTAAGTGTTGAAACATTTAGGACACTCTCATAACCCACAAGATCGTAAAAACTCGAAAACCTAAAAATATTTTAGATCGGGTATTCAAACCTATTAATGGTGGTGGACCATAAAAAATTTTACCTTCTAAAGCTAAAATTTCCACCTGGCGACTCCCGACCTTGAATTGACCTAGTATTCCACCAGGTTTCTTTTACTATCATAACATCATACAACCCCCGCCTTAAGAAACTTTGATGATTAAGTTTTCTTGTTGAAAGATTAGTTAACCTAACAAAGATTGTCATATTTGGGTAAGTCCTTTCCATCATGGGTCCGAAAATATAGCATAGTATTTCTAAAAGAGTTCATACTAGGAGCCTATCCCTACCCAAACCCTCCTAAGATATAGTTGGATAACTAAAGTATACTTAGGAAATCTCCTAAGAAGGTAAAAATCAACTATTGTTAAGCCACCATGAGCTAATTTTGCCTCTGAAAACCTTTACAAATACAATATGCACAAGTTGACTTAAGAAACTCCATTTATAACTAGGGCTACTTGAGCATATAGACCAGACGTACTTTAAGCCTTCACACTTACCCAAACATAATCTGGTGAGAAAAACTTTAGGTAGAGAAACCACCCCACTTGATTTATACATTTCAACATAATTTCGGTTTCTCTCACTCCAAGACCGCTTCTGCAGTCCTCGCTATTCCATCCACTTCGTTATCCATACATCCACTGTTAAAACCACCCTATTCCATCAACCTCTCCCCATCTTACGTCCTCCACCTCGTAAACCCCCCATTTTTTCCACAACCTCGTATCATGGCAACATGGTATGCTCCCTTAGTCCTTCCTTTACCTTTAGTAAATCCGCCAATGACTACTAGTCCAAAATTCCATTATATGATGCCAAGGGGTGCTACCATGACTTCACAACATGTGGATAAGATGAATGACTATTTTGATAGAAATGAGATCGATGAACCGTCAAACTCGGTGTTGTTTGCTCAAAGCTTAGGGATAAGCAAGAAAATGGTTCAAAGGCTTAACTTCACAAGATAATGATCTTCAAGCTCTCCATCAATCATTCTTAAACAAATGGGAAGTTAGAAAAAACCCTCTCCAAATACTTTCAGATTACAACAATCTCAAAAGAAACACTAGGGAAAGTGTTCAAAATTATTGCACTAGGTTCAATAGTGTTTATAATGCCCTACTCCCACTTGAAACCTCCACAAGGATCAGCCTTGGTCAAATTTCCTTAAGGATTGACTCCAAATGGCCTATCAAATGGAGAAAGAGACCCCACTTTGTAGAAAGAGATGCAGAAGGAGCTCTTGTTGTAGAATTAAATCTGAATGAGAAAAGAGCTAGATGAGGAATGAAAAGAAAAGTATCATTTAGAGGAAAACTATGCACTTTCCACATCTAGTTCAAAAAATGGAGATAATGATGGAGGAAATGATGAAGAAGAGATGAGTATACTTGAGAGAGAACAATCTAGAAAAAACTGACCAAATTTTCAAAACGTAAATCAATCTCAAAATCAAAATCATAACTTTAGAGAAATCAATTCAAAATAGACAAAGAGAGGATGAACAATAGATCGACCTCCCTTCCAAGAAAATTATGTTAATGAGGATGAGGAAATAAAATGAAAAAATAGAGGATGACAACATGAATACGTTGGGAGTAAGCAATGATGATTGATTTACATGTAGTGAAACAATGTCATATACACCTTATGATGACAAACTAAGATCACAAACATACATAGTAAACAATACTTTGAAAATGCCATCATAGATCACCTAAAAATATGACCTCAGAGTAAAAATAATCAAGATACTCACATAAATAAAACCTCCGATAACCAAAACAACTTAAACTATTTCCAAAAGACAAATTTAAACCCACAAAACGTTGGCTGTAAATTCTGATTTAAACAAAGGGAAAGACACCCAAGCCAGCTTAAAACAGAGATAACTCCAAGAGCACTAGCACCTCAGCTAATGCTCCTAAAAAAACCATTCTAACTACTCTGTGAATAATGAAAAATCGCAAAGTTGATTGTGTCAAGGAAATAGTGACTAAAAAGGCTGAACTAAACATGTTAAAAAACTGCATTCGTAATGTTCCTAGTTAGCCTTAGCTAAGAGGAAACATTAAATTTTGATTCAATTTATGTTTTATGAATAAATGAATAAAGGAAGATATAAAACTCCTAAAAATTTGAATAACCAATGCGTGAATAAAGACAACCGTGGCTATGTAAATAATCACTGCAGGTGTGAAAGAGGTTTGAGCTAAAGACTGGTAAACCTTGACCAAATCAACAACACTTTCTAGGTTCATTGCATCTCCAAAAAGGACTGCATGCTTCTAGAAGGAGCCTCTAATGTGAAAAGGGCTAACTCATCAAAGTGGTTTAGGTTTGCAAGAGCTTTTCTCATCTTATAAAAGGAGAAGGAGGGAAGCAAAAGAAGGTTGTTGATAGATCATATTTTCAAGTATTTGTCTACTTTAGACAAATACCATTCTTTGTTGTTTAGTGGAGGATTGTGATTGGAATTCCTATTTAGGGGTTTCATCTCTTTCCCTTGAGGATCATTGGAGAAGTTCTTTGCTGAAGAGCCACTACCTGTTGGAGACCAAGTCATTTTCATGAGCAACGCCGTCCCATTGAGAGTTTTGGTAACCGCTATCATTTAAAAGCAGTGGTGTTCTAGATCCGTTTAGATTCAAGCTTTTTTATTAAGGGCCTCTCTCGCTCTTGAGTGTGTTCTTTAACTTCAAGGAGTAGTGTTTCTTCACATTTTATATCATATATGCAATTTATTTCATTTTATTTAGTGCATTCAACCTCAAGCCATAGCCACCTAGTTTATTATTTTGCAAGAGGGTTTTTGTTCTACTTTGATATCAGATTGAGGAAGATCTTTGAAAGTAGTTTGCCTTTCCCTTGGTGATCCCTGGATTAGATTGTTTATCTATGTCTCTAGATCTGATATTTACGTTTAATAAAGTTTGTCTTCAAATTTCGTGTATTCTTCGATTGCAACTTGTAATTCGATCTACAGCGCTTATTATACATGCTTTCGCTGTACCCAAAGGATCTGTTGTGCTATATAGTTTCCAAATTTTTAGTAGATATGATAGTTTCATCCACATATTTTCATAGATCTGGAATATAAAACTATACTAGTGGTAATTCTAAAAATAATGCTATTCTTCTATTTCAAAGATATTTACAAAGCTATGTTCTTTATTTTCTCAAGGGGTTTTGTCTTTATTTTCTTGTGATCTATTGTAAATGAAAGGAGCTTAATTGTAAGTTCATTTTTACTGTCATAAACTTGAAATATCATATCCATCGCTTCCTCCTCTAAGTTTTAGTCAAAACTACGCAAATCTCGATGGGAGAGTTTTCATGTTGCAACAACCCTTCTCTTTCGCTGATTTCTAGCTATTCGATCGTGAGACTTGTTTAATGTGATTGATTTTTTTTTTAATAAAATCTACATAAGTCACATACAACATAAATTAGTGACTCAAATGGATCTATACTATTATTTCTCATTTTTACTTATATAGTGTTCTCCTTGAAGACCTTGTTGAGATTCTCGGAAAAGGTGTTATTCCAAGTTCTATAGATAGAGTCTACAATAATAAGTAGCCTTTGAGCTCACCTCCTTTCTTTGAAGGATGACATATTCAGTAAATTCCTCTATATTTCATCTCTGAAATATACCCTTGAGAACTCAAAAGGATCATTACGTATTCTTCCAAATTTCAGAGAATGAAATATCCAAAATCAAAATGTCTATCCACTACCAAATTAGTCACTAAAAATATATATAGGGTCAAATTTTGAAGGCTTTGGAAATAGGAATATGTCTAAGGACATGAAACAGACTGCTCTGTGACACTTCGTAACTAATTTAACCAAACTAGAAGGGAGGCCTCAAGAAGGAACTACCTCTCCATTCTACATCATCTTAAACATTCATGATCATATCTTTTCTTTGCACAATGCCATGCTTGATTCAGGAGCATCACACAACCTCATGCCCAAGGTGATAATGGAAATATTAGGCTTAGAGGTAACTAGACCCTACATAGATTTATATTCCTTTGATTCAATTAGGGTGATATGCATAGGCCTAATAAAGGATCCGTGTGTTAACTTAGCCTCACCACTACCCAAGAGTTTAGTGATGGACATTGTAGTGGCTGATATACCCCCCAAATATGGTATGGTCCTTTCAAGATCATGGGGTGCTAAGTTGCAAGGCACAATGCATATGGATATGAATTATGCTGACTATCTCTGCCTTCAATCAACCTAGAAGACTCTATAGGAAACATACATAAACACATGGTGAGTAACCAAGAAAGACCAAAACTCTCCTCTCTATTCCATCCACACTCTAATTGACTCTTTCATTATTTTTAATGATGATATTCCTAAAAGAGAAAGAACTAATCAAGAAAAAATCAAATGCTTCGATCACTTCATTTTCAAACATAGTTGACAAACATGATGAGGAGGAAAATAGAGGGAAATTAAAAACAATATGTTGATTTATAAATTCATAAAATAGGATTAGAGGTCTTGAGATCCACAATGTACTATAGTTACATAAATGCAGATTATGAAAATCAAGGGGTGAAGCCTAAAACATTGAAAAATTTAAGGAACAAAGCATAGAAATGTAGTGTGCACTTTTTATACGTAACAAAATGACAAAGAATACAAAGAGGAAAAAAACAATGAAATAATTCTCAACCAAAACAAATTCTCTTGGAACATGAATTTTGATGTGGGTCTTGCACTAAAAACGATGCGAGAACATGCATATGGATACAAACACTCGAAATAAGCATGTTGGAAGGGCATTCCTATAAATTAAATTTTCATTGCACAAAACAACATAGCAAGAGTATGAAGCTCTCCTTTTAGGCCTTCATTTGTTGAAAAATGAAAGGCCAAGAGAATAAAAGTTCATGGGGATTCTGAAAGGATTATTAGGCAACAAATGTAATGATATAACACTAATCATCCCGTACTTAGAGCCTATAGAGATGATGCTACATACTTGTTAAGAAATTTTAATAATCTTAACTTATCTTTGTCCCAAGAACCAAAATGTCATTGCCAATGGTTTAGTTCTCACATAGAACTTGTCTGTGGCTTATGAAACCAAGCAATGCACCACCCAAGTCAAATTTAGACCGCTTATCCAGACAATGAAAGATACTCATAAGTTTATAGATAAACAAGAGACTTTACAACAAAATGACTGTGATACATCAAACTCGCATTCAGACATGATACAAATTGTCCTATTGAATAAAATCCACTTTTTGGAAGAAAAAAAGTCTCCCAAGGTTGTCAACAACTTGTTAACCTATGAACCCAATCATAAACAGAATAAAGTACGTATTTAGAAATTGAAGACTTAGAAAGTTCCTGCACTCCAAAGACCAAAGCTTGCCAAAAGAACTGTCCCTTTTAGAAAAACTATTTGACTTCAATGATGTGGCCAAAAAGCCAAAACCGGAACCTATAGAATCAAGTGGAATAATGCAATATAGGCAAGTGAGGAAAATCCCAAAAATAATCAAAATATCTAAAACACTACCTACTCACATTAAACCGAAATACATTGAGCTTTTTAAGGAATTTTCTTCGATGTTTTTGCATGGAGATATGAAGGGACTAAATCATATGATACAAACAATTCAAGATAAGATTCTCAAAGAAAAACTTAACATTTTAAACAAAATTGCAATAATCAACCTTGTTCAATTACCTCCGGTAGAGAAAGAAATATGAAAATGTATGATGTCAGAATTTTATCCTATTGGAGGTCTACAAGAGGGTGTCTAACTAAATGGGCGTAGGGATAAAAATGATAAGGCTTTGTATTGATTTTAGAAACTTAAACAAAGCCTCATCACACAACTATCATTTGCCCAAAATGGATAATATTTTACAAAAAGGAAGTTGTTCCAAAGAATTTCTTTAGATAGCTTCTCAAAGTTACAATCAAATTTTGGTACATCCCGATGATCAACTTAAAATAGCCTTTACAACACCTTGGGGTACTCTCTCATGTATTTGAAAATGACTTTGGTTTGATGAATGCCGGTGCCACATTTCACAGAGCCATGGACATTGCATTTTCTAAGAAATAGGTTACTTCATTATGATTTACCTCATGATATAATTGTTTATTCTAAAAAAGATGAAGAATTAACAGATTGAGGAAAGTCTTTGAAAAGGCAAAATTTGACCGTCCTTTAAACCCAAAAGAAAACATTGTTTGGTCTCCAAGAAGGAAAACTCCTTGGGCATATCATATCAAAAGAAGGAATAAGGATAAAACCTTAAAGGTGATTTATGGCATATTACAAATGAGCCATCCCAGAAACATCAAGGGAACTTCAATCTTTCATTGGAAAGATTAATTTCTAAGAAGTTTCATACCCAATCTAGTCGAACTCCTAAACATAATGTTATGCTAAAACAGAAGGAATTAATGGACCCCTAGAAGCAAAGAAGTCATTTAAAACTGCAAAACAAGCACTCACCAAAACACCCGCTCTTAATGGCCCTACTTTTTCCAAAGATTTCTTCATTTTTTCATTTTCATCGAACACAATAAAAGAGATGTTGTCCTATTATAGAAAAATTTGAATGGACAAGAGCGTCCATTGCATTTTTTCATATTAGAAGGCATTAAGAGATGCACCTCTGAAGTACAACATAATGGAAAAACAATCCTTTGTCTTAGTCAAAGCCTTAAAGATTCTAGAGTTTGTTAGGATGAGTACATTCCTACATCATAGCATTTGTGCCTCATTCACAGGAAAGACATAGTTGGACCCAAGATTTGATGGCAAAAGAGGAAAGTGGATTATCAGAATTTTAGAGTATGATTTAGATATCAAGCCCAATAAGTCCTGATAAAGGGCTGAAGTGACCAGGAAAAAATGATGGCTGAATCTAACTTCCAAGCTCTTGATATAAACATGTTTAATGCATTAGACAAACAGATGAATTTTCAACTCAATTATTGAAGATCATTTTTCGAATTCATCTTGGTATAAGCCATATTTTTAGTATTTTTTCCTTCAATCTTAATGTTCCTCCCGGTTTGTCTAAAACGAAGGAAAGGATTTTAAAGTTGAAATATGTAAATTACTGCATTTTGAATAAATGTTTATATTGGAAAAGTGCTAGTGGATTATTGCTTATATGTTTTCCGAGAACATGCAGACAGATCAAGCAAGAGCTTCATGAAGGAGAATGCGAAGGCCACCTCTATTGGAAATCAACTCCGCCAACAAAATCCTTAGAGCCGGTTACTACCGGCCTACTCTTTCAAGATTTCCATAAGATGATTATTGTCATTGAATGCGAAATCTTTGAAGGCAAAGAAAATTGCTTCCCTTACTCGCAACTAATCACCGTTAAAGTCTCTTCAATAGTGGGGTCTAGACTTCATTGGGGAAATCCATCCTCCCTAATCCGCCCAACGTAGATGGATCTCACAACAACAGATTTTACCAAGTGGATAGGAAGCATCCTCTAGAATTTACTGCACTTACTCATCATCTCATTCCTTGGAAACCATATACTTTCCATATTCGTCAGTTCTAGAAAGATCATCACCGATAATGTCATAGCATTTGGATCTAAGAATATGGTAGATTTCTATCATAAATATCGTATCATATTGGGTCATTCCACAGCCTTATTAGCCTCAAGGTAATTTCCTATGCAGAATCATCAACAAAATTGCAAACATTATCAAGAAGTTACTGGAAGATAACAAGAAATCATGGCACAATAAGCTAATACATGTCGGCAGCGCATAGACCGACCATTAAAAAATCCATTGGAATGTCTCCTACTAGCTAGTTTATGGAACTGATGCAATATTTCCAACTAGTTTAGTGCCATCATGAAGTCGATCCAGAAGTACAAATTAAGATGATGATGTCACAAGAAGAATGAATCGATACAATACATCTAGTAATAAAACTATGAGGGCAGCAATGATACAATATGGAAAGACTGAAGCTGCTGTAAAAAGGAACCAAGGCAAGTGATTTCAAGATTGGTGATAAAGTCTAAAATTGATTCAAGAAAGAGAAGATATGAAAAGATGGAAAATTTCATAACTTATGGTATACATTTATCTTATCCAATTCACATTGGAAACAATGCATTTTTCTCAAGAATTGATGGAGTCAATACTTGAGGTCCCGTTAATGGCAAAGCTTCTCAAACATTATTTCAGTTAATTGATATTTTACTTTCAACACTTTTTTCATTTCATTGTATACACACTTTGAATTTGAAAGGAAATACAAAAACAACAAAAGAGAAAGAGGCAAAAATAAAATGAAAGTAAATGTTCTCTATGCTAAAAAGTAGAAAAATCTGAAAGTGTGCAAGCTTAGCTATCAAAGTTTGAATACTGTTGTTTTGAATGGCCACTCCAATCCTCACTAAGATAGATTTAGAATTTTTTATTTATTGTGTTAGTGAAGAAGATTTTTCCAAATTGTTTGGACCTCAGTCATTTGTTCAGATTAGACAAAATGTAGTGGTTCAAACAAACTCAAACCTCAACCTAGATGATGTAAACAATTTTACCAGGCTCAAATCTGAACCAAGAGAAAAGAGAAGAACAACTCAAAAAGGTTAAATCTAGTAGCCGAAAGAAAGGATGTATGATGTTTTATATTTTTCAAATCTTAGCCTTTCATGCTTTTTTAATTTCGAAAAATTTAGTCTATGTACAAATTGTTTTTATGCCATAGTCTCACAAAGAAATGTATATCTTAAACTTGGTTTGGCTATGTGCACTTCTATAATAGAGAAATAGGAGAATAAAATATGCCAGACAAGCCTAATCCTAGCAGTATAGTGGTTTAGGTATAGAATTTATGAGTTCAATAACAGACCTAAACTCATGAAGAAATAAGGCAGACTTAGATTAGTTTTTTCTCCTAAAAGCTAAAAGAATAAATGTTGATGTTCAAGGTCTACAAGTCTAAATGCACCCGTCGAAGAAAAAAATGTTAGGAAGTAGCTGTGGTAGGTATTTGTTTGGGAAATAATTTCGTTTGATATAAATAGCGTATCATCTTTCAAAGCTAAATGATCAAAGAAGAAGAATTTTTCCAATGGATAAAGGTAATGGTTCATATCCTAGAGATCAAATTCTAAGACTCAGACACCCAAGGAGTCAGCCATCCCCAAGTGGAGCCACCGTTAGCCATCAAGAAAAAATTCTGTGAGCAAAATGATGGCTGTGGCCGTATCTAAGCCTTCAAGAGATTGTTTTCTCATGAAAAACTCGCCATTCTGAAGTCTTCTTATGTCATTAAACTTGGTGCACTAATCGTTGTTTCATTAAAAGAAACCAAGTTAAACTCCGTCGCCTCTCGCAAAATTGTCTCCCTAAAAAACCCTCTTTCATCATTTCATTCAATTACGACCCTTTATCCTCCATTTACTCCTCTCAAAAAATCCCTTTCTCTCTTCACTTTATCCTCATTATCCCAAGGGAACCTTTCCAAATCCCTTTTAAAACTCATAGAAAATCCCTCTTAGTTGTTTAAAAACTCATATTTTGTCTATCAAAACCCCAAAAAACCCTTACAAACCCTTAAAAACGCCTTTTTCAAAACACAAAGGCTTTAGCCCCCAAGGGCTTTAAAATATTTCCGACCTTTCCCTCCATGCTATGCTATAATCGAGCGCGAACAAAAACCCTCTAACCTTATCGCATCGAATTTTTCCCCGAAATACTATTTTTTCATGTAAAATTCCCCCCCGATGCGATAAGCTTCCTCCTTCTGGCCTCGGGTCACATCCTCCACCTGACCATGCCCCCACGCCTTTTCGAGCCCCCATCGCATCGGAGTTTTTTCTTTGTCCGTTACATTGTTCCCCGTTTCCCCCGATGCGATAAGCCTTTCTTCCTGGACTCGATTCCGTGTTCTCCCATGGAACCTCACCTTTCCTTCCTTTTTTTCCCTTCTCCTTATCCCCGCCTGTCACTTTGCAAAATAATCCCAACCGTTGATCTTTGAAAGATCAACGGCTATCGCGCCTCCTTCTTACCTTTCTCTCTATCCAAATCTTGCCATCTATTTACCTTAGCCGAAGAGTCTCCTCCGTCGATCCTTTTATATGGTCCTCAACGACCTTGATTAATTCCAACCTCACCGTGGCCTACCATCCACTACATACAACATCCTCCTATCAAACGCTACCACCTCGTCTTCCACTTTCATTTCCGCCCGTGCAACTTGTTCATTGCATTCAACCCGCACCGTCTGAGACTTCCTCCCCCTCATCCGATGAAATGTATTCCATATCACATAATTTTGACAAAGGCGGAGTTTAACACTCAGCAAATGATACCTGGCGGTATCAAAAAATCCACGTGGCGAGCAATCAATGGAATCACATTGCCTCCGGCAAAACCACTTACCACTCAAGGCCGTGCGACAACCACCTATGGTATTTCTGTAAAACCAATTTTTCCTCAGCTTTGTGCCAAATACAACGCTTTAAAACTCGCATTTTCGCCCATTTTTATCCATAAGCCTCCTTTGCTCGTATAATCACCCTCCGAATTCAAGCTCGAAAGTAGTTTAACCTCTAAACGTTGTGGATTTTATCTAAGACATTTAGTTTAGTGTTGTATTTCCATGGAAAATGAGTTGTAAATCCATCCCAAAGTCATGAAAAAGGAAAATATGACATCAGCATCCTTGTTAGAATCGCTGTGTGTTTAATCCAGTGTATTCAAAATCATGGCTTGACTCCGTGCCTTCATGAGCATGGCTATACCATGAAAACCACGTACGGCCCGACAAGGTTTTGTATACCAACAAATGTAGTGATGAAGACATGAGCACGTTGAGCCATAGTATCAAAGGGTTAATGCATAAAGATCGAAGATCAAAGAGCTTAACCTAATAGATAAAGATAAAGCACAAATTAAAGGCAAATCAATGTTTAAAGCCATTTAAGAAGATGTATCAACAAAAGAGCCTCTCGAATGCCACATCATCGAGGCCATAACTCCTCAACTACCACTTGCATATTTATTTTCGCAAAATAATACACAATGAATGCACAATCAGACTTTTGCCAAAGTGATAGCCTATAATTTAGGATCAGTCAATAAAGTCTCCTGTGTTTTAATAGTAACTAAGGTTGATGAAATTTAATGTAAAATCATTAAAACAAGTAGATGAGCACTCAAAATCTCCTCCTTTAGTATCCCAAAGGTCAATACACCCATTACTCCATAATAATTTGAAATAGTTGAAAACCTCTTACACTCCACCTCCTCTTCTTCTATAAATACTTCAGAAGACAAGCTTAAAGGTTGGTCTTCGGATATCTCTGTATGTAAATAGCTTTTCGAAGCTATTGTAAATTGCTTTTAATTGAAGACACATAAGATGAGATGAGAAGTTTGAAGCCGTAGAGACCCACTGACTTGAAGATTTTAACTGGTTTGAACATCAAATAAAAATAGTTGATTTATGGGATCCTCGTCTATGTCAATGGTGATGTGTTTCTCACGGTGAATTTTTATTTTCTTTTGTTTCCATTCGTCCACTTTTCTCCGATAAAGAACAACAACATAGATTAGATTACCTCTTCAAGTACTCCTAAGTCTCACCGAAAATATTTATCCTTTATGTTTTCGCCGATTGTTAATTTTATGAATGTAATATATAACTAGTGAAGTGTTGGTAAGCCTGTTTTTCTTGGAGTAGGCCAACTTGGAGATTTTATTTTGAATGTCTTTGAGAAGTTTTGTTAACTAAAGTTTCAGCTAAAGAAGTAGGTTAGCCCCGTCCTCTGGTATATCTCCAACATTTTCTTTGAAAAGTCTCTCATATATGTTGAAAGTAGATTAGCTTCAAAGTACTTACCTCATCTTAGACTACTTTTATGTTTATCATGAATGCTTTCCTTTGAATATGTCAAAGTTAAAAGGTTAAAATTATTTACTTCGATCTTAAGTTATTCTCGTGTGTTTTAAATGTTTTCTCTAAAATTACATCAAAAGCACACTAGTTTAAAAGTACTTACCTGATCTTAGATTACTTTTGTGTCTTTCAAGTGCATGCCAAAAGCGGGATAGTTTCAAAGTACTTACTTGATCTTAGGTTTTTCTTCGTTTCATGTGTTTTATTTCTTTCACTTATTGTTCCATTCCATAATATCAACTTAAAGAGACCCTTTCGACATAGACATTCTGCCCTAGTGACTCACTTTCTGAACCTTTGTATAGAAATTAAATCCCACATGACTCCATAGCCCAATGGATTGATGTTGCTCCTTGCATATCTTATCACCAACTATCTTTCCACTCTACTCACACCTCCACCCTTCATACGTACTCTTCATCTTCATAATATCCGTTCAACCAAAACAACAAAAACTTCATTTTCATACAGTCAATACTATATCACAAAAATTAAAGGTCATATCTTTGAACATCTACATGTAGAGATCCCTCTCCAATCTAGGATGGCTAGGTCCTCGCATTCCAAAGCGGTTTTGATGTAGGTTGTGCACAGTTTGTACTTGCCAATATTGCAAACTACGGAGACCTAACAACACCCATGGTGGAGCTAAACAAGAAAACTCAAGCAAAACCTTTTACATGAAATCTTGCACCATACTTTGCCTAAGAGGAACTTCCACCTCACACCTTGAGCAAAGGGAGCATGGAGATTCTTTTAAAAAAGGGATCCAATTATTGAGGAAGCCATTCATGTTTTAGATATTGAGGGCAAATAACGTTGTTTCATCTAGAGAGTATCTAGTACCTCATAAAGGAAGGAGAGTTTTGCTCCAAGGAGAGGGATGCTTTCATATTTGCAAAGTAGTCCCTAGATCTCATGTGTGGAGATCAAGGCAGCTCATGTTCCCCACATGTGCCATTGTTGATGAGGGAACCATGGAGCCACAAGGAGGAGATAGGGAGAGGACTCAACATCCCGAGATGAGGATTACTCATCCCTATTCATTTCTGGAGATTGATCTGTCTGTAACAGATTTGATTGTGTGAAGAAACATGCAGAGTTATCTCCATTCATCTATTCAACATTCCTTGATGAATGATGTCTCACCGCATGAGGAGATGGCCGGGGAATGCCTGGGGACGGGGTCGCAGGAGGATGGATGCTTCATTAGTTGAGGCACCACTCTGGGCAGATTTGAGGAGTGGGAACTGGGAGGGATGACACAGTCACGGGATTCTTGGGTAGACTCAAGGAGAGAGAGCATTCTTCAATAACATCATCGCATCAACTTCCATTTCATATTCGCGCCATGGAAGAAGCAAGAGAGGAAGGAAAGTACCTTCCAAATTGTACGTCTTTTGGTGGCTGTGAGATGTCAAATAATTTGTGACTATATGAGAGTTTTCACAGAGATCACCAGCCATGGTTACTATGAGGTGATAGGATCCATATTGAACCTCAAATGTTTGTGAGTATTTCAAGGATCTTTTTACTTGCATGATCTTGATGGCCGCTGTGGCTGAGGAGGGATACTCAATCAAAGGATGCAGGTCATTCACTATCATAGACTTTTCCTAGAGCTTCCATGCTCAAGGAGAAGTTGCTGCTGCTGCGCCTTGAGAGGATTTTCATCCCACTTTTCTATGAGATATACCACCATTTATCAGGATATTTTTAATAAGTTTTATGGAGAAAATATACGCATATGAGGAGATGCATGGACCAGATGCATGGAGGAGATACATGACTCTCTGGGAGAGCAGGCACAATCACCTCTTTCTCAAGATGAGAGGAGACTCATCTATGAGCCACCTATTTAGGTATGAGCAGAGAGTATGGTATGGGTATTCATTGATGTTTACATGAGCATTTATAGGATGTATGTATATCTCCCTTAACCATACATGTGTGTGATGATGCTCCAAGGAGGAGCATTATTTTTCTAGAACACATGGTCTGGCTTGAGGCCATAAGCATGATTGATGGCCATTCCCTAGGGGGACTTAGGGAAGATAGATACTATGGAGGACATGCTCATTTTACATCTACATTATTCACTTCCTCCATACTTATGAGGAGATTGAGCAAACAGCAAGTGGTTGAAAAGCCACTCATTTTATCGCCTCTATTGCGCTGGTGGTCAAGCCGCATTGGTCGCATTTGAGGGACCATTGTCCTTCTCATTTGTTACATGGAATGCAAGGCGGCGATTCTCATTTTTCTCCCTATGGTTCTATTGTTTCTATATTTATGAGGAGCATGCTTGGGAGAGAGACATACTGGGTGAATGTGTCCTTTGAGGGAGAATCCTCCCACAATTTGCACTACATGTTTGAGGGGAGCATGAGATATGATATGGTTACCTTAAAACACAGTTGTCACTTTATGAGGTGAGCCATATGATGGATGAGATGCCATATGTTGATGACTTCCAACTCATCATATATGGGGATATGTGGGTCAAAGATGATTTGCAAAGCAGTTGTTGGAGGAGAGATCTTTGGAGGTCTAGTCCTCATCTTGCCACTTGAGGGAAATCTTATTGCAGCCCAAGATTAGCCAAAAATCTACACTTATCATGAGCGATATGGACAAGCAGGGGTAGGCTACATAAATCTACTTATGCATTTTCATCCAACCTACTTGCCGCAGCCAAGGGTGGATGAAAACTTTCAGAGTTGCCTAGTTGGGAGGTGACTCATTTTGCATGGCTCATAGTTTAGATTGAGGATCCATATGGGAAATATAGTTCCCATTATATTTTAGATCCCATTCTTCAAAGGACCTCTAGACATCACTTTTCTATCCTCTTTGAGATACCAAGACATGGCTTGACAACTGACTCTGCATGTTGAGGAGGAGCAATGTGGAGGATTGATCGAGAGATGAAGATCACTTTCCTGAGAGATACCATATCATGTCATTGTGATGTTGTTGTTAAGAGAGAGAAAATAACTGCCTATCCCCCACCTTTGTTTTGTTGAATAAGCAACTTTGGGTGGAGAGGGAGACCCAATATTCCAAAAACTTGCAAAGGAATTAGAATATTGATTTTTGCTTATATTATTCAGGAGGTGAATAAAATGGGTAAAAGGCCCATGTAGGAATAAAATCCATAATAATGTGAAAGGGATCATTTGGAGTAGCTTATTTTTCACCTTCCGTGAAAAGGGGCACTTTTCATGAGGACAAGGTCAAGTTTGACCAAGTCAACGCTCGCCGCCTAAGAGGTGTAGCTACATGAGAAGACAACGCAGTTTGAGAGGGAGGAAGATGGTTTGGGGAAGAAACCCTAATGTGGGGTCCGTGGCAAAGAGACATTCACTTGCATAAAAGGAGGAAGGTAGCCATAATGAGACATCTTTGAGCATTTGATTATTTGTTTGATTAGACTATTTGCGCTCTCCTACTGCTTATCGAGTTGTATGTGCCATGAAGTATCGTGAGGGATTCCTCTTTAGATTTCTCTCCTTCTTGGAGAGGCCTCTTAAAGGATTGCACTTCATTTCACATCTTGGCTCAAGGCCAAATCCACTACCATTAGTCACCTACAAGAGCCATGAAGTATAACATAGTGTTGCCGGGTGTTGCAAGTGGAGGGTTCCACAACACCTTTCCTTCGCTTATCTTTCAGAGGAGGGAGCCATATTCTCTCCGAGAGGTCGTTGAAGGAGGTTTCTAAGCTGATTACACATCTTTGGCACTAGGCCAAGATTCTCATTCTCCTACAAATATAAATTACTCCTGATCGAAGAGCCTGGCATTTTTGCGTGGGGTTGCACCACTATTTGAGGTAGACTTTCTGCATTGACTGGGATTTTCACCCGAGAGATCCATTGATGATATATATGCACCATATGCAACATATTCAGCTATCTGACCATTTTATTTTTCGAGTTGCAAATTGTTTCCCAACAACTCCTGCATTTCGCGTATTTTTTCCATTTGTACTTATATTTTAGCCAATCCCGTTAAGGATTGTTGTATAGTCATTTTCGTGGGTTATACCTTTTCCCCACATTTCTTGTTTTATATTGTCATATTATTATATTATTAGGTATATGTATTTCTTTAAATGTTGCCATAGCATTATGGATTCTTTCATGTAGCAATATTTTCCATGTATCATGTATATCTTCCATCAGGTTGTTGTTTCTCATTGAAAGGATTTTTCCCCAAGGATTTGTATACATTTTCAGTTATAATATATACATGTGTTGTCTATCTACTTCTTCATGTACTCAGGGTTACTAAAATAATATTTGTTATTTCATCTCTGTTTCATTGTTTGTTATAAATTCCTCATCTAAATTTTCTGAGGACAACTAGGTGTGGGAGATCTGTTTAACCCACCTAGAAGTATTTCTGAGCCTCCTCTTTATAATGTTTAGGGGACTTAGACACATTTTTATAAGGATCCAAGTCTGGTTTCACTTTCAGAGCAAAGACATCGGGAAAATTGCTTTTCTAGTCATGCTCTTCTAGCTATTCCGCATTTGGAATATTACACCTACACTTAAGTGTCAAAAAGGGTAAAAACATGACTAAAAATTCATAAATGCAAGTACAGAGAGGGCTTTATAGTATTTGTTGCAGAGACAACCCCTCAAAGATGTTTGAATAATATTTACCATGACCGAATGAGAAAAGGAGATGTGTCAAGCCCAAGGTGGAAACCAAGGATGATGTTAAGGTTGTTGTTGTGTCAGAATGAATAAAAGGTTTTCAAAGCAAAAAGGAACAGTGGATTTGCAAGACTACTAGCTAAGTAGGTACATGGGTTTCATGAAAGGTGATTACACATCCATTTGAGGAAGCTACTATGTGGCTGAATCACCAAGGTGTCAAAATGAATTTTTATGCCTGCTGAACCAAAAGAAGTCAAATTTATCACTTCAACCACCAGAGAAAACAGTTATGAAAATTTCAAGAAGAAAAAGGTAAGAAATACAAAGCAAAAAACTATGATGAAAAAAAAAACAAAAAGAAACATTGAAGATACTACCGTGTGTAGCCCTCCAAAGAAAACACAAAGTGTGAAAATTTCAACTCAAAAAGCAAAGTAAAAGGAAATTTCCAATGGTTTGATAAACACAGAAAATTTCAGCATAGCCAAAGTGAAAAGGCTCAAAACATCTGTGAGATGGGTTCACAATGATTTAATTTAAATCCAAGGCATATAAAGGGTCATTTTTTTTTCATTTGGCTCATTGTTCCCTTGCAAAAGAACAGAAAATGCCTGGGAGGAGAAACTGTGAGTTTTTTAGTCAAATTAGGCAGCTTGCATCAATACAGCACGCACAAAGGCGTGTTGCATGCTCCCGGAGTCTAGCATTGCACCCCTGAACTTTTCTGTGGGCCCGTTCGGCATCGCGCGCGCCCCCGGAGTTATGAATTGCACGCTTGGAAACACTCGCCCGTTGTTCAAAATATCTAGACAAGCCCGACAGAAAGATTCCCTGGCTATTGCGCGCCCGGCACACAATGTTGCACGCCACCACCACGTTCACTCCGTGCGTTACACATGCATGAGGGCTTTCCACACTCCGCAAACCTCAACCGAAATTTCTCAAAATATCTCCAAGCAGCCACCAAAGGTTTTTTAGACTTCTTTAAGGGGTAACTACAAATGATCAATCCCTCTCCAAGGTTTTTGTCATAATTTGCCAGTAATGAAGATTAAGGAGAAAACCTAATTTTTCATGTTTGGACATCATTGTTTAAAAGCACTTATCTATCCGCATACTAATAATACCAAGAAGAACGCACAGAGGGTTGTCTTTGTTGAAAAATTTCTCATTCATCTAAGTTTGTGCCTTCACCTCTCCATTCACTCATAAACTATGGCCCCTACACCACAAGAAGTTTGACAAATTAATTTCCTTCATTCATATCCATTTACCATCGTTGAAGGGTGTCAAAATAAAGATTTAAACAAAGCAAGAAGGTGATTATGATCATGATGTTGAAAAAATGGCTCACGTAACCAAGATGGTAATGAAGCTAATGATAGTGATAGTCTTGGCAGAGATGAGGCAAAATGTTAGTGAAGAAGAGGCCACCAAGTCTAAAAAAAAGTGAGTCGGGGTAGTATTTTGTAGCTATGGGAAAACCAATGAGGAAAAACTGGTGCTAAGATAATGTTGAGCCATGAGGAAATAGGATTTGTAGGAGTGCAGATATCAATGAAAATAAAGAAGATGAAGGAGTACTAAATAATGAAAATATGTACAAATGATGAAGAAAGGCAAGAATATGAACAAAAATGATGAGGCTAAATGTCAATGAGGTAAACAATAACAAGGTGGAAAACTGTTTGAAGAAGAATCATGTTATGCAAAGGTATGTTACTTATGAGGATGTAATGATACAAAGGGAAAAGATGCAAAAGAATGAACCATTATATTGTGATATTAGTGATGATGATAATGATGATGTGGGAAGGATAAGTGACACTATAATATATAAGAATACTGTTGATGAAGGTAGAGTGCATGGAGGATGATGACTGCTACCAGAGAGCAACATGAACTATAAGGATAGCAATATACTAATGATGATGACAAGAATACGTATGCTAAGACTGAAGACTCCAAATGAGCAAATAACAACTTTTTTATTTAACCTATCAAATATAAAGAAAATGTATTGTCGCCTCTAAAATGGAAAGGCCATGCCTTCCATCCAATCCAATCGTAGAGCTCAAAGGCAAGAAAATTTTAAAACCACTAAAGCCTACATCTGCAATAATATCTATAAGTAGCATTTCAAAATTTCATAACTTTTTGGACAGCTTAGCTTTTTGACTTCTTTTTGAGAGCCAAGGGCGCAACACCGTTTGAGCTGGGGCATCCATTGAAGGAAAAAATTTAAATTTTGGTTCTTTAGGTCATTCTGACCACACTCACCCTGTTTCAGGTCATTTACAAACTCTGTCCTCCAAAAGGGACAAAACATGCAAGGCTTTTCAGTTCATTATGGTGTCACACCAGGCTCATGTGCCTTGGGAGATTTGTTTTTTTAACAAATTAATGAAGTCCAATCTGAAAATGAAATAGAAATTTTGGGAAATTATACTGACAAGCTTTCCAACGAGCTATCACAAGCTTAATTCCGACATCGAAGGTCTTCAAACTTTGAATGGAAGGTGATCCAATTTTTTAGTGAAGACCCAAGGGCCTTTTGACCCCTCAGCTGTTTCCTCATTTCAGAAAAGTTTCAAGTTGGCAGAAACTAGACTATGGAAAATATATTTAGTGTTTACAAGGTTCATCCAATGTTAGATGTTAGAAGTTATTTTTCATTTATCAGGCATTGGATATTTTGTGCTCAGCCTTGCATTGTTCATTATATACTTGGCATTTATGATATTTATGACAAATTGGGAACCCTAGGCTGGGGTTTTGTCCTCTTTTTCTACAATAAAATTGAGGCTCTGTATTGTACATGTTAGATGATTATTTACTATATATAGACTTTGGAGATTGGAGATAAAATGTAGCTTTACTGTTGTGTATTTTACTAATTTGACAATGGAGAAGGTTCACTTGCAGATTTGTTGGGGTTAATGGTTATGTGTCTTTATTAGTTTTTTTCCTTTATAAGGCCATTTTTTCCACTTTTGCCAGTAGGCAAAATTTTTAGGCTAATAAATGTTGTTTAGATAAGTAACCTAACCATGTTTTTCTCTTCACTGCTTTCAGAGTTTTCCATGAAAATGCTTTATTCTGATGCTCTCTAAACCTAATTTATGCCGATATCCTAAGATTAGGTTTATGAAAATGTGTGTATCTATGGTAAGCCCTACTCTTTTCTGTTGCTAAAACATTGCTTTGGCATTTTCATTCTTTGGGCATTACTCATTAGGTTTATCTAAAGAGGTTCATATGACGCCATGCCCTTTTTCATCTGAATATTTTTTGGAGGTATTTATAAAGCTGAATAAATAAGTTAGGAGTTCCCTCTTTGATATCTACTATATGCTTATCTTAGATGTTTTCTAGTCAGGAAGGTGAAATCACCGTAAGATTTACAAGCTTTGCTCTCATAGTCTACCTGATTGTTGGCCTCATGCTTACGAAATAGTCAAAGAATTCATTATATGCCTTGTATTTCTATTTCTTCTGCTGCTTGCTAGTCTTTAAAGGCCATTCTTGTTAAATATTTATTAAAGGATTCTTAACTCCAGCTTTTGCACCTACTATAACGATGAATTGATGTTCATTGACTACATGCTTTTAACTGATTTAATCTGCTATTCTGCTCCATGTAGGCACCCTTGATCTATTGTTAAAATTTTCAAAACCTTTTTTAGAACTTAATAGCCCATGATTGATTATCTCTTACTCTTACCTATTCTACTTGACAATTTGTCCAACTAACTGTACAAACAAGCAAACCCTAAACCTAATAAATAGCCTAAAATCAAAACCTAAAAGCTATCAAGTTACACTTTCATAGAAACATAGAGAGAGCCCTCTCTAAGTCTAGGAAGACTACATCCTAGACTCCAAAGACCTGTTTGATATTACCCCCATACATTTTGTCTTACCAATCTAACAACGATAGACCTAACATAATGGCGATCACTATGGGACCTCTCCTTGTGCTAGTAACATCCTGCTACACCTTAAGAACTCCCAAATCCCTTTCAAACTTAGAAAATCAAGTGTTAGCGAATAGTAGTATCTAATTGATTCACCATGAATATAAAGATGGATGACTAACCAGAGAAAACTCATTATAGTCTTAGTGTTGATGGCTAGAAAACTAGAAAACCCAAAACATCTCTAGATTGGTTTTTTAATTTTTGATGGTGGACAACAAGACAACCCACAAAGTAGTAAACTTCATCCACCTCGGGTGACTCCACTAGCCTCCAGACAGCCTACTAACTTCATTAGCTCTCATAGAATCCCCCGGGAATGCGCTAATTAGTCACACAAGTCTAAAACCCAATCACTCTTGTGTGAAATCAATACCCTTACAGACAGGTCTATTTTCAAGACATTCAAACTGTACCTCTCCGCATTATTGAGTTTGAAATATAGCTTGTGTTAGGGATAAGAACTGTATCCTACCCACCTTAAACCATCCTACCATAATTGATGACCCAAAAAATATTTTGTGGAAAACTTCTAGGACCTTAAGATTCAAAACTTCTAGGACCATTCATTAAAGAAAGTTCACTTCCCAAAACTCATAGCCTTGCAAGATCCTACTGACTTATACCATAGAAAAAACCTTTTAGAATTACCTTAGAGTGGGATGCACTGGATAGACCTTGAGCCGATATATTTGCAACATATTCCTAGTAGAGAAGACTCTCCTTCCACTCCTCCCGATTTTCACTTTCTCCAAAACTTTGGCTCCTTCCATTCCATGTCTGCTCAATCTCATTTTGCTACCCCGAGTAAGATATGCCACTCCCATTCACACATCCACCATGAAAACCACTCCACTTCATCCTCCACCTCCTCTCACAAACCCTCCTTGGGTCTTTTACCTCTAATCATGGCAGGTTTGTCTTTGCTCTACCCTGAATCCACGCTCTATGCCTTAAGACTACCAATCCAAAATCCCCCATTTTAATAGGGGCACTTACCACCGCCAACAACATTTGTAGGTGAATAATGATGCCTCTGATGCATGTAAGATAGAAGAGGAAACTCATAAAATCAGAGAATGTTTTTCCCAAATCTTAGGAGGATAAGCTAAAAAATGGTTCCAAAACTTAACTCCTAATAGCATACATGACCTCCATTCCTCTATCAAACATTCATAAACAAGTAAGAAAACCCTCTCCAAATCCTCTCATATAAAACAACCTAAGAGTAAAATGTTGAGGAAAGTGTCCAAGATTACTCGCACTAGGTTCAATAGTGTGCACTCTCTCCACTTAAGATGAAACCTCCATAAGGTCATAGCCTTAGTAAAATTTCGGAGGGTTTCGATCCAAACATGGCCTACCAACCGAGAGAAAGATATCTCAATTTTAGAAGACATGCATGAATGGAGATAGAGCTAATCTAATTGAAAAAGGGCCGTGATGAGGGCCAGGAAGATAAAGGTCACATACAAAGATGAAACCATGGCCTCCACCTCAGATGCAAGGCCTGAAAATCTAGTGAGGTTAATGGAAAGAATGATGGAGAGGATCAAATTGAATGAAAGAGCACCTCCTAGAGAAAACCAAGAAAATCCCAAAACAGAATAGAAATCAAAACTTCGAAGATACCCTCTCAAAAAAACAAAAAAAAAAGATATTAATGACTAACAAATCGTGCCCCCTTTCCAAGATAACTATGTAGATGAAGAGGAAAGAGAGACTGAATAGGCCGGAAGAAAACCATGTAAACTTGATAGGTTCGATAATGAGGGTGATGTTTTTCTCATCAAGAAGAACAAGGGTTATTTTCTTCAAATCAAAATGAAACAAACTATGAGGATTATAAAGACTACAAATTGGGATTTGAAAATGCCATAATGGAGGTCCATAGGCAATATGACCTTTTTTTAGAGCAAGAAAATCCAAGATTCCTCCAAGAAAAACAAACTAGAAACTCATGAGCAGAAGACTTCGAAAACATCCTTAAGAAAAACAAAGAAAACACCACCACAATGGCGAAGGGAAACTGAATAAAACAAAGAGTAAACATACAACAAAATGGTGACTCAAGCCGCCCTAGTACATCAACTAGTGGCCCCGGGAAAACTGCCTAAAATGACACCCAGAATAAAATGAGGAACTAAAATTGCTAAAAAGATCAAAAAACTGAAAAGAAATATAACAAAAGTTAGCAATCTTTCGCCTTGAGGGTGAAATTGCCAAAATAAAAATAAGCATACCTCTTTGCCGAACTAGTAACTCGTGATGTATATAGGTCCAAATGTTGAATATTTGAACATGGGAAAATATACCTAAGAATTGAACTGAACTGATGACAAAAAAAATATGTTGTTTGGACCTGAGGTAGAGGGAAAAATATCAAGAAGGAGTTGTTCCTCCATTCTATGTTAGTTTAAACATTCATGACAAAATCTTTCTGCCAACGTTATGGTCTGTTCCTAAGCACAATCTCATGCCCAAGGTGGTGATGGAGAGATTAGCCTTCAAATAACCAACCTTACAATGACTTGTATTCTTTCGATTCAAGTAGAGTCAAATGTTTGGGTCTAATCAAGGATCTCTGTGTGTCAATCTAGCACAAATACCTACTAAGAGTCTAGTCATGAAATTGTAGTGGCCGAAATTCCCCCGAAGTATGATGTCATTATATTCCCATCATGGGGAGCTAAAATCCAAGGAATCTCCAAATGTAAGACATGTCCAGTGCTACCATCCCGATCTTTAACCAAACAAGGATATTGTACTAGGTGTCTCACATGAAATATATGGTTAGAAACCAAGATAGGCCAAACAACACTCCTCTCTTTATATTCTTATCCATTCTCATACCTTTGACTCAGTTTATCTTAGTAATGAAGATGACATTGAAGAACAAGTAAATGAAATTCAAAAATATATAGCCTACCACAATAGTCAAACCAAACACTAAATGAAGAACTTGGCAGCCAAAACTCTAGCAGCCCTAAACAACAACACAATGGCGAAGTTGAACTTGAAGCATTTTGGAACATGAGCTCGATGGCTCCTTGTGGGAAAAATGTGGGCTCTGAGCTGTGTTTGGATACATAACAATGAAGGCCACTCCTACAAACTAGACTTCAATGCACTAACAATATTGTAGAGTATGAGGCTCTTCTCCTTGGTTTACATTTACAAAAGACATAGGAGCCAATAAAATTCTCGTTCAAGGAGAATTAACCAATCATTAGACAAATCACATGGGAGAGCATTCTACAAGAATCCTAGGCTAAGAGAGGCTAGAAATGCCGTGCCTTAGAGCCTCAAACTTTGGAGAAGTATGAACTCACTCATCCCAGAGAGCTCAAACAAATTTTCACAATGAACTTGCCTTTGTTGGCGCACTTGCCAAATACCCTATGCCAATGAACAATACATCGTCAAAGTAAAAACACACTTTACTATCATATATTATAGGCAAGTGTTTGAGCGTGATAAACAAATTGATGATTTTCAATTTAAAAATGAATTTGCAATACCAAACCAATCTTAGAGCATCAACAAGATTGCCCAAATGAAGAACAAACACCAAAACGTAGCCATTTCCTAATGTTGAGATAAATCTATTAGAACATTTTCATGAGGCGTAACTTAGGAACCGAATCAAAATGCCTTCGAGCTTTTACAATGCAAAGGATGACTAATAATAAGAGGTCTTACCCCTTAGAAGAGTTGTTTGACTTCTATTGGCTTGAGGGGTCCTCGACTCAAATGATGTGCAAAAGTTTGCCAACAAACCGCTATACTAATGGCCTCAGTTAAAGGAGCCCGCTTGCGTTGTGTCATAGTCTCACCCGAAGTAGTATGGGTGGGTGCCGAAAGCAGGTTTCCACCCCCCGAGAAAGGAAGGGTAAGGCAAGAAGGGTTGTGTTCTCGGCTTCGCATTATCTACAAGAAGATCAAGTATAGGTCCAATTGCATCCACGTGCACTAGATCTACAATTCTATGCTTTTCATAACCTTAACACACCATTATATATCCAAACGTAAAAGATCTATATTTATCGCAATATACGTACTTTCACAAGAAGATATAACCAAGGCAAGTATTAGATTCAAGCATTCAATGTATAGACCTTCACAAAGATAGTAGCGAGAAATACATAAATACGCACTAGTAGCAATCCATCTTAATATTACCACAGATTCGTATCCAACAATCTTGCATATGCATTCATTCGTTACCCTTACAATTCCTCCCCAACCGCACACAAAGGAAGACACGTCCGCACACAACCTATACTAGGATCTCCACGCACATAGCCAGCAGTGAGCCCTGCTCCCCCAAAACCCTACCGCATTGCTTACACAACAGATCATATCAATAGCTTAGCCAATTTCTACCTTTTACAATCAAATGCCTCTCTATTTATAACAATCTAGCATTAAATTCCTATGGTCCGCAACCCATGGTTTTCGAACCCCTAGTTTACCTTCCTAACCCCATTACAATGCTTTTCGAGGCTTCTGACCCACCCCAAAAACCCCCGCGCTATACTAAATATAACAAAAATAACCAAAATGGACCGATTTTGTAGCTTGCAAGGAGACTCCCATTCCAACAAATTCCCCAACACACCCAGGAATCGCTCCGATTACTTTGGTGGTGCACCTTCAATATGTGCGTGTAAGGTAGCCAAGGAGTGAAAGAGGGGTGAAGCACGGGCCCTTTCTTCGGGTCGTCGTGACAAGGCAGAATCGTTATCGTCATTGTGAAAAGGGACCTCTAGATCCGACCATGTGTTCAAGAACTGGGGAGGAAGGCAATTATTGGTCATTTATCATGTGCAAGATGGAGTGTAGCATTAGTCCATGGTTTCAAATTTTGTACGCAACCTCTTAGAGTGACGAAGGTCCTCAATCAGCAAGAGCGCCCAAGCGCTATGTGTGGCCGGGGAGGGAGGCCTGGGGTCACCGCAAAGGAGCCTGCCTGGGGTTTAACTCTCTTTGGACTCCGTCGAAGCATGTGGGGTGGTGCGTTCTTTCGTCCATATCCGTGTAGCCTCTTCCAACAATTGGTTTCGCCGCCTGTTCTCGAATAATGTGTGTGGCATTAGTGACCATGGTAATTGGTCACGTTCTTCCGAGTCAAGTCATACCGCTTTGTGTCTTTCTTGGCCATGACGGTGTACCTCTTGGCAAGATGGCCGGTGGATTGTGCTTTGTAGCTCCATAGTAGACATTGCTAAGCCGACCTATATGTCCCTATAACTTGTTTCGTAGGTGACAATGTAGAGAAGTACACATATGTTGCTTCTGTAGGCGTGGCCGGGAAATGGTGGAGATGTCATAGTGTGTTGCGGTACCACAGAAGTTCCGCCCACTGTGGTTCATAGTTAACTTTCTTTAGTAGCAGTTCTCTTTGTGTGTTCCTATTGGCCGCACTCAACTTCTTTCGTCCTCTTATCCATTCCTCCTATGCATTGGGATCCATAACGGGAGAGACGAAAGTGTATGGAATCGTAAAATAAGTAGAAAGAACATAAGTGTAGGTATCCAATGTCATTAGTACTAGAATAAATAGTCAAAACTGATTCCCTAGCCCTCTGTTTCCAATAAAAGTTACTTAATGGCAATGTAGGTCATATTTCTGGCGCGGCACTTCGATCATAAAATGGTGATATTGATAATCTAACGTCTTTTAGAATGCCAGAAAGTGTCTTTTTTCGCATTAACTTTGGTCGTAGCCGATATTCTTCTTTGTATCCAAGGTCATGCCGTCATGATGTTAGGGTGTAGGTGATGTGTTGGAGGTCCTTTCGTACTTCGACGGATAGTTGGACACCAAGTGAGCCTTTAAGTTGATCGGGAGTCTTGTCAAGGCCAGGATGACCGTGGAAGGATCAATTTGATGCATGGAAGCTACGTCGTACATCCATAGGTGGTTTAATTTTCCACCCATCGTGTACCTCTTCGGATGCACATGATTTCGATTGTGTCCTTAATCTAGTTGGGCAAGATCCGAGCGCACCCTGAGCCAACAAGTCACCACGTGTTTCGACCGATTTTGGGGGCCCATCTCCGGCTAAGGGGTCTCTATACGTAGGATTACCCTACCTGCCATTTCGTCCAAGGGGAGATAGGCCCCCTATTTTTTTCATATTGAGTTAGTGGTAGTGCCTCGGACCTATATTCTCGTGGACCCCTTTAGGCTTCGCAAGCCATTTCAGGCCTCTGGCAAGGCAAGGTGCATTCCATGGTAGAGATGTGACAGAAGCTGATATTCAAGGCTACAAGGCCGAAACCTCAGGCAACAAATTTCTACCTACTGCTCTCCTCATTAGATTCATAAACTAGGTCAACATTTTTCCAACAAAGCACCTCCTTCATCCGTAAGAATCCATCTTTCATCTATGAGTGATCTTATAGATATGATCTAATTCTTCCTTTGTGTGGATAGGCTCGAGATAATGAGCACCTTTCGCTAGATCCATGTGGGTACTGCGGGACATGCGTACTTCTACTTTCAAACACCATGTCATTTCTTCAAAGTTAATAATGCCTCCTATGTCCATTTCCCAATCCACCGAGGAGCATGGTAGTCCATCTTCAACTATCTCAATTACTTCAAAGTTAGCTAGGACCCTTGCCTCAGAAGGTTAAACCATAACCTTTGGTAACCTTCACCGAAAGGCTGAATGATTCTCTGGTTCTCCATGCATTGTACTGGATGGTGACCATTCCAATTTGGGTTTCCCTGCATTTTCATGTAGTTTGATTAGGTAAAAAATTGGCATAGATCCAAGATCCAAGATAATTTGACCCATTTGCATAGTCCTTGACAGTAAAGAAATGATTTTCCCCTCGTATGTTTTAGAGTCGTACAATTTATGACATCCTTATTCTTAGGATCAAGGCGGGTCAAGCCGTGTAGGTTTTCATTAAAGCTAGGAGGTTTCTTATGGCCTACGGGTTTCCTTCGTGGTAATTTTATACATGCCTTCAAGAAGGTCTCAATTTCTTCACCGTGAGGTCAAGCAAGTAGGCCTAGTAGTGCCTATTCTTCGCAGATACTTCTTTATTTTCCTTGGTTTCCATCCCACTATGTGTTATGACGTTTTATTCCCCTGGATCTCCTATTTCAGTCTGCTTAACCTTTGGAGACCAGGTAAGGGTAGGCTGCTTCGCATTCTAGCTATCAAGATTGGGCAATCTTCTACCTTGTGGTCTAGCCGTTTGTAGCATTACACGACGTTCGGGTGGGATTAGGCATTCTCTCGGAAAATTTCCTATTTATCCACAATTATAAAGATTTAATCTGACTTGATCCTTGGCTCCTCGCGCTTCCTCCTCTGGCCTCCTCTCATTTAATCGGGGATCCTCCAAAGTACAGTCAGCCAGGGGTATAGGCTCCATTGTAACGAGATACCCGCGATCTATCATCAAGTCATATGTCTCTAAATTCTTCTTGTCATGTCCTAGGACCGACAGAATCGGCACCATTATTGTTTTGTTCGTGGACATACGCACCTGTACCTCGACGACAATGGTTTGTATCGTGGAGGTCTCGCTTACCCGACAATCATCGCACTATAATGTAAAGCCACTTGATCCGTGTCATTAAGCAGGCAGTTCCCCGCTACTTCGTTACGTGGGCTAGGTCCTCCAAACTTAGATATAACTGCCTAGTAGAGGGCATCATCCCTGTGTGGCCAAACACTCTCTATGACCGTATACACCCGAGATCCGCGCATGTCTTTCAATTTTGTAGTTCGTATCTCTAGGTGCATAGCTCTGCTGTTCCCAGATTTGTTGACTCCCTGCCAAGGTATCCTCCTAGGGAGCAAATTTCTAACTTCATAGTGGCTTCTACAAAATTTTCTCCCTTATATCTAAGGGTTCCGTCATCATCATGGGCATGCGTAGGTGAGGAATAAGAGAGTATGGGAACTACCTGTATGGGTTTATACCATACTCGAACCCCCTTCCTAATTGCCTTCTTCAATTGTTAATCCACCTCCGACACTCACTGCATTTGATCTTTGAATTTTTTACGTCCGCCACTAATTGGGAATAGGACTCTGGTTTTCGGGGACTGTTGCTTCGCAGCATTCTTAATATCATGGATGGAAGCGGTCCCATTCTAGGAAACATATCGCATATACTACTAGTGCCCTATCTTTGAATGCTAAGGATAGTTGTGTTCTTTTTGATTACTCTTGCTTCATGCTTCATAGTCCATACAAGTCTTCTAATGAACTAAAATCAATCCATACTCATCTCCTACCCCCTCAAGGTAGGTAGTTTCTGATAAGTAAATTTCCATATCACTATCTAGGGATGACATTATAGGTTAGTTCTTATCCCCGCGTGCCCCAGGTGGTGATGTGGTCGGTTCCTTCACCGGGGTTGTAGGCAAACTCTTCCTCCATCAAATTTGGTTCGATAATACTTACCACCGTGCATCACACTTCCATCCGGATCCGAGGTCATTTAGTCCGTATGGCTGCAAAAATTCTCTTTTCGCACATGTTAACTTTTTGATCGTTGAATGAGAATACCCTAAAATGAATCCTTGGAAGAATCATCGTCAAGCCCAAAATATGATACGCATTGATCAATGGAAAATTTGTCACAAAGCCACTAGTACACTATCCACCTAGTAATCCACCGTGCGTGTAATAGGAGTTATCGGTTCTCTCCAACTGTTTTAGCAGACGGAGTCCACCGAGTGACTCACTCGTCCTTCCAAAGACTTCGGGGAATTCTACCACCAGCGCCACCACTCCCGAAGCTCAATTGAAAAAGTTACAAGAATATTTCGTAGCTTTTAGTAAGAACGTACCTATTCTTCCACCCATAGTATGCTCGTTAATTTTTCGCTTCTGGGCTTTTCTTACCGCAAACTCCTAGATCCCCCGCCTTCGAACCGCCTCCGATCTCTTTTCAGGCTTCCTGTATTCTCTTTTCATTACCCGATCCCTTTCTTATATCTTCGGTCTCCAAAGAAAAAGAACCATTTTTTGGCTTGAGGGGTCCCCGACCCGTGTCTCGGTGTGCAAGGTTTTCCAACAAACCCCTATACCATCGTCTTTTCGGGTAGTGAATCAGCTTGGCATGTGGCCACAATCTCTGCAATCTCAAAGTAGGAGGGTGTTTCTGAACCAAGCCAGACTCGAGAAAGGAAGGGTAAGGCAAGCCTTTGTAATGACGTCCGTTGATTATTCTCCGTGATCAAGTATATGTCCAATTGCATCCACGTGCACTAGATCTACAATTCTATGCCTTTCATAACTTTAACACACCATTATATATCCGAATAGAACAGATCCAGATTTACCGTAACATACGTACTTTTGCAAGAAGATGTAACCAAGTAAAATAGATTCAAGCATTCAATGTATGTGTATCTTCGCAAAGATAAATATAGAGAAATACATAACAAATACGTACTAGCAAGAATCCATTCAATAGTACTCACAGATTCGCATCCAACAATCTTGCATATTCATTCATTTTTACCCTTACAATTTCTCCCCAACTCGCGCACACAAGAAGACGGTCCTAATAATGCCTGCCAGGTGGAGTCCGTTCCTAAAACCCCAAATAGATCGCTTACACAACGTATCGATCAATAGCTTAGCCAATTTACCTTTTCTTACAATTTGAAATGCCTCTGTATTTATAACAATCTATATTAACATCTCCTATGGTCCGCAACCCATGGTTTTCGGACCCCCAGTTTACCTTCAATCCCATTAAATGCTTTTCTAGGGCTTTGACCCACCCCAAAACCCCCGCGCTATACTAAATATAACAAAAAATAACCAAAATGACCAGTTTTTGCAGCTTGTAAGAGACCAATCAACAACTTCAATGATGTTGCTAGTGTAGTTTAGAAACCACCGAAATCGATGTGGAAGAATGCAAACATAGGCAAGATATAAAAACCCAAAATGTTCAAGTCATCTAAAATTTCCTTCATGATAAAAACAAAAATATATAGAATTTTCAAAAGATTTTAAAGATGTTTTTGCATGGGGTATGAGGACTTGAAGTCCTATGACACAAAGTATTATTCAACATAAGATTCCTCTCACAGTGACCGAAAACTATTCAAGAAAAAATTGAGAAGAATAAACCCTAATTACAGTGCCTTCTGTTGAAAAGTAAATAAAGAAGATGTATGATGTTGGTATCATAGTCCCAATTAAGTATTAAGAATGGGTTTCAAACTTTGTGTCGGTTAGAAGAAAACATGGGATATTAGGCCGTATAGACTATAGAAACTTGAACAAAGCCTCCTGAATGACAACTACCCTTTACCCAAATGGATCATACTATAAAGGGTGGTGGTTCAATGTATCATCATTGTTTGGATGGATTTTTAGGTACAAATTGTAATAACAATTAAGGATCAACACAAAACTGCTTTACAACACCTTGGGCACATTCATACAAAAATGCCATTTGTATCATAATGGGGGTTACTTTTCAAAGAGCCATGTATATTTTCCAAGACATGTTAATTATAAAAAGATATACCTTGATGACATCATCACTATTCTAAACCGATGAATAACACCTAGTTCATTTGAGAAAGGTCTTTAGAAAGGTAAGTATGGCCTATCTCTCGAATCCTGCAAGGAAAATACTGTCTGTCACAAGGAAAACCCTAGGCCACATCATTTACAAGTATGATAAAGATAGACCCCAAAAAAGGATTAAAGGCATATTAAGGATCATCCATCCTAGAAACATTAAAGAGATACAATCTTTTATTGGAAAGATGAACTTCCTATAAAGGTCTATACCAAACCTGTTGAACTCCTAAGAAACATCACAAACATGTCAAAAGAGAGCAGGAGCTCTGTGTGGACCATGGAAGCTAAACAATCCTTCGAACTCGGTAAAAAAATTACTCACCCATACACCAGCCTAATCATCCCGAATTCACCAAGTATTTCTTCATTTTCTCCTTTGCATCGAACACATTATTGTTGTAGAAGGTTTCAGCACAGTGATGGATGAGAAACATCCAGGTTTTCTTTTCCTTTAAAAGCATTGAGGGATGCACCTCTAAAATATAATATCATGAGAGACAAGCCTTTTCCTTGACTTGGGCCATTGAAAGACTTTAGAGTTTACATTTTTCATTCCCATACTAGCAGTTTTTGTTCCACATACAACATTGTTAAAGACATTCTAAATCAGACCGATGGTAAAAGGGGTAAGTGGATTACTATCATCTTAGAATATGATTTAGAAATCGTAACTACTAAACTAATTAAAGGACAAGGACTTGCAAAACTCATGGCTGAAGCAAATTTCAAGCATTGGTATATATGATCGATGCATTAGAGGAATGTGAAGAGTTTGCAACTCACCCGTTGAATAATTATTTATGAATTCATCTGCATGCCGATATTTTATATGTGCTTTTTATCTTAATTCTCCTCCTACTTTATCCAAAACAAAAGCTATATTCTGAAACAAAAGGATTTAAATTTCCTCATTTTAGACTTTGAGATTTGTATTGAAAAAATTATGTTGGCATCTTGCTTAAATGTTTGCTTGAAGATGATGACAGAATTATGCACGAGTTTCATGAAGGAGAGTGTGGAGGTCATCTCTCATCGGAAAACCACAAATAACAAGATACTTAGAGTTGGTTACTATTGGCTCACTTTTTTCCTTTATATGGCATAAAGGTGTTGCAACTTTCCATAAATGCCAAATCTTTAATGGTAAGAAAAAAATCCTACCCTTGCCCTTTCATTTTATCAATGCTGAAACTCCTTTTCAACAAGCAAGGGGTTTAGATGGAATTGGTAAACCACCTTATGCCATTCCGCCCAACACAAATGGATTCTCACCGTCGCTGATTATTTCACCAAATGGATATGTCATCCCTTCCATAATGCCACCGACTTAGTCATCAAAAAATTTCTGAAACCAACATCTGGTTCCGTATTTGGTTGTCCTGCAAAAGACCATCATTGATATGTCGTTAATGAACGCAATGTGGAATTTTGCCACAAATACCACATCACACTAGGCCACTCTATCACAGATACCCCTCAAGGGCTGGGTTGGCTGAGTCATCTAACAAAATTTTGGTGAACATCACCAAGAAGGTATTGGAAGAGAACAAAAAATCATGTAGACAGAAAATCAGTATGCACTATAAATATAGATCAACAATCTGAAGAAATATATCAATATGTCTTTAATTAACTATAAGGTATGGATGTTGTTTTCCAACATCATTGTGAGTTCCAAGCAGAAGCTTCTTTAACAAAATGAAATCATAAGAGAATGATGCAAGCGATAAGAAACCAAACCATTCATTTGCAAAGTACCAAGGGAAGAAGTTTACAAAAGAACACAAGCATTGCAAGAGAATATCAAGAAGTTATATTTGACAAGGAACAATCCAATGACTTCCGCATTGGAGAGAATAAATAAATGGGATTCAAGGAGAGAGGGCAAAGCAAGCATGGAAAATTTGAAAATTTGTGGAAGGGTCCTTACATCATTCACCTAATTAGAAAATAATGCTTTTTTATGTGGAGTTGGATGGAGTAAGATTTATTTGGAGGTCTTGTCAATGGTAGGATGCTCAAGCACTATTTTGTCAAAATTCATTTGAAGCTTTCATTCATTTGCATATAACATTTCTGATGAAAATCGAAAGAAAAAACAAAACAAAAGAAAAAAAGAAGAAAAGAGGGCAGGAAAAGAATAGGTACAAATTCCATACCAAAAAAGAGTATTTTTGAAAGTGTGTGTGTTTCAAATGCCACTAATTGTCAAAGAAAGAGAGTTTTTGCTAGCCATCTAGCCTGACCATGATTGAAAATGTGGTACATTTCGCCGATAGGTTAGTTAAAGAAGACTTGTCAAATAATTTAAGCTTGACTTTGCTTAAGAGATTAGATTAGGGAAATATTGTTTCCCAAAGCATAAATATGAACCAAGAGAAAAAGGAGGGATGCCTAACAAATTCTAAATCACAACCCTCATTTTTCCTAGTTTTTTATTGTACAAAAATGATGTCTGTGTTAGAATCCTTTTTTTTGTCCAAATGCCATGTACTCGTCAAATTAGATTTCTTAATCCCGGGTTTGATCATGTCTTGAATTTTATGTCAGTAAGTTAGAGAATAAAAGTTGGTCAAATAGGGCTTTATATTGACAAATGAGTAGACTAGGTAGAGAATACAGAGTCTATTAATCTAATCTAAACTCTTGAAGTGATGCAGGTACAAGTAGATAGGTTTTTTTGATTTCAAAAGAAAAAGAATGTAAAAGGGTTTTCCAAAATTCAAGTGTACCCAAAAGAAGAAAAATTTAGGCAAAGTAGGATGGGTAGGTAGAATCGAGGTTGAAGCAAACATTTCTTTCATATTTTGAGATCATAGCTTCAAGAAAACATCAGCAAATGAAGGAAGAAGGATTCGCAAAGTAGCAAGGTACTGGTTTTAAAACTCGAGATTTGAACTCGAGGACCCGGACACCTTTTTAAAAGGAACCGCCTCTCCTAAGTGGAGCCACCGTTAGTCATAAATAATTTTTACCATATTTAGATAACTAAATATTTAATTTATATTTCTAAAAACAAATTTCCCTAAAGTGAGTTTTAGAAATCCTACCGCCTTCTATTATCCTTATGGAAAATTTTTCACTATTCCACCATTTTTCCATTTCATGGTCACCCTACCACTCCTAAAAACTCCTTATGTATTTAAAGCAATTATATCTATCCTATTTCTTCCACCATAACCTCATTTCTCTCAGTTTTTCCCTTACCTAAAATACCTTGCCTTTCATCTAGGTTACCGATCACCATTCTGGCCCCCAGATAAACGCAATAGGTTCTCAAGCATTAATAATCTCAAAGCCATTTCATTCTTTATAAATAAAGTACATTAGATTATGGATCTTCAATACATCAATTTGTCAAATACTCGTTTTTACACTAAAGACCCTAAACTAAAAGCCGAAATCAAACATTAGGCTAAAGGACCTCCCACTTAGTCATTAGGGTTTATAGGTTGTAGGATAATCATTGCACAGCACCACTTTCCAGTGCTAGAATCCTGGCTCAAATGTAAAAGAAGATCAGCACATGCTTGTCCAAGCAGACTGAAATTCCAAGAGAACGTTTATCAAGTTCAAGTTCTGCAAGAGGTGAATGTGAAATTTGGCACTTCGCATGAGTGTTAAAAAAAATTATTATCAACAGTAAATTTGCAAGGTAAGAGGCCTGCCTTTAATAAATACATTCATGGAAAAGAGAGGGAAGCAACTGGTTTCTGGGAAGAAGAATCTGTGTTTGAGCTGATGGCCCAACAAAGTGCCAAACAGTTGAAACAAATGGAAGAAATAACCTCAAGGGAGACGCACCAACCCAATGATGAAGGAAGTTTTTCAAGGAAGAAGGACAAAATTAGAAAAGGTGGAGGTGAACTAGACAAAAATGAATAACCAGGCAAATAGAGAACTGAAGACGAAGCACTCATAATTTTTCTCAAGCATTCACACCTTGGCTTTTAGAAGATGATCAAAGAAGGTGAAAGGGTAAGTTGAACTATATGATGAAAACAAGGAGGGATTCGAAGATGTCACTATGTGTGAAGATTCCAAACTTATCCCAAGGAGTTTTTCAAGCCAAAAATGGTCAAGAAAGGTAAACTGAGGATGTCATCAAAGAAAAGGATGGTGAAAAATACCGTCGCTATGCAAGCACCCAAAGTTTCACACAAAATGTCTCAATCGCTCAAAAAGAAAAAGGATGTAAAGGGTATCAGTAGTGCTTGTTTGGGTTATTAAAAGATTTTGTATCTGAAGTAGCCAAAAGATAGTTAAATATATCTGAATTCATAAGGCTTGTAAAAGGCTCTATTATCATGCCTCAAGATCGTTGAGAAATGGAAAATCAATGTGTCTAAGCCCACCTACACTTAAGGTCACAAAGGGTAAAAACATGATCAAAAATTCATAATGCAAGCAAGAGAAGGCTTTGGATGTAAGCATCGCTATGAGACAACCTCGTATTTTAATAAGCTTACCATGACTTGGGAATGAGAAGTACATATGTGTTGACTTCCAAGGAATCATAGCAGATGATATTAGTTGTTGTTGTGTCGAATGAATGTGCCAAGTTTTCTTTGGAAGTCAAAAAGTAAAGGTGGATTTGCAAGATCACAGAACTAAGGTGAAAAGGATGAGTTTTAATAATGAGAGACGCATATCCATTTGAGGAAGTTCGTGTGGCTAAATCACCAAGGTGTCAAAATGAATTTTTATGCCTCAAGGAACCGTAAGAATCAAAATTTATCACTACCACCAGAGAAAATAGTGTGAAAAGGTCAAGAATAAAAAGGTAAGAAAGACAAGATGAAAATTATGATGAAAAACACAAGAAACATTGAAGATACTACCATGTGTGCAACCCTCCAAAGAAAAACATAAAGTGAAAATGTCAACTCAAAGAGCAAAAAGGAAAAGGCCATTTCAGCCTGTTTTTCACCTCGCAAGAAAAATGTCAAAGGAGTTAGTGAAAAGTGTAAAGGCTCAAAATATTTAGGAGATGGTTCAAAATGATTTTATTTAAATCCGTGCATATAAAGGGTCATTTTTTTTCATTTGGCTCATTTTTCCTCACAGAAGAATTAGAAACGATCGCCAGGAGAAAACTTTGAGTTTTTTAGTCAAATTCGGCAAGTTTACCTGTTGCACGTTCCTCGTGGCGGTGCCGCGCACCCTGAGTCGGCTCTACCCCCGTGGAACTTTTTCCCATTCAAATTGCTCAGCATCAAGGCAGATTTTGGAGGGCGAGCTGCGTGCCCTCGGAAACGTGCTACATGTTTACCCGAAAGACTCGACAAAGCTTGGTAGAAATACTTGGAGCTACGTGCCTAGCACACAACACCGCACGTTTGTCCGACCCGACACCATCACTCCGTGTGTTGCACGTTTGGCTGTGAGAGGGCCTCCTACACCCGCAAACCCTAAAATCAACTCAAAAACACCTCCAAGATGCCACCAAAGGTTTTTCAAACTTCTTTAAGGTGTAAGTACAACTAATCAAGACCTCTCTAAGGTTTTTGTCATCATTTGGTTAAAGGAATGAATATTTAAGGATAAAAACCTAATTTTTAGAGTACACATCACCGTTTAAAAGCACTTATCCATCTGCATACTAAGAAGACCAGTAAGAATCACGTAGGTTGCCTTGAAAAATTTCTTATTCATTTAGTTGCAGTTTTCATCTTCAGGGATTTTATCAGCAAATTTCCTGCCTCCTACACCACAAGCAATGGACAAATTCATTGCCTTCATTCATATCCATTTACAGTAATGGTAAGAAGGGTGTAAAAATAGAGATTTAAACAAAGCAGCAAAGGTGATGATGATCATGATGTTGGAAATGGCTCACGTAACCATGATGGTAGTGAAGCTAATGACAATGATAATTCAAGTGCAGAGATGAGGTAGAAAATGTTAGTGAAGAAGAGGTCATTGAGTCTAAAAACAAAGAGGCTCATGGTAGTGATGAAGGCCATGTAGAAACCAATGATGGAGCACCTAGAAGTTAAGATAATGAAATGATCCATTATGGAAATAGGTCAAAGGAGGATATCCATGGAAAATAAAGAAGATAGAGTTAGATAGCAGTATACCATCAGTGTAGCACATGAAGAAAGTAGTAATGAGGAACAAATGGATATAGAGATGTCAATGAGGTAAAGAGCAGTGCAGAAATCAATGAAGAAGAATCAAGCATAAAAGAAAAGGTAGTGATGTCGCATGGAGGATGTAAATGATACAAAGGGTAAATATGCAGAAGAAACATCATGATGGCCATGATATCAAGTGGAGATGATGATAACGATGGATAGATATATGATGACTGAGAATGACATAAGAATACACATGAAGAGAATGGAGGATACATGGATAGCAACATGAGAGCAGCCATGAAATCCATAAGGACAACAAGGATATCAATGATATTTTTGATATTCAGATGCAGCAAGACCTAAGATACCAAAATGAGTGCACAATGAACTTTTTTTAACTGGAGCTCAGCAGGAAGTAGGCATGTGTTTGCGGCCTGGTGCTGCAAGGGGCCATGCCTTCCACTTCAACCCATCAAAGGCAGCTGGGTGTTGCTACAGCAGCCCTGAACGGCTTGCTGATGCTTTTCTGGCTGCATCCCAAGACCATAGCAAGGTACCTCAAAATTTTGGCAACTTTTGACAGCTTTGATTTTTGACTGCTTTTTAGGGCTGTTTTTTCCTCGCATCCATTGAAAGAAAAATTTACATTTTTGGGTTCCTTAGGTCAAGGACACATCACACTCACTCAACTTTCATCTCATTTGGAGCAAAACTAGTCCTCCAAAAGGGCTTAAAAACATGCAAAATCTACATTTCGCCTTTGTTTTCGTGGTTGAAAGTAGGCTTATAGTAGCTCAATTAGCCAGTTTTTGTAAGTAGGTTAGTGAAATCCAATAAGAAAACCAAGGGAATTTTGGAAAGGTTTCCGACAAGCTTTCCAACAAGCTATCACAGTTCATTCCCAGGCTGAAGCCAAATCCTAGCTGCAGCGGTGATCTGATGCCAGTTGTGCTACGCCCTTGAACTTCCCATCGCGCTCTTGCCCTTAAAAATGTAATGAAAAAGACACTAATTTATGGAAAATATCTATTTTGTATTTTTTTAAGTAAATAAATCCAAAGTTATATGTTAGAAGTTATTTTTCATTTTATTGCATTAGATATTTTAGCCTTGGGCCTTGCATGGTCCTAATGGATAGATTTAGCATTATGATGTATTTATGACATTTTGGGAACCCTAGTTAGGGTTTTGGTACTCTTTTATTGTTAAATACAACATTTAGGCCTCATTGTACATGTTGGATGATTATTGAGAGTAATACATAGACTTGAGAATGGAGAGAAATTGGCTTGATTTTGTGGATGGCTTGACTTGCTTGACAATGGAGAAGGCTCACTTGCGTGATTCATAAGAAGAATGGTGATGTGTTCTTATTTAGAAGCTTTTGCTTTCTATGCATATCATTTTTTTTTCCATTTTTCATTTAGAAAAAAATTTAGGATAAGAAATGTTGTTTAGAGGCACCTTAGTCTGTTTGTTCTTCATCGCTTCTATGTTTTCCTTCATAGGTCGTGTTTTAGAGAATTCTTAGTTGTTTCTAGAAATCAATTATATATTGCTTATCTTGGCAATATTATTTAAATAAGTCAAATGTCAACGTAGTCTTATGGTTAGCTCCGCTTTTTTATATTTTTAAATATTGTTTTTTAAGGTATTTTATTTCCAAGTATTAATGATTAGGCTTAGTTGTGAGGTTTTATGATTTCTCAGCAAGTCTTTTATCACGTTTAAATAGTTGCTTTGGAGGTATTTATAGCTCGATTAATGAAGTTTTTTATGAGTTCCTCTTCTTTGATTCTCAATATATATATTTTATGTCTTTTTAGTTTGAAGGTGAAATCACTAGAAGATTTACAAGTTTCTTTGCCTTCTATAGTTCATTGGATTGTTGTTTTCATGCTTACTGGTAGGGTTTAGGCCAAAGAGGTTATTGGTAAAATTTATTTTGATTACATATTACATGAGAATTTTGGAATGTATTCTTGTTAAAGTATTTGTTGAAGGATTCTAATCACTTTTGCACCTAATATGTTCACTAATTTGATGTTCATTTCATTCACACAAAGCTTTTAGATCCATTTGAGCTTGTTAGACTTGCCTTGCGACATACCCTTGATCTATTGTTAAAATTTTCAAGACTTTTTTGTAGACTCATAGCTTAATGGATTGATTCTCTCTACTCTAGCTATTCTACTTGACAATTTTTCCAACCAACCAAATGTTACAAAACCCTAAAAATCTTAATGAACTTCAGCCTCAAAATCAAAACCTAAATGCTATCAAGCTACACTTTTCATACAAATGATAGGTGCCCCAGCCTTAGGAAGACTAGGTCCTAGGATCTCCAAAGACCTTGCTTGATGTTACCCCCGTACATTTTTCTTGCCAATCTAACAAATTATTGTGACCAACACTCAGGGAAGGAGATAAGGGAAAAGCTCTCACCATATAACAACTGGGTCACAAAATGAGATTTGCCCGTGGATGATAGTTAGGTCGCATCCCCACAACACCATGACCTTGGTGTTTGTTCCAACATTGATCAAAATTGGTCAGAATGACCCCGTGACTCAGAAAAGGCCATCAGCAGAACTTGAGAGGGACTCACCAGAGTCGCCTTGTCATGCATTGGAATCACTTGCAAATGCAACTCGAGGTCCGGAAAATCCCCTCCCTCCACAACATCCTATCATCAAGCAAGCACATCATTGATAGTACAAGGCAAAAAAAAATTGATAAATTCTCCAAAAAATTCAAAATTGTTTGTCTTTTTTGCGTGCTTGTTTCCTGAAAAGAGGCGTGTGATACAAGCTGTTTCACACGGACGTGGAAATAGCACGCTAAAATCTAGCAACCGTGATAAGTACGTGCACAACCCTGACTCAAAAGCACATGAAAACTACGTGTCTATGCCTTGATCACTCAGGCGGTCAAAGGAAAGTGGGTCCTTTCCAGTTCCATAAGCTTTGTACGGACCCTAGCCTAGGCATACCGAAAATAGTGTTTGACATCATATGTTAGGTCCTTATATTACTAGTTTAGCCCCTTATTTTTATTAGTGTAGCCCCTTTATTTTTATTATTGTATCCCTCTAACCCCAATATTTTTATTATTGTGCGCTTACATTGTTATTGTTAGGTCACTAGGATTGCATTGTGGCCCTACTAGGATTATATATGGGGCCTCATAATCTCTGAACATAGAAAGGAGGTTTTTCTATTTGTATCATCCAAGAATTGTTCATTCATGTAATGTATTGGAGAAGAAAATCTTCTAAGTGGGCTATTTTGCTGTATAATGACATATCTTTTCTTCTATTTTTGGAGCTAGTTTCACAACACGGTATCGAGCTTTGGATTCTAGGGTTTCACTACTCCAGCAAGAAATAACGTGGAATTTTCATGATAATGCTATTAAAGGTTCAGAAGCTAAAATTTTTAGAGTAGAAGTAAAAATCAGGAGCATCTTCGCAAAAGTTTAGAGCTTGGTTCGCACATGCGGAGATATGATCCGTGGAAGTTAGGTCTTTGCAAGCTCCTCAATTTAAGCTAAACAGTCATCGCGAATTTTCACTATAATTTTTTCTGTTTTAAGCCTAAGAGTCTAAAATTCTTTTAGAGCGCTGTCAAATTCCCGAGGAACATCTTCTGCAAAATTTCAGGATCTTGTTTCGTATTATTCTCGCAGATATGGTCCGGTGGAATCAGGACTTTTTAGGCTCCCGATCTCATCTCAAAGAGGGTGATCGGGAAAATATTCATAACTCTCTCTAAGCATCGGATCTAATTCTATAAGAAGTGATGCAATCATACGAATTTAGTTTTCTATCTATCAATTTCGCAGTTGAAGAAGGAAGTAAGTATACGTGGCAAGTCATACAAATTCTCTACCGAACCAAATTCATAATTAGTTTGCCAGGATATTGGGCACAACTTTATTTAAAGATCCACTAGTCAGACTTGTGGCATTCAAAAGAGGATCTCGTAGGGCTTACCTCAATAACAACTTTCGATATTAAGATTTGAAATCATAGGGATACTAGTTTCAATATCGCGCTCCTCAAAAGAAAGAAAGTTGTGTATTTTTTTCTAATTACATAAGTATCGTTGGAACAAATTAGTTGAATTTTATTCCAAGGGAATATTTAGAAGAATAGATATCATTATTTAAGTTCCAAAATGGCCCCTAAAATTAATTCAATGCCCATTAAGCCTCTCGAAGGCTCTACCATGGCTCATGAAGATGAAGAAAACACAACATGAGATATCAAAATTACAAGAGAAAGTGCACCAATTTCTATACGAAATAGTGCGAAATAAAATGAAATGGAAGTTTTGAAGAAAGGCTAAAAACTAAGATGGATGGTTTGAAGAAAGGCGGTGGGAAGCTAAGATGAATGGTTTGAAGCTAAGATTGAAGGCATGGAAGTGGGCATGGAAGCTATGATGGATGTCATGGAAGCTAAGATCGATGAAAAAATTAGAAATGATAAAAGTAGACATCAAGGTTTCAAAAGTAAATGATAAAGAAATGTTTCCTTATGGTGAAAAGATAGTAGAGGAAATTCATGATTAGAATGTAAAGTAAAATGTTAATCATGATTGGCAACTCTAATGTTGGATGAAAGAACCACCATATTCCAAAGATGGATATGAGGAAGTTTGATGGCAAGGATCCCGTAACATGGATACTATAGATGGAGCAATATTTTGACGCAATAATGTGCAAAACACACAAAAGGTACGTATTGTAACTTATGGATTAGAACAAATATATTTGTATAGTATCGATAAGCTTTGAGGTACCATAAAAATTAATAATTGGTCAATTTTTACAGAGGGAAATGATATACATTATGAGATGCAAAAGAGCAACACATTCTTTAGCCAAAAGATAAATCTCAACAAAAGGGTTTAGTGGGGACCACATTGAGGACTTCCAAAAATTGAATATATGGGTAAATCGATATTCCAAGAGGAACACATGATTGATCTTTCATAGGTACTTTTAAAGGATAGCATCCAACATGAAGTTCTTAATGGAACCTCGATTCATTGAGAAGGCATTCAGTTAAGTGTGTAAACTGAACAAATTATGTACATAAGAAGTCTTCCTCAATTACTTCATAAAGAGAAGTGTTGCTACTCCTATATTTTCACAACTCAGTGTGTTAACACTAATAACAATTGGAAGAAAAAGAGCAAAAATGGATTTGATGCTAAAGGTAGGATAAGTAAGCATACTAAAGAATAAAAGGCAAATAGAAGAAATTATTTTACATAGATTGTGAAGAGGAAGAAGAAATGAACAAGAAGAGGATATACAATGAGAACTGTCCCTAGAAGAGGAAGAAATGAGTCCCATTGTATCATGTAATGCATTGGCAAGAATTACAACTCCTCAAACTCAAGATAGGACATATCAATAAGAAAAAGGTAATAGTGTTGATTGGATTGTGGTAGGTAAATTCCATACTTGTCTCCACAAGGTAGCCAAGGAATTTAATTATTTTCCTAAAATTCACTAGAATGTTAAGGGATGGTTGAAATGAGGAACTATAAATTGCCTGGAAAATGCCATAATATCAAGCTAACCATAAAATATGTACTTAACAGTCCATTGCTTCTGTCCCTTTTATGAGGTTGGATGTTGTACTAGGAGTACAATGGTTACAATATTTGGGGATAGTAGCTTTTAATTTTCAAGAACTTTTCTTGAAATTTTTTTCAAAAGGAAAGGAAGTCAAATTATGGGGTATCGCAGTGGGAAGCTGTGTTGGGTGCTAAAAGGTGTCTTTTAAAACTCCTAATTGCCTCACATTAATTATCAACTTGGGTAAGTATTTTTGTTTCAAGAGTGTACACAATATGTGCAAGCTATAAACCTAGAGAGTAATGATTTAAGATAATATATTAAATTAAATACAAGAGTAAGTGGATGCAATCATAAATCTCAATGTAATATCCCAAAATAGGAGTAAATATACACATTAGGAATATCCTAAGATATTTGAAATGTGAGCTACAAAACAATATAAATAAGCACTAATGGAGTAGCAAGGATACATTAACACATAGAATGCCAAAAGATCCAAATAACCATCATATTATGTCATACAGCTAGTAACATATACAAATATTTGAGGAATCAATCACTCAAGCTAGGCATACCGCCCAAGAAGTATGTGTGTACATGAAAATATGAAAAATACTGCTACATGAAGAAAGTCATGGCTAAGGACTCATACAAATATGAATAATAACCGCCGTAAATTGATTTCACTAAATAAATATAGCAATGTACAGCTCTCATACAATATGAGAAAAAGATATAGACTCCCAGCTGAAATTTCGTACACTCCCGCAAGGACTGGATGAAATATGGCATTGCAAATGCCGGAGTTGCAGGGTAGCACTGCACTCGAAACCGGAAATGGATGGAGATAGCTAAAGATGCCGCATAAGATGGCTAAATCTCATCCAATGGATCTCTCAGAAAGGCTGATCCAATCCGAAGATCTCACCCTCCAAAATATCGAGCAAGTCCCCAATCGCAAATATGGTCGAAATAACGCAATTAAGGTGATGGAATTCACCGTAGGTGATGGGAAGTTCTTGGCATGGTGCCAAATATCTATAATCAGCTCCTGAATTTTCCCACTAACCTCCCGTAGGCATGAAGTCTTCCTCCGAAAGATGAGCTGAGGAATCAAAAGTTATGGAACCCTCCACCTAACAACCGCAACACAACGTTCCCCTCGCTATAGAGGAATAACGCCGTAGCCGAAGGAGTGTGGCTTGGCCTTGAGCCCGAAATGTGGATAATGAAGTACGATCCCTCAAGAGACCTCTCAAGAAGGGAGAAGGATTCTAAACAGAAATTCTTTGTGCTAAGCAAAACACAACAATCTTAGTTAAACAACCTAAGACAACAATTATAGTCATGCCAAAAAATTTATAGACCACAACATACATCCTATGGCTGCCTTGTTCTCCCTTTATACAAATGAAAGCCTCCCTTGCCTTTTCCCCCACACATTAGGGTTTCCTCCACCAAATTACCTCTTCCTCATTCACACCGCGCTCGTCTTCCCAAAGTGATCCACTCCTCCTATGGCAAAGTGTTGTTGACTTGGTCAAACCCGACCTGTCTCATGCATTTGCCCCTTCTCACACTTGAGGGTGCAAAATAGAGCTACTCTAATGATCCATTTCACACAGTGAGGGATTTAATTTCTACTCATGGGCCTCTCCTGCCATTCTGCTCCACCTCTGAAGGATATCGGAAAATTAATGTTCCAATTAGCTCTATGCTGACGGAACATTACACTCAAGCCGCAACTTTTAAAGGAAATAATACATCTAAGCATCAAGACTTTAATCTGAGCAACCATAATCCAATCTTAAGCAAAGCAATTCAATTGAGAATAACACCAACTCCGTAGCACAAGAGGCAGAATAACTCCAGCTTTCACAGACTTATCCTAATCATACTCTTATAGTAATCAATGGGAATCAATGTCTTAACTGATAATTAATTCAATCTAAAGTGAGCATAAATGAAATCAAATGAAAAAGTTGTGAAGCACATGAGATTAGAATAAAGGAAAGTAAACTAAATGTAATGTAAACGCACAGGAAATTAGAAGATATCAAATAGAATCAACTCGTAGGAAATGAAAAGATATAAAAAAGAATGAACTTACAAAGAATAATTGTTACATTTTGTTATACTGTATGTACATGAAGTTGTAGAGGCCCAAGGAACAAATTTTATCACCAAAAAGTTGTTGTTCTTTAGGTCTCTATAGAATGCCTCCTACGTCCAAATCTCGCACCGTTGTTTACATCCCAAAGACCAAATCTTGCTGATTTCCAAGACCAGATACATGTCAAGAAGGCCCATTTTTCTCTTTTTCCCTTTTTTTCCAAAACTAACCTCTTTGCTCCCCCTTTTTCCCCATGAAATCCCTTGTTTTTCATGATTCCTTCTTCTCCCCTTCATGAAAATCACTTTTACAGTTAAAGACTCACTCTTTAACCTTACCAAAACCCTCCATTTCCTTTGAAAATCATTAAAAATGCATTATAAGTATTGGACTTAAGCCTCTAAAGGTGCCTTTAACCCCCTTTCTTCCATATGCCCACACCCTATGACCCAAAGCATGAATCCCCCGCCTAGAGGCTTATCCGATCACATATCGCAAATCGCATGTTTCGTTGTTTATATCCTTGTTGACCGATTAATAAGATTATGTATAAGGAGTCTACCTGGGATTTACAAATATTTACATACAACCGCCCGATCGCAGTTTCTCTCAATTGCATCGTCCACGATTACATCGATCCCACCAGGCCCACCGTACGATACCCCCGCCATTCATATAAAATATGCTTTTCCCTTGCAGTTTCAAATGTCATATTTCGTTGTTTATAAAGGTTTCAATATTAACCCTCCTGCCAGACTCTGATCGGTGCCCCCGCCTTCCACGATCCAAATTCTCCAAGCATTCCCTCCCGCCCGACCCCTTTTATACGTCATTTCACTCGTTTTTTCCGTCGTTTCCACATAACTACCCCCCCGTTCCGCACCACCTTTGGGCGGGTGGTGGTTTTTCCCCGTCGCCCAAAATGGACTGATACAGCTAATCGCTCGACGCATGTCCCTTGTACAATTTGAAAACCGTCTAGCAACCATCGCCCCCAGACGTTATAATTCAGACGAGACGCCAAATAAATTAACGATGCTCGTCCGATCTAAAACCGCCCATCCAACGGTGATCGCTCGCCAACATGCTTGACCTGAATCCAAAAATCGAGCGATAGCCAAGCTATTGTACAAGCCGGAAATCCCATCCCCAACCGTCGATCTCGCCGCGAATCGACGCTCGCATTTTAATCACCTCGCACCATCTCTTTCGACCATTCCGAGATTAATCCTTACCGTTGATGATGCCATCCAACGACCTCTCGCTTTTCTCTCGCACACCCTCCGATGCATTGACCTATAAACACAGGATTTGTAACATTTATTTGTTTTATGTATTAAATGTTTTTTTTTTCTTCGTCGAAAGGAAGAAAGTTCATGACGAGGACATTTTAATCTCTTCGAATACATTAGAGAAATCGTCCACAGAGTAGGATCATGTTTCTTCACGGGCGTGGCTCTGCTGAGCCTTTCGCCACCGTCTCGCTAAAACCTAAAAAACATCAAATGAAGCACAGAGAAAGTATCAATATGGTATTAACGTAAATGTGCCAAAGACAGAGATCAAGACAGATAGCTGGACAATGATAAGACGCTTATCAAAAGCCTAATCCCCAATCTCAAGACACAAACTTTAAAGAAAAACCTAAAGTGTGAATACATAAAGCCTCCACCACCACATCCGAGGAACACCTCAGCTACTCATAGAGCCACCAAGGTTTCCAAACTTCCTTCTAAACAGGTCAAGTTATTGAAGAAAATCAGATTTTCACCTCCAAGCAGCAAATGTGGAGTTACTTCGCAAGGAACACGTGTAATATCCAGAAAGTTACTCCAAAGACAAGCAGGCCTAAATGTTGTGTCTTCCACCAGGCTGATTCATAAATGTAAAACAATTAATACAAACCACTTGTAAACTTCTTCATCGAGTTCTCAAAAGGCCAAGAAGTCTTGAATCAGATTAATTTCCTAAGAGATCTTTTGATTAGATTTCACCTCATTCTTTCATAAATAATTCTAGAAGATGAGAACTATGGTTTATTATTATTGGTGAGTTTTGAAATACATTTGAGCCTAAACTGACAAAATAGTGTTCACTGCCCTTGAGCTCATGCAGATAGATTAGTTAATGAATAGTGAAGATGATTGCTGAATCAAACATTGACTGGAATAGACTCAGAATAGTTTGACATCAATAACAAGTTTCTTGGATCCTGGCTCATATTAATTGTGAAGTGCTTCTTTCTTTGTTAATTGTTTTTCCTTCTATGTATGCCATATTATTCTTTGTATTCGTAAAGAATGCTTAAAATGTGGTTAGGATCTACCGTATACGCAACCTTCTATGGCCGAGAAATCTTTATCTAATGTTTTCTCTCAAATTTGTTTATTTAAGAATGATTCTATACAATTTAAATGTAAATAGGAATGTTGGCATTCCCTCGTCCTTTTCCGTTTCTTGCTTAAACATTGTTTGAATGTGATTTCAAGATTTGCTATTAAAGTTAGACTAGAGAAGCAGGCTTTCTGTCTCTATCTCCTGATTCTTTTCTCCAAAGGCAGATTCGAAAGTTTCCTTGGTGTTGGATCGAAAAGGCATCTAGGTTTAAAAGTACTTTATCTGATCTTAAGTTAATTCTTTGTTTCTCTTATGTGTTTTCATACTTTCTCTCAAGGTAATAAGGCACATCGGATTGTTTGTCAATTAAGTCGCTTTAATAGAACTTGCCCAAGAAGTTTATGGTTAGCTCCGTCTTTGGTTGGTTTTAATAAATAGGTTAAGAGGCTTGTTTGACTGACGAGAATCCCTTCAGAACATGTTATCATTTCCACCCCTCCAACACTTTATCGTTTCCATCCCATCACTCTAATCTCAGTTTGACCTAAGGGCAGGATGACTTCTCTTTGGATCACTTCTTGATGTTGTTGTTCAACTAAAGCCCCTATATGACTCCATAGCCCAATGGACTAAAAACAACGTTATATCTATATTTTAGCCAAAGCCGTTCTATTTGCCCTGCAACTCCTCACCTTTAAATCCGCTATGACCGAGAACTTTCTCAAGTATAAAAATCATGCTCAACCATACAAAACAAACAAACCCTTGGCCTTCATAACTAGCCTAATACCATAACCCCAAATTTCAAAGACAAATCCATCTCTCTCATACTAGAGATCCCCCTGCCAGTGAGGGCTAGATCCTAGAATCCCAGTTAGTTGAAACAATGTTGCTTCGTAATTGACTCGCCAATCTTGCTAATAAATTGGCGTATCTCTAACATTTCGGTGACTTACTGGGACTTACAATCCCGGAAGTTTTAAGAATGCAGGCCATATTCAGATTTGGTTCATAGAGAATTTGCTTTATTAACTGGCTCGGAGCCACCAACAACATTTCGGCGACTACTGTGGAATTGAGTTGAGTTTTCACTCTATTTCCCTTTATTTTCACAACTTTAGAGAAAAGAAGCCTTTCCAAGCACTACCAGAAATGGTAATCATGATGAAACTTGTTTGAATCGTTGACAAACTAGGTGAACTCCTAGGATTCTTATAAGCTTTTATCTAACCTTGAAAATCACTCTCGTTTGAAGCATAAGAGTGACCGCCTTTGCCTCCCAACCGTAGCCATGCTTGAAACAAAGTTAGCTTATTCTTAGGAACCAAATAAAAAATAACTCGTAAAAATACCAAAAACATTTTAGATTGGTAGTAAAACATTTTACTCCTACATATCATTTACCTTTTGATTGTGTTTTACCCTATACCTGCATTTAGGCCCAGAGAGGGCCGTAGCCTCCCGGATCTCATCCTCTCTTAGAGGTGACATGATAGGTGGTGAATTTCTCCCATTCAATCTCTAGTTAGATGGTTGTTTTAGATATCTCTGAAAAGGGATGAAGCCAAGTAAGCACCGGGTGGACAAAGCATCTCTCTTAGGAACATTCTAAACTTTCCACCGTTTACCCACAATCCCGAATAGACCTTAAGACTCACTTAAAAGAACCCTTATCATTATAATATCATTCAACCAGTTAGAGGATCAAGGATTAAAATTGTGAAAGAAGATTAGTTAACCTCTCAAAGATTGTCATATCCGGTTGAACTTTTTGGTTTATTCTGCTCCAAAAACACAAAAGATAGTGGCTTCTAGAAAGATTCACACTCTGTGAGCCCATCCCGACCTAATCCACATGAGATAGTTGATGACCCGTAAAGCATCCTTTGGAAGTCTCCTAGGATTAAATTATCAACTGTTTTCATATCACCCTTGAGAGCGCATCTGCTTCCCGAAAATCTTCACTTCTTACAACAATCACAAGTCGAATTTAGTAAACCCGTTTAGAACTAGGTCGTTTGATGATATAATCCAAGCGAGACTCCTCGAATCTTCGCTTCATCCCCGAGACAAGTAAACATCCCGGTAGTAGAGAAACAACACCTCCCGATTTCCAAATTTCCTTCACAACCTAGGTGTCTCTCACCCAAGATCGCCCCAGTTAGCCTACTTCTAAATGTCCATTCACTTCTACTCATCCTACATCTACCGTTCGAAATCCACTCACCTTAGCCCACTTTCCCTTTGTCAACCCACCCGTGAATCCACCTCCACCTCCTATCATGGCAGCATGGTATGCTCCCCAATTTTCCCCCGCACTATTAGCTCACCTCCCACAGACTATTAGTCCAAATTCCACTATATGATGCGTTAATGCTACAATCGCATCACAACATGTAGATAAGATGAATGACTACTTTGACAAATGAGATTGAGATAAATACTTACAAACTTAGGCTATTTTGCTCGCAGCTTGGGGGGAGAAGTAAGAAAATGGTTTAAAGGCTTAGCCCCCATGTAAGATAATGATCTCCAAGGTTTCCATCAAACGTCTAAACAAATGGGAAGTAAGGAAAATCCTCTCCAAGTCCCGCATTATAACACCGTAGGAGCCCAGGGAAAGTGTACATGCTTATTAAAATAGATGAAAGTGTATAATGCACTTTCCCCAGAGCTTAAACTTCTGGAAAATTCTCTTAAACAAATTTCCCGAAGGGTTTGATGCCGATATGACCTATTCGCTAAGAGAAAGAGACTAAACCTTTGAAGACATGCAAAGAGGTGCTCCTTCAGGAAGTCAACTTAATGGAGAAAAGAGCAAGGATGAAAACAAGAAGAGAGTCTCTTTTAGAGAGGAAAATACACCTTCTACATCCATCTCAAAATGGAGCAAATGATGAAAGAGATGAGCATAATCAAGAGAGAACAAGCTAGCCAAAATCAAACTGCCCTCAAAATAGAAAACTAACTGGGACCAATTGTTAGAAGGAACCAACTCAAAATGTATCTAGGAAGATGATCACATTGTCTCTCCCTTTCATCAAAACTGTAAGGAGGTGGAGGAAACAAACTAAATAACAGAGAAGAAGACAAGATAAATGGATAAATTGAAGGGATGGATGGATTTTAGACTGATGGTGATGAAATAATATATACATCTATATGACAAAAAGATGATGATGAAAATCATTATCAAGACATGGAAATGTAATCACAGAAACTCAAAGGGAATATGACCTTAGAAGCAAGACTGAACTGAACAAGCCCCCAACACCAAAACCTTCCGATAAATCTTCACAAAACAACACGTCAACCAAGCCTAAAACGGTCAAACAAAAGGAAAAAATGGTGGTCAGAATTCGATAAAGGTAAAGAGAAAGGCACTCAAAACATCAAAAACAGAGTGCGTAATTTAGCAAGACTAACACTTCAGCCTAGTATTCCTATTACAACCGTTATGTCAAGTGTAAATAAAAACAACCGCAAGTCATGACAAGCAAAGATTAACTTATCAAGTTATTGAAACCAGCACTTCAAAGAATCAAATTCTTCACTGAACAGAAATTTCCAAGATTAAAATATCAAGCCCCTTTAACCGAGTTATTTGGCAGGGAGAGGTAGAAATAAAATTTTAAGGCCTAAATATATAGACACATGCTAACTCAATCTGAAATGATGACTCCAACTTAGCTTATTTGGTCCAAAGAGATTGAAGGCAAGTTTCAATAGGACCTCATTCCTCCATTTTCTAGGTGTAAGTTTAAATGTTCATGACAAAATTATACACAACGCTATGCATGATTCAGCGCTTCTCATAATTTGATGCCAAAAGCCGTAATGGAGAGCCCGGGTCTTGAAATCACCGTGACCTTATAAATATCTTACTCCTTTGATCTGAGCAGTCAAGTGTTTAGGATTGATCAGCACTCTTTGTGTTAATCATTTGGGAGCCTGCCTGAAATGCTTAGCTATGATGCTGCTAGCCGATGTACCCCCAAATTATGGAATGCTTTTATCAAGATCTTGGGGGCTAAGTTGTTGTGGACTATGCAAATGATATGACTCTATGCTTATCATCCCTGCTTTCAATCGTACTAGAAGACTTAAGGTGGAGTCTCATATGCAGCACATAGTTAGTAAGTCAAGATAAAACAAACTCCCCCCCAGATTCCATGAGTACAAGTCTTTATTCTTTTTTATCAGTGTGTTTAATGATGAAACCTTCACCGAACAAATCACTTTAACAAGATCAACAATAAGAGGTATTAATAAGATCAAGTGTCAAAACATCTTTCTATATTTGAAAACATTAGAGAACCAAACACGTGTCTTGAACTACAAGTCATCAATCCATTAAACTTAAATCTTGACAATCAAGAGAACAATCCTCAACCCGACGATAAACTTGAGGGAATCAAATCATACGCAGGGACATTCCCCAAACCCACAAACCGAAAACGATCCTCTCGACTATGTATTTTGATGGGTCATGCACTAGAAATAATGCCTGTGTAGGTGCTTGATTAACGTTTAAAGCAACTAATCGAATGCATTTCATGTAAATTAAAATTTCGTGTTCAAATAACATAGCAGAATATGAATCCTCGATCTTAGTTTACATTTGTCGAAAAAGTTAGGAGCCAAGAGAATAATCAAAGGGGATACCGAGTTAATAATTGAGGTGTTAAATGGGGAATATAGAAGGCACCATCCTGTACTTAGAGGCCTATCTAATAATGTCGCATCTTGAAACATTTGAGGGAGTCCACACCGAGTTTTGTCCCGAGAAAAAGAAATCTTATAGCCCACAATTTAGCTTTTATGCCAGGACATGTCTAACGCCATATGAAACTGAGACAACACAACTCCGATAAAATTTAGACAAGAAGGCTCGATACAAAAAATATTGGCAAGTATGCCTGACAATGATAAACAACAGAAGACTTTCATGCACGCGGAATGAATTTGAACCGCATAGTTCGTATTCGTATTATGATACGTACCGCAGTTGAAGGAAATTTTTAGTGAAGAAGAACCTTCTCCGAGCTTGTCAATATTAACCTTCGTACTAGCAAACAAAAAATAGAAATTTATGCGTAATCAAAACAAGAATTTGAAACTCGCATTCTAAAGATGAAAGTTTGCCAACCGGTCTAGCGCCTTTAGAAGAGTTGTTTGATTTTAATGATGTGGCCGTAAAGCCTAAACTGAACTCGTAGAGACCGGCGGGAGGAGTGCAATATAGAGGAAAACGAAAATAATCAAAACTATCCAAAACTTTGCTGCCTCACATTAAACTCAAACATATAGTGCCTGCTCTAAAGAGTTTTCTTCGATGTTTTTGCATGGAGTTAACAGATATCCTTACACTATAGATAGCAAGTATGTAACCTTCAAAGAAAACCAAAACCACTCAAACAACCGGTGTGTATCAAACCCCGTCCAAATGTCGCTATTCAAGGAGATCATGAAATGTATGATGCTGTATTATTGTCCCCGTTAGATATTCCGAATGGATATCTAATCTCGGTGTCTCAGTAGGGGAAGAAAACTGGAGAAATCAGGCTTTGTATAGACTTTAGAGACTTAAACAAAGTTTCATTAAAAGACAACTACCCTTTACCAAAGATGGATCACATTCTACAAAGGGTGGTAGGGTCTAGAAGAATTTCTTTGCTAGATGGCTATTCGGGGTACAATCAGATCTTGGTTTACCCTGCTGATCAATTAAAGACAGCCTTTACTACACCCTGGGGCACCTTCATGTATGTGAAAATGCCCTTTGGTCTAATGAATTCTGGAGCAACCTTTCAAAGAGCCATGGACATAACATTCTCGGAAGAATTGGGCTTCTTCATCATTATCTATCTTGATGATGTTATTGTGTTTTCAAAAACAGATGAAGAGAACTTGGAACATTTAAGAAAAGTTTTCGAGAAATGTAGAAAGTTTGGGATATCTTTAAACCCTAAGAAGACATTATTTGGTCTCCAAGAGGGTAAACTTCTTGGGCACATTATTTCAGAAGAGGGTATAAAGATAGATCCAAAGAGGATTGAGGCCATATTGCAAATCTCTCATCCTCGAAACATCAAAGAGTTGCAGTCTTTCATTGGAAAGATTAAATTTTTGAGAAGGTTCATCCCCAACTTGGCTGAGCTCCTTAGGAATATCACAAACATGTTGAAGAAGGAGCAAGGGGTGAAATGGACCTTGGAAGCAAAGAAGTCCTTTGAGCTGGTGAAACAAGCGTTAACCAAAACACCGGTTCTTATAAGTCCTGATTTTTCAAAGGATTTTTATATTTTTTCATTTGCATCAGAACATACCATAGCTGTTGTCCTTCTACAGAAAAATCCACAAGGACAAGAGCAGCCTATTGCATTCTTTAGTAAGGCATTGAGGGATGCCCCATTGAAGTACAACATTATGGAAAAGCAAGCTTTTTCTTTGGTTAAGGCTTTAAAAGACTTCAGGGTATACATCCTTCACTCACACATCATTTCCTTTGTCCCAAATTCAGTTGTTAAAGACATTTTAACACAAGACCTAGATGGTAAGAGAGGTAAGTGGATTGCTGTTATTCTTGAGTATGATTTAGAGATAAAACCCACTAAGCTGATCAAAGGCCAAGGTCTAGCTGGATTAATGGCTGAGTCAAATTGTGAAGTTCTTGATATTCATATGATTAATGCTTTGGATAACCAAGAAGAATTCTCAACTCCCATTGTTGAAAACCATTTTATGAATTCTCCTTGGTATGCTGATATTGTTTATGTTTTTCTTAAATTAAATACACCTCCTGGTTTATCAAAAACAAAGGCAAGGTTTTTGAAGCTGAAAGCAGTAAACTATTGCATTATTGATAGATGTCTTTATTGGAAAAATGCAAGTGGTATATTGCTTAAATGTTTGCCTGAGTTTGATGCAGAGAAGGTTAAGAAGGAATTCCATGAAGGAGAGTGTGGAGGTCATCTGTACTGGAAGTCAACAGCCAACAAAATTTTGAGGGCTGGTTTCTATTGGCCTACTATTTTTTCTGAATACACGATATGACCACTACTTGCCATAAATGCCAATTGTTTGAAGGCAAGAGAAAATTTCTACCCCTTCCACTGCATCCAATCACTGTTGAAGCCCCATTTCAACAGTGGGGACTTGACTTCATAGGATAAATCCATCCACCATCTTCTGCCCAACATAGGTGGATTCTTACAGCCACAGACTATTTCACTAAGTGGATAGAAGCCATCCCTTGTAGGCAGGCCAATGATTCAGTTATCATCAAATTCATGGAGACTAACATTCTCTCCAGATTTGGCTGTCCTACCAAGATCATCACTGATAATGCTGCAGCATTTGGATCAAAGAAGATGGTTGAATTCTATCATAGATATTAGATATCATTGGGGCATTCCACAGCCTATTACCCTCAAGGTAATGGACTTGCAGAATCTTCCAACAAGAGCCTAGTGAACATAACCAAGAAACTGTTGGAGGACAATAAAAAGTCTTGGCACATGAAGCTAATCCATGCACTTTGGGCTGATAGATTAACTTTGAAAAAACCTATTGGTATGTCACTTTTCCAGCTTGTGTATGGTACAGATGCAATTTTTCCTAACAGCCTTGGTGTACCAGTTATGAAGTTGATTCAGGAGTTGCAGACTGAAGAAAATGACATGACCAGGAGAATAAATCAGACCATTCATCTTCAGCAGACCAGGGAGGAAGTGTATAACAAAGCATTGCAGAAACAAGATAGCATTAAGAAGCTTTTTGATAGAAGAACAAAGGCCAACTATTTCAATATCGGGGAAAAAGTTTTAAAGTGGGGCTCAAGGAGGGAAGAAAAGGGCAAGCATGGAAAATTTGACAACCTATGGCTTGGCCCTTATTCTATTCATTCTGTTGCTGGAAATAATGCATTTTTCTTGCAGGAACTGGATGGAACAGAATTGTTTGGGGGTCCTGTCAATGGCAGGATGCTTAAGCATTACTTCTCTTGATCCATTTGATGTTTCGAAGCCTTTTTATCTTTTTCCATTATGAATATTCCATTCACCATTGCATTCAAAGTTATGAAAAATCAAAAAATACAAAAAACAAAGAAAGGAAGAAAAGAGGGCAGAATGAAAACAAGAAAGGCAAAGCCCCATGCCAAAAAGAGAAATAAATCTGAAAGTGTGCAAGCTCAAATGCCACTCCTCAAAAACACACGTCTAGTTAGTCAAACTGTTTAATCTTGACTAGTTAGCTTTAAATTTTTCTGCTGATAGCGTAGTGAATTCGATTTGCCAAACTGTTCAATCTTGGCTTATCAGTAGATAGATTAGGATAGAAATTGAAGGTTCAAACAAGCTCAAAATCTAAACCAAAGTTTCCAAAGAAAGATGACTCAAAACTATTTTATTTTCCGATTCACAAGATAGGAGATCTAGTTCTAATCAGTCTAAAATCTGAACCAGAAGAAAATCAAATACAGCTCAAAAGAAAAGCAAAAACAGAGCTGTGAAGAAAAGAGAAGGCCATGATAAGAGACTTTCAGATCTTAAGCCTTCCATTTTGATTTTAAAATTTATGCAAATAATAATCTACGTGCAGCTTGTTTTTATGCCATAGATCACAGCAAGTCAAACAGCTTAATCTTGACTTGGCTGTTTTTAAATTTCTGTCGTAGAAATTAGAGAATGAAAGTCTGTTGGACAGCTTAATCCCAACAGATAGTAGATTAGGTAGAGAAACATCTGAGCTCAACTGTTTAATCTGAGTTCAGGGAGAAATAAGGAGTAGCATTAGATTAGTTTTTATGCTTTCAAAAGAATAAAATGTTGTGAATAGAGTTTGCCAATCCAAGTGCACTCTAATGAAGAAAAAATGTTAGATCTATAGGATTGGGTAGGTAGAAAGTTGTATTGATAAAAATCCATTGTTTTCATGGTTGCTAATATTCTTTCAGAAGATCATCCAGCAAAAGAAGCGCAACCCAATGGATCAGGCACAAGTCAGCCTCCCAGAGAATCCAAGTCTGAAGTTCTTGATACCTTCAAGAAGGCATCATCCCCAAGTGGAGCCACTGTTAGCCACCTATAATATTTTGTTATACCAAAAGGTGGCTAAGAATTTTTGAGCCTCCAAGGAACAAATTTTATCACTTAAAAATTGTTGGCTCTTGAAGACTCCTAGAAGGCCTCGTGCCTCTGTCCAAAATCTTCATTGCTGTTACCGCTTTATACTTAGAAATTCTGCTGATTCTAAGTAAAATACTGCTGAAAGACCATCATTTTCCCCCATCTCAAACCTTCATCTGCTCCCCTTTTTCTCCACAAAACTTCCTTGTTTTCATAAATCCTCTTCTTCCATTTATGAAAATCACTTTCCCATAGTTAAAAACCCATTTTTTGACTATCCCGAAACCATCAAATTCCATTGAAAATTATGAAAAATTCATAAAAAATACAAGTATTATGACTATGGACTGAAGCCCCTTTGGGCTAAGTCCTAACCACTTCCCCACCATACGCTTTGGAGCTAGAACCATTTGCTAATGGGTTAAGGCACTAATCACATCGGAAAGAATCAAATGTACAAGTCTTTGCCATACTCCGAAGAACTCCGATTGCGACTAGCCTTGCTGCTTAAGACCCCCGATCATATTATTTTCATGTAACCCTGAACCCGCCCTCGGCGCTTAAACCTTGTGAAGATATCATGCCTGATCCATTTTTCCTTTGTAAACCCAAAACCCATTTATCCAAAGTTTTTAACTTAAAAACTTAAGTCACATGTTGAAATACTTTAAAAGGTAGATTAAAAAGACCTAATCACGCAATCGCGATCGGAGAAATCAAATGGGTTGATCAAAAAGACTGCATCGAAATATTCCGATGCGATTGGGTTTTGAGTGTTAAAACGTCCCCCGCCTCTGTTTCATATGACTTATGCCCAAGACCAAGTGTTAGAAACCCCCGGCGCTGAATCGCATCGCAATTTTTTAAATGGGTTGATCGGAAAGACCGGGCCCGCAGTTCCGATTGCGATTGGCCCTTGATATATATAAAGCCCCGGGCCTATCATATTTCATACACCCAAAGGCCCCGAAATCGGGCGCCTATTCCCTTCACATATAAATATTCCGCCCCGATCTATGTAAACCTTTGTTTTATATTAAAAACTTTGGTTTTTCGTATATTATAAAGGTTTTCACTGTTCCACTCGAAAGTTAATCCCTACTGTTGATCATATGCCGATCAAACGGCCATCGCTCCGTCGCATCGGAGATTTCAATCGCATCGCAAATGTTTAATTGCATGTGTTTCCCCCCCCCCCGCCCCCCCTGATTGCGACTCCCCCGATCCACTCTCCACCGTTGATCTCGTTCTTAGATCGACGACTGTCGCATAATCGTTTCTCCCCTCCCGATTGCGCATTCGCATAGGGTTTTTTCAATCGCACCTTTTTTCGCAACCCCCCGATTACCGATCCCCGATTGATTGTCCACCGTTGATCTTCTCTTCGCCTTCCGAGATCCGACGGTCCTCATTTCCTCCGATCACAAGTCTTACCATCACTTCAAAACCTACCGATTCATTTCCCACCATTGATCTAAACCTCAGATCAACGGTCATCGCTCAATCGCTTTAACCCTCCCGATCACGCCATCGCATCGGAGTTTTTCAATCGCGCCCCTTTTCTCCTCCCCCCGATTGCGATTCCCCAATTAAATCTGGACCGTCCACGTGTCCAGATCCAACGGACACGCTCCTCTCCCACCTTCTGAAGCAGTTTAAACCTATTTTCACAGGATTTCTTAATTATTTCGTGTTTTGTGCAAGTTTTCAATGGTTTTTATCGTTATACGAAGAAATGCCCAGGGCTGGAAATAACGATTCTCACACCTTCGTTTCATCGAGGAGAAGCCATCCGCGGGGCTCCATTCCATGTTTTGTCAATGTTTCATGAGCATTGATGCCGAGAAGCCTAGCGCGGTCCTGCACATCGACAAGACACTGTTTTATTCAAAGGAACAGTCAGAGAGTATCAGTTTTGAAAATAAAGCACGGCAGACGAAGATTGAAGACAATATTATGGGGATTACGGCTAAGACGGTTATCAAAAGCCTAATCCCCGACTCAAAACACAGTTTAAAGAAAATCATAAATGTTTCACTGACAGGAGGACTTCCACCGCTTCAAATGAGGCGAATAAATTCCTCAGCTACCATAAAAGCCACCTGTTGCCTCAAACCTTTCAAACTGAGGCTGAAGTTATTAAAGAAAATCTGATATTCACCTCCAGCACAGCCAGGGAGTTACTTCTGCAAGGAAATCAATGCAGAAATATCTGCAGAGTTACTCCACACATTACACAGAGCCTCAAAGTCAAATAAGACTCCCATCGAGTTTTAAATTCATAAATTGTAAACATTAATACAGTGGTCCGCCTGTTCACTTCTCCATCGAGCCCCTCAAAGGGCCGAGAAGTCTTGAATCTGTATTTATTATCTTAAGAGATCTTTTTTTTAGATTTCACCTCCTCATTCTTCTATAAATACCTCAGTAGAAGATGAGAAATTGTTGGTTGAGTTGCTTATAGAGCTTTGAAATACATTTGAACCTAAACTTTTGATTGTAAATAGTGTTCACTGGCCCTTGGAGCTCTTCTTGTGATAGATTAGTTAGGCTGAATAGTGAAGATGATTGTTGAACTGAAACATTGGACTTGAAGACTGTAACTGGTTTTACATCAATATAAAAGTTGTTTCTTGGGATCCTGGTCTATGTCATCGGTGAAGTGCACCTCTCTTTGTTATTTTTTTCCTTCTATGTATGCCATATTGTTCATATTCCTCATGAAAAAAAAATACTGATCTTAAGTTACACTTTGTTTCTCTTATATGTTTTCATACTTTCTGAAGGTAATTATGTGGATTACTGGATTGTTTGTCAATTAAGCTGCTTTAATAGAACTTGCCCAAGAAGTTTATGGTTAGCCCTGTCCTTGGTTGGTTTTAAACAGTTACTTAAGAGGCTTTCTTGTTTGGACTGACTATAAATCCTCTGAGAAATTATTATCAGTTTCCACCCCTCCAACACTTTATTGTTTCCATCCCATCACTCTAATCTCAATAATCTTTTGGTATAGATGACTTGCCCCTTGGATCACTCTTGATGTTGTTGTTCAATTAAAGCCCTGTTATGACTCCATAGCCCAATGGATTAAAAACCAGCGTTATATCTATCTCTTAGCCATAGCTTTTCTTCCCTCTTGCAACTTCTCACCTTTGAAACTCTTTGCATTCAGGACTTTTCACCTCAAACAGTAATCATGCTCAACCATCCAAAAAACAAACAAACCCTTGGCCTTCATAACTAGCCTAATACCATAACCCCAAACTTCAAAGACAAATCCATATTTGTACATATTGGAGAGATCCCTCTCCGGATTCAGGAGGGCTAGATCCTAGAATCCCAAAGGTTGGTTGAAACAATGTTGTTTCCGTAATCGACTTCGCCAATCTTGCTAATAAATTATGCATTCCTAACAACATGAAATGGAAAGTATCAAACAAGGAATGTTGGGTGAAGATCCGCCGCAGATTGTGCCCTAGCCAACAAGAATATCATTTGAGCTACTTAAGAGGACTGATAAACAACAATGTGTTATGGTATTAATCATCAAATTCACTTGTCATTAGTATCATTTATCTTTTCAAAATAGCATTCCGTATATTGAAATTACAATTGGAGGGTACTGCAGAAAAGCTAAAATTTCTCCATTATCTCCTCTCCTCTGTCCATCCCATTCATCTTTATTATAATAGAATCCCATTATAATACCCGATATTGATCTAGAGGTTTCATTTAAATATGAGAGCGTAGAGAAGTTACAACAGCAGATGATTACAAAATGATTCCCATAAAAAATTGGATTGTTCTACAATGTAAATCGATGAAAGGGGCATCATATCCAAATATCTTTCCATCAACATCTGCAGAACATGTCGAATTTGGTATCGTTAAATCGAGAGTTAATTTGGAAACGATTAAATGCCGAATCTAAGAAAATCGTCTTCAAATAACCTTTCATTTCTTCTTAATAAGAACCGAATTTGGGAAAAATTTCTCTCTAAAATTAATTTGGTCCATTCTAGACAAACCCATATTTTGATTTTATTCTTCCATTTTTCCAAATTCATTCAATGTTGAAAATTTTCAGTTTTATCTGCTGGACTTCGAGTTGGAACATTGACATGAGTCAGAGATCAAATTCTGCAATCTGTAAAATATATCGGAGGCTAAAATGGTGAGTGATAACAAATTTATTAATAAACCATCATTGGTAAAATCATGCATAATAATCATCAATTTATTAAAAATAAAGGAGAAAAATAACATTTATCCATAAGAGTATAAATAATTAGTAAAATGAATTATATATAAACCCATTATAAATGACATGATAAAGAGTGGTAGAAATGGATGAAATAGGTGTTAAAAAGATAATAATAATGACAAACTAGTGGCCCAACAACCGGGAAAGATAATAAGCTCTAATGTCATGACAAAGTCAAGAAATAACAACGAGGCATAATTGCACAATTATGCTCACTTAAGTTCTAACATCAAAATCATCTATTTCAGTAGATCTCAGTGTTCTTATCAAATTATTCCAAGGTAAGTTGGAAACTCCCAAAGGATTCCCCACTCATTCATGATCATGATCATGCTATTCATTTGATTCCAAGAGCTAAATTGAATCAGAGATTGCAGAATACAGGCCGGTATAATTCAACCTTGTTCAAAAAGTTCCTTCTCTCAAGCCCAAAGAGTATTGTGCACAAGAAGGATGGATCATGGCACATGTGTCTGATTTATAGGATTTTAATGTTTCAAATTTCACAAAGGGAGAATTTCCCATTCCCATGATTGATGAATTATTGGATGAATTACATGGAGAAATTTATTTTTTCCAAGTTGGATCTTCGTTCAAGATATCATCAAATTAGAATTAAGACTAAAGATATTCCAAAAACAAGATTTAGAACTCATGAGGTCATTATGAATTTTTGGTCATGCCTTTTGGCCTTACCAATGAACCTTCTACATTTCAAGGGTTGATGAATTACATTTTCAAACCCTTCCTTAGAAAATGTCCATTGGCATTTTTTGATGATATACTTAATCTATGGCATTCTGAAGGATCTGTTCAGATTGTATGTTGATTGGTGTCTGTCCATTACAGGAGAAACAATTATATGCAAAATCATCCAAATGTTTCTTTGGAGTACAAGAGGTGGAATATCTAGATCATATTTTATCTCACATGGGTGTTAAGGTAGACCCTAACAAAATTAAAGCCATTAAGGAATGGAAAATCCCCACAACTATAAAGCAGTTTGCAAGGATTTCGCTTAACAGTATTATCGCAAGTTTATTAAGAATTATGGGAGAAGAAAGACTTATCAACATTATTGAAGAAAGATGCATTTTCATGGACTCCCGAAGCAAATTAAAATTTTTGAACATCTTTAAAAGAGGCAATGTGCCTAGCACCGGCCTTAGCTATGCCAGACTTCACAAAAACCTTTATTGTGGAATGTGATGCCTCAAGAAATGGAATGAAGTGATGCAAGAGAAGACCCCATTTCTTGAAAGTCATCCAATCAAGAAAGCATTTACTAGAAAGCTATTTATGAGAAGAAAAATGTTAGCAATGCTACATGCACTAAAAGAAATGGCACTTACTTAGCTGGGAAGACACTTCAAGGTAAAATGATCAGTATAGTTCTTTATGTTTAAAAGACTATCTTCGAAGAGCAAGAAATGGGTCACAAATATGTTGGGTTATGACTTTGAAATAATCTACAAAAAAGGGAAGCTAAATGTTGCTGCGTATGCACTCTCAAGAAAAAAATGAAGAGGTGGAAGCACCGATTTGTACATTTCGCTATCCAACTAGATTGGATAACCAAAGCAAGGGATGAATGGAGGAGGGATCTAAGAAGTGTGGGAACTCATTCAAAAGTTGGCAAAGCAAGATCCTTAGTACATCTGACACATTTATTTGGAAAAATGATTCCTTATGGTACAAAGATCGCTTATATCTTGTAAGAATTCCCAACTAAAACAAAAGATTCTTTTGGAATTGCATACTTCTCCTAGGAGGACACTCGGGATTTTTAAAAAAACTTACCACATGGTGAAGAAAGAATTTTTTGGGATGGCCTTAAATCTAATATTCAAATTTTGTATGGAATGCTTTTTCCAGTTTGCATAACAAAATAAAGTTGAGATAATTTTGACCCCAGCTCTTTTAACAACCTTTATCCATTCCAAGTCAACGTTGGGAGGAGATTTCAATGGATTTTATCATAGGTTTACATAAGTCCGAAGGAAAGAGTGTCATCATGGTGGTAGTTGATAGATTTCATTACATGCACATTCGTGTATTATCTGTCCATTAAAGCAAGTATTGCTACTACATTTATGGAAACAATTCAAAAGCTACATGGAAACCCAAAGGTTGGTCATGGAGCGATGTAGATCCCATTTTTACCGGGAAATTTTTGGACGAAGTTATTTTTCTTGTTTGGGTACTCACTACCATAGCTCATCTTATCATACTCAATCCACACAACCGAGATAGTGAAAAAATGTTTGGAAGGATATCTTCGTTGTTTTGTATCCGATAAACAAACACAATGGGTCAAGGGTTACCTCTCGTTGAATGGTGGTATAACACTCTTTTCCGTACCGCAAGAAAAAAATGACCCCATTTATGGCAATTTATGGATATCATCCATCGTCCATCACATCATCTTTAAGAGAAAATTCTAAGGTTCAAGTAGTGGCATCACATCGAGCATCAACAAGAAGTTCTCCAACTTTAAAGGATAACCTAAATTTGGTACAGCAAGAATTCAATGAAATAACAAAGGCATCAACATCACAAATGGTGAGGTTTATGTAGAGATCAGTATTTTTAACATAATAAACCATACAAACAAATGTCCCTCAAGCAAGCTACATGATAATAAATTATCACCAAAGTAATATGTTCTCATACAAAGTTGCAAAAGATTGGTATCAGGTATACAATTTGCTTCCTCGTTTCCTTCATGAGTGCATCCACTTTCCATGTTTCATGCTTAAAATGCTGTTATAGGTGAAAATATTCCAATTCAAACAATATTTCTATAACTTGATGATGAAGGAAAAATCATATTGGAGCCCGAAGATGTCACGGAAACAAGAACTCGACAAATACAAAATCGATCAATTTCGTAAAGCATCTCATCAAGTGGAAGAACTTACCCACTAAAGATTCTACATGGGAGGATGAGAGTTTTATACGTAATCACCTAGAGCTACTCAAGCATTGAGGACAACACTTTTTTGAAGGAGAGGGGAATGTTAGGTCCCTACATTACTAGTTTAGCCCCTTATTGTTATTAGTGTAGCCCCCTTATTGTAGCCCCCTCTAACCCCAATATTGTTATTATTGTGCTCTTACATTGTTATTGTTAGGTCGGCTAGATTACATTTGTGGCCTCATGGACTCCTATATATAGAAAGAGGTTTTTTTCATTTGTATCATCCAATAATTGTTCATTCATGTAATGTATTAGAGGTTGCCTCTCTATGGCTATTTTCTATGGCATTGATATATCTTTTCTATTTTTGGAGCTATTTTCACAACATCATGGGGCCTAATTACACAGTTTCAAGAATCACAAGTCCGTGTACCATGCCGACGCAATGGAAAGAACAACTCCACAAAATCTCAGACTTCAAAAACACAAACACTCAAATGTCATAAATGAATCGAAATAAGCCATAATAGCCCATATGTCACTCCTTCGATTGTTTGGAGGACCATAATGAGAGCTCGAAGGCCCAATTTCATAACCGAAAGCAACAGAATAGATCAACACCTGGTAAGCACCTAGTGAGTGCCTTCCAAACATTCAAAACCTCCGAAAAAAAAAAATGCTAAAGGTCGGCAAGTATGCCCCTTTGTCATCTCATTTCTTCTATTCAACACATGTTTTTCAATAATATTTGAATGAAGAAGATACTCTAATTTCATGTATTTTGTTGTAGGTATTGGTGTAAACCATCCATCACTCTATCCACTAAAAGTACCAGAAAGGTATCATTATACCTCGTATGATGAGTCCCTGAAACTTTACATATTCTAACATCATTTCTCCACAAGAAATTAACCATAGGTTCCAAGCACTTACCATGTTTATCATTTCCACACCATGCACATGATAAAATCTCATAGTCAAGAGAGCTCTCCTCCATGAAATGCTGCCCATAGACCATATATCATAAAAATCATTTACTATATGAATGTATCACTACTCCAAGCACTTCATGCCCATTCATATCCATCTACATCAAGTCAAGTTTTACCATATCGAAATAAAACCCCTTTCTGACTACTAGGTGTTACAAGCAAATCGAAAGTGCACCACTATGCCTCTCATTTTTCCTACCATAATCAACATAGCCCATCTACAATATTTTCCATCCGCTTCATCTCCCCCACACAAGATACCAACCAACGAGGCCCCCACCCTACAAACACCCTCCCGGTATCATTAGTGAGTGAGAATTTTCTCATGTTTCAAAAAACTCTGCCCCTGTAAGCTTTGTACAATCCAATCCCATTGTTTCATCTTTGGTAAGTGTGCAAAGACTCACAAATGGTGAACAATGTCCCCCACTCATCCATCCATTTTTCTCCCATGGCAGAAGTCCCCGGGTCACCCTTGGTAGGAGTATGACACATTTCATCCATAAGCCACCATGACATTCATAACCAACATATACCCACCCCGGACGTCCTACCGACCTGTGGATTTCGTCATCGGGAATAGTTATGGACTGCCACCAAGCCGCTTCTTATGCTCCGACCTTGGGCCTACCTAATCCCCACCCATTAGTTTTTAGCCATCCCTAGCCATCATGCCTATGTTAAACCCATCAAACCCAAGATCCATCCCTGATCAATGACTATCTCATTCGTTTGAGGCTTCCTTTTGTTGACTTCAACTCCTATTTTCCACAAGGGAAGCGGTACCATGGATTTCCCCTCACCACAATAGGGATATCTCGGGTGGCACTCGTGTAACTCTTCATCTTTGCCCACATATTTCACCGATTCTCCTAACATTTTGTATCGCAAATAAAAAGCTTTCAAGTGTCAAGTTTATGTATCATTTTACAAACTTTTCATTTTCTCAACACCATTACACCAGAAGCATAAAAAAAAGCATCTCTTCAAAGAATACTTACACTGAAGGTCCCAATAATACACCCATGTGTACAAATAATATTTATATACTATACTCAAGCTATGCATGTGAGCACCACATTCCACCTATTTTCAAAGAAAAAACACCCTTGAGGGTGTCAAAAATCGTTGACATCAAACTAACCTCTAACAAGGACTACTACTGATACCATAGACACAAAACAAAACTTATTCCTTTGAGGATTGTTTTGGCTAGCCAAAGTATCACGACCATGAGAGACACTCCTACTGAGAAAATCTGTATTTGTTGTATCATACACAAGTTTCCCACAGACATGGTCACTTCGACCCATTGTAAGTCATTTCCAACTTTTTCTACATGCGTGCCTCGTCTCTCCACACAAGACACAAAAAGAAACTATAATGTATTTCGTATATACGCTCTTCCTAGAACTCACGCATTAGGGGCAACAGCATCACTTAATAATATATAAAATACATATTTATTAAATGTCAGTGTATGATTCTAGGTATGAGGCACATTAGAGAATCCGAAAATTTTAAAATCTCTAAGGTCCAGAGGAAAAATCAAATTGCCCACTCAAGACACTAGCGAAAATGCACCTTTTCACACATTTTTCTTTGATGTTTAGACCTTGCGTGGATTTAAAAAAAAAAAAAAAAAAAACCATGCACACCTAAGAGTGGCAGAAGTCACTTTGAGACTCCGTGGCAGACACCTAGAAAATGATCCCACACTCTGAGGCCGCCCAAGGACAGCCCACCTGCTTCCTGGGACCCCTGAAGAGCAAAAAGGAATCAAGTGGCAACAATAGTTTGAACTAACCTCCTCATTCATCCATCAATGTACCAAGAGAGGGAAGGAGAATTCTGAATTCATCTAGGTAAATAATAAAGAGATGTAAAAATGGAGAGAACATTGCGAGGTTTACCAAAATTGTTTGAAGCAATCCAACAATGTGCAATCAAGAGCAAAAGTAGAGAGGGGATTCGGTTGTTGGCCATCCAACAAATTCAACTTTGGAGTAGAGAGAGAGACCTTGCACCAAGCAGCTAGAAGGTAAAATGTCTCAGAATGGGTCTTAGAACTCCATAGTTCTAAGGGCCCCTGGAAAGTGTGTAAACTTACTATCTTTCTTCCTAACAACAAGTAATAAGAGGGGACATTGATGGCACAAATAGTATTATTTTTGTGTTTGACTCTTTATGAGCTTTCTATTCTTATGCTTAGTTTAGTATTTTTTTCTCTTGACACATGTATATTATCTAATTAGTTAGTGTGTTTAATATTTTATAGCATGTTCACTAACTCCGGCTAACTCTTTGTTTATCTGCTTTGTGACTAAAGTTTAGAGGCAACAACTAATTTCTTTAAGGACTTGTGATCGTAGATTTGTCCATCAAAAAAACCACCACTACACATGTGTAGATGTATAATAGCATAAGGATGTTCAGAAATCAGTCATGGGGATGCTTGAAACATCACAAATTTTTATAAATTGACCAAATAATGCTTTATTTGACCTTCGCCACCTTTTGTGACCACTCGCTACGCTTTTGGGAAATTTTGATTTCAAGTCACTTTTTAGGGATTGGAGAATTTCTTGCAGTATTGATGAATCACGTAGTAGACATATTCCTCTTTCCAACCATACCATTTTCAGCAAAAAATCTATCCGGGAAGGCATCCAAATCATCCTCCAAAGCTACAGCAGCTTCGCTAATGTTGTTGCATTTCTGAAATTTTTGTAGTGTTTCTCTGGGTTTGAAGGTTTTTCTTGACATGTGAGGTCAAAGGTCAACTTGGTCGATATAAAATCCAGGCTTGTGTTTTTTGATGATTAAGAAGATTATTAATGGTCATATTTAGAAGAATCTTATGATTAACCTCGAGAGAAAATCTCAACTAGTTAGCTAAAAAAGGGGAAAGTTGTTTCAACTTCCCTAGGGATTAGCAATGAGTCATTAGGTTCATTAATTAGTTTCTATGATTAGGATTCAACCTTAGAGGTGGAATATTGTTTATTTTTATTGTATCTAAAATCCATTGATTGATAGGTTGGATATTTGAAGTTCAAACTCTTTAAGTAATTTGTACTCGACTACTGTAGAAGCACTTAGAGCGCTATGCTATTTTTGTGGGATTCTCTGTGATGTGGTTAGTGACAAGAGCTTTCCATTTTTCTATGTACATGTTAGATCAAGTTGTTCAAGAAACCATCTACTTTCTTCTTATGCTTTATGTTTTAAGGTTTTGAAATAGAAGTCATTCTTTTATGCTATGTTTTTGTTTAAGATAATCTTCTAAGTGTTTCATCCTCTCAATAAGTGAATTAATTTTTCTCACTTAAATTCTCATATGCTTTCCCTTCCACACCAAAATACAATGACAAACAAATTTTTTCACTCCGATCACACCTATCTTGCTCATAATATGTATGCACCTAAATTCCTTGATATCATGACTAGTTTCAAAACAAATTCTTCTTTGTCTAGAAAACTCTAATCAAACTTCTTACAGTAGCTTTCATAACTATCCTAAAATCTTATTATCCAACATTTCTGATCGAATTTGTTTCTGATATTAAGATATCCTTCTCCACTAGTAGGGGTAGATACCTAGTTTAAATATTGGTATGTGCTTACCTCTTTGGTCTCCTTTCTCATCCTCGAGGCCCAGGATCCCCACAAATTGATATTGATAAAAACATCATAACTTGTGGTATACAATTTACTAAATGTTTTTATAGAGTGCACCACCATGAGGAACTCCTTCTCCATCATAATATAATGAATTAATCAGTTTAATTTTTACTAGTGTAATGAATGGCATAGTAACAAATGCCATAGTTTTTTCCCAAAGAAAACTACCAAAGTTGTGGTTGAGGCATCCTTGGAAATGTGGAAAGGTAGCCCAATTGAGCCCTCTCAAATAGGGAAACTAAGATTTTTTCTTTCAAAAATTTAAAATGCATGTTTGCATTGATCAAGCCCATATAAAAGTGACATATTCAGACAAAATTTAAACAAATTCTTGGAAATATTCACAAAACCTTCAATAAAGCATAGATAATACCTTGCAAAATCAAGGAACCTTCTTGCCCTCTTTCCGTGTCTCATAATCCCAGATATATCCTCGATATCAATGGGATCAAACTTGATACCTACAATAGAAATAATGTGTTAAGTACATAACCATTATTTAGCATCATCCGACATTTTATATTAATGCTATAAAGGTGTTCTTTCCGGAATTTAATTAACAATTTTTAATGTTTTCCAATTTTTCTTTAAAGGAATCTCTTATAGTGGCTACAACTACCCTCCTAAAATTTTTCTATGGATACATTTATCAAAGTAACTCTTTCTACTCACAATATCCTAGACTGGTTGATATCAAGTATTCATGTTATGATTGAGACTTATCCTTCCCATTTGTGCTTGTGATCACTTGTTTTCACACATAGCTAATCTTTCTAAGTCACAAGATAACTTCCTACCTTGGTTGGGACAAAATTTGCAGTTTGCATCCTAAACTCCACATTCCATGAGGGAAATCCCAACCCTTGATGATTGGAATTTCCGTAGTGTATATTGAAGTTAACCTGAGCTCAAACCGTGAAATCCCTCATAGAGCTCGTAAGTTTCCCCTTAGTTCCCCATAATTGTGCAACATTTCTTGGCGATGTGAATGGAAATTTTTTCCTGAAAATAAAATAATAAAGAAATAAAAAATAAAAACTCATCCATAAAAAGTAGGATATATTTTTAGTATCCCGAAGGAGGCACACTTGTTATTTTTAGAAACTTCGCCATGTCACACTTTCCTTGATTTTAGGCATGCCCCTCTTAACCTCTAATTCTTATCAAATATATTTAATCAACACTTCTAGAGCTCATTTTCACATTCGACCTCGCAGCTCCAACATTCCCAAGGATATCATGGAACTCGGTGCAATCATCATCATTTTTCCGGCGAGTTTTTTTTTTGTCACCTTTCGCTAATTTTCCGTCTTGTTTTTGGTTGTTTTTCTTGTGAGTGTTGTTTTGATTATCATTCTCAAGTAGTAGTTGGCTATTTAACTTATTTTAGATTTTAAATTTTTGTTCTTAAAGCATTTGGCATTTCACAAGTGTCACATCAATTTCTTTGTTTTTGCACCGATGGTTGCCGTTGTGGTGAGTCGCCTCACGTAATTTGGTTTTCTTCCATTTATTCAGCTTTTTTTTGCATTTGATTTACATTGATTCAACTAAATTAGTCATATATATGCACTCATTTCTTTTCATACCTCCATTTGGGCATATTTTCACTTTCCTTTGCCAGCTTTTCATTTTTCCTGGGCTTGGCACTACATATCTCTTTTATGTCAAGCCGAGAGTTTGGCCTCTAGAACTATGCACCGTGTAGTACAAGCTTGGCCTGGTTTGTGCAGGCCAGTGCCTCTCAAAGATAAGCCATTTCCTCTGCCATCAGACTAGGTGCAAATGGATAGTCTCTCCAAGTCCACCGCCAGGGTCAATCAGGTATCATGACACTTCCACTCAAAAGCTTCATCCTCGCTACTGACTATGCAGTAGTTCTCATAGGTTTCAATCCCCTTCTGATAAAATTATGAATATTCTTTTGCTTTTCCTATTTGTTGCTTAATCATAAATTGAAAGTAGATTTTTTAAAGACTAATGTTTTCTTGTCATGAGTTTGTTTTCTATCCTGTAGTATCTACGGTTTTTTAGCACTTCTCTCTAGCAAGAATTGCTACCATGGCACCAAAAAGAGTTTCTTCAAAAAGACCATGCTGCATCAAAGTAGTACCGTTGTGAGTTGAGAAAGCGCCTGGGCAACCCTGCTAGTATATGAACACTCAATTATTCAAGAGAATGATTAAATACTTTGGTATGTAATATGGTTAAAGATTCTTTTCCAAAGGACTTTAGGCAGATCTCGTAATATTGAAAGGTATACCTTAGGACGTAGAAGTTTGGGATTTACAGGGGTTGCTGTATGTAGATATACAACCTTCCCATGTGAAAATATTAGCTAGAGCTATCTCTATATTGATGAGAGGATGAATGACATTGAGTGCACATGGACATAATCTTCATACATTTCTAGAAGCATATTATCAACACATATATCATCTTCGAGACAACAAATATCATGGACTCATTATTCTATGCTACCCACAACTAAAATAGAACAAAAAATATATTGTCATAGGCTCTGTAAAGGGAAGCAGAATAAGTCTCAAAATACACCTATCCATTCATACAAGACAATCAATCATGAAGGCCTACCAACTCACGAGTCTTGGTTTATATAATATAGGGTTAGCAGAAAGCATAGAGGCCTTTCCCGAAGGGTGGAAATCTTATTGAACTCGGGTGGTGAACGAGGGGAAGCCATTCAACTCGTTAGATTCATTAGTCATCAGTGAGGAACGTGTAGCACAAGCCCATGATCCTCCCAAGGGAAAGAAAACAAGGTTTTATATGTCTTCATATAACTAGATGTAATTTGCATATTATAGTCATTTTCTTTATATATACTAGACAGAATTGCATACAGAAAATGTCGTGTGCAAGGGTATATTTAGGGCACTGACAGACCCATAAGAGCAGGAAACAACTAATCGATCACTTTATCATTCCACTATACAATCTTATACTTGAGGAGGACATACATTGCATGTCATGAGTGAGAAATGGAGGTAATATCATGGATTGAAAATTGGTTTTCCTTACCATATGGAAATTTGTTTAAAGTGTTCGATGGAAAAAATTTATTTATATTTTTCCATGTATGCCACTGAGTTTGCCATGTGTGGGGTGTTCCATATCATCATTGCAGAAATGAATTTTTACCGCATAGGAATAAGAAGCACCATGTACCACTTCTTCCTTTGGTGAGATTGATTATACGAGATTAAGAATATGAAATTTAGTGGTGATACAAAAAATCCATAGTAAATTTTTAATCAGAAAAGATTGAATCAAGGATTTGAGGGGAATTTTCAAAGACCATTAAAGTAGAATCTACTACTTTTGGGTCGAAGGTCAATTATTTCCAAGCCATAAACAATGGATGAGCCTTCACCGGAAGGAGGGTGAGGGCCACCATTTCCCTTGCGCAGGCTGTAGGATTTGCAACAAGATGTTGTTGTTACCGAGTTGGGAAAGGGTTGCGTAGAAGAACATGTTTCCTTCCCGTGTCCTTTTGTGCAAGAAAATCCATGCATTCCTAAAGGCGATGACATTTATATGTAATAAATTCCTGATGGGATATTTGGCAAAATGTATCTTTCTATTTCCTGAGTTTTCAGCTTTGGTAGCAACTTTGATAATGGCTGAGTATAGGCTCCTCCTTAGAAGGGAGAGGCATTTTACTTATTCTTTTTGTTCTTACCACTATATTTTGTGTGTGGAATACACAAATTTTACCACAATAGTCGTAAGAGTGGCTGATTGGCATTAGAGGTGGAATTAGCACCAAATATAGTTGGGCAGCTCGCCCATTGAGTTATTTTACAACATACCCGTAGGTTGCGCCAACAACACCGTCAAGGTGTGTTTTGAGCTGGAGATAGCAGAGCATTGAGTTTCTCTAAGGGGCATGGGGGAGAAGATCAATAAATGCCAACAGAAATAGATCAAGTCCGTATGCTGATCACGATGGACGGATTGGTCTTCTATGACTTGCTAAAGCTAGGAAACATGCTTAGCAATGGGAGGGAGTAGTAACTTGCGGAATCAATCTACTAAAGGTGTGATTCATAATTGGGGCTTTTGAAAAGCCTACCTCGTGCCTCCATTCATGGATATGATCGAGATGTGGGTGGTGGTGTCTTGGTGTAAGGTAAGAAGTCTTACCCTATTCTTGTAGTATAGGGAGCTATAAACAAATACATACATAGTGAAAATATTTAAAATACTTTAAGACAAGAACATCCATTGTAGGAAAGTACTTAAACGTATATTGTATAAAAAATTGATGTTGGATGATTAAAAATGAGATTGAGGGCCCACTCTATATACTCTAGGCATGTTCCTCACAAATGGTTATGTCTCTAGACATCTATCAAATACTAACTAACTAATGGTTAGTGAATTATTTATTATTTATTATTACATTTATATTTATACTTATTATTATTTTATTATGAATTATATTCATAACATAGCCTCTCCCTTTAAAAATATTTGTCCTCAAATCTAGATTAGGAACATTTTTCTCTGCCTCCTCAACTTTATTCTTCTTCGATACAAGACGATATGATACTGAGTGATAGACAAAATTGTCATACCGAGAATGGATTCAGACATTCTAGATTGAATTTTTGGGGAATTTCATATTGAGATGTGGTGAATAGTTATCGTATGACCGGGATTTGAAAACTTCGTATTCATGGGAACATAAATTTGTTGTTTATTTCCTAAGTGACTTTTGTACGTAGCTTGATTGGAAAATCTGCTTCTTAGTATCTTGATGTTTATACATAGCTCCTCAGTTTTGATTTCATTTCCCAGGTGTATTAGTGGTTTATTACCGATTTTATTTAGGCGTTGTTTTTTTCGAGTTGGAACCGAATCATTATTTGAATGTCCATCGTCCGAATTGAAAATTCGCATATGTTTTCACTTCCTTAAATACCTCTTCTCTTTCTTTAATTGTGATGTTGATTAATTATTTACCTACTTTGACTTTCAACTGAGAGAAATTACAACTAACGACTTCAATAATTCCATTTTAGTTGTTCTAGTGATCTTATTATGGAAAACTTGTTAATGCTAAGAAAATTCCCTCATCAAGATATTAAAAACATGTCTCTTTTTATGTGCATAGGAATCTTAATTTGTTTTCAGATTATTTCATGTAGAATTTATTTTTGTTGTATTTCAAAGTGTGATTCCATGAAACTCGTTGTAGACATAAACCATTAAGAGTGTTTGCAAATAAAAATACATAATACAAGAAGACAATACAAACTTTATGAAGGACTTCGCCTCGCCTAGGCTACATTTCCTCAATTAGCTCTAAGCATGTCAGTTATTATTAGAGGTTCAAATTAAAAATCAAGAGTACATCATGTGTTGAATCGAATGGTGGTGTTTTCTTAAAAGGAAAATCCAAAGAAGTCTCTTAACATACACTTATAGGACACTGTATCAAGCTTCTCCGAAACTATCAAGAACACATGTAGCATTCTTACCAAAATCCCTTACTTAAATATGAAAGAGCATGAAATTTTTAATTCAATAATTGTAGGTACATCAACAATATTTTTTGCTAAAACACACAAAGAGAAAATATGAGAAAAAATGCTACAACACCGTCATAAAGGTTTTAAGCTACAACATATGGAGGTTGGAAGATCCCCGCAAGATCATCTCCATTCCAAATTACTCCAAGAATTGGCTCAATATCCGAATGATCCATACAACCTCTTGGTTCAACTTTCAATTTAACTCCAGATGTGCTCTAAATAAAAATAAAGTTACAAATGGATCTAAAGGAATCATAAAACTCTAGCAACCGCTTTGGTTTTTCAATTAGTCTACAAGTCCTATAGTATGGCCTCCTCTCTAAGTGGCCCTAGGCACAATTTATCTTCAAGTGGAGAAAACACCACCAAGAAGTACTCCTTTAGGCTCTAAACATGTTCCAATGAGTCCGTAATGATAAAAAATGGCTACGTAGCCTCTTCCCGTACTCAATTTGGTTAAAAACTACCTAAGTTATGACATTTGATAGTTTCTCCTAGAAACCTCCACCAAATCAAGATCTGAGTTAACTGAGTAGCTTAGTACCCAGCCAGGCTGGTGCTCCTCCAAAAATCATTGAATTAAAACCCCGAGTTGTCAGTGCCAAGGCATTAGCTGGGGTTATGCTTGTTAAGCATGTTTAGGCTATGGCCTCTGGCTTCCGTCACACCATGCATTGAAGACAGAGGTTTCGGCCCATTCAGCCCCCGCCACTAAATTGAAAACACAATATGCCGCACGGACTATAAACATGATCATGTGCATAGTGGTAGACTATGGCGCTTGTGTGCGGGAGGTTGCGCGATTGAGCCTCGGGCAGTTTCATAAATTTTACCATACAATATATTTAAAATTTGACCTCTCGACTAACAAAAATTTCGATCTTGGTGTGTCATAGTCTCCAAAGCTAGCCACGCCTCAACATCCCATTGAATCTCCAGCAAGAGTCAATCAAAATCGTTCAACACACCCTAAAATAACGGACTCAGCAACACTAGTAGTGCCGCCGCACTGAAAGAACTCCACATGGGAAATATTCTGGGGAATATTACCTCGGGAATATATCTGAAGGGATCTGGTTGCATGAATGCCTAGTCAACATCCCCTCCCGTCAACATTTGCCCCGCTTTGACTGCTTCGCATGGCACTTACTGGCCCATATGGAGTTGGATTTTGAAGAAAAATAAAGCTCTGAATCAAGAGATGAGCTTGGTTTGGCCAGTTCTAAGTTCGTCACACCATTCTCAACAGCTTTCTAGCCTCTTGAGCAAATTTTTACCCTCTATCTGGATTTCCGATTAGACCTCCCACTCACATGCTTTTGGGCCCACAAAATATGGTTATCTCTCTAAGAGCTCAATATTGTTATGTTCCTGTTCTATCATCTTGATTATACTTAGAGAAATAATCATGACAACCAATTTGGTCTCTAACATGCCTTGCCTTGCCAATGGCTTGGCTCTTCATCCACCGTTCTCCTTTGCCTGACCCAAATATACAACACTTGCTGGCTGATGGAATACTTTATATACCAAGGCGATCCTTTGTTCTTGAAAAGCTAACTTTCCTTCCCATTGAGAATCGTAGTTCTCTTTCTCACAAACATGCATGTGATGCAAGCTTCTCTTTGGGAACTACGTTTCCAATAAGCCCATCTAAGTGAACTAATATTCAAATTAGAAATAAAAATGGCTAATAAAACTACAATGTACAAGAAATAATAATGCAAAACACATGAGAAAATCATAGATCCATTATATTATGTATCGAGCAAACAAAATATACAATGTGTTGAGGAAAAAATCACTCAAACTAGGAAAACAAGCCCAAAAGTCACAGCACATCGCTAGAACTTTCAAATGATGCCGCAATATATAAATGCCACAAGAGCATCAAAGTGTAGTTTTAGGTGAGGGTGATACTCTGCGGCATTTAAAATGGAAACAAGTGATCTACTCGATATGGTACTCAAAAGATTGTAAATGAGAACTGGTTTCTCAAACACAATCCCAAGATAACCCGACAAGGGTTTCTTGAAATACACAAGATGAAAAAATGCCGATCGCAACAGGGTTGAACTTACAATTTGTCATTGAATCTCTCGATGAAATATGGCTGAAATAACAAAGATATGTCAGTATCTCTCCTCCTCCCTAGCTTTTTGGGTGAAAGGCGGCTCCTTTCACTAGAAACTAGCTCATAAACAGGTTTCTCAACCTCCACAAAGACCACACCGCAAAATAAGACAGCTCAAGGAGATCGTGTTGTATGGAAGATGGCCGCTTGGCCCAATGCCGGATGGTGGAAATGAAGCTCAAAATACTTTCCCAGGCACTCAAGTCCTCCTAAGGTAGAGTGGATTCCAGCCTGAAAGTGTCTTTATATACTTAAATATAAGGCATCAACCCAGCTAAATGCTTGAAGCATGAAAGAAGTCATAAGACTCAAACATAAAAAATATTATGAATGCCTCTCATGGTCACATCCCTTTCCTTATATTCTTGGTGAGCTCTACTATCGTCGTACTCATTTATGATGTTTACTTCCATCCAAAGGATTCCTCCTCCAGAAACTATATTAGTCTCTGAACACTAGCTCCACTCTCTCCTATGGAAGCACTGCTGATTTGGTCAATCTTGACCTAGTCTACATGCATTGCCCCATTTCACACCCAAGGTGGCTTATTTGTTATCTAAACTGATCCACATCCATACTAGAGGTAGTTTATTCCTACTAAAGAGATTTGGGGTTTCTTTACCCCACTTATTGAATTTCACCAGGGAATAAATATACATAATATTCCAACTAGCTAAAAGATAATTGGGAAAACTACAGTCCTCCCCTTAACAAATGTTGTTTGTCCTCAAGCAACAGTAAAGAAGGATGCCGCAAAATCTTCTTCCCAAGTTGGCATCCTCATCGTGTAGATTCCTCCATCGAATCATATATTCTCACTATCTCTATTTTCCTTAACCGCCTCTCCCGAGTATCCAAGATAGCCTATGGTTGTAAACTAGATGGCCCTCATCAATAGGTGGGAGATCCCATGGTGGCAACCAAGCTCTCCAATGGCCTTCTTAAGGCATGAGACATGAAATTTTTATGGATGTTACTTCCAATGGGAAGATCCAACTCTATATGCTACCTCCCCAAAATGATAGATCACCTTGTATGGCCTATAAAACCGAGGCCTCCAGTTTCTTTTCAACTTCCCTTCTCTTTCAGATCGTCTATATGGTCAAGACGAAGATAGACCCAACCATCCACCTCAACCGCTCTACTCGACCAAGGTCTACATATAACTTCGTTGGTTTTGTGCAAAAGAGTTAAATGTTGTCCTTGAGGGCTCTGTGATATATCCTAATTCTCCCTAATCCACGATTTTCTAGAGCCTTTGTTTCCTAAGATTTCAGACTAGAAAATAAGATAGATAATCACACCCATAAAGAGCTCGAAATGGGTTCATGTCAATGGAAATATGAAAGGTTGTGTTGTAGAAATACTCCCCAAATGAAGCCAAAGCAAAGCACCATGCATTTTGCTACCTCCCGAAACATAGTTTCAAAAGTAACCTTCCAGCCACTTGTTTACTATCTCGCCTATCCATTATTTGTAAGATGGAGCTATTACTTGGTCTCAAATAAGTATCCACTAATAAAAAAGTTCCTACTAAAAAGCCACCCATGGGCACACCATCACCGAATATGCTCTTTGGAAGACCATGGAGTCTAAAGACATCTCTAAAGAAGAGCTCAACTACCCGTGAAGAAATATATCATGTAGAAATAGCAAAGAAATATGAATACTTTTTGAACATTAACAACTACAAAAGATACAATTCAATTCCTGAACCAGGTAGGCCGATGATGAAGTCCATGGAAATACTACCCAATTCCCATTCGGAATAGGGAGTGGCTCCAACAATCCTATGAGATGGTTATGATATCCTTTGTTATGCCGGAAAACCATGCACTCCTTGATTGTTGAAGTACATCTTCTCCTTGGAGACCTTTCCAAGAAAATCTTCCCAAATAGCCCAATATGTCTGTGAATCCTCGATGCCCAAAAAGTGGTGAATCATGTGGATGCTCGCAAAATATTCTTCTTGGAGTCTAGAATCGCTAGCCAAGAAGACCTAATCCCAAAGAATAGATGACCTCATCCATCACTCTATACCTTTCATCCGTCACCTACCCTTCTAAGATCTCACATGCAAAGTTATGTCTTTAAATTTCTGACCGTGCCTTGAGCCTTCCAATCCGTATCCATGCTCATTAAGGACAAGATCACGGCCTCTCGAGATAGAGAATCTATCACTACATTACTCTTTCCCCTCGACATATTCAATGTAAAATTCATGAAGCCAGATCTTTCTCACCCACTTCTCGATGCCTCTCCCGCAATTAGCTTCTACTTAAGAAAGAATCGAAGACTATTGTGATCAGCTTTCACTGACCTACCCAATTTTCAGCTGTCAGAATTTGGCTAAATCATGCATGATAGCCAACATTTCTTTATCATATATCGGATATAACATTTCATGTAAGGAACTTTCAACTCTCAAAATCTATGGGGTTTCCTTGCGTCAACATTCACCCAATGCCTTCTCCTAAAGCATCACATTTCAACACAAAGGGTTGGGTAAAATCTGGGAGAAAATCAATACCAGAAGCTACCATCACTTATTTCAACCTATCAAAGTCTTCTCGTGAGACTATGGTTGTCCAACCGAAAGCTCTATTCATATAAGTGGTGTTGTTGAAGGAGAACCATTTAACAAACTTGCTGTGAGTAGGTGCAGATACTCAAAAACCCTCAAGTTCTTGGGGAGACATTCTTTGATCACCTAATCTAATAGCACGAATCTTCTCCTCGTGAACTCTCACTCATCTAATCCAATGATGTAGCCCAAATAGAGCATTCCTTCTGAGTCCAAACTCACACTTCGGAGAGCTTGGTATAGAATTTATCTAAGAATGTGTAATACCGTCTCAATATGTCAGAGTATGCTCCTCCCAGCGTGGAAGAAAATAAGGATTTCATCAAATAAGACCAATACAAGCTTTATATTCATGAAAACTGTAAGCTCATGCAAGATTGGGGTTAGCTTGACATTAGTTAGTCGAAAAGGCATCACCAAGAAATCAAAATGGCCATAAGTGTATCTCGAATGTTGTCTTGGGGATATCTGATCCTCACTGACTAAGATATCCTAATCTCAAATCAATCTTAGAAAAGTACTTGGATCCTCTTAACTCATCCATCAATTCATCGATCCCGGGGAATTGGGTACCTATTATTCATTGTATTTTTGTTCAAGGCCTTATAATCAATGCACATCCTCAATGTGCCATCCTTCTTTCTTCACCAAAACCATTGTGCAGGGAGGTGACTAAAGTAGTTTAACAAATCCTAAAGCCAAAAGCCCTGAATGGGATTTTTTCAATCTGTCTAGGCTTTGGGATGCATATAGGGTGTGGTGCATCATCGCTTTTGGATCCCCGCTCCAACTCAATAGTGTGCTCAAACCCTCGGTCGCAGGTCTCCGGTGGAATATCTCCAAATACCGTAGAATAACCGTACAAAATAGACTGCGACATCCGGGTGTACTAGTGAACCCTTTCCTCCTACTTCGACATACGAAATGCATTTCCACTCTAAGGTCCCCTCTCGGGTGAAAATCAGCCTTCATCCTGTGTCAGACAATCCTGGGTGGATAGGTGTGGTATGCTCTTTATTTTCTGTTGGACACTCTCCTTCTCTCTGCTCCATCTCATCTCCTGAATGTTTCCCAAAGCTAGGTAACCTTCCCATGTGATTAACCATCAGACACCCAATGCATTATGTTCGGAATATAAACCACAAAGAAGTGGTCTTTCAAGGTGTAGGTCCCCATAGTGATGGTTAATTTCAAACATATTTTAAGACCGCATGGTTTTAGCTCAGAACGAAACCCAGAAGCCCTCAAAGTATTCGTGTGAATACCCTCCTCTCGCACCAATTGAGGTCAATGGTGTTATGGGTGGCTCCACCGTCTACCAATACCAATAATATTTGTACCCTCGAATAGTGCCTCTAACTCTCAATGTTAGATACTTGGAACTCCCCGCAAAGCCGCAAGGGTCCCTCCCATCGAAGTTAGGTACTCTCCCACCACACCTCTCACGTAGGAAGTTCTTTATCCCGTTACCATAACACCGGTCTCCTTCTCCTCATTAGAAAATATCCCAATACAATGTGCCTTCCTTTTGCAACACAAGCAGTGGCTCGGTACCCATGGCTCTAGAAAATTGAAACAAAGTTTCCTTTTCCTCAGATTTCCTAGCGTTGATTACCAAGAGATTTTCCTCATGATTCTCCTTTATTTGAGAGGAGAGATTTTGTCAGTGCTTACCAAAATAACATTGTAGGTCTCTAGCCCTCTCTCCATAGCTTCTTCGAGCATAGTTGGTCTAGTGGATTTCACCAACCCATGCAATGGTTCAACCCGCCCATCAATGAACATGCACACACTCTCCGGTCATAGTGAGATCGACACCATGACCGAAAGCTCTATAAATTTAGAGATATAAGTCTCTCGATCTCTTTATTTTCTGAGCTTAGTTAGCTCAAAAAAAAATGTGCCTCTAGATTCCCGAGATCAAATCTCTCCACCAACCTCTCGAGTGAATTCTCGTATAAGAAGTGACACTAGCATGCCCAAGTGTAGATAGGCCATGAAACCACCATTCATGTGTTTCACCTTCTAGGTGAAGCGGCACCGTTATTTTTGATAGCCTTTTCCCGAAACTCGTTTAGTTGGAAATAAGTATCCAACTTCTCTACCCAAGCCTTAGCCGGTGAACTCGGTGATCCATACAAGAGGGAAAGAGTCGGCCCATAGTGTCAGATCTAATTCCGCATGTACCCTCCACTTTATGGTGATTGGAGGATCTCCTTCCATCCTTTGGACCGACGTAACCTCCTAAAATTTCAAATTCTCCTTGAACCTCTAAGATTGAGATTCATATTCCATAAAATAGTCACCAAGGGTTTTTCCCACGACCTCCACCCTCACTTCCCAATGATAGGAATGTGGGAATAGTGGAGCTGCCAGAAGAAGGTTGTGTCAAGCCATTGCTCATACCATGAATGTAGAAGTGCCAAAACTTTCTCCATGATGAAACTCTCCAAGGATTCCTTTCTCCTTTCTAATCTCATCTCCTTGATATTCTTGTAATTTTTTTCATGGTTTGAAGAAGAAGTTTTAGGATCTATTTATCCCATTGCTATAGATGTATTGCCCCACAAGCCGAGCCAAGATTATGCTCGATAACACTGTATTATTCCAAATTAGAAGGAAAAAAATATTGAACAAAAATCAGAATGTACAATAATAATGAAAAACATGATAAAATCATAGATCCATTATATTATGTATCACAAATTTAAAATATACAATGTAGCTGAGGAAAAATCACTCAAACTAGGTAAAACAACTCAAAGCCCAAATAGACTAGAATCCCAAATGATGCTACTATACAAAAATTTCGAAATACATGACAACAAAGTCTTAGTGATAAGATGTTTATTGGAAAATGGAACAAGTGGATCTACCGATATGGTACTCAAAAAGAGCCGAAATGGAGAACTAGTCTTCAACATTAACTGCAAGATAACCCTGCAGTTAGTTTTAGAAATACACAAGATGCAAAAAGTGCAGATCGCAACTCGTGGGTTTAATCATAATCACCGTATCACCAAGTCACTTAATATGGCTGAAATAACAAACATATGGTTGTATCTCCTCCTCCCTATTTTCTCGGGTGAAAGGTCAAGCCCTTTCTCACTAGGAAACTAGCTCATAAACAAATGGCTCTCAACCTCCATTGCAACACTGGCAAAATAATGCAGCTCCTCAAGGAGATCAAAGGGGTGGCTAAAGGGTGGCTGCTTGGCCCAAGACCAGGATGATGGAAACAGCCGTATACTGACCAGTGGACATTGCAGCTACCCACCTATTCCATTTGACCAAGACCATCAATTATCATAGCCTTTTCACATTCAAGACAACTTACTATTTGTGAAGTGTGTTTTTCGTCCTCAGCCTGAGCCATTTTGGGGCTTTCAGAACATCCAGTAGTTATTGGTGGCCACCCACCTATTCCATTTGAACCCCCATCTTCAATTCTTTCAATTTTCACAAATCCAAACTTACTATTTCTAGAAGTGCTGGTCCCGAACTTCCTGGGAGTCGCTTTTGAGAACCTAAACGACATTTTTTGGGAAACGGAGAGCAACATGGGTCCATGGACCGATGTTGCTCGTTCAAAAATTGAAGTCCTCGGATAGATCTTTCTAACGAGTCATTGAGCTGCCAACGGAGATCGGGTGCCAAAGTTATGTCTCTCGGAAGTTGAACCAATTACTTACCCAAATCCAAGGCCCGCGCTTTGCGCCTCATCTCCTACGGTTAGGTTTTTGACGTTTCAGATTCTACATTGTTTCTAACAATAAATAGGCCCTCGAGCTTCCATTGCAAATACGTCGTAGGTCTCGTAGCCATCACATCTCTTCTCAAAGATTCGCTACCACATCTCTAGCTATTTTATTTCCATTATGTCTGTAAGGATATTTATGTTATTTGATATTAATGAAATGAAGCATTATTTTCATTTGTGATTCCATGTTCATGGTTATTTAGAGTTTTGTTGCTCTCTGATAAATCCCATCGGGCAGACGAGCGGGTCTCAGTTTCTTTTCTTTGTTTTTTTTGTACAACCTTAACTACAGTTTGTGGTATATATTAGGGTTCTGATCTCTGTTGAACTTTGTAAGATCAGCTCTCTCAACTCTACGACTTCCATGGCGAAGAAAAGAAAGACGAGGGAGCAGGAGATCCTATCAAAATACTCGCCAGAGGCCTCGAGAAACAAAGGAACGTGACGATGGATAATTCAACAACCTTTTCCAACACGCCCAGACAGAAGGCGCATTCATATCCAATGCCCACTGAGGCGCCACTCCCTTCAAGGTGGCAGTAAACTTTGAAATTCTAGGACGAGAAAAATAGATGGATGGTAGAAAGATAAGTTGAATAGCAGAAGGGTATTTCTCGGGTCCATGACTTTCCACCAGAAAAGATTGCTTACCTTGCAAGCGCCCTGGGCACAAGATCTGTGGGAAACCACCGAGGAAGAGGGCGAGAAACTTCGCCATCAACTATCAGAATCGGGCTCAGACTCGCATCAAGGAACAATATTACCCCGTGGGGAGCTATGAGGACAAATAATATCCAATGGACCACGTCATGGCAACAAAGGATCAAGAGGTAATGAACTGACAATCTGAACACACTCACAGCAAAGCTATATTAAAGATTCAAGAGAGCACATTTGGTGTCATACCATGGCTGTCTGGTGATTAAACACATTCAAAGAGGAAATGAGTTCTCTGACATAATATCGCTGGCACGTATACTTGCGCCAAGCAAGATTGTTAAATTTAAGTTGCAGAAGCTACATTTGGTTCTACAATCCTAAAGGTGCCCCCCAACTTTAAGAAATACAAAAGTAACAAAGCAATGCTAATGTAATAAATACCTGACAACCAAAGAAGGAATGCAGAAGGTATCACAACAACCCCACTCAGCAAAGACAAATCGTGAGTAATGGTTGGGCTTTTGGTATTTAATCCAGGGCACCTAATCGTATGTATTTTATGATCCTGAGCACAGAACTACAAAGGAAGACAAAGGGAAGTGATTTATTGATGCGCATCCCATGCTGGCTTGTTGTTACCACCAAGATCCTAAGGAGGGTCCAAGAGACCCAGAGGGAGGGGAGCGCCTGGGCCGTGCAGAGGGTGAAGGTTCTCCACCGTGCTTTTCTGACAGTGAAGCCAAAGAACCCCTGCTTCAAACACATGGAAGTGTCATTTACCAACCAGGGGACACCTGCAGTCAGCAGATGGTCACTGTACCCACCCAGTAGAGAGAGTCCTCCATCCGCCAAATAAAGGTTTCCATCAGCATATGGATTTCCAAGCCATTTACTGATGAGGCATTGTGTGATGTTGAGCCCTTCTTGACAAGTTGATGTATTATTGGGCCAACCATACGGGAGAGGCAGATGCTGTATGGCTCAGCCTTTGTATACATATTACTTAAATAATCAGCCATGCTGCAGGTAGCGCTCGCCTCGCTTATCTTTTTCATCAGCCCAACGTGTTAAGATTGCTTCTGTGACTCAGAAAATTCATTTTTTCTTACGACCACCCACGGGGAAAGCAGAAGACAGCCACAACCCCCCCCCCTGTGTCTTTCATACCATCTATGGACAAAGTCATATAGTTTAATAATGATACACTTTCTCACTCATAGAGTAGTTCTCCACACTGTCAGGAGATGCTGACCCATTGATCTGATCAATACCTAAAGACTGAGCAGTTTCCATACATCTGCAACTATTTAATCCAAACATGTACTCGAGGAGGTTATAAAGAAACAAAATTTACTCAACGTATCCAAGACAGTTCACTACAAAATTCATGACATCTTCAATAATCTAATACTCATTTCAATAGAATTTATTCTATCATGAGGACTTTGCACCAAATGTATCTATTGGCCTTAGAGAGTACTATCCAGGGATATCGTATACCCACTATTCATTTAACGTTGAGCCATCATTTATTGCAGTTAAGACGGAAGGCAACTTGGCTGTTTTAGTAGCTGTCCTCCACTTCGAGCATTTAGCTTAATGATCCATGTGATATTGGTGGGCATACCCACTATTCTATTGAACTTCATCTCAATTCTTTCAATTTTCGTTGTACAACCATTTATTTTAGTGCTTGTCCAATTTTAGCTGCTTTTGAGCTCTAACGATATTGGAATGGTATACTATAATTCAGACCATGTTGTTTGTCAAAATTGAAGTCTGATAGATCTTTAACGAGCTTTTGCTAGAGTTGGCTAAGAGATCTGGTGCTAAAGAGGTTCTGAAGTTGAACGGCTCACTTAGCTGTGAACGGCGCCTACAGTTTTTGGTTTCATCAAATTTTTTAGTTTTTGGACGTTCTAGATTCTACATTGTTTCTCAATAAATATGTCTCTAGCCTATCAGAATATGTCAGAATTTAGGCCACTACATCTCTTCTATTTCCAAGCACAAGACTCAGTTATTTTATTTCCATTAAGTCTGTATATATTTTCATATTTGATATAATGAAATAATATTGCTTCTACCAGATTCATGTTCATGGTTATTTTTGTTTTGTTATGCCTTGCATAAATCCTGGGATTGCTCTCTTTGAGGGCACTGAATTTCCTTATGGGAGTGGGATTCTCATTGAAATGCCTTTCTATTGGCACATACAACAACTCACAACAATTAAGACAAAGAAGTCATAAGACTCAAACATAAACAATATTTGAAATTTTCCGCTGGCTTCCATCCTCTCTATACTCTTATGAGTTGTCACTCCTAGCTCCACTACTATGGATGCTACTCATGCAAAACTCAAAGAAACTGGGTGTTGTCCTATCTAGCTCCTCTCTCTCCTATGGCATCGTTGTTGATTTGGTCAATCTTAACCTATGCATACATTTCCCCCTTTCACACCTAAGGTGGCTATTTTGCCATCTAAACCGATCCACACTATACTAGAGGTATTATCTCCAAAAGAGATTTAAAGGTCTCTTACCATCACATTTAGCTGGGAATTTGGGAATAGGTTAACATATATATTCCAACTAGCTAAAAGCTAACTGGGGGAATATTACAACTACACTAATGAATTAAACATCAATACTAACAAGAAAATAAATGACCATTTTTTTACTTCCACATTTCCAAATTCTACATCTCAAGTAGAAATGTGATTCACCATCTCCTTCTCTTCTCGGGCATCAACACATAACATGGTCTACAATGGTTTGAAACTTTTGTCTTTGACATCTTGCTGCAACAACAACAATTAACTTAAAAATATATGAAAAGAAGCATAACTTGACATTAAACATCTCTATGCCTAAAAAATAAAAAAAAATTTTACCTGTGAACATCTCCACTTCACATCTTGTAGTAAAACATCGACTAAACACAAGTCGACAAAACATGCCTCTTCAAACAAATGACTCTCAAGTAAAGCATTGAATTTGCAAACAAAACACCTCACATTCCATGAAACACTTCATCAACATCTCATCTTCATCTTTGGAGACAAAATAAAATTTTCCAAGCTCATATGACATGCATGCAGCAGACAAATCTGCCCAAACAAATGTCTACACTCTATGTACAAGCTCCAAACATAATGAAATTCATCAAATTCACTTTTCATACACACATCTCTCATGCATGTATATGATTCCTTAACACTCTCGAAATAAGTACAATCATAGTACAAGAACTACATCATATGTATGTACTCAAAGAGTGGAAATAAACAATTTGTTGCAATAAAAGTGAGTCTCAACATATCCTTTTCACCAAATTTTTAAAATATATTTCATAGTGCCTAGTTATCAAGTTACTTAGCATGTCATCTTAGGAATCCAAATGTGTACAAGCTCTAGATGCAAATTCCAACACCTTGCTTCTTCATACCCTTTTGTGATAGGTTGTTGTGTCAAATACTAACCTATTTTTGACTTTATAAATAAAATAATGGGGAATCTTTCTACAAAATTTTTGGCTAAACACCTTTAGATTTTCATTGAAGGGGAAACTCTATAATTTTTTTTCGCTTTTTTCTCATCTTCCTCGAATTTGTTTTGATGGCTTTGTTGAATTCACTTTTCACAAGCTTTCCATAACGATACTTCATTACTGAGTTTATTTGCTCATTTGTAAATGACACTTTGAAGTTTGATCATTTTCTCGTCATAAAATTTATAAATGTAGCAATATTTCAATTTTCATTAAAATAGTCATTCATTGTAAATATTAACTCTTAGTCAGGTATTACTAACATCTTTATTTTTTCACGAATGATTCTACCAAATGACCCAGCCAAAATATAGAGCATTTTAAAAACACGTTTTTCGAGATTTTGGTACTTTATCATAATTACCATTTTTTTTAAAACGAAATGCCAAACTCAAAATTTCATAATGCCAAAGTGGCTATAGTTCATTTTTTTAGAATTATTAATTACCAAATTAGTGGTTGTAGTTTAGAATTGGAAAAACTCACTATAAATGGTCCATACTTTGCTTTATATTTTTAACTTAACTAAACTTTAAAAACCCTGGACCCCAACTAAAATATACAAAAAATAATAAAAAAACATATCGTATCCTTTTGTTGTGCTTTATCGCAAACATTACACAATGTTATGTTTCAAAAAACTCGAAAATAATTTTCATGCGAATGCGATACGTGATTTGAAGAGGGTTTTATGTGAGGTGTTAAAATCTTTATCATAAAGTTCTAAAACTTCTTATAACTCCCATCCACTCACATCTCCTCCTCTCTTCTCTCTCTCTCACATGGTGTACATCTTACCATATTTTGAATTAATAATTGAAATATATAATATTATATTTGAAATATATAATATTATATTTGAATTATAATATTTTGTTTTGTTATAATTTTAATATAATTTAAATTATAATATTAATATAATATTTTAATATTTTAATTAATCAATAAATCATTTCTTAATTAGTTTAATTGTATTTTTCAATTAGTTTTTATTAAAATTAATAATGTAATTATAATTAATTAATTGATAATGCTAATTTAATTTAGAATTAAATTATAACCGAATTAGATTAATAATATAATTAGCATTAATTAATTAAAAACTAGAATCTAATTTAGGATTATAATTTAATTAAAATATTCTGATTTTTAGCTCAAGCAACAAAAATTCCAGAATTCTAGAAATTTTAATATACAAACTTTGGAAGCTCATAAATAAAGTTTTACATGGCCAAATGAGGCTCAAGACGACTCATTAGATAGATAAAATCATGGAGAACATTTTTAAAGTTGTTTCATTTTTAGATTTGATCATTTGTTGGGTCTAAACTTCAGCAGAAGATCATGCTCCGAATTTTTAACAAAATAATTTTTTTGAATTTTATTTTCTGCATTTTAATTTGCCCACAACTTCTTCTAAATGCAGATCCATTCGTCAATAATATCCTTGGCCAATTATATCAACACGGAAATCAAAAGAAAGCTTATATTTCATTTTTCAATTTTTTATTTAATTAAATTTTGATTGGATTTATTTTAATTTCTAGATTTTGCATTTTGATTTTATTTTTACATTTTAAATTTGTATTGATTTGTTTTTGCAGGAAAACAGTTGAAGAGATGAGAAGAACAAGATCTCAATCAATGAGAAGGCTCCAACAATTGAAGAATATGATTTTGAACCAATGGAAATTGATTGAGCAGAACCACTCTTCAACAAACTTTCTTATTGAGAATTCTTTTGTAAATATTATAAATAGAAGATTGCAAAATGTAATAAGGAGCTTATCTCCTCTGCAATTCTGGAATTCTTGATGGCACTATTGTCTAGAGGATTTAGAGGTGTAGGGTGAGAGGAGAGGAATCTCAAATCTGGAGATTATTGAGGTTTTTCTTTTACATTCTGATTTATGTATAATGAACAGAGTCTTGCACTACTGTAGTTCTGATTTTGAAAGCAGAAGTTTAGGCATTGTAAAAGACTATTAGTGACCGGAGCTGGAGAAATAGACTTAATAAATTGGTATTTATAATACTATTATTTTAAATGCTGGTTTCATTTTATAATAATAGGAATGTGTCAATTTACTCACATACTTGTGCACTTCTGTCGGTATGAGTAATTTGCCTCAATTTATGTTATTATTTGTCTATACTCTTATGGGTTGAAATCCGATTTTTGAGTAACTATTTACTCAGAAATCTATCTTATAAAACTGATTTATTGAATAGTTATATGTTGTGAACTATTTTCGCATGTTATTGTTTAATTATTCAAGTTACTGATTAAATGATCAATATCATTTTGAAAACTACTTCCTGAGTGTTGTTGATTGACTATTTCAGTTAAGAGGTCTCTGGATAAAATGTGTTTGGTATTCACAATATCAGTTAATTGAACAATTTCATTAGCTTGATATTCATTTAAAACAAACATATTTAAATCAGTTGGGATAGATCTATATCTGCCTAATTGAGATAGGATTAAAATAATTTCTTTTGCTTGCATATTAGAATAATATCGCATTTAGATTAAATTCTACATTCTTAAAAAATCATCTTCCCAAAGAGGCAAAACTTTAGTTGTGGTCTGGCTAAGCCCAAATTAACTTAAGGATCACTTTCTTGTCTGATCGGCAAGAGAAGTGATCTGATGTCTCTTTCCCATTGGTAGATAAAAGTCATATTCTAAGCCAATGGAGATTGAGAAAAGGTAACTGGACCTAGTTGAACCAGTCAGAGCCACCATTTCAAATGGAAAAGGAATTGCTTTAAGGTTTGGACCAAGTGGTCATCCCCCATGTTGTTGCAGTAAATTTTGAGACCTCAAAATGTTGGCTCTAGAAGGAGGGCCTGAGACTTCTTTTCCTTTAAGAGTCTTTGTATTCTAATATTTTATTTTTATTACAATGGCTCCTTTAAAACTTCAAATTTGGAGTTGTATTTCTGGACGAGCATCCTCCAATACTCCACCAGAAATGGTAAGACTCTTGTCTTAGGTAAAGTTTAATAGTAAGAGGAATACTTCTGCATTTAATCATGCTTTACAATTCATTCAAAAATTTTCAAATTCTACTTTTCATGAAATTGATGAAGGTATTTTATACAGGATTTTTACTCTTACATTCTTGGCAAAAGCTAGAAGCTAGTGTCAATCACTTCCAGTTGCCTCAATCCACACTTGGGAACAATTTATTACAATCTTCCTTTGTAAATTTGATGGATATATCTACAAACAGGTATGTGATGATTTTGAAGATATAAAAGGTTTGAAGGTGAATCTTTAATTGATTTTACCATCAAGTTTCGTTTAAATTGTTTAAAATTTAAAATTGAAGATAAAACTTCGAAAATAAAATTATTAGATTGGTTTGAACTTATTTGCTTTCTTCCTTCCATTCATAATCCATATGCAATTATTTCAAGCTTTGATCAATCTCTTTCTAAATTCATTGACATAAGTGAAAATTCCAATATGGAAGTACAAATAAATGACGATGAAATGGCCTCTATTTTGTATAATCAAATCCTTCAATTTCTGCACATTTCTTACAGTATTGAGAAAGATCAAGGTGCACCTTTACATATCAATGAATTTCAATCACGAAGCTTGGAAAATTTCACTGCTCAATTGCAAGAAAATATTAGCAATAGTATTGAGGAAGATACTGTTTTAAAATTTGAAAATCAGTATGCATTAGAATCAGAAAATCAGATCATAATCTAGCAAATACCAGCAGCGATTAAAGTTTCTAATAATACGCAATCTGCTGTAAAAATTTATGAATTCTCTTATGATGAACAGATTCCAAATTCAAAACAACAAAGCGACATTCTTCAAGAAAGCATAAATAACCAAGTAAATGATCTTAAATTTGAAATTTTCAATGAAGAAAATGCACAAGAGTTTTCAAATAGAGACATTTTTAAATGCATTGTTTCAAATTCATATTTTTCTCTTTATCCTGATAATTTTGCTAATAGAAATTTTTCCTCTCCCCGTTAAAGATATTTCACAAAATAGAGAGGCTGATCTAAATGAATTTCCGATTAGTTTTTATCAGGATAGAGAATTAATTAATGATCATTTTTTTGGCATTAATGAACATGAGCTTAATATTTCTTCTTGTTTTGATACATTGAATAAGATCAAAGAGAATTCTAATGAATGTCTTGAGGTCATTTATGATAACTACTTTGACATTGAGGATATTGATTTGTCTTCTGTACAATTGAATCCTCATGATCAAAGTTTAATCACATGTGAAAATAAAGAACAATTTAATTCAGAAATTATTTCAAAGAGTTCTCATTTTCAAACAAATAATCATACTTATGATTTCAGCATTCAAGAAACCATTCCAATCTATGATTTATATGATGATCAAGCTCGCATTCCTATTCAAAGTCATATCATTCTTTCTAATTCACAAGTGGGTATCAACAATCATTCTAATTACATTATTCTGCCCAATTCTTGTGAAGAGGAAATTACATTAAGTCACTCTCAATTGTGTTGTAACAATAATTATAACACTCGTGTAAACTATGATTCAATTTTGTTATTTTTTCAACATTTAATTTTAACTTCAGATTTATTTTCTGTTTTTAGTCTTAAATTTTTAAATACTTTGTGCTGGCATATTGAGAAGCTCAACATTGAACACTCAATTGAAGCATTACCTCAAGGGAAAAATAAAGATTTAAATTATAAATGTGAACATCGAAAGTTATTAAATTTTCAATTTCAATTGATATTCATTCCTTATCAATTACTTCTTATTTCTCAAGAACAGTGCCAACAAGAGAGTGTGTTTTCACAATATGACCAGCAACCTAATTCAATTAATAATCTTCTGTTGGATTTATCGAACTTCCATCCAGTTTTCATTGAACAATTTGAAAGACATTTGGAAATTTTTCCTTCACGGAAGATCGTTAATAATTTAGCACTTAATCATAACACTAACAAAATCACACAAGCCATTGTTTCTGAAAGACCATTTCTACAACCTGGCTTGTCATCTTCTCTTTTAAACCTCTCCTACTCAATAATGGAAATACATCCATATTTCTATGATCTAATTGAAATTCAGTTGGAAAGGACATTTCAAGAGAAGGTAACGGTGAATAATCTACTAACAATAAAGATACATTCTGCTTTTATCTTTAGTTTTTGTAGTTTAATTGTATTTTCATTTTTACTAACGTTTGACATGTGCATACATGCAGAAATTAAAATGCTTACATGGTTACATTGGAAGTATGACTATACCTAGTCATGTTTCATTTATTAAGTTAGAAATAGGAATAGATTAATTTTCTTTTTGTTTGCATTTATTTCATTATTTTAGATTTTCAATAAAACAAGTAATAAATCAAATTTCTTTTGGGCATCCCATTTCAATTATAGAAAAGCAGCCTAGAGAATTTTAGAAGCTCTTGAATTATCTGATCATAATTATTTTTCAAGCCTTCAATTTTTTTTTTTCATAACATTGATCATACATGAAGGAATTCTGAGAATTTTCTATTACTTGACAATTTTTTATTTACAAGTAATTATAAGAACTCGTTTTTACCACTCTTGCCTTCTGATTTAATTTTGGAAATGATGTAATTTGAAAAAATTCATTACTTAGCATTTTAGATTAAAATAAGAAGGTGGTGTTGAACTTATGCAAATTTTGAGAAAATTTGGGAGAATTTGAAGATTCATGAGGTAAACTTACAATCAAAATTCTTCTAGGTATGTGTTTACAGTTTCATCATCATATTGGTTATTTTTCTTTCAAAAGTAGTTTCTTATTTCTATTTTGTTTTGTTTACAGGTTTTCATTAACTTGATTATGTAGATTTGAGATAATTAAGCAGCCAACCCTTGTTTTCAAAAATCTGCAACATGTTCAGGGAACTATTTATTATTTCATTTGAATTTGAAAGATATATAAATTTTGCTTATATTGAAAACCTGATAAGTCTTAATAAATTGTCGGAATAATCATATGAGATCATTTTATTTCACAACTTTCTTTATAAGAAAATTCTGATAAAATTAATTTCCAATTAAAAAAAATTCGATAGTTAATTAAGTTATTAAAGGATTATTTATTTTAAAAGAAAATTTAAATCACTTACTTTCATTTCTGAATTGAATACTTTAAAGAAATCGTCGACCCCACATATGGCTCATTGTATATCATAAATCGCATATCGAAGACTCTGAAATGAGCATACACAAAATATTTCCGATCTCTCGATATTCTCATTCCCCCCAATCTTCGATGATATTTCCGTCTGATATCGCATCATCCATATTACAACTATTTGTATCGCAATATTTCATGAGAAGCAATTATCAGCATTTACTCATAAAAATCGCTAATACAATACCTTTGATGTTCTTTTTCACTCATTCTCTCGCAAAATGCTACGTAGCATATCACATTTCGCATTTCATATATCCAATAGTTGATTTCTACAAATATTGTGATGACCACACCATTTTGGACCCGATATAAAATTTAAATCGAGTTCATAAAAATAGTGCATCCATTCAATCGCAATAATGGTAGGGGCATAGGTCTAAAAAGTCTCGATGTCCCAGACCCGATATGATATTAAATCCATATAATAAAAATATCGAGTCCATTCTCAATCAGCATATCAACACACAATAAGTTATTGAAATTGCGGTGTGAAGCAAAAGAATAAGGGAGCAATGAGGACAATTGGATCTAAGTGAGATCAATGGTGGAGTTTAAATCGCATCCAGCAAGGTTTCGCATATCGGCAACTTTAGTGGTTATTGTTAAGACCTCGCCTAGTAAATTATATTAGTTGTGATGCAATAAAAGACAAGGTAAGGATATTCCAATGCGATGATACACATATCGCATATCGCACGAGATAAGTAATATGTTAAACGATAAAACTTGCAACGAGCGATATGGAGTTCGCTGCGAATTGCAAAATTGCAAAATCACAAAAGTGCTAAGTTTTGAAATCTGCAGGAGCATAAATTATAAAAGATGTGAAGTGCAACCGTGCGTGATTGGTCACCGTTTGTATAGGCTGCAAAACCAAAGTTCCACACATTTATTTTAATATTTGCAGTCACGTTACATCAATTATTTACTGCATTTTCATTATCCCAAGAATATCGGTGTTTCATTTCATTCACAAGCTTCAATCTTCTAATATGACTATTCTCTGATATCGCATTCATCCATTCGCAGTTTCCCATTGCACATGTTCATCTCGCGATATTGCCATCACAATAATTATATCGCGTTGCTAAACTCAAATGAAGCTTTTTTTTTAAGAAATTTTAATGCGATAAACTTTGAAATTATACTTTCCACCCTTTTCTTTTAAATTATTATGGAAAGAACTCAATCGCATACCAACAAAAGTGGAAGACATAGATTTTAAGTTATGCACGGCAAAGGTTCTCGCGATGCGAAAAATTTAGCAAGGATTTTGGATCAATTTCAATACTTTGGGGCTGATATAAATTCAAAATGAAAGAAGCAAAAAGAACATTTAGTGCTACAATTCATAAAAGAGCATAACTTCATCCTCATTTCTGATGGATTCAATTTATTTTTGATTCCTTGAACATGAAACATTGTTTTCTTTTAGTTAATTGTTTGTTTTACTTTAGATTTAATAAATAATGATTTTGGGTCAATAAAGTTTCTTCATGCTTTTAATTTTAATTAAAGAAAGAAGTTAGCTTGCATTGGAGAAAATCATCTTTCTCAAGTAAGATTAAATGGAGTTCTTCAATGGTAAGTTTCATGTGCCCACTTTCATTTATTCACATTTCTTCATTTTTGTTGTAGTCTTTGTTGATCTTAAACTCTGTTTCTACAGGTATTCGTAAACCATTCACACCTTTGCCAGATCAGTTTTCAAATTTTCTTTTTACTCTATGAGATTCTTGAGAGAAGCAGTAATGATCCTCATCGAATCAGCTAGACTTGGGAGTTTCTGAACCTTTAATTTGTTTCTTTAAAAATATTAATTTTATTATAAAATAGTTAAGATGATTTTATGCAGGTTTTGTCTTGAAGAAGAAAATTTGCAATAGACAGAAATTTCTCATTCAACATAACTTCTATTAGCCTTCTACATTTTGAGAGCCTCATTTTTATATAACTCTGCAAAATAAAAATTTTAAAAAAATCTCAACAAAGGAATGAATGTACATATGCTTATTTTCTTTTATAATTCTTTGTTGAGAAATTCATATAAGTGATCTTGTTAGAGTTTAGCTTTTAAATTTTGTTTTTCTTTTAGTTTTTTCTTTCTTTATTTTTATTTCATGATTTCTTTTCTTACTTTACTTTAGGAATTATTTTCCTTTTGTTTTCAATTTTGATTTGATTTTGGTGAATTTGTCATGATCTATGTGAAATGAATTTTTCTTACGTTACAGTGGTTGACATATATGAGAAATCATTTACTCTATCCATTTAAGTGAATTTCATTTATCATTAAAGACATATATTTATGGAACCATAAAGCCATCTTGTTTTAAAATATTTTTCGTGGAGGAACACACATCATTTCTAAGAGATTGAGTTTACTTTTTCAAAGAAAGAACTGATTTGAGTTTAATTCAATGAATCCCTCACACCCCTCCACATAAAAATACTCTGATTGATAGTTGCAGGGGAAGAATTTGGAGCAAACCTTATGAAAGTGCTATATCCATTAAACATAAAATCTCTATTACCATCCCACCTTTTTCACTCAAATACATCGTAAATAAAAAGTTTGCAAATGCGCTTATCAAAAGAGTGATAAAAAGAGGAAGCATGGGAAATACAAGTAAACTCGTCGGGGCTATGGAGGCTCGCAGGTAGCGAGACTAAGCTTGTATGGCATAAAAGACAACTTCGTTGGGGTACTATTCAGGCTCACTGGCAGCGAAGCGATGTCAGAGACAATCACAAAATGAATATATGCTTTATCAAAAACTCTTATATCTACCTTCTTCTATTTTTCACAAGAGGAAAATTTAAAAGACAAATTTTTCCAAATTTGGATTCATCACTTTTACAAACTCACATTCATTAATCTATTTATGTGGGACCTATGGAAATGTTTTACTGTTAGAAGATTTCATAATTTCCATTATTTTTAACCTTTGGGTAAATTTAAGTTCATTACCTTTAATCAGAGATAACAGGTTCTTCTCCTGCATGTCGCCATTGTTGTGGTAAAACACAACAACCCATTTTTTACTTATGTACTTCAAATAATGGGCACTCTTTCTACAAAATTTTTGGCTAAACACCTTTTAGGAATTTTCATTAAGTTAATTATCCTACATTATTGTCATTTTTTCATCATCTTCAGAATTTTGTTTTGAATGCTTCATTGAATCTGGTTTTTTATAAGCTTTCCAATGATACTTGTTTCACTTCATTTGGCCAACCAGTTTGTAAATGACACTCTTCTGAAGTTTTGATCATTTTCTCGCTTGGATTAAAAAATGTATAAAGTGTACCAATATTTTAAATTCTCGTAGTTAAAATAGCCATTCATTGTAAATATTAACTCTTAGTCAGGTATTACTAACATATTTCTTTTTTCACGAATGATTTTACTAAATGACCCAGCCAAATTATAGAGCATTTAAAAAACACGTTTTTCGAGATTTTGGTAATTTATCATAATTACCATTTTTTTAAAATGAAATGCCAAACTCAAAATTTCATAATGCCAAAGTGGTTGTAGTTCATTTTTTTAGAATTATTAATTACCAAATTAGTGGTTGTAGTTTAGAATTGGAAAAACTCACTATAAATGGTCCATACTTTGCTTTATATTTTTAACTTAACTAAACTTTAAAAACCCTGGACCCCAACTAAAATATACAAGAAATAATAAAAAACATATCGCATCCGCTTGCTGCACTTTATCGCAAACATTACACAATGTTATGTTTCAAAAAACCCGAAAATAATTTCATGTGAATGCGATATGTGATTTGAAAACAGTTTTATGTGAGGTGTTAAAATCTTTATCATAAAATTCTAAAACTTTTTATAACTTCCATTCACTCAGCTCTCCTCCTCTCTTCTCTCTCTCTCACGTGGTGTATATCTTACCATATTTTGAATTAATAATCAATATATATAATATTATGTAATATTATATTTTAATTATAATAATTTTTTGTTATAATTTCAATATAATTTAAATTATAATATTAATATAATATTTTAATATTTTAATTAATCAATAAATTATTTTTTAATTAGTTCAATTGTATTTTTCAATTAGTTTTTATTAAAATTAATAATATAATTATAATTAATTAATTGATAATGCTAACTTAATTTAGAATTAGATTGTAACTGAATTAAATTAATAATATAATTATAATTAATTAGCATTAATTAATTAAAAGCTGTAATCTAATTTAGGATTAGAATTTAATTAAAAAAATTTGATTTTTAGCCCAAGCAACAAAAATTCCAGAATTTTGGAAATTTTAATATACAAATTTTGGAAGCTCATAAATAAAGTTTTACATGGCCAAATGAAGTCCAAGACGGCTCATTAGATAGATAAAATCATGGAGAACATTTCTGAAGTTGTTTCATTTCCATATTTGATCATTTATTGGGTCTAAAATTCAGCAGAAGATCGTGCTCTGAATTTTTAACAAAATAAATTTTCTGAGTTTTATTTTCTGCATTTTAATTTGCCCACAACTTCTTCTAAATGAAAATTCATTCGTCAATAATATCATTGGCCAATTATATCAACACATAAATCAAAATAAAGCTTATATTTCATTTTTCAATTATTTATTTAATTAAGTTTCGATTGGATTTATTTTAATTTCTAGATTTTACATTTTGATTTTATTTTTACATTTTAAATTTGTGTTGATTTGTTTTTGCAGGAAAACAGTTGAAGAGATGAAGAGAACAAGATCTCAATCAATGAGAAGGCTCCAACAATTGAAGAATGTGATTTTGAGCCAATGGAAATTGATTGAGCAGAACCCCTCTTCAACAAACTTTCTTATTGAGAATTCTTCTGTAAATATTATAAATAGAATATTGCAAAATGTAATAATGGGTTTCTCTCCTCTGCAATTCTGGAATTCTTGATGGCACTATTGTCTAGAGGATTTAGAGGTGTAGGGTGAGAGGAGAGGAATCTCAAATCTGGAGATTATTGAGGTTTTTCTTTTACATTCTGAGTTATGTATAATGAACAGAGTCTTGCACTACTGTAGCTCTGATTTTGAAAGCAGAAGTTCAGACATTGTAAAAGACTGTTAGTGACCGGAGCTGGAGAAATAGACTTAATAAACTGGTATTTATAATACTATTATTTTAAATGCTGGTTTCATTTTATAATAACAGGAATGTGTCAATTTACTCACATACTTGTGCACTTCTGTCGGTATGAGTAATTTGCCTCAATTTATGTTATTATTTGTCTCTACTCTTATGGGTTGAATTCTGATTCCTGAGTAACTATTTACTCAGAAATCTATCTTATAAAACTGATTTATTGAATAGTGATATGTTGTGAACTATTTCCGCATGTTATTGTTTAATTATTCAAGTTACTGATTAAATGATCAATATCATTTTGAGAAATATTTCCTGAGTGTTGTTGATTGATTATTTCAGTTAAGAGGTCTCTAGATAGAATGTGTTTGGTATTCACAATATCAGTTAATTGAACTATTTTGTTAGCTTGATATTCATTTAAAACAAACATATTTAAATCTCAATTATTTAAAACATATTGCTCTCAGTTGGGATAGATCTATATCTGCCTAATTGAGATAGGATTAAAATAATTTCTTTTGTTTGCATATTAGAATAATATTGCATTTAGATTAAATTCTACATCCTTAAAAAGTCCTCTTCCCAAAGAGGCAAAACTTTATTTGTGGCCTGGCTAAGCCTAAATTAACTTAAGGATCACTTTCTTGTCCGATCGGCAAGATAAGTGATCTGATGTCTCTTTCCCATTGGTAGATAAAAGTCATATTCTAAGCCATTGGAGATTGAGAAAAGGTAACAGGACCTAGTTAAACCAGTCGAAGCCACCATTTCAAATGGAAAAGGAACTGCTTTAAGGTCTGGACCGGGTAGTCATCCCCCATGTTGTTGTAGCGAATTTCGAGGCCTCAACAGATCCCCAGGCAACAATGAGAGGGTGTTCCTCGCCCTATTATTTGGAGATTCCTGCCACCATCTTTGCCACGCCTCTGAAACAGTTTGACCTTCCCATTTTTGTGTGAGCTTAAGGAGCCTCAAGGTTTCGGTCCAAATGCTGATATTATATGTGCATGTGAGAAAAAGGTGGTGTACCGACTCATAGCTAGACTTGCACAAAGAGCACCAACCAAGACTAATATTTCCCCCCCGTTGAAGGAAATCCCAGTAAGGAACTTTGTTCTGTAGGATGCACCAGAAAAATAGTTTTGATTTCGCCAGACCCTTTAGCTCCCATAACAATTTGAACCACTGCTCCGGCTCCCCCCATCCCTTCTGAGACATTAGCCATTTGTAGCCAAATTTTGGGGTGTACTGACCCATGGGGGAGTGAACCCATCTGAGCTCATTCGGCCTCTCCTGAATTCTGACATTTGACCTATGAAGCTCACTGATGAACCCCTGCCACTCCTCTTTCCACCTGTCTTCAAGCTAAAGGGCCTCCCCTGTCATCCATGCTTGTCTCCACATAGTTTCCTGACCATGTTAGGCAATATTGCTCAGAGTACTGAAACCTCTTTGTTCTAACTGCTCAATTAGATATTTGGAGAGGGCGTAGCCCCCAATGCACCCCACCCATGGATCACGACCTAGCCTTACCTGTGTACCATCCCCAACATGCCAAGCTAGTCCCTGTTCGATGATCTTTACCGATGCCAATGTTTCTTTCCAAACAATCGAAGCGTTTTTCAATTTCTTATTGGGTAGATGCCGCCATTCATTTATTGGCATTGGGTTAATTTATTTCCTTCTTAAAACTGACGACCAAAGGTTTTCCATAGTGATGAGTCTCCAGCCCATTTTTGCAGCTAGAGAGGAGGGGAAAGAGGGGAGCTCCTTGATTCCCCACCCTCCCCAAGCCTTCGGTCACACTATTTTCTCCCATTGCACCCATGTCATTACTTGTTCCACCTTTGACCCTAACCATAAAAACCTGCTGTAGATTTTGTTGATGGATGAAAGGATGCTCTTTGGCACCCAAGAAAGAACAGCCCAGTACACCGGAATGGTCATGGCAACAGATTTAATCAGCACAAGCCTCCCTACGCGAGAGAGCCATTTAAAGCTCCAATGCTTCATCCTTGACTCAATTTTTTTCACGAGCCAGTGCCAATCCTATATTCGATAAGAATCTAGCTTTAGTTGGAAACCCAGGTATTTGAAAATGTCATGGAGGGCCTTAACTTCAAATGACAGCACTTCAGAGATTCTACCCACTTCGACTCGGGAAAGGCCTTCCGTGGTAATTGTGGATTTCTGGTTGTTTATACTTAAGCCGATAGCCTTTAAGAAGAGGTCCAACACCTCTTTTATCCGTCGAATATCTTCTATGATTTCGTTACTGAAGAGGAGAATATCATCCACAAAGAGCAGATGGGTTATGAAAAGGTTGAAAGCTACCTCAATGCCTTTTAACTCCCCCCTTTTTTTTGCATCATGAAGAAGGGGGAATAAAGGGTATCCCTAACGAAGGCCTCTTTGAACATGGAAAAATTTGGTAGCAACCCCATTGATCAAGATGGAAATACTGGTAATTGTAATGCACCCCATCACCCAGTTGATGAAGTCAATCTTGAAACCAAGGTGGGTCAGGAGTAGTCAGAGATACATCCAACTGATTCTTTCATACGCCTTGGATAGATCTATTTTTACAATTGCTCCTTTTTTTCGGCTTCTTTTCAGGCTGTGAATTGTTTCTTGTGCCACCCCAACATGCTCGTGTATTTGTCTTCCATCTAGGAATCCAAATTGTTCCAAGGAGATGTTTCGAGAGAGGAAAGGTTTAAGACGAGTTGCTATCACCTTTGCCATGATTTTATATATGCAAGAGCAAAGAGAGATAAGTTTGAAATCATCGAAGGATTTTGGATCCTCCTTCTCGGGGATGAGGGCGAGGAAAGTGGAGTTGAATGGTTGATAGATGGATCCTACGCGTCTTGAATCTTCAACCACTGCTAGTAGTTCTTCTCCCAAAGATTCGAAGAAGTGTTGGAAGAAGTCCACCATCCAATAGTCCGGCCCTAGACTCTTGTCCTTCTGCATTGCCTTGAGGATCCCTTTCACCTCCTCTTTCGAGACAGGCTCCATTATGTTGTCATTCCCTTCTTCATCTATATATCTGGGAAAAAACTGAGAAACCCTTATCACTTCAGCTATATAATCCTCCATTGGGGTTTTGAACAAGGTTTTGAAGAGCTTCACTCCCAACGAAGATAAGTCTTCGAAAGATCGTGCAGTGCTTCCTTCCTCCGTCTGCATCCCCAAATAGTATTAATATTTTTCCTTCCTTTGGCATAGTTTTGGAAAAATTTCGTGTTTTCATCCCCTGCTGTCAACCTATTGTACAGTACAGCAACCCTCCCCATTTCAAATTTTTAGAAGAAATATCATTTAGAAATAGGTCCCCTTTTTCTGTTTAGGAATAAAAGACTTAGATGAAATCTGATAATTTTGAATAAAACAAATAAAGAGTCCATTGTTTCATAAATCACAAAGTTCTTATAAACAAATGAAACATTGAAAATCCCCGATCCAATGAAATATAAAAACTTTTATTACATAAAAATAATACATAAAGTGTTCATATTAAACAAAGTTCTATGTGATATAGTAATCGCAATCACAAATCGGAGATATCTTAAAAGTTTTACATTTGTTTTGAAAAACTCCGATGCGATGCAATGAATCACAAATCGCATTTTGTAGAAACAATGTTACATGGACTTATTTTATAAACTCCTATGCGATGGACCCCATCGCAAATCAGAAATCGCAAAGGTTTTAAGTTCTCACATTTGTTTTGAAAAACTCCGATGCGATGCGATTCATCACAATCGCATTTTGGAGAAACAAACATTATATTCGCTCATTCTACAAAACTTTGATGCGATGGACCCTACCATCATCGCAATCGCAAAATCGGCGAATATCGTTTACAACTTACTCTCTTTGAAAATAGCCGATGCGATATACCATCATCGCAATCGGAAATCGACAAAGATGTTAGGTCCCTATATTACTAGTATAGTCCCTTATTGTTGTTAGTGTAACCCCCTTATTGTTATTATTGTACCCTTGTAACCCCCATTTTTTTATTATTGTGCCCTTAAATTATTATTGTTAGGTTGGCTAGGATTACATTGTGGCCCACTAGGATTACATTATGGCCCATGGACTCCTATATATAGAAAGGAGGTTTTGTAAATTGTATCATCCAAGAATTGTTCATTTATGTAATGTATTGGAGGTTTCCCCCTCGAAATGGCTCATTTCTAAGGCGTTGATATCTCTTTTCTTCTCTTTTTGGAGCTGGTTACACAACATTTGGTATCAGAGCTTTGGATTCTAGGGTTTCGCTGCTCCAAACAGGTCATCGTGGCATTTTCGCTATAACTTTTTTTCTACGAAGTTTCAGAAGCTGAAATTTTTAGGGTGCGAAGCCGAAATCCTGAGGAAGCTTGTCTAAAAATTTCAGAGCTTGGTTCGCAATATTTTCGGAGATATCATCTGTGGAAGTTAGGTCTTTTTTCAAGCTCCTAAACAGGTCATCGTGGCATTTTCGCTATAAATTTTTTTCTACGAAGGTTCAGAATCTGAAATTTGTATGGTGCGAAGCTTAAATACTGAGGAAAGTCATCAAAACATTTCAGAGCTTGGTTCGCAATATTTTTGGAGATATGATCTGTGGAAGGTAGTGCTTTTTCAGGCTCCTGAATTTCATCTCAAAGAGGTGATCGTGGGAAAAGTTCAATAACTCTCTCTCTGGGAATTGGATTGGAGTGCCGTAAAAAGTGGTTAAAAGTAAACGGACTTTAGTTTCTTGGCTATCAATTTCAGAGACGAAGGATGAAACAGTGACATGTGGCAAGTCGTACAAGTTGGCTCTACTGAACCAGTCCATAATTAGGTCATTGTGGGAGATTGGACACAACTTGGTCTTCGAGAATCCAAATCAGGTCAAACTTGCGGCATTCAAAAGATAGTTCAGAGGGCTACGTTGATACCGAAATTCAAATATTGAAGTGCTTCAGTCACAGAGATAATATAATTTCAATATCGAGCACCTCAAAAGCAAGTAAAAGGTGTGTATTTTTTTTCCAAATTGCATAAGTCTTGTTTGAAGAATCAATTTGAATTGATTCCAAGGGCATATTGTAGAATAGATATCAGTATTGGGTTCTAAAAGATGCACCATAAAAATAATTAAACACCCATCAAGCCTTCAGAAGGCTCTACCATGACTCATGAAGATGAAGAATTGCAACATGATCTATCAAAATTACAAGAGCAAGTGTAACAAATTTCACTCTCGCAAAGAGCAACAAAAAATGAAATGGAAGTTTTGAAGAAAGGCATGGAAGTGAAGATGGACGGTTTGAAGAAAGGCATGGAAGTTAAGATGGATGGCGTGGAAGTGAAGATGGACGGTTTGAAGAAAGGCGTGGAAGCTAAGATGGATGGCGTGGAAGCTAATATGGATGGCATGGAAGCTGGCATGGAAGCTAAGATGGATGATCTAAAATCAAACATCGAATATTTGACAAAGTTGATACAAGAAATGTTTCCTAATGGTGAAAATATAGTAGAAGAACCTCATGATGAGAACAAAATAAATGTTAATCGTGATTTCATAAACTCTAATGTTGGCGGGAAAAACCACCATATTCCAAAAATGGATATGAGGAAGTTTGATGGAAAGGATCCTGTAACATGGATACTACAGATGGAGCAATATTTTGATCTCCATAATGTGCAAAACACACAAAAGGTACGCATTGCAACTTTACATTTAGAAGAAAATACATTTGTATGGTATCGATGGCTTTGCTCCCGTAAAAAAATTGTCACTTGGTCAATTTTTACGGAGGAAATGATAGCACATTATGAGGATACAAAGAACAACACCTTCTTTAGCCAATTGATAAATCTCAAACAAAAGGGTTTCGTGGGGCAGCACATTGAGGACTTCCAAAAATTGAATATAAGGGTAACTGATATTCCAGAGGAACACAGGATCGATCTCTTCATAGGCACTTTAAAGGATAACATCCAACATGAAGTTCGCGTTTTGGAACCGGATTCATTGGAGAAGGCATTTGGGTTGGCAAGAAAAGTTGAATGTAAAATAATGGCGACAAGGAAGCCTACCACTCAATTCTATAAAGAAGGAAGTGTTGCTACGCCTAGATTTCCACAACCTACAAGGTTGACACCACAACAATTGGAAGAAAAAAGAGCAAAAGGGCTTTGCTACGGTTGTGATAGCAAATACACTAAAGGTCATAAGTGTGCTGAGAAGAAATTATTTTACATAGATTGTGAAGAGGAAGAAGAAAATGAACAAGAAGAGGATATACACCGGGAACCAACCCTAGAAGAGGAAGAAATGAATCCGACCATATCATGTAATGCACTGGCAGGAATTACCACTCCTCAAACTCTCAAGATAGTAGGACAAATCAAGAAGTAAAAGGTAATAGTGTTGATTGATTCAGGTAGCACCCATAATTTTATTCATTGTAAGGTAGCCAAGGAATTAAATTGTTTCCTATACCCAGCACCAGAATGTCAAGTGATGGTTGCAAATGGAGGAACTATAAATTGCTCTGGAAAATGCCATAATATCAAGCTAACCATGGGGGAATATGTAATGACTAGTCCAATGCTTTCCATTCCTATGGGAGGTGTTGATGTTGTACTAGGAGTACAATGGTTACAATCTTTGGGGACGGTAGCTTTTAATTTTCAAGAACTTTTCTTGAAATTTTTTTCAGAAGGAAAGGAATTCGAATTACGAGGTATTGAAGGGAAGCCAGGAAGGATAATAAGCTTTAATGTCATGACAAAGCTTCTAAAGAAAGAACAACGAGGCGTAATTGCACAATTATGCTCACTAGAAGTTCCGACATCAAAATCATCTATTTCTGCAGATCTCCGACAAGTCTTGGACAATCATTCCAAGGTGTTTGAAACTCCCAAAGGACTCCCACCTATTCATGATCATGATCATGCTATTCATTTGATTCCGGGAAGTGTTCCTCCAAACATCAGGCCTTATAGATATCCTTACTTCCAAAAGAGCGAAATTGAACGTATGATTGCAGAAATGTTAGAGGCGGGTATAATCCAACCTAGTCAAAGTTCTTTCTCTGCTCCTGTAGTATTGGTACACAAGAAGGATGGATCATGGCGAATGTGTCCGGATTATAGGGAGCTCAATAAGCTCACCATTAAAGACAAATTTCCCATTCCTGTGATTGATGAGTTATTGGATGAATTACATGGAGCAATTAATTTTACCAAGTTGGATCTTCGTTCAGGATATCATCAAATTAGAATGAAGACTGAAGATATTCCAAAAACAACATTTCGAACTCATGAGGGTCATTATGAATTTTTGGTCATGCCTTTTGGCCTTACCAATGCACCTTCTACATTTCGAGGGTTGATGAATTCCATTTTCAAACCCTTCCTTAGAAAATTTGTGCTAGTATGTTTTGATGATATACTAATCTACAATAGGTCTTGGAAGGATCATGTTGAACATGTTGACAGGGTGCTCAAACTATTGCAGGAGAAACAATTATATGCAAAAACATCCAAATGTTTCTTTGAGTACAAGAGGTGGAATATCTGGGTCATATTGTATCTCACGAGGGTGTTAAAGTAGACCCTAACAAAATTAAAGCCATTAAGGAATGGAAAGTCCCCACAACCATAAAGAAGTTGCGAGGATTTCTCGGGTTAACGGGGTATTATCGCAAGTTTGTTAAGAATTATGGGAGAATAGCAGCACCTCTAACAACATTATTGAAGAAAGATGCATTTTCATGGACTCCTGAGCAACTAAGGCCTTTGAACATCTTAAAGAGGCAATGTGCCTAGCACCGGTCTTAGCTACGCCAGACTTCACAAAAACCTTTATTGTGGAATGTGATGCCTCAGGAAATGGAATTGGTGCAGTTTTAATGCAGGAAGGAAGACCCATTGCTTTTGAAAGTCGTCCAATCAAAGGAAAGTATTTACAGAAACCTAATTATGAGAAGGAAATGTTAGCAATACTGCATGCACTAAAGAAATGGCGAACTTACCTAATGGGAAGACACTTCAAGGTAAAAACTGATCATGATAGTCTTAAACACTTTTTGGAACAAAGACTATCTTCAGAAGAGCAGCAAAAATAGGTCACAAAGATGTTAGGTTATGACTTTGAAATAATCTACAAAAAGGGAAAGCTTAATGTTGTTGCAGATGCACTCTCAAGAAAGAATGAAGAGGTGGAAGCATTGCTTTGTGCCATTTCTATTATCCAACCAGATTGGATAACTGAAGCAAGAGATGAATGGAAGAAGGACAAAGGTGTATGGACACTCATTCAAAAGTTGCAGCAAGATCCTAGTACATCTGATACATTTAGTTGGAAAAATGATTCCTTATGGTACAAAGATCGCTTATATATTTGTAAGAATTCCCAACTAAAACAAAAGATTCTTCTGGAACTGCACACTTCTCCTTTAGGAGGACACTCAGGATTTTTAAAAACTTACCACAGGGTGAAGAAAGAATTTTTTTGGGATGGCCTTAAATCTGATATTCAAAATTTTGTGGAAAAATGTTTGGTTTGCCAGCAGAATAAAGTGGAGACAATTAAGACCCCGGGACTTCTACAACCTTTATCCATTCCAAGTCAACGTTGGGAGAACATTTCAATGGATTTTATCACAGGTTTACCTAAGTCCGAAGGAAAGAATGTCATCATGGTGGTAGTTGATAGACTTACTAAGTATGCACACTTTTGTGCATTATCTCATCCACTTAAAGCAAGTACAGTTGCTACTACATTTATGGATAGAATTCAAAAGCTACTTGGAAGCCCAAGGGTTATTGTGAGCAACAGAGATCCCATTTTTACTGGAAATTTTTGGACAGAGTTATTTTCTTGTTTGGGTACTCAATTAGCTCATAGCTCATCTTATCATCCTCAATATGATGGTCAAACTGAGATAGTAAATAAATGTTTGGAAGGATATCTTCGTTGTTTTGTATCTGAAAAACAAACACAATGGTTCAAGTGGTTACCTCTCGTGGAATGGTGGTATAACACTTCCTTCCATACGACAGCAAAAATGACCCCATTTATGGCACTTTATGGATATCATCCACCATTGATCACATCATATTTAAGGGAAAATTCGAAGGTTCAAGCAGTGGAAGATCACATCGAGCATCAGCAAGAAGTTCTCCAACTCTTAAAGGATAACCTGAATTTGGCACAAAATCGAATGAAACAACAGGCATATCAACATCGCAGCGAGAGAAGTTTTGATGTAGGAGATTGGGTATTTTTACGGCTATAACCATACAAACAAATGTCCCTCAAGCAAGCTAAGAAGGATAATAAATTATCGCCAAAGTACTATGGTCCTTACAAGGTGTTGCAAAAGATTGGTACTATGGCATACAAATTGGAGCTTCTTGCTTCTTCGCGAGTACATCTAGTTCACCATGTTTCATGCTTAAAGAAGGTTATAAGTGAAAATCTTCCAGTTCAAACAATATTGCCAAAACTTGATGAGGAAGGAAAAATCATATTGGAACCTGAAGCGGTCACGGAAACAAGAACTCGACAACTACGGAATCGATCAATTTCAGAGTATCTCATGAAGTGGAAGAACTTACCCACTGAAGATTCTACATGGGAGGATGAGAATTTTATACAGAAGCACCCAGAGCTACTCAAGCGTTGAGGACAACACTTTTTTGAAGGAGAGGGGCATGTTAGGTCCCTATATTGCTAGTATAGTCCCTTATTTTTGTTAGTGTAACCCCCTTATTGTTATTATTGTACCCTTGTAACCCCCATTTTGTTATTATTGTGCCCTTAAATTATTATTGTTAGGTCGGCTAGGATTACATTGTGGCCCACTAGGGTTACATTATGGCCCCATGGACTCCTATATATAGAAAGGAGGTTTTGTAAATTGTATCATCCAAGAATTTTTCATTTATGTAATGTATTGGAGGTTGCCCCCTCGAAGTGGCTCATTTCTAAGGCGTTGATATCTCTTTTCTTCTATTTTTGGAGTTGGTTACACAACAGAAGATCATGATATGTTATTTGTTATCCTTATTGAAAATTCTTGATGCGATCAATACTTAATCTTTATATTTGTTTTATACTACGCATATGATTTATTCATTTCAATCGCAAAATTCTAAAAGAAATTTTTTATTCTCATTCCAAAAACGTCCATCTTCGATTATACGTTTACTATTAAATAGAAAATCAAATGAGTAATGATGATTGATTCTATTTTGAATGCGTGAGTGTGACTCTTAGAGAGTGTATTTAAGTTTTAACACGAAGTTAATAAATTGAAAATAACGAATAAATATTTTCATATAAGTTGTTCTCCTCATTGCATTTTCACCACGTCTGAAAGCTTTTCGCCTTTGCAGAACCACGGAAAACCCAATCCTTTCATTCGCCGAGCAAGTGAGACATAACACTGTTACCGATGAAATAGGTAACCTGACCTTAAAACGGGAACTCTAGCCCAAAAACTCTCAAAAAACATGAAAAAACACCCAAAAAAAGAAGTGTGTCTTCCAGAACGCACTTGTTTTTTTTTTAAGGTCAAATTTCAACATTTTCTAAAATTATGCTAAAAACAAAATTGTTTGTTGAAAAAAAGATTGAAAAAACACCCCAAAAAAAAAGTGTCTTCTAGAACGCACTTCGTTTTTTTTTAAGGTCAAATTTCAACATTTTATAAAATTATGGTAAAAACAAAATTGTTTCTTGAAAAAAAGATTGAAAAAACACCCTCAAAACAAAACCAGTTGATGCTGGAATAACAAAAAAAAAAATTGTGTCATACTTTTGGCATTTTAAAAAATAGAAGTAACATTTTTTAATTTTTAAAATTCAAACATTAAAAAAAAAACCTAAAATTTAAGAAAAATAAATAAATTTAAAAAATAAAAACATTTAAAAGCTTAAAATTTAAAAATATATGAAAATAAAAAAAATAAAAATAAAAACAAAGTAAAAATTTTAATTCAATCATTAAAAGAAACCTAAAATTTAAGGAAAAAAAATTTTAAAAATAAACAAAAAAAAAAAAGATTAAAATTTAAAAAAATATAGAAATTAAAAAAAAAAAAAAGAAGAAGAAGAAGGAAATTATAAAAAATAAAATATAGAAATTAAATTTAAAAAAGAAAAAGAAAATGCTTATTAAATTTAAAAAAAGAAAAAAAAAATTAAAACAAATAATTAAATTTAAGGAAATATATTAAATTTTAATAAATTTAAAAATTAAAAATTAAAAAAAAAAAACACTATTCAAACTAAAAGGAAAAAATAAAAATAAAAATTAATTAATTAAAAATAAAAAATAAAAATAAAATACAATGAAAATATCAAATTTAAAACAATATATATTAAAAAAACAAATAAACTATAAAAAATAAATTAAATTTAAATTATAAAAAATAAAATATATATATGAACTTAAATTAAAATAGGTATATACATCAAATTTTATTAAATTAAAAAAAAGATAGGTTAATATTAAAATAACAAATTAAATTTAAAAACAAAAATATTAAATTTTAATAAATAAATGAATAAACAAATAAATTTTGAAAGAAAAAATAAATTTTAAATATAAAAGAAAAAAATATATATATATTGTTAAACGAAAACTTTAAAAACTTTAAAAATCAATTAAAAGTGGATTAAATCGAAATAAATTAAAAAAAAATATAAAAAATTTATTGAATTTTATAAAATTATATTAAAAAACTAAAAGTAAAAGTTAATAACAATGAAAAATTATGAAATTAAAAAAAAAAAAATCAATTAAATAAAAAAAATGGGCGAAATTTAATAAAAATTATTAAAAATAATAATAATAATAATAAATTTAAAACAAAAAATAATAAAATTAAAAAAAAAAAAATCAATTAAAAAAAAATTTAAAAAAAAAACAATTAAAAAAAAATTTAAAAAAAAATCAATTAAAAAAAAAACATTTAAAAAAAAACATTTAAAATTTTTTTTTTTTAAATTTTAAATGTTTTTTTTTTAATTGATTTTTTTTTTAATTTTTTGTTTTAATTGTTTTTTTTTAATTGTTTTTTTTTTTAATTGATTTTTTTTTTTAAATTTTTTTATTAATTGATTTTTTTTTAAATTGTTTTTTAATTGTTTTTTTTTTAATTTTTTTTTTAATTGTTTCTTTTTAAAAAAAAAAAAATTTTAATTTGAAAAAATAAATTTATTTTTTTCAAAAAATAAATTTCTTTTTTAATTTAATATTTTTATTTGAAGTAAAATTCGTTTTTTTTTATTTTTTTATTTTTTTTATTTTTTAAATATATACTTACATCTATTTTTTATTTGATTTTATTTTTATTTTTTTATTTTTTTTTAATTTTTAATATTTTTATTTTAATTTGATTTAAAAAAAAAAAATTGAATTTCAAAAAATTTAAAATTATTTTTTTAATTCAATTTTTTTTATTTTAAATTCAATTTGTTTAATTTTTTTTATATTTAATATTATAGAATAATTATTTTTTTTAAATTTAAAATTTAAAATTTATTTATTAAAATTTTTAAATTTTAATTTAATTTAATTGTTTTTCTTAATTTTTTCGTTTATTTAGTTTTTCATTTTTAAAATCTATAAATGGTTTCACTTTATAAAAAAAAAAAAAACACTAAATTTATGTATATTTGTTTTTTAATTATTTGCACGTGGTGTTTTTCTTTTCTTTTTTTCTTTTTTTTCAATTTTAATTGTTTTTATTTTATTTTTATTTTTTTGTAAATTTTAAAATTTGTATTTTTTTCCTTATTATTATTATTATTTTTAATTTAAATTTTTAAATTTAATTTTTTTTTTTTAATTTTTTTTTTCTAAATATTAATTTTGTAATTTTAATTATTTTAATTTTTTTAAAAAATATATATATATTTTTTAATATATTGTTTTTTTTTAATAAATTAGATTTTTTTTTTTTTTTTTTTTGGTCAATTTTTGTTTTTTTTCTTTAAATTATGTGTTTTTTCCTTCAAATTTTGTCATTTCCTTTGATATAATTTTCAAATATTTTTTGTTTTTTTAATTTATTTTTGTTTAAATTTTTTATTTTTATGAGCTATTTTTGTTTTTTTTTACATTTTTATTGGTTTTTTTATTGTTTTTATATTTTTTTTTAATCTAAGTTTTGTGTTTTATTACCAACATGAAAATCACCACTCTAAAAAAAAAAAGGTTGATGCAGCATCAATACGTTTCAAAATTAGCATGAAAATCACTGCTCTAAAAAAAAAAGGTTGATGCAACATCAATACGTTTCAAAATTAGCATGAAAATCACTGCTCTAAAAAAAAAAGGTTGATGCAGCATCAATACGTTTCAAAATTAGCATGAAAATCATTGCTCTAAAAAAAAAAGGTTGATGCAGCATCAATACGTTTCAAAATTAGCATGAAAATCATCGCTCTAAAAAAAAAAAAAAAAAAAAAAATTGATGCTGCATTAATACATTTCAAAATTAGCATGAAAATCACTAACATTTTAAAACAAATATTCATACTTCATAAATAAAAATTTTAGAGTGTCAAAAATGTGCACCAAAAAAAAAATGGTGATTCTGCATCACCACTTTTCAAAATCGGGTGCTTTTTATGCTACCAAAAAAAAGTAGGTAACATTGCGGTTACCTATTTCATCGGTAACATTGTTACATTACCAGACAACAAAATGTCTAAGAGATCTAAGAAAGCAAAGGCTGCTGCCACTGCAAATTTCACTCCTATTCCCATAGTACCAAAAGAAAAACCAACAAAAATTAAGCTGGTTACAAACACATCATGCTAGGGACTTGGCAAAATGACTTGGGAAGATGTATATAACTTAATTGAAAAAGAACACCCTAAAGTCACTGAAGAGAAGGCGACAATTCCTGATGAAGATGACTCAGATTCGGATTCTAAGACTCCTCTTAAAGCGCTTGCGAACTCGTTCCTTCATAGAATTGCGGCTCGGGAAAACATTATCCCTTACTATGATGTAATTCGGTGGGTAATAGAAAATGTCACCATCCAAAACAGGACATTTGTTTCAGCTGCGAGAACAATATTCGGGTCTTTCAGAGCAAAGGACATAAAGGCAATGTACCATCTTCCAGATCCGCAAAAGGTCTATAACAAAGCTTTTATTAAGGATTTTGCTACAAGCAATGAAACTCAGTCTGAGCCAATCAAAGAATGGAGGAAAGCTCCAGAGAAGCATAAAAATGAATCATCAGGTATGTACTCCGTGGAGTGCCTTTCACCTCCATATTGTTATGCCGCCGCAATGATGTGCAGGTTGTTTGGAAATGATAATTCAGCTAGATTTTCAATACAAATGGTACCCCTAATCCATTCTGCTGTGAATTCTGAAATCATGGATTGGGCAGTTATCATTTCAAATAATATAGCCAAGAGAATCCTAGAGTATAGAAGGGATAAAAACACAGGAAACACAACTTTGTTTTACTTTTGTGCCTACATTTTAGATGCCCTATGTTTTAACTCTGAATTTCCCATTCTTGCTTGGAAATGGACCCCCAAAGATCTCGTTCCTATTCATATTTACCATAAGCTCTTATGGAAGGTGCATTTTAAAAACCATGTTTATAGAATTTGTCACGGTTTCCTCATCCCTGTCTATCAAACCATTTTCAACTAATTTCCTCCCCGGCTTTCTGAAAAAGCTAAGATTGATATATCCCAGATTGGTGACTGGTTTGGAGAAGAGAAATTTACCTATGTCAGAGTATTTGGGAGTATAGTGGAGCCCCATATTTTACCTATGTATGTCCTAGACAAACTGTTAGCACAAGAAATCTCCTACCAGTTAATAGTAGAAGGCATGTCAAGGTGTCTCAAGAATAACAAGAAACTAATGTGACCTACTTTTCCATTTCATTGTGGGCATTATACTCTTAATAAATTTCTACATGCTGAGAAAGAAGTCATCAAAATAAGGGATCTTAAGCTTTCAACAATCCCAGGCAGGCAGTACGATCCGAGAAAATTAGCATTTGATTTCACAACTTCAGTTTCAATTGCTCGGTTCGAACATGAACCTGATGAGTTTGATGATTTATTTGTTTCTATTGATAAATTTCGCCAAGTTTATGACTTGGCTAAATCCAAATTTCAGACTGGGGATATGAATAAATTCATGCTATTTAGAAGTCAAAGACTACTGAAAGCTCCTCTTGACCAGTGAAGAATTATGCTGCAAGAATCTGAGAATATAAAAATAGAGCAGAAGGAAAAAGAAGATGCAGCTGACAAAGCAGGAAAAGAAACATCTACCAGCAAGGGAAATGTACACACTGAAAATGTAAGCATAAGTGGCAAGTCTAATGTGCAAAAGGAGAATACTGGCAGCCAAACAGATGAACCTATTGGGAAAGGAACTACAGTTCAAACAGGGAAGGAAAATACAGGTATTGAGACCAATGTGCATATTGAGAAAGGAAATACATGCAGTGAGACTAATGTACAGGTAGAAAAGGAAGATATTGGTAATAAGCCAAATAATCAACTTGAAAGAGAAAAGACCACTGAGAATGTGGTGGATTCTGTTGAAATTATTGTTTCTTCCCATTTGCTAAGTCAATATGAGCAATTCGCTCAGCAAATAGGATTACAACATAATCCTCAAGTTGAAATGTTGAAAGACCAAGATATGGAAATCATCCTTGAGCATCCTACAGAAGAAATTGTGTTGAAAGTAGAAGAGATTCCTCCTCTAGATATATTTTATAGTCCTAAGCATAGGGATGTTGTCAGGAAGCAGAGGAAGAGAAGAAGAACGGATCAAGAATCACTTTCAACATCACAAGTTGAAATGATGAACATTGTCTGGAAAAATACTGAGGCGAATCCTTCAGAGGATCTCACCAAATTGTCACAATATGCAGGCGCCTATAGTGCAGCTACTATAGACAAGGCTTCGGAAGTCACACAAATGATGAAACAAAAGGAAGTACAGATAGCTATGCTGGAGGAACAAGCAAAAGAAAATTAGCAAAAGATTATGCAGTTAGAACAGTAGTTGCAAGATGAAAAGCTCAGATCTAAACAATTGGAAGAGCAACTTGGCATTGAGAAGAAAAAGCTTGATCAACAAGCCTTGAATAAGCAACAATAGCTAACTCAAGAGGTGAAAAAACTACAGACCCTACCGCAAAATGAGAAAACTGCTAAGGCTGAGCAAGAAAAAATATTCCAAGCAAGATTGGACAAATTTAGGGATTATCCTAAATTGGATCAATTCAAAACTGAAGCTCTTGAAATAAATAAACTATTGTCTCAACAATTAAATGAATTCTGTCAAAATATGGCACAATTTGAGCCCTTTTGTGAAATAACATCATCTTTAATAGATGAAGGAATCAACCTCAGGGTCGAGTTTGATGATGTAGATGAGAAAATTTCTGAATTTCTTTCATGGCAAGACTCAGAGCAAGGAAGGAATGCAAACCTTCCTAGGATTGAGGAAAGACACAAATAAATTATGTTTACTGAATGGGAAAAGCAGTTGATAAAAGGAGAAAGAGCTACATCAAGAGCCAGAAATATGATGAATAGCATAACACAGTTGATTAATGGTAGCTTATATGCCACCAATTTAATTTCAAATTGTATCCCAAGAAAATTACCAAAGGTAAAAGAGACTGATTCTAAGTGGAAGCAAGAATTAATCAATAAGAATCAGCAAATCAGCAAACTTCAAGGAATTTCATGGGATATCAAGTGGACATATCTAATCAAGCCACACAGTCAGCAAATGACAATTAAATGCCTTTCCAATGCCATTCATTGTATCATTCCAGAGTTTTCTGATGCCACGTACACTGGTCAGTTACATTCGAGGCTAAGTCATCCAGCAGAGGTTAAAGATATGCTCAAAATTTTCCACCTTGGCACATTGAACGCAGAAGAAAATCAATGAATTTGTTTCATTTTAATATCGCAAGTCTATTTCTAGATTTCCAATTATAGATTGTAGCAATAGTTTTAGTTATTTTGTTTTATTAAGTTCCTATTTAAAACCCTTTCGTGCATTTAGAAAGGGGTCCGAAATTTGTAATATTTTGGCTTGGATGTTACATTTTTGTACTCCATCGACTATTTTATTTTTATAAAGGATCACATCTGGTAATTTATGGCAAATTATCTCTAAGAATTTCATTTCTGTACCTTGGAGTTTGTTTTACATTGAAGCACTGGATCTGGATATTGAATTGCATCAGGAAAAGTATCAAGATGAATCTGGTATTTCTATCAATTTACTGTTATTTTTCTTATGTTATGAGATATTCTCTTTGAATTTGCTATCATTTATATATGCTTGCTTTATACATATCATTTCTGAGTGTATAGAAATATTCATCTCTCACAGTACGTGTAAATGATATATAAAATGATGAATACAATGTGTTATTATAACTCTGTTTAATTTCTTAAACAGAGTTATCATTATTTGATACTACATATTTAAATTAAATGATAATACATTTTCATGGTTATGGGTTTGATTGAAACAATCTTAAAGTTGTATTCATATTTGACACCCGGGTTAGTTTTAGAATTATTTATAAGTTATAGATTAAATTAGATAGATTATTTCAGTCATTTAGTTTCATTATCCACTCACACAATCATTCCATCATCAATCCATTAGTTATTAGGAAATTGGTCCTATAAATCCAGTCGGAGCCACCACACCAAACGGAAAAGGAGCTGTCCTGAGGTCCCGACCAGGTGGTTTTCCCCCAATGTTTGAAGCAGCGATTTTTGAGGCTTCAACATTTTTGGCGCTAGACGGAGGGCCTAAGCTATGAATGACAGATAAATCCAAATCTACATGCCATTCTAAGAGCAGTTCACCCTCATCACCTTCTTCAATTTCTTCCACATTTCAAATCACCAGGGAAGAAATTGATAAGAGTATTCAAACACCCACTACCAAAGTCTCAAACCAATCAGATAATCAACCTTCTGAGTACCCTGAAATACAAGCTTTAGTTCATAAACTCCAAGGGTTCTCATTGTCATTAGAAGAATCTGAAATATCTAAAGGTAGTGTTACTTCACAATTTGTTTCTTCCAGACCTCTCACTAGATCACAGAGTGAAAAACTTGGTATTCCACCAAAGGAATTTCCTTTACCTAGTAGATTCAAGACCAGAAAAACATCCTCGGAATCAGATAGTGATATCATTTCTTCATCACAAACCCACTCATCTGCTTCCCAGTCTCAAACCCAGAAGAACATAGTTATTCCAACAACCTCTACTCAAACTCCAATTGTTTCTTCAAATCCCTCAATTGTTATCCCAACAATGGCACAAGCTGCACCAAGACCATGGGCTAGACCAGGAGCTGTTAATATGCCTGCACCTTTACATGATTTACCAGATCATGCTGAAAAATGGCTACCTAAATTCAGTCCTGACCTAAACATACCAGCTGAAGAACACATCAATAATTTTATGCTTGCAGTAAATTTAAATGGAGTCGGACATGAAGATGTCGTAGTCAGGATATTCCCCTATACTTTGCAAGGGGCAGCAGGATCCTGGTATTTTTCATTACCTTCAGGATCTATTACAAGTTGGGATATTTTCTCAGATCATTTCTTGACCAAATTTGGAGATGACAGATCCATAGCAACCCTAATCAATGATCTCTCCAATCTGAAGACAAAACCAAAGGAACCCATTAAAGATTTTAACTCTCGATTCAACAAACTTTTGAATAAAATCCCTACAGATTCAAAGCCTAGTGAGCAGGTTAGAAGTGAATGGTATATAAATGATTTTCCCTCAAACATAGCATTTTTTGTAGATAGAGTTGCGAAACCTACTTTAGCTAAGAATATGAAAGAAGTTATTGCAGTTGAAAAATGGATTATTTCTCTAGATAAGAAAAATGCTATTGAGGAAAGAAAATCTAAGAAAGTCAGCTTTAAAGATGATTCAAAGAAAAAGACACCTAGAGACCCATATGACATGGAAGGTTTACAGAAAGTTCTCAAAACCATGTCTAATGAGATGGTTGAGATTAAAAAGCAAGTGGCAGAGACTTCTACCAAAAGACCATTCAAGAAATTCAAAATAAATCAAGTTGAATCTAAACCTCCCAATTCAATCTCCAATGCAGAATCACAAGAGGAAGAAGAAGAAGATACTCCTCCAGTATTAGATGAAGAGGAAGAAAAAGGGGAAATAGCTAAATTACATGGGATGTGGGATTTCATTCTCCCTAACTCGGATAATGAAATAGAACAAGAAGCCATGCCAGTAAGTACAAGGATTAAATCTACAGCGGAGCCTATTCAATCTGTTTCTAAGAAGAAAAGTACAACTCCGACTACCAAAGACAAATCTTCTATAAATAAAACTTCTCCCTTACCCACTCAAAATCAACCATCATCTTCTAATCCTCCCACATCAACATCTAAGACTCTAGTGGTATCAGATCCTATGGATTATAACATTGTTGAAGACATGAAGAAGACTAGAGCGAACATTTCCTTACATGAACTCAACAAACTTAAACATCAACAGAAGCTGCTATTGAAAGAATTAAATGCAACACCTATTGCTCCTCTACCAAGCAGTGTAGTTGCCAAAGCAGCTAAAGGAACAGGTAAGCCACCAGATAAAGTAGATGCCACTGATACTATTCTTATTGAAGAAAGATCAAATTCTCAGACACCTCCTTTTCTTTTGACTTATGAAATCTACAACAAGAATTTGCATAATTGTTTAATAGATTCAGGAGCATCCTCTAATATAATGCCTACTTCAGTCTGTGCAAAATTGAATATTGAACCACAAAAGTCTACAATTCACATTGTTCAATTGGATCGCTCTAAAGTTCAAGTTGTAGGAGAAATCAATTCAGTTACTATTTGATTAGCTTCTAATCCTAGGATTGTCCAAAGAATTGATATTCTGATCGCAGATATTCTTGAATTCTATGGATTAGTCTTAAGCAGGGATTGGTCTGCCAAGCTTAATGGTTATATCGCAACTGATTATTCACATATGTGGCTTCCCTACAAAGGGAAACCAAATCAAATCAAAATTGAGCAAGAAAAACACATGATGCATACTGTGACAGAATTTGAAAAAGCAAATGAACCTGTAGCTTTTAATAACAATATCCTTGGAGGTTATTCTGCTAAATCATTCCTTGGTAATTTCACAGCACCACAATCACCCTTTTCTGTAAATACTTTTATTTCACAAATTGAAAATTTTTCACAATCTGATTCTTCTAGAATTGTTAATATTTCTGATACATCTGTAGATAAACCTGTAGATAAATCTTTATTTTGGTCATTATATTTCGATGGATCAAAATCTAGTGATGGAGCAGGAGCAGGATGCATTTTAATTGATCCAGATGGAGAGAAAACCATGCTGTCATGTAGACTAGAATTTGAGTGCACAAACAATGCTACAGAATATGAAGCCTTGATCCAAGGGATTTATAAAGCCATAGGGTTAGATGTCAAATACTTGAAAGTATATGGGGATTCTGAAATTGTCATAAGACAAGTAAGGAATACCATCCATTGTATTTAAGGTCATCTCAAACATTATCAAACCTTTGTGCAAGACCTAACCACTCAATTTTTAGCATTCAACATCTTTCCTATCCCTAGAACTCAAAATACATCAGCTGATTTGTTAACTAATGTTGCATCCAAACTCCTCCCTACTGAAGATTACAGTCCTGATAGATTTTCAGTTGAATTAATCTTTCGACCATCTGTTCCCGATAATATCACAAACTAGAGAGTATTCTATCATGATGAAGATATATTGAATTTTTTGACTTCGGAGAAATCCTATGATGAACAGATTATTGATGAAGATGATCACGATCTTCAAAATACCTCAAAAAGTAATGAAAATCCTATTCCTAAATCTGTAGTTAAACTTGAGGACCTATATGATATAAAAGACAGATTCAAGAAAGTTACTAATGCTAAACTTCAAAGTTCTACTTTGAATTTTGAATTAGTAAATCTTGGCTCTGAATCTAAACCTCAAAATGTTAATTTAGGGCTCGAGTTTACTCCATAAGAAAGAATTGCTTTCATCAAACTTTTGAGTAGGTATAAAGATATTTTTACTTGGAATTACGAGGACTTGAAAACTTATGATACTTCTGTTATTCAACATACAATTCCAATGCTTTCTGATGTCAAACATGTTCAATAGAAGTTAAGAAAAATTCATCCAAATCTTGAAAGTCAAATCAAGGCAGAACTCAATAAACTTTTAAAGGCAAAAATTATTTTTCCTGTAAGGCATTCTAATTTGGTTTCCAACATGGTACCTATCAGGAAGAAGAATGGAGATATTATAATCTGCATTGATTTTAGAAATTTAAACATGGCATGTCAAAAGGACAATTTCCCATTGCCAACAATGGAACAAATACTTTAAAAAGTAGTTGGTTCTGAGCTCATGTCTTTTCTTGATGGTGTTTCAGGCTATAACCAAATATTAGTACATCCAGATGATAGGCTGAAAAACACTTTCAGAACCAAATGGGGAACTTATGCTTATCAGAAAATTCCTTTTGGTTTAATAAATACAGGAGCTACTTTCCCGAGAGCCATGGATATAACATTTAAGGGTCTGATTAATAGATCAGTTGTTATTTATCTTGATGACATAACAGTATTTTCAAAGAAAAGAGCCAATCATCTACATGATTTAAAACAGATATTTGAAAGATGTAGAAGATTTGGTATTTCTTTAAACCCAAAGAAATCCTTCTTTGCTCTCAATGAAGGAAAACTATTAGGGTTTGTTGTGTCAAAAGAATGTATATATATTGACCCTGACAGAGTGAAAGAAATTTATGATATTTCTTTACCTCATAACAAAAAATCCATGCAATCATTTCTAGGGCAAATCAATTTTGTAAAAAGATTCATTCCTGATTTTTCTCAAATTGTTTTACTTATGCAGAATATGATTAAGAAAAATTCAGTATTCAAATGAGGGTATAAAGAGAAAGAAGCCTTTGATACAATCAAACAGGCAATCATTAATGCACCCACATTGAATACTCCTGATTTTTCTAAGGATGTTATTCTGTATACCTTAGCTTATGAAACATCCCATGCTACTATTTTAACACAGCTCAATGATCAACAGATAGAAGCACCAATTTCTTTCTTTAGCTCAAATATGCAAGGAGCTAAGCTTAATTATTCCGATGTAGAAAAACAAGCCTTCGCTGTGTTTAAATCAATTAAACATTTTAGAACTTTTCTCCTAAAGACACACACAAAAATTATTGTCCCATTCTCTGCAGTGAGACAATTGTTAATTCAAAAAGAAGTAGGAGAAAAGAGAGCTAATTGGGTAACAACTTTGCAAGAATATGATATTGATATTAAGCCAGCCAAGATTGTTAGAGGACAAGGTTTTTGCAGATTGTTAGCAGGAGCTCACAATATACCAGAGCATCAAAATCAAGCTAATATCATTCAAGCAAATCAGATAAGTGTTATTAATTTTGAATCTCAATATGTTGATCTGATCTTTTACTTGAAGAATGGTTATGCTCCTTCTAATCTCAGCTATAAGAACAAACGTGCTCTAAGGTTAAAAGCTAAACATTATGAAATCATTGATGTTGTGTTATTCAGAAAGAATTATGATTCAATTCTATTAAGATGTCTTGAAAAGACTGAAGCAAAAAAGGTATTGCAGGAATTACATGATGGACCAGCAGGTGGACATTTTGGAGGTGATACCACAGCTCACAAAATCATCCATGCTGGATATTATTGGCCTACCCTTTTTAAATATACACATGATTATGTGAGGAAGTGCAAGATTTGTCAAACTACTAGTGGAAGACAAAGGAAGCCGGCTTTTCCTTTGCAACCAGTAAACATTGAACAACCATTTGAACAATGGGGGCTTGATATTATTGGTGAAATAGTACCTCACTCTTCAAAACAACACACATACATCCTTACAGCAACAGACTACTTCACAAAGTGGGTAGAAGCAATTCCTTTAAAGGTAGCCAATTCTAATGCAATTATTGATTTTATCGATCAATTCATCATTACTAGGTTTGGTGTACCTAACGCTCTTATCTTTGACAATGCATCTTATTTTTCTGGAAATAGTATAATGGAATTTGCAATCAAAAGAGGTTTTAAATTGAAATATTCAGCAAATTATTATCCACAAGGTAAAGGTTTAGTTGAATCTACTAATAAAAATCTCATCAAAATCATTAAAAAGACCATTGATCAAAATCAAAAGAATTGGCACAAGTCTTTAATCTTTGCACTATGGGCTGATCGTATCACTCATAAAGCTTCAATAGGAACTTCACCTTTCAATCTCGTTTATGGAAAAGAAGTTGTGATACCATCAAATCTAGCTCTCCCATCATTAGCTCTAGTGCAATTTATTGAAGAGAATCCTTCATCATCTATTCAATTGAGATTTGATCAAATTCTTAAATTATAAGAAGATAGAGAGAAAGCAAAAAGTATTCATGAGAAACATCAACAGTTAGTAAAATATTCTTTTGATTCAAGTTCCACCGCATCCAAAACTTTGCAAATTGGTGATCTTGTTCTGAAATGGGATAAAACACATGAAGATAAAGGTAAGCATGCCAAATTTCAAAAAATGTGGCTTGGACCATTTCAGATTGTTGAAAAGATAGGCTCATGTACATTCATTCTACAAGATTTAACAAGAAAGAGAAAATCTCTTCCTGTAAATGGGCTTATCTTAAAGAAATTATTTTCATAAGGAGGTAACCCCTTCTTACCTATACATATTCCTTTCTGCAATTTTTGTTTGTTTTGTAAATAAAGGTTGTTAATAGTCTTTAATTGACTTTTTACTATTTGAAAATATTTTCAGAAAAATACTATAAATACTTATTTTATGTAAATAAGAATTTTTATAGAAATGATTACAGTTTTGGATAGTTTAAAATAAAATTTTAAACTTTGAAAATTTGTTCAAAATATTTACATGATCTTTTGAAACCTTGAGAAAAATGTAAATCATTATAAGTTTATTAAGCAGAGAAAGGTTATCCATAAAAAGTAAAGACTTTTCCAAGCTTTGGCATTCAAAAAAAAACTCTGAAAATTGTCATCCATTGATTCTTAAGGATAAAATAATTTCACCCCATCCATTAAGGTTGTGATTTTTTAGAATGTAATTCTAAGAAATTATATATCAAAATTAAGAGATAAGAGGTCTCATCATGAGTCTGCTTACCATGATCATAAGAAGTAATAAAACTGACATTACCAACACTGCATACCAAACATGGTAATGGCTTATAATTATAAGACAAGGGGTCTCATCACAAGCCAACTTGTTCAGTTTCATTACAACTAGTGAATGGCATTGTTATTAACTGGCTACCAAACCAGAACAATGGCTTTTAATTTAAAAAATAAATAAAAAGAAGAAAAACATAAGATACAAAGGTCTTATGAATTTATTTTTAAAAGAATTATGATCTTAGTTGGATGGGACAATGAAATGGTTAATGGTTAAAAGGTAACCCTGTCGAGACTAGAATGTTTGCAGGCAGCAGAGGCAATGCCTATGACAATAGAGTAAAACACAGAAGCTAAAATTGGAGGAGCCCCCTACTTCATTATTATCAACCAATTAAAGCTTAAGAAAACTCAAAAATGTTTTTATTTTTGAAAAATTAGAAAGAAATTGTAAGTGATTTTTATTCTTTTTCAGAGTTAAAATATTTAAAAATTTCTCTAAGATAGTTTTCATTATCTTTAAAACTTTTTACTTACTAGAAATATAGTATTCATTTTATTTTTCAGAGATAACTGTTTCTTCCAGTGAATCGCAAATTGTTGTACAGTACAACAACCCTCCGCATTTCAAATTTTTAGAAGAAATATCATTTAGAAATAGGTCCCCTTTTTCTTTTTAGGAATAAAAGACTTAGATGAAATCCGATCATTTTGAATAAAACAAATAAAGACTCCGTTGTTTCATAAATCACAAAGTGCTTATAAAAAAATGAAACATTGAAAATCCCCGATCCGATGAAATATAAAAACTTTTATCACATCAACATAATACATAAAGTGTTCATATTAAACAAAGTTCGATGTAATATAGTAATCGCAATCGCAAATCAAAGATATCTTAAAAGTTTTACATTTGTTTTGAAAAACTCCGTTGCGATGCAATGAATCACAAATCGCATTTCGGAGAAACAATGTTACATGGATTTATTTTATAAACTCCGATGCGATGGACACCATCGCAAATCGGAAATCGCAAAGGTTTTAAGTTGTCACATTTATTTTGAAAAACTCTGATGTGATGTGATTCATCGCAATCGCTTTTCGGAGAAACAAACATTATATTCGCTTATTCTACAAAACTCCGATGTGATGGACCCTACCATCATCGCAATCGCAAAATCGGCAAATATCGTTTACAACTTACTCTCTTTGAAAATAGCCGATGCGATATACCATCATCGTAATCAGAAATTGGCGGAGATCATGATATGTTATTTGTTATCCTTATTGAAAATTCCCGATGCGATCAATACTTAATCTTTATATTTGTTTTATACTGCGCATATGATTTATTCATCACAATCGCAAAATTCTAAAAGAAAGTTTTTATTCTCATTCCAAAAACGCCGATCTCTGTTTGTACGTTTACTATTAAATAGAAAATCAAACGAGTAATGATGATTGATTCTATTTTGAATGCGTGAGTGTGACTCTTAGAGAGGGCATTTAAGTTTTAACATGAAGTTAATAAATTGAAAATAACAAATAAATCTTTTCATATAAGTTGTTCTCCTCATTGCATTTTCACCACGTTTGAAAGCTTTTCTCCTTTGCAGAACCACAGAACACCCAATCCTTTCATTCGCCGAGCAAGTGAGACATTACCAGATGACAAAATGTCTAAGAGATCTAAGAAAGAAAAGGTTGATGGCACTGCAAATTCCACTGCTATTCCCATAGTACCAAAAGAAAAACCAGCAAAAATTAAGCTGGTTACAGACACATCATGCCAGGGACTTTGAAAATGACTTGGGAAGATGTACATAACTTAATTGAAAAATAAAACCCTAAAGTCACTAAAGAGAAGGTGACAGTTCCTGATGAAGATGACTCATATTATGATTCTAAGACTCCTCTTAAAGTGCTTGCGAACTCGTTCCTTCATAGAATTGCAGCTCGGGCAAACATTATCCTTTACTATGATGTAATTCGGTGGGTAATAGATAATGTCACCATCCAAAACAAGACATTTTTTTTAGCTGCGGGAACAATATTCGGGTCTTTCAGAGCAGAGGACATAAAGGCAATGTACCATCTTCCAGATCCGCAAAAGGTCTATAACAAAGCTTTTATTAAGGATTTTTCTACAAGCAATGAAACTCAGTCTAAGCCAATCAGAGAATGGAGGAAAGCTCTAGAGAAGCATAAAAATGAATCATCAGGTATGTACTCCGTGGAGTCCCTTTCACCTCCATATTGTTATGTCGTCGCAATGATGTGCAGGATGTTTGGAAATGATAATTCAGCTAGATTTTCAATACAAATGGTACCCTTAATCCATTCTGCTGTGAATTCTGAAATCATGGACTAGGCAGTTATCCTTTCAGATAAGATAGCCAATAGAATCCTAGAGTATAGAAAGGATAAAAACACAGGAAACACAACCTCGTTTTACTTTTATGCCTACATTTTAGATGCTCTATGTTTTAACTCTGAATTTCCCATTCTTGGTTGGAAATGGACCCCCAAAGATCTCGTTCCTATTCATATTTACCATAAGCTCTTATGGAAGGTGCATTTTAAAAACCATGTTTATAAAATTTGTCACGGTTTCCTCATCCCTGTCTATCAAACCATTTTCAACCAATTTTCTTCCTGACTTTCTGAAAAATCTAAGATTGATATATCCCAGATTGGTGACTGGTTTGGAGAAGAGAAATTTACCTATGTCAGAGTATTTGGGAGTATAGTGGAGCCCCATATTTTACATCTGTATGTCCCAGACAGACTGTTAGCACAAGAAATCCCTTACCAGTTAACAATAGAAGGCATGTCAAGGTGTCTCAAGAATAACAAGAAACTAATGTGGCCTACTTTTCCATTTCATTGTGGGCATTATACTCTTAATAACTTTGTACATGCTGAGAAAGAAGTCATAAAAATAAGGGATCTTAAGCTCTCAACAGTCCCAAGCAGGCAGTATGATCCGAGAAAAGTAGCATTTGATTTCACAACTTCAGTTTCAATTGCTCGGTTCGAACATGAACCCAATGAGTTTGATGATTTATTTGTTTCTATTGATAAATTTCACCAAGTTTATGACTTGGCTAAATCCAAATTTCAGACTGGGGATATGAATAAATCATGCTATTTAGAAGTCAGAGACTGTTGAAAGCTCCTCTTGACCAGTTAAGAATTATGCTGCAAGAATCTGAGAATATAGAAACAGAGCAGAAGGAAAATGAAGAGGCAGCCAACAAAGCAGGAAAAGAAACATCTACCAGCAAGGGAAATGTACAGACTGAAAATGTAAGCACAAGTGGCAAGTCTAATGTGCAAAAGGAGAATACTGGCAGCCAAATAGATGAACCTTTTGGAAAGGAACTACAGTTCAAACAGGGAAGGAAAATATAGGTATTGAGACCAATGTGCATATTGAGAAAGGAAATACATGCAGTGAGACTAATGTACAGGTAGAAAAGGAAGATATTGGTAATAAGCCAAATAATCAACTTGAAAGAGAAAAGACCACTGAGAATGTGGTGGATTCTGCTGAAATTATTGTTTCTTCCCATTTGCTAAGTCAATATGAGCAATTCACTCAGCAAATAGGATTACAAAATAATCCTCAAGTTGAAATGTTGAAAGACCAAGATATGGAAATCATCCCTGAGCATCCTACAGAGGAAATTGTGTTGAAAGTAGAAGAGATTCCTCCTCTAGATATATTTTATAGTCCTAAGCATAGGGATGTTGTCAGGAAGCAGAGGAAGAGAAGAAGAACAGATCAAGAATCACTTTCAACATCACAAGTTGAAATGATGAACATTGTCTGGAAAAATACTGAGGTGAATCCTTCAGAGGATCTCACCAAATTTTCACAATATGCAGGCACCTATAGTGCAGCTACTATAGACAAGGCTTCGGAAGTCACACAAATGATGAAACAAAAGGAAGTACGGATAGTTATGCTGGAGGAACAAGCAACAGAAACTCAACAAAAGATTATGTAGTTGGAACAGCAGTTGCAAGATGAAAAGCTCAGATCTAAAAAACTGGAAGAGAAACTTGGCATTGAGAAGAAAAAGCTTGATCAACAAGCCTTGAATAAGCAACAACAGCTAACTCAAGAGGTGGAAAAACTACAGACCCTACCGCAAAATGAGAAAACTGCTAAGGTTGAGCAAGAAAAAATATTCCAAGCAAGATTGGACAAATTTAGGGATTATCCTAAATTGGATCAATTTAAAATTGAAGCTCTTAAAATAAATAAACTATTGTCTCAGCAGTTAAATGAATTCTGTCAAAAGATGGCACAAGCCGAGCCCTTGTGTGAAATAACATCATCTTTAATAGATGAAGGAATCAACCTCAAGGTCGAGTTTGATGATGTAGATGAGAAAATTTCTGAATTTCTTTCATGGCAAGACTCAGAGCAAGGAAGGAATGCAAACCTTCCGAGGATTGAGGAAAGACACAAAGAAATTATGTTTACTGAATGGGAAAAGCAGTTGATAAAAGGAGAAAGAGCTACATCAAGAGCCAGAAATATGATGAATAGCATAACACAGTTGATTAATGATTGCTTATATGCCACCAATTTAATTTCAGATTGTATCCCAGGAAAATTACCAAAGGTAAAAGAGACTGATTCTAAGTGGAAGCAAGAAATAATCAATAAGAATCAGCAAATCAGCAAACTTCAAGGAATTTCATGGGATATCATGTGGACATATCTAATCAAGCCACACAGTCAGAAAATGACAATTAAATGCATTTCCAATGCCATTCATTGTATCATTCCAGAGTTTTCTGATGCCACGTACACTGGTCAGTTACATTCGAGACTAAGTCATCCAGCAGAGGTTAAAGATATGCTCAAAATTTGCCACCTTGGCACATTGAACGCAGGAGAAAATCAATGAATTTGTTTCATTTTAATATCGCAAGTCTATTTCTAGATTTCCGATTATAGATTGTAGCAATAGTTTTAGTTATTTTGTTTTATTAAGTTCCTATTTAAACCCCTTTCATGCATTTAGAAAGGGGTCCGGAATTTGTAATATTTTGGCTTGGATGTTACATTTTTGTACTCCATCGACTATTTTATTTTTATAAAGGATCACATCTGGTGATTTATGGCAAATTATCTCTAAGAATTACATTTATGTTCCTTGGAGTTTGTTTTACATTGAAGCACTGGATTTGGATATTGAATTGCATCAGGAAAAGTATCAAGATGAATCTGGTATTTCTATCAATTTACTGTTATTTTTCTTATGTTATGAGATATTCTCTTTGAATTTGCTATCATTTATATATGCTTGCTTTATAAATATTTCTTTATACATATCATTTCTGAGTGTATATAAATATTCATCTCTCACAGTACGTGTAAATGATATATAAAATGATGAATACAATGTGTTATTATAAATCTGTTTAATTTCTTAAACAGAGTTATCATTATTTGATACTACATATTTCAATTAAATGATAATACATTTTCATGGTTATGGGTTTGATTGAAACAATCTTAAAGTTGTATTCATATTTGACACCCGGGTTAGTTTTAGAATTATTTATAAGTTATATATTAAATTAGATAGATTATTTCAGTCATTTAGTTTCATTATCCACTCACACAATCATTCCATCACCAATCCATTAGTTATTAGGAAACTGGTCCTATAAATCCAGTCAGAGCCACCACACCAAACGGAAAAGGAGTTGTCCTAAGGTCCCGACCAGGTGGTTTTCCCCCAATGTTTGAAGCAGCGATTTTCGAGGCTTCAACACAACCTGATGGCCCTGCTTTTGAGACACCAACTTTCTTCCCTTTCCAATAAAATTTTCCTTCTTAATGCTTCAAGGCTCTTTACTCTGTCCCTCGATTCAATGCAGGCATATCCGGCACCCTCTGGGCTTTCAAGGAAATCACGTTCTTCATTTATCTTCCGTAAATATTCCTCCTCCTTGATTTTTTTGGCCTTTGCCAATCCAAGGTAGCTTTTTTCATTTTCTTGAGATTCTCCATAAAAAGCGAGCTCATACTACCCGGTTCATCCATCCCTCCTTTCCTCTAGGTGTCATGGAAAAAAGAGTTGTAAGATTCATCTTTGAGCCAGGAAGAGTTGAACTTGAAGGGTGCCCTGACTTCTTGTAAGGACCTTTGATCTCTAGGAGGATGGGAAGCTATGTCCTTATTGATCATTGGGATTATCCAAATCTCAAGGATAACATTTGAGGGAATAATATTCTCTCCTTGTTCATTAAGAGATGGTATTCATCTTTAACAAATAATTATAAATTTCAAAAATAGGAAAAGAAGGAGAATCATAAGACAAGATAAAACCTGAAAAAATTAGAAAAATATGATACATGTGGACAGAAACATCAAATGAATTTCAAAATTTAAAGTCCCATATATTTTCATAAATTTTCCAACGAAACTATAAGTAAGTATCAAGCATTTGGACTAAAGAAATAAATTTTGGAATGTGTTTTCATATAAATTTAAAAGATATTTTCATTTAAACCCATTGAATAAAAACAAATACACCCTTGCAATCTTGAGCCTAAAACTCAAAGTCTAAGGATCACACTAGAAATTAACTCTTAAATAGTTCTATGAGGAACCTTAAAAATTATACAAATATTTTAATAAAGTTTGTAATATTAGAGAAATATATTTTTCCATTTAATGTAAGGGATTGGGCTCCCATAAACCATATAAGAAAAGTAAAGTCCTATAAGAACAAAGGAACAAGAATAAAAAATCAACCTTAAACCTCTTTTTCGGTGACCTGGACTCCCAGACATTGGCACAACACTGCCTAAATTCGATTGTAACCCTATAGTCGCATGCATAATCCTACAAGGGAGCAACTGCAGTCTTTTTCACCGAGTTCTGTGTTTGCGACTACGAGATCTAATCCACTTTTTCAGGGATAGTCTCCAAACAGTTGCCCAGAACTTGATGAAACTTTCTAGAACGATAAATGACACCAAGGAAAAACCTTCCATACAAAACTTAGACAAGAACTTGACCTACCATGATAGACATTTTTTCAAACACATCATGAACATGTAATAATTACATATCTAAACATAGGGGTCTCATACTTATCTAAGAATCATCAAGAAGGTCTGATGCCCTCTCACAATATTTATTTATTTATTTTTATATTTATTTTTATTTTTTTCACGGTGGTTCACGAACCCATGTGCCCACACACATGAACCTGTTACGTCCACGATCTGAAAATCTCGATAGACCCTCCCGAGGGGATCTACAGTTAGTTGTACACACAAGGCCTAACCCCGAGGGCGTCAAGGAGATTCGATCATGTGACCTCCCAATGGTAAAAGTACTTAATAGCAAGGACTCAACCGATTGAGCTAGCCCTTGGGGCTATATAGTTGCATTATCATCTATTAGGTCATACATTCATTAACCATTCATTTACTAATCAAAACATGATAATATCCATAACTAGAATTTGCCATGAAACCATGCTTATAACCAACATATAACCAAAATAATAATAGTGATAGAACATTCATCAAAGCCACATAATAACAAGTATAAATACTTGTGAAATACAAAAGGAAAATATATCTTATTAACATATGCAAATCCATCCAAGTCAGGGACTTCCATGTACCACCCGACGATAGATTAGGCTAAACAAATCTTTCTTTTAGCCAATCACCCCAGTGCCATATTCCAAGCATGAAAGTGGGACTCACATTAAAACAATCAGGCTTCCTCAGGCTTTACTGCAATCCTGCCAACACTAGTCAAGGAACTCATAGGCCTGAGGAAAGCATCTACACAACCAGGCTTTACTGCAATCCCGCCAAAACTGGTCAAGGGATCACTAGATCCTAAACAAGCTTGGATGCCTCTAGATATCTTCACCGATACCTTGAGGATTTTTCCTGTCTCAACCCTCGGGATTTACCGCAATCCCACCATTACCGGTCAAGGGATTCCTAAGCCCTTGGGAATTCTCTTGAGACCACCTCACTCGGTTCCAAAACCATTTGGCAATCCAAAGCTCAACCCAATGAAATAACCCCATCACACCATGGCTATCAAAAATGGAAAGGAAATGTTGAAAACATTGTCACACTTGGAAAAACCCATGACAATGACAACAAGAGAACCAAATACACACATGCATGTATGCATACCAAAACTAGCAATGAGATCATACATGCAACTTGATACCTACAAGTAATCTCGATGTAGTCGCTTGATCCAACTCTTCCTTACTAGATATTTTCGTTCCTTTGCCTTCCTTCTTCCAGTGCTAGAGTTCTCCAAGAATGCTCCAAGTGTGCAAGAGTATGTGAGAGAGAATAGAGAGAGGGCTCCAATCTAGAACTAACAAAAGGTTGTGAACTGATCCTCATAAGAATTTTTATCATTGAGGCCTCTATTTTCTTCAATTTCATCTATTTTCCTTGAATTTCATCCTCACATGCAACCTGTGACCTTTCACCTTCCTTTTCTCCTATTTTCCTTTATTTTCATAATTAAATGTCAATTAAGTCCTCTTTTTCCTTTCAAAGCCTTTTCTAATGACTTTTCCAATTTCCTTAGCCATAATAAACCAAATGAACACCCACTAGGATGTTTTGCGCAACATTCAGCTTGGAATACGTGTCTCATGACCTTGGTCTTATATTTCCTTTATCGACTTTATTACATGAAATTTTAACACGGGGTTGTTATAGAACCCTTCCTCTTGGGGGAACATTGTCCTCGGTGTTCTATGACACCTATGACCTTCAAACCACTGAAAACAAAACATACCTCCCATGGAGCTTTATGACATAGCTCGTTGCAATATTTACAGTGGTATCTTGCTAACAACATGACAATCATACAGTTTACTGGAGCTTTATAAGACAACTCATTATGGTATTTACAATAACAACCACATATACACTCATGCACATTTGATTCAACCCAAAAGTAGCCATACTACCTATGCAGCTTTATAACCATAGCTCGATACAATATTTACAATAATATACACATATGCACATTTGCTCAACCAAAAAATAAAAGGACACGATGCCTACATCTGCAATAAGGGAATCTGGAGGCTCACACCTCCACCCCCAAAGAAATACAATGATTCACCTCCTTCCTAAGAACCCCATAAACCACTGCCAGATTCAAACCTGCATTCAATGTCCATCGCTACAATCCTTGCGCTACTTGTCCCCTCAGTGAACATTTATCGACTCATTGTTCCATAGCACACTCCCAATGTTCTTTTGATTCCATCTGGAAATGCTAATGACAAAAAAAATCAATTCCTCAACCTTACCTTCTTTGCTACATAGTCCCTCAGGCAATCTGGTCACCCCCTTAAGTGCGGTCACTCACCTTCCAAGTTCCCCGACATCCCCTTTCTCAGGTGATTCATCCCTTGGCAAAGTTTCCTTTCATTAGAAGGTCAAAAAACCAAGGCATATCCCTGCCTCAAAACCATCATACCAATCATAGCATGATCATGGAAATCAATGGACACTATTTGGTACCAATGTCCTACAATGGCCCTACTTGTGAATGCTTTACCGACATATTATTTCCTTTTTCAATTCCTTTTTCTGCTGCTGCTAATTCTTGCAGTGAGTTCCAACCACCCAATACCGGGCATTTTCATGCTTTTTTGTACCAAGCACATAATTTCCATTAGATTCAAAATAAATTGAAATAATTTCAAATCATACCTCATTGGTAGCTCATCAATAAGGTACACATGCAATTCTGTTTACTTCTTGCCATGACAAGTCAATCTAACTCTTTGATCAAATAATCATATATAAACATATCACATCTGGTTAGCTCAAACGCAACCAACATAAATCATAATCATAAATCACACGCATACTTAATACTAAAATAAAATATTGATACTTATCCTTCAAATAATTCTTTGCTTCTGTCTGTGTTCTTTGTCCTTTTTGTACACACAACAGATCAGTTACCACACCTGACAAGCACCTAATGCCTTCTCTTCAACCACGTACACATACACACAATGTACATCACACACATACACCCACACATGGCGTACAACACCACACAATACATGCCCTGCACCCGACATGCAACACAACATATACACCTACACTCGGTGTACAACACAATACATATACGTACACAGAGTACAATCATAATGAATACACATGTCACGGTACTACGACTACACAATGCACATACACAGTACCACATGTACACAACACAACATGTACGACATGCACACAATATCACATGTACAACAATACCACATGTACAACATCTACACAGTACCACCTATACACAACACCACCTGCACAACGCGTACACAACACCACTTGCACAACGTGTGCACAACACCACATGCATGACACATACACAACACCACATGCACACAACACCCCATGTACAACATGTACACAACACCACATGCACACAACATCACATTTAAAATCATGCACCCAACACCACATGTACAACATGCACACAACACCATATGTACACAATGTCGCATATGCAACATGTACATAGCACTATATGTACACAACACCGCATATACAACATGTGCATGACACCATATGTACACATCACCGTATATCTAACATGCCCACGACACTATACGTACACAACAACACATATCCAACATATACACAACACCGCATATACAACATGTACACAACACCATATGTACATAGCACCACATATACAACACGTACACAATACCATATGTACATACCACCGCATATACAGCATGCACAACATATATACAATAGTAGTACTACACGTCCAAAGACCACATTGTCTCTACCAGACAACCTTTCCTCTAATGTCTTTTCACTTTCCATGCTTATCCCAACATGCTGCAAATCAAATTGCTTACATTATCATGATCTATCCTTCAACATTACCTATCCATAACATAAACATAAACATCGTATAAGCAAATAATATCAAACCGTATCCACATGATACTGACCTCATAAATCTATCATGTCACTCTTCCCACTTGATTCCTCATAAACCAGTAACCCCTTCATGCCATTCACTTGCATAAGCAGTGATTCCTCCACAAGAATAATAACTAACAAATCTGTTAGACAATGACATACATACATATATATAAACATTAGCATAAAGCAATCATGATCCCTAACGACCCTGTCAAACAATGACATATATACATATATATATATAAACATTAGCATAAAAAAATCATGATCTCTAATGACCTGTCTGTCAATGACATACATACATACATGTATACATATATAGACATCTTCATAATCATAATCACAACATAATTACCATATATAATAAGGTTAAGGTTAAGAGAACTCCTTTTATCCATACACATCATGCAGAACATTGAGAACAAAAATTCCCAACATAGCCAAGGCATCTAATGCCTCAAATCCATTTACTTTACCTTTCATGTTACTTTTCTCATGACTATCCTGCCACCGTCCATTTACACCAATGGACCCAACCAATCCAATCGGTTGCCATATTCTTGCCTTCAGCTACCCTTTATTCATGCATCGAGCTTCATCTAGTTCTTCCATTATCTGTTGGGTTTCTTTCAAATCTTCCTGAGCTCCATTAACCTTTATCTTCCCAAACTAATTCCCAAGTCTCTCAAAACATAAAAGTCAAGAACAAGAAACAAACAAGAAGGAAACCATGAAAAACCAATAATAATATGGCACCACAACTTATTGGCATGGCCACGCACTAAACATAAACAAACTACAAATTAAGCGCAAACAAAGCACAAAGCACAAAACTAGCAACAAACACCATGACTCAACCCAATGGGTTCCCAGTGCTTCGAAGGGAAAGCTTGACCTGATCCTTCTTCAAGATTTCATGGAAGTATCTTTTTCCATGCAATCCCCTACATCATACTACCATAAACACATAACTGTCAATGTATAAATAAATATAACAATATACCAATTACCTTACCTTGTTATGCTAAGCATGTTTCCTTGTAACTGAACACATCCTTGCCATCTCTCAAGGGACTCCAATTCCCTTGATGGATCCAAATATAACTAGAAACTATCTAATATACCTTTCAAATACATGTTCATGAATATAACACATATCCACATAATCCCAGGTGAAATCAAGGTTAAGAAAAATTCCTATATTCATGCAAAGCACTCATTGGTTTGGAATTGTGGTTCTCAAACATAGCCAAAGTAATTCTTACCCAATTCCTTTATTTTACCTTTTCCTTCATGCAGTTGAATCTTATTATGTGTTATCACATCACCTAGTTGTTAGTAATTGAAACAAATCAATTGTTGCCTTTTCATGCTAATACCAAACATGTTTCTCTGCTACTGTTCTCATATGTCATCCACATGTTCCAAGGATCAAGACATGATGTCTATTAATTTGAAATCAACCTTTACCAAAACTAACAACCATGTCATAATCTGTGATCAACTCACAATCATTAATTATAATACTACGACTAGCACCTACTTCCACTCAAGTACATATTGGTTGTCTCAACTCATCATGTGTTAGTACAACCATCTTAAAACAAGATCATTCCTCCATGCAATCTTATAGACACATACACATATCATGCAATTAATCAAACATTAAAACAACATGTAAACATACCATATTAGATCAACCAAATAGAAGATATAATCAACTCATACCTCAATATATCTCATGGGAGGTTGTCACATCTGCACAAGGCAGTCCATATTAGTATGCCACAATATCACAAATATATCGACTCATACTTGAATATCATAACCATAACCATATACATAATCCAATCCATATTAACACAATACATATAACATTAAGATATTATCTGCAATGACCATAATCATCATGCATATGACCGCAATGCATAGAACGACAAGTTGCTACCATTCATGACTATTTCATGCATGTGCATATAACTGCACTGATTGACTAACATCTATCATGCATGTAACCACAACAAAAATAGAATGACAAGCATGTATATAACCACAATGGTTATAAAAACCATTAAGCATCTTACATGCATGCCCAACATACAAACTTGTATGATAAACTGCTCTTACCCCGAAGTCTAGTGTTGCAACCTTGCTCTGATGATCTGCTTCTCCCTCTCTATCTCAACCAACATATCAACATCATAACATACCAACAACATCATGATGACACAAAGTGAAACAATGAATATCTCAATGCATGCATAACAATCACATATACAACTAGCATGCATGTGTTACAAACACATTCCGCCCATCTAGTCCAACTGTTTGAACTTGGGAGCTCTGATACCACCCTATAACTGCCCCTCCCATATCTACCCACTTTCACCGCCTTGTCAGGGTAAACATGAGCTGATGGATACTATGAAATGAATTAACCTCCTAGATCACCTTAAGGAAGTGGAATAAAAAAACCAAAACTCTACTGACTTCCCTCAGGCGCTACAGGACCCCCAAGAGATGAACCACCCTTCCAGGTGCCCAAACTGTGAGTTAAACCTCTTTTTTTAGTGGCCTAGACTCACAGAAGTTGGCACAACACTACCTAAATTCCACTGTAACCCTCCAGTCACATGCATAAGCCTGCAAGGGAGCGACTACAATATTTTTCACCCAGGTTTGTGCCTGTGACCATGAGATCTTAGCCACTTTTTCAGGGCTAGTCTCCAGAAAACTACCTGGAACTTGATGAAACTTTATAGAATAATAAATGACACCAGGGAAAATATTTCCATACAAAACTTATATAAGAACTTGACCTAACTAGGCCTAACCATGACAAACATTCTGTCAAACACATAATGAACATGTAATCTACACGTCATAATTACATATCTGAACATAGGGGTCTCATACTTATCTGGGAATCGTCAAGAAGGTTTGATGCCCTCTCACAATAGCTGCATTATCATCTATTAGGTCATACATTCATTAACCATTCATTTACTAATAAAAACATGATAAGATGCATAACAAGAATTTTCCATGAAACCATGCTTATAACCAACATATAAAAAGAATAATAACAACTACAGAAAAGCCATCAAAGCCACACAATAACAAGTATAAATACTTATGAAAAACAAGATGAAAATATATCTTATTAACATATGCAAATCCAACCAAGTCAGAGACTTCCACATACCACCCAACCATAGATTGGGTTGAACCAAATCTTTCTTTCAGACAATAACCCTTGTACCATATTCCAAGCATGAATGTGGGACTCACAACAAAACAACCAGACTTCCTCAGACTTTACCACAATCCCACCAAAACAGGCCAAGGGACTCCTAGGCCTGAAGCAAGCATCTACACAACCAAGATTTACCACAATCCTGCCAAAACTGGTCAAGGGATTCTTAGCCCAAACAAAGAAACATACACTACCATGCTTTTTCACAATCCTGCCAAACCCGGTCTAGGGATCACTAGGCCCTAAAAAAGCTTGGATGCCTCAATATTTCTTCACCAATACTTGAGGAATTTTCCCATCTCCACCCTTAGACTATACCATAATCCTGCCATTATTGGTCAAGGGATTCTTGGGCCCTTGGGAATTCTCCTGAGACCTCCTCACCCGATTCCAAAACCATTCGAAAATCCAAAGCTCAACCCAATCAAAGAACTCCATCACACCATGGCTATTCAGGAATGGAAAGGCAAGATTGAAAACAATCTCACACTTGGAAAAACCCATGCCACTGAAAATAAGAGAACCTAATACACACATGCATGTACCATGCATGCCAAAACTAGCAAGGAGATCATACATGAAACTCGATACCTTCAAGTAATCTCGTTGTAGCCACTTAATCCAACTCTTCCTTGCTTGATCTTTGCTTTCCTTTGCTTCCTTGTCCTTCCTTATTCCAATGCTAGAGTGCTCCAAGCATGCTCTAAGTGTGCAAGAGTATGAGAGAGAGATAATAGAGAGAGAGCTCCAAGCTAAAATTGAAAAAAGGTTTTGAACTAATCCTCATAAGCCTTTTTATCATTGAGGCCTCTATTTTCTTCAATTTCCTCTATTTTCCTTCAATTTCCTCCTCACATGTAACCTATGACTTTCACCTTCCTTTTCTCCTATTTTCCTTTATTTTCATAATTAAAATTCCAATTAATGCCTCTTTGCCTTTTCAAATCCTTTTCCAATTTCCTTAGCCATAATAAACCAATTGAATACCCACTAGGATGTTTTTCCCAACATTCAGCTTGGAATACGTGTCCCATGACCTTGGTCTTATATTGCCTTTATTAACTTTATTACATGAACTTTTAATATGGGATTGTTATAGTTCTCGGGTATCCAATTGAGTACAACCTCTTACGGTGTCTTCACTTTACAACCTATGCCTTTTCTTCGACATGCTCTCATCTACTCCATTATTCTTTTCTTCTTGTTCTATGGAGCTCTACCTGCCTCTATGGCTAGCTCCCAACTCATGTTGTTTTTGCCTCAGTAAGTATGACAGGCTCTACAATATGGTTGCATTGATTTCTACTTTCCCCTCCTATTCTTTGACAATAATTTCGTTGTTCGCCTTGCAACTTCTTATTTTTTCCCTTAAGCTCCTTAGGGCATCCATTAAGTTAGGAAAAAATGCCCCTCTTCCTTGTTTAACTAAATTTTCTTCTTGCTCATGTTGTGAGTGGTTAGAACTCTACACTACCATATTGTTGTTCATTTCTTGGTTCGTTGGTTCTATGGTGTACCATCCTTTTCTATTCTTGTGGTATTTTACCTTCATCTCTTCGGGCCTTAGTGTATTTTATGTGGTGTCATATGCACACATAACTATTATATTTTAACAAAATTCAAATACATAATAAGCCTTATCACCTTGGTTTGTTGATGGAAATCCGTTGGTGTATAGCTAGTTGCACATTTCACCTCAATTAATGCATTAGTATCAATAAAATCAAATACATAATTAGTTCCATGCTACATGCATAAAAACATACACCATACCATACACACAATCAATCCATAACAACAATCATGGTTCTACTAATTATCATGAGGCTTTAAGGCCTCACCGGATCTTCAAGGTCCAATGTTGAACCTTCGCTTGGTTACTTCTGTGATGGAGCCCATCCACTCTTGTTAAACTTATGAAACTATGGTAAAATTCCACTTTGGACAAATTAGTTGGTCAAGATTATAATTACATTAGATTTCTCTTTTCGAGAGGACCAAAATTGAACTAGAGATCGCTCGAATCGGTTAAGCGGAAGTTAAATTATGAATTATTTTATTTATAAATGAAATGGAATGGGAGGCCTCAACACATGTGGATTTAGTCAAATCCCCAAGCGGTCCCTCGCAAAATCTATAAATAGAAGCAACCTCAAGCTCATTCTCACACATTCGCTCCTGATATTTTCTTCTTTCACTCTTTGTCTTGGGTCGTTTATTATGTTTTGGCTCACACAGGTTCGATGGAAGAAGCTCGCGCAAGGTATGGAATCACAGGCGAGAGGCTCACACTGAACTAGGGATTCTGGGCCATAGTCGTAGGCACAAAACTACTGAAATCGGGCCAGACCTATGGGCACAAGGTGGAAAGGTAGTGACCACGCTGCCATAGCCATAGGCAGAGCGTGACAAGGTCGTGGCTAGGGTTTTGAGGCTAGATCAGGTTGATTTGAGCCAAAGCTGCAGGCACAGTGTGTCTTTCCAACAACCAGGGAGATATAGTCATGGTCGCAGCTAAGGGTTTTTTCTGAGAAGATCTGAGTTAGGTCATATTCAGTTGCTTGCGCAGTGCTTCCAGACATCAGTCGCTCAATCACGTAGGTTTGCGATCAGTCTTTGATAACATACTTGATTCAAATCTAGAATTTGGTTGTTGATATCATTTGGCTTCGGTGATTTATTTGATCCATGTTTCTTGATTTTGTATATCAGTAGATCTATAGATCAGATTTGTACATCTACTTAGTATATTTCTGTTGTAGATTAGGCCCTCAAATATGCATCTACAGTTCTTCGAAGTTTTCACTCAGTGACAGTTGTGTTCAATAGTATGCTACAGGAAGTGACAATGCATTATAGTTCTCAGAATCAGGATCCCTCAACAGAAGTATGTTTATGGTTATATTATGCATGTGCTAGTTGTTTTACTGCATTATGAAGATAAGGATCAATGGATCATTGTCCTCTTGTTTGCTGAATCATTTGATGACGATCTAAGAAGAAGAATTTGCAAGGGTTTTCCCGATAGTGGGTTTTTCCCCTGTCTCGGACCAATCTTGGTGTCTATATGTGTGCATTATTTTCTTCCATTTGTTTCTTTATGTTTTGTTGCACAGATGATGATGTTATTGTTTTTTCTACGTAGTTTCATATGTTGATGGTTAATAATGTAGATCTGAATAATGATATAAAGATATGTAGTGAACTTATCATGTTGTTGAATAAATGCAACTGTCAGAGCAAAGAACAATGTAGCCCTATGAAAAATTAACATGGTATCAAAGTTGGGCTTAAGAAAATCCATGGAGATCGCCCCCATGGAGACACTTTTTGATGGAAGCAAGAAGAGGATGGTGGATACCTAAAATAATTCTAGGGTATGGAGAAAACCCTAGGAAGTTAGTGCTTAAGGGTTTGATGGTGAGGGTTTGAGAGAAACCATGATTTATGGTAAAGACTTGAAATTTGGTGTATGAAACCACAACATGGTCTATGTTAAGATGCTCAGGCACTTGGGATTGATTTGATGAAGCCCTCAATGGGACAATCCTTAGATGACATGGTTGTTGATAAAGTTGATTGAAGGTAACACTGTTGTGTGGTCTATGGATGGATCTTTAAGGTTGGTTCAAGAGGGAGAGAATCACCTCTCATTGATGATAAGTACTCCTAGACTCTTGATGTTTATTTGTGTCTTTACTCTTGTTTAGACTCATGGATCTCACTATTATGATTATTGTTTTGATCATTGCTTATATTTACTGCATGTATATTTTGAGTACCTGGATGTTTCTAACCTTATTTATAAGAAGTGATAAGTGAATCCCTCTTGAGGATGTTTTGAAATTCAGAAAAGATGGCTAGATTTGGAAGAAGAAAAGAGGCACCTGATGAAAAAGGTGATTGGCTGCCTATATGAAGGTGCACAGGTAATACCACAAGGTATGCATGTTATATTGTGTTTCAGCTATAAAAATTGGATGGCTAGTAAGCCCTATGGTATGTTGAGAATGTATCCTTTGCAAATGGCTCATGCATGCTTATGAAAGTGATTGGGATTTATGTTTCCTATGATGAAATGGTGCACCTTGTATTGAATATTTTGATCATGATGATCTTCTTGATTCTTCGAGGCTATTTATTGTTGATCTTGGATATAGTGGAATAGCTTGATGTTTGGCTAACTTCTATTGTTTTGAGATCCTGATCTTGATGCTAGAAAATGGTACTCTTGATATGCATAGGACCTGTTGGATCTATTGTATAAGGTTACCTCATCGATATGGTATTGATAATGCTCGTGAAAACCATGATGAAAGATCATGGAAAGAGAGATTACACTCTGTTGGTTTATTGAATAACCTAATTTGATCCTATTGATCATGATAAGCATGGTATTGATGGCCATGATGATAGAGTTATATCTATGAAATTGATGTTCTAGATCTCCTATTACCTATGGTTATGGAATATAGTGAAATTAAAATCCCTAACTTGATGTATTGTTATTGTGTTCATAAGGTTGTGTAGTCACATCTTCCTGTTGTCCCGATCTTTTAAGTCCAACCCTTGATGAAAGATTAATGACATGATGTTGATGATCATGATAGATATGTGTTTATGATCTAACAAATATGTTGTTTCATGACTCCAGTAAAGACAGGTTGATGACATGAGTGAAAATGAAATTACATGTTCTACTATGATTTATGGGTATATGACATTGTTGATCGACAGTAGAGGTCTGGGCCTCACTCACACAAAGGAAGGCCCATAGATGAGACTATGCCTGATAGATACAAAATTGAAATTTTGTACACAAAATCATTCTGTACTCTAAATAAAGGGATATCTAACATGTCCTGCCATTGTAAATTGATTTCTAAATTTGTCGTGTTAGACTTGTTGATCATTGAAAATAAAGGATCGAGCATGAAATTAGATGGTCACTTGGAAGATGTCAGTTTTGCAGATGTGTTGCAGATATCGGTAAGATTTGTCAGTAGGAAAATTTTGTATCGAACTCGTGTTTGCAGGTGACCGAGACATTCATATGAATATGTCATTATGTTTGAAGTTTGTGCTACATGTTTTGGATGATAGATATAGATTAGATGTGTTTGTAACTTTGACATGATGTTTTAGAACTTTAAATTGATGGTCGAGACATGTATTTGGATTATAGACCTCTATATTTGGACTTGATTTGTTGATTGTTGATTTTCTCTAATGAAAATGTTAAGTGGGCATAGTGGCCTTCAATGTATTATGTGAGTATTCAAAATTATGGCTCTATATTGGCCTACTTGTTCCTAGCGCAATGGTTGTTGTGACTTAGTATGAAGATGGAACATGCACGACTTAACCTTGATGCATGCACTTGCATATAGTGCCCGAAATGGCATGTTAAATGACAAACTTGATGGCTTGACAGTGAATTAAGTCAAGACTTGATATGAGCTCTACCTATCAACTGGTTGAAAGAATTGATACGATGGCATCAATGTCTTAGATAATAGTTTTTGTCTGGCTTCTAAACTCTGATAAGATGACTTTGTTGACACAACATTGATTTATGTAAGGCTGATTATGTGGGCTTGGTAAATCATTATGCTTGCAAAGAGTGTTGTGTGATGCAAGCTCCCCGATTCAGATTTTTCCATATTTGACAGTTATCTGACAAAGTCAGGATGATGAGTTACAAGGTATGACCTTGATTTTGATTATGGCTTTGGTATTACGTACTGATAGTCTACCCCTGACAGATGATGAGCCTATGATAATATCAGTAAGAGGGAGATGGCTCCTATAGCTCGAAATAATGTATCATGGAATGATGAATAGATTTCTAAAATTTGGGAAATAAATCTTATATTGCAAATATGTCGATAAAATGTCTTTGTGTAATGGAAATGTAAATCCTTGGACTCTATAGGTTAAATTTTAGATGTTGTTGAACTTGACATGGCATCCGATAATTGATTGAAGCATTGATGTTCCATTTTGAACATCCATTCATACTTGATGTGTATAGAACATGATTAAATTCACGATTGAGCTGCTTCATTTAGAATTTCGACCAAACATCTTTTTGAAATATCTACATGAAACATTCTACTTTTAAAGGTCGAGATATTTCTCTCGTGATATGTAGTTGCATGAATGAACTGATGATGATTGGGATTAGTAATGATGATCACATTTAGATGTTGCCTTAATATGATATTTTCAATGATATCTTGGATGAGAGGTCCATAACACGACCAAGGTTAGGTACAATGCTGCTAGCATGGCTAGTTGTGAGGTGGGATGAAGAAGCTCCTTAGAAAGTTGTCTGAGCATGATCTGGATATGACATGGATACATTGTAAAGACAGAGAATCCCATATATATACATAATTGGGACATAATTTTATTACATTAAGACAATGCAACTATTTGAAACAAGCTTAGGATTGTGATTGACACCTTCGTGAGAGGGAGGATGATTATGGTATCCATTTGTGATTTTATATGATTATTTATGTTCAAACATAATATTTGATGTGATGTCCTGTATGAACAAGAATCAACTGCTATTTAGAAAAGCAGAGACCATATTTGAGCATGATAAGAGCAGCGCTGATCGAGGACACTGAGCCAACTCTTCCTCCCTGACTGAGCTCCCAAGATGAGGAATTGAGATAGAGGGTTCCTGGGGTTGAGAGATCTATATACAATAGGGTATGTCCCTATCTGTTACCCAGGGTTGAGATGTTTCTCCCCTATCTTCATAGGGTCGGAGAATACTGCTCCCCTGTTTGGTCTTTACAGAGTATACCCAAGTTGGCATCATAACCACAAGAAGGGCTTGTTGGGAATATCGCTCCTCGTTTGGCCAAAAATTTGAGAGATTACTTGGGGTGTACAACCCAAGTCGATTATGATGCATGTGTTCTACCACATGACTATTCAAGATCATCGTTCGGAAGATCAGTAGGAAATAGGATGGGTTGAGATAACCCTATACGGTTCCGGGTTGAGATTGAGCTCCCAGATGTAATCCTAGGGTCGATATGGGATCCCTTGCATGTTTGGATATCATATTGCTTGATATGGGGTTGTAGATATATAGCTCCTCCATGAGAGTCCGGGTCCAGATGTGCTCACCAATGTAGTTACATGTCAAGATGTGCTCCTTGATGATATGCTCTTTGGTGTTTATGATACTTCAAGTAGAAGCCCGCTGTTAGAGAATCTAGGTTGTAGCATGACGGATGAAGAGTGGTAGCCTAAGATCCCCTCCAGTGTCAAATTATTCTTCTTCTAGATCTGAGAATGTTCAACGCATGAGAAACAACAATCAAGATACAAGATGGAATAAGGATGAGAAGTTCATTGTTGATTTGTAATGATGAAGGATCGCAACATGAATACTACAAGACAAAGATGATAAATGATGATACATAATGATGCATGAAGATAACATAATGGCCTATTGATCGATGAAAAAATATTGGTAGGTGGAATTCTCCTTGGTTGAGAAGGAGTGTTAAAATTATGCAAATACGATCAAATTCCACTTTGGACAGCTCAATCGGTCAAGATTTAAATTTCATTAGATTCCTCTTTTCGAGAGGACCAAAATCGACCTAAAGATTGCCCCAATCGGTTAAGTGGAAGTTAAATTATGAATTATTTTATTTATAAATGAAATGGAATGGGTCGGGCTCAACACATGTGGATTTAGTCAAAGCCCCAAGTGGTCCCTCGCAAAAGCTATAAATAGAAGCGACCTCAAGCTCATTCTCACACATTCCCTCATGAGATTTTCTTCTTGCACTCTTTGTCTTGGGTTGTCTATTTTTTTTTGGATCGCACAGGTTCAATGGAAGAAGCTCAAGCAGGGTACAAAATCACATGTGAGAGGCTTGCACTAAACTAGGGCTTCTGGGCCATAGCCGCATGCACAAAACTATTGAAATCGGCCCAGATCTGCGGGCACAACATGACAAGGTAGTGGCCAAGATGCCATAGCTGCGGGTAGAGCATTACAAGGTCACAACTAGGCTTCTGAGGCTATATCGTGCTGATCCAGGCTAGAGCTGTAGGCACAGTGTGTCCTGCCAGCGGCTAGGGAGCTATAGCCTCATGTACAACATCTTGAGGTTGCGGCTAAGGGTTTTTCTGAGAAAATATGAGTTAGGTCGTCTTCAGTTGCTTGCATAGTGATTCTAGACATCAGTCGCTCAGTCATAGATGTTTTCGATTAGTATTTGATAACATCCTCGATTCATATCTAGGATTTGGTTGTTGATATCATTTGGCTTCAATGATCTATTGGATTCGTGTTTCTTGATGTTATAGATTTTCATATATATATATATATATATATATATATATATATATATATATATCTGATCTGTACATCTATTTAGTGTATTTCCACTGCAGATCAGGCCCTCAAATATGCATCTACATTTCTCTGCAGTTTTCACTCAGTGACAACAATGTTCAACAATATGCTACAGGTAGTGACAATGCATTACAATTCTCAGAATCAGGATCCCTTAGCAGAAGTATGTTTATGGTTATATTATGCATGTGCTAGTTGTTTTACTGCATTATGAAGATAAGGATCAATGGATCATTGTACTCTTGTTTGCTGAATCATTTAATGCTTATTTAAGAGGAAGAATTTGAAATTGTTTTCCCCATAGTGGGTTTTTCCTTGGTCTCGGATCAATCCTAGTGTCTATATGTGTGCATGATTTTCTTCCATTTTTTTCTTTATGTTCCGCTGCATAGACGATGATGTTATTGTTATTTCTACATAGTTGCATATGTTGATGGTTAATAATGTAGATATGAATAATGATATAATGATATGGGGTTAACTTATCATGTTATTGAAGAAATGCAACTCTCAAAGCAAAAAACAATGTAGCCCTATGAAAAATTAACAATTACAAGCATTGAAATTGGAGGTTTTGATATCACACTGTAACATACCCCCTACTATCCCCAACCCTCAGTAAGGTAAATAGGAGCTAGTTACTATGCTGACCCAATCTCCATGGCTCAATTATGGAAATGGGGTCATAAAATTTGTTTCCAAACTTTTTTCTACTCCATCAAAAGTTAAAATGGATATCATCGTTACATTTGTTTTGTCGAGCCCTATGCAACAATATAAAACTTGCTTCGATCCAATTTCCAAATCAAAATATATGACCATTTTAACCCGACACACTAAATTCTTCCATGTCATCCTTAACCTCCACATGGCACCCCACATGGTACCCATGTGTCTGTTATGTCATCTGAAAAGCCTATGTGGAAGGTATGTCTACCCTTGTAGTTAAAGGTCAACCCTCCCTCATGAAAATGCAAACCATTTGCACTGGATTCCTTGACCCCAACTAGTTTGACGAGCTCGACCTAGAGGTCGACCCAACCCTACTCGGGTACGATTCATGGTTGGGTGCAACACCATGTGAACCCTGGATTTTAGGTCGACTAGCTCGACTCCCGACTAGGTCCCCACCCAACTACTCCTCCCACGCTCCTTTAGTCAGGCTCGAACTCATTCTGAGTTTGGAATTTCAATCCAATTGGATTGACCTTGTCTTGGCAGATCCCATAAGTGAATTTAACCTATTTTATGAGCTTTTATACTTAGAAAATTTCTTGATTTTCTTTCTGATTTCATACAAGCTCGAACCATACCGAATCTCGACTGCCCGCAAAGAGATAAAAATTGTTATCTATGAGATCAAGAATTGAAATCCAAAGATCTCATGAACCCTTTCCAATGCCCCCTGAGCATGGAAGCCATCTAGTGATGTGCTCACACTATTAGCTAAGTTGATGTGCAAAAATGAGCTTACTCCCATAATTTGCTGGGATGACAACAAAAACTAGGGCTATTACTTACCCAGTAAATATAGAAAGTGAGTGCACTTCCTAGAATCACAAGAATTTAATCAAACCTCCCATCTACAATATATAGATGTATGCATTCTTTGTAGTTTATAACAAATAACTTATACAAAGCATATAAATAGCAAATGGGCCAACAAATCATACTCATCAATTTAATGAAAGGAACACAAAGATTCATGCTCACACAACACATTAAAAAATTCAACCATTCTTCAAGAAATTATATAGGAATCCAACATTCCTGTAACAATTATAGGAATCCCATTCCTTTTCATACATGGGATACATATCCCTCACATCTATCATGATAATTAAACCTCATAACCAATATGCATATAAAATAACTCGCGCATCAATCATATTGAGTACCATTGCATAGGCAAATTAGAATTATACCATTCTTCAACACTAGTCCATGCACTTAATACATCATTACTGTTATGAATATAATTCATAACAAATATGATAAATAAAAATAAATGTAATTACTAAATAGGCAATAAGGATTATGTTAAGTAGTCGTTAGTTAACTGAAAAGGCATGTCTAAAAGACATGCCTAGTCATGAAAGGTCACGTACCTAGGTATAAAAGCAGGGCCTCATTGTAACATTTATCATCAATCACTTATACATTTTTATTAATAAATTATTACTACAAGTACCTCTTGTGTATTTTACAATTTAAAGTCAACAAGCATACTAGTTTTGTTGCTTCAATTACTTAGAATATTGACTGGGGAATCAACATACAAGAACCAAATCACGTAGATACGATTAACATTTAAGTAGTTTACTCAACATAATATCATCACTCCAAATCATTCATGAAACCAAGTTTCATACATTGAAATGACATTTAAATCAATATAACAATTATTCATGGGAAATTCGTTTGAACATATAAATGTAATAAACACTTATATTATATCCAAAGCCTGACCACTGAGATTGACACTTCAAATCTCCACGCAACCTTAGGCACACTGCAACCAAGCCTTTTTTGCAGTAGTCACCCTCGAGCCAAATTCCTGAGCTTGAGAAGGAGTGCTTAAATTTTAAAATCAATACTCTTGACTAAAAATAGGGCCTCCAAAGGTAACCCACCTTTACTCACCAACTAATTAGAAGTTAACACAAGGAGCAATAATTCACTTCCCTTGGGTTTATCAACAACTCCAAGTTGTTACATAACAAAAATTGCTAACTTAGTCAACCTCAACTCTAAGGTTCTTTCTAGCATAAAGAATTACAATCCAATACCAAGAGAAGAGTTCTTTCAAATTTTGGCAAGGTTCATCAACATATAAGCTACCATGGGAGTGTGGAAGTAACTCTTCTAGATAGTTCTTTAGTGAAGGTAAGCACTAGTACTTCATCCCCAAGGAAACACCTGATGGTTCATCAACTTCATAAGCACTAGAGTGTCTCCACTTCCTGACTAGTAAATTCATCAATTTGCAAATTTCCTAGTGGGTTCTTTAGACCTTGGGCAAGCCACTCATAGTGTTTTCATCAACCTCAAGTCAAACCAATGCTATGTAAATTCTATTATCTCAGCCAACAAGCCACACATAATAGTTTCATCAGTTGCATTGCCATAGAGCGAGCTCTCTCCATCAGAATGAACTTTGTTCCAAGTCTAGGAAGAAGAGATAAAAATCAGAACTAGACTGAGTAGCACATCATATAACATAAACCTTCCTTACTCCCATCATTGATCTCTTAAATAATTATCTCCTTGTCCTGCCAATTCCAATGTTTGCCCTTTCCTGGTGTGTAGATATGCTGGCCTCTTCCGTCGTGCGCAGAGGTGCTTGCCTCTTCCACTGTGCACAAAGGAAATTCTATTTTTCATTAATTTCTCTTGCTAAAGGCTATCGCTTCCATTTCTTGTTATGTGGGCATAACCTCTTCGTTTCCCCTATCAGTTTGCCAACGCAACCAAACTTCCATTTAATTCCCATTCTCTCTTGATCTGCAAAATTTTCCAGGGAGTTGGCATGGTTCTTGACCATTCTTTTTTCCAATTGAATTTATTGTGCAACCAATTCATTAAAGCATGGAATCCAATATTAATATAAACTTGGTCTCCTCTAGCAAATATCCTTCCCCAAACTCTGGATTCATGTTCCAATTTCTCAGTTATTTTAATTTTAACAAAAATAGAGATAATAATTACAATAAGAGGGAATTTTCCAGGGCTATCACAACTTTAAGCTTGATTAGTGGCTTCAATTTTGGATTTATTGCTCTAGTCTTCTACCTAAAAGGTCTATTTTCTTCCTTGAGTGGTATGGTATGTTGAAGATAGACTTATCATATTGATTCAGGTTATAATACATCCATGCAAAGACATCTTGAAATTAGTTAAACAAGTCAGGGCATTGTTGTACTTCCTTAAGTGCAACTTGTTGCCTTTTGATGTACCAATTCCAATCTTCTATGTATCTTGAAATTTTTCGAAGAATATTCTTCTTTCAGATTTTGATTTTGTACTTGATCATTTTTATATAAATAAAGATTCAAGGGAGACATATGTCTTCGGAAGATAAATCCCTTTTACATCCTTAATAAGGATTACACTTTGATCATGTATATATTCTTAACGGTTATTGGAGCTTGGTTGGTTCGATAATGTTTCTCCTCAATCATAAATGAATTCTTTGATATGCTCGTCATTTTCAAACACTTGCCAATAATCTTTGTTGTCAAGTACAAAGGGATGGTAGATTATCTCTACATGAAAGGAACTATGAGATATGATATCTCTTGGATTGAAAAGAGATGTTGAAATTGCCAAGGAGTCACACATTTGATTTTGTTCTTGTGGGGAAAAGGCTATGTTAAAATAACTAAAATTTTGGAGAATGTCCCAAACCCTTGAAGCATAGATTTCAACATTTTCTTGATTTTATAATTTTTCTTCATTTGATTTATGATTAATTTAGAATCTCTTTTAACAACTAAATCATTGATGCATATTTGGGTGGCAAGGACTAACCCTTGAATAGTGCCTCATATTCTGCTTTGTTGTTTATGGAAGGAAACTCCAATTTGAAAGCATAAGAATAAATTTGAGAACTCGTATGAAATATCATCTTAACTCCAACTCCAAAACTAGGACAAACACCATCAAATGTCATTTTCCATAATCCTTCAAAATGTCACTTTCGCATTGCTTAGTATATTTCATATCAAGAACAACATAATATCCCATCCCTAAGTCTATGCAACTCTCCACAAGGTCCTACATAGTAATTCATATGAAAAAGAACTTGCTTATCACATAATTTGACCCTATCCTAATAAATAGATAGATCATGGTAGTAAGCTCCATGAAACATATCTTCTCCAACCAAAAAATAAAAAGTATTATGTTTTATTATTTATATGCGATGCAATCGAGAACGAGGATAGGGTCGTACTTATGTGACATGGGTCAATTCCATTGATTACAACTATAGGTTTTAAATGTACATACACAACCCCACATGCAACACTAATCTAGATTTGAATCAATGATATCATAAGGAGTGCCTTAATAATGCACTTTATCACCAACCAATCTACACCTAAAAAATAATTAAAAAAAAAAAAAACAATACAAAAAACCCAATCACAAAAACAATTTACATAAAATGAGAAAAAAATGTTGATGTATGAACTTTATGCATAGTAAAAAAACTATGATTCACTTTGAGTTAAACCATAATAAAAAATTCTAAACACTATATACACAATTTAAATTTAAATTTTATTTTTCAAGAAAAAATATTTCACTACTTATTAAAAAACAATAATACAATAATAGTAATAATAAAGTTACAATTAACCCAAACATCAAATTGATATATCAGATCTCCTCTTTATTTCTTAGATAAAAAAATTATACTAAAAATAAAATGGTGCCATTTTATTTGTGAGCATTACTACCATTTCGACCCATAATTTTTTTTAAAAAGAAAAAAAGAAAAAGAAGAAAAGAACATACTTTAACTACTTCTTTAGATTTAAAGTTAAACATTTAAAGTTACATACTACTTAATTAAAGGTGAAACTGTAACCTCTTATAAGAAAATACATACTCTTACCTCTTATAAGAAAATACATACTCTTAGCTAACCCACCCTGAAAACATACCACAAAGGCCGACGATGTGAGGGGCGTTCATTTAAAAAAACAACTTTGCAAAACGCTTAATTTATCTGGTTATCTTGTGCATTGCGCCAACTTCTCAACTTCTCAACTTCTCAACTTCAAGCATTCATCACATCAATCACATCTTCTTTTGAATTCTCGCCTGTGCGAAACGCCGCGAATCTCTGGCCAGTTTTCCTTTCCTGGTTTGTCTTATAACGTATGTCGGAGGCATATGAGCACTTTTCTTGAGGTACAAGCCTACTCACTTCCCCATTGTCTGTGGCTGCATCATAGCAGAGCTCAGACGATTCCTGGTGATTCATTGAATACGATTGTTGGTAGTGCGCGGCCAGCTCTGACGGGTGTTTTGGTTGCACCGTTTAGGGATCGCTGTTTTTCTAGTTTTCGTCTCCAAATTATAAAGATGGACTCTGGGAGGTCAGGGAACAAGGGCAAGGGGTTTAAAGCGAAGGTCCCTGCATCAACAAATCAAAATTCTGCACATCATAATTCTGATAGAACTGTCTGTGGCTCATGTGACTCTCGCTCACACCTAGTTTCCAGTTCAGGAACTGGGCGTGCCCCAAAGGACTCTGCATCAACAAACCGAAATTCTGCACAAGGTCATATTGCTGATAAAACTACCAGTGGCCCATGTGGGTCTAGCTCTGGCCCAGTTTCGAGTTCAGGAACTGAGCGTGTTCCAAGTGTGTTTAACCCTCCTCTGTCAGTTTGGGGCTCAAAAAAGTTAGATTTCTCAGTTGGAGGGCATAGCATTGTTGTGCCTACGGAAGGAAATTCGAGAAGCGGTGCACCATCTGCAGGATTAGGAAGCCGAGAAAGCGAATCCATGGAAGTCCATGATAGAACTGTCTGTGGCTCATGTGACTCTCGCTCACACCTAGTTTCCAGTTCAGGAACTGGGTGTGCCCCAAAGGACTCTGCATCAACAAATCGAAATTCTGCACAAGGTCATATTGCTGATAAAACTACCAGTGGCCCGTGTGGGTCTAGCTCTGGCCCAGTTTCGAGTTCAGGAACTGAGCGTGTTCCAAGTGTGTTTAACCCTCCTTCGTCAGTTTGGGGCTCAAAAAAGTTAGATTTCTCAGTTGGAGGGCATAGCATTGTTGTGCCTACGGAAGGAAATTCGAGAAGCGGTGCACCATCTGCAGGATTAGGAAGCCGAGAAAGCGAATCCATGGAAGTCCATGATAGAAGTGTCTGTGGCACATGTGACTCTCGCTCACACCTAGTTTCCAGTTCAGGAACTGGGTGTGCCCCAAAGGACTCTGCATCAACAAATCGAAATTACGCACGAGGTCATGCTCTTTGATAAAACTACCGGTGGCCCATGTGGGTCTAGCTGCGAGCGATTTCGATTCGAGGCGGCGTGTTCCAAGTGTGTTTAACCCTCCTCGATCGGTTGGGGCTCAAAAAAGTTAGATTTCTCGGTTGGAGAGGCATAGCATTGTTGTGCCTACGGAAGGGAAATTAGAAGCGGTGCACCATCTGCCGGGATTAGGAAGCCGAGAAAGCGAATCCATGGAAGTCCATGATAGAAGTGTCTGTGGCACATGTGACTCTCGCTCACACCTAGTTTCCAGTTCAGGAACTGGGTGTGCCCCAAAGGACTCTGCATCAACAAATCGAAATTCTGCACAAGGTCATACTGCTGATAAAACTACCAGTGGCCCATGTGGGTCTAGCTCTGGCCCAGTTTCGAGTTCAGGAACTGAGCGTGTTCCAAGTGTGTTTAACCCTCCTCCGTCAGTTTGGGGCTCAAAAAAGTTAGATTTCTCAGTTGGAGGGCATAGCATTGTTGTGCCTACGGAAGAAATTCGACGGTGCACCATGCGGGATTAGGAAGCGAAAGCGAATCCATGGAAGTCCACTTAAATAGGCCCCATACGTGGCTCATGTGACTCTCGCTCACACCTAGTTTCAATTCGAGGTAGGTGTGCTAAAGGACTGCATCAACAAATCGAAGTCTGCACAAGGTCATATTCTTTGATAAAACTACCAGTGGCCCGTGTGGGTCTAGCTCTGGCCCAGTTTCGAGTTCAGGAACTGAGCGTGTTCCAAGTGTGTTTAACCCTCCTCCGTCAGTTTGGGGCTCAAAAAAGTTAGATTTCTCAGTTGGATGGCATAGCATTGTTGTGCCTACGGAAGGAAATTCGAGAAGCGGTGCACCATCTGCAGGATTAGGAAGCCGAGAAAGCGAATCCATGGAAGTCCATGATAGAACTGTCTGTGGCTCATGTGACTCTCGCTCACACCTAGTTTCCAGTTCAGGAACTGGGTGTGCCCCAAAGGACTCTGCATCAACAAATCGAAATTATGCACAAGGTCATATTGCTGATAAAACTACCAGTGGCCCGTGTGGGTCTAGCTCTGGCTCAGTTTCGAGTTCAGGAACTGAGCGTGTTCCAAGTGTGTTTAACCCTCCTCCGTCAGTTTGGGGCTCAAAAAAGTTAGATTTCTCATTTGGAAGGCATAGCATTGTTGTGCCTACGGAAGGAAATTCGAGAAGAGCTGCACCATTTGCAGGATTAGGAAGCCGAGAAAGCGAATCCATGGAAGTCCATGATAGAACTGTCTGTGGCTCATGTGACTCTCGCTCACACCTAGTTTCCAGTTCAGGAACTGGGTGTGCCCCAAAGGACTCTGCATCAACAAATCGAAATTCTGCACAAGGTCATATTGCTGATAAAACTACCAGTGGCCCGTGTGGGTCTAGCTCTGGCCCAGTTTCGAGTTCAGGAACTGAGCGTGCTCCAAGTGTGTTTAACCCTCCTCCGTCAATTTGGGGCTCAAAAGAGTTAGATTTCTCAATTGGAGGGCATAGCATTGTTGTGCCTACGGAAGGAAATTCGAGAAGCGGTGCACCATCTGCAGGATTAGGAAGCCGAGAAAGCGAATCCATGGAAGTCCATGAGAACCCTCATGTTGTACGAGAAAGCAAATGCGTAGCAAGTGGTGCAATTCAAGGAGTTGAGAGAAGTTCAGGAAAATCGGTAGAAGAGCCATCTGGGTCTGTAACCTTGAAGACCTCTAGTCTCGATGCCAAGAAGAAACAGAGAGCTGAGGGTTCCAACCCGGGCGTCACCAACAAGGGTTTATCGACTAGTTCAGAATCTAAGGATCAGAGAGGGAACAGAGTAGAAAGGTTTGATGTAGGGAGAGGAGACAGAGGAGGAAGGAGGGGAGGCGATGGCTTTCAACACGGAGAATATGATGCGAGATCAGGGAATGAAAGAGGATAGAATGGGAACAGAGGAGGTAGAGGAGGCAGATAGCGAAATGATCCTCAAAAAGGAGAAATATTGAGGAGGTAGAGTGCGCTGGCGGAAATATAGAGTGCGAATTATCAAAATAACTCCAGTTAAGTGGAGTTCTTAGTGGAGCTTTTCTAGGTGTTACCGGGAAAATGAGTTGGAGGCTCAATTTTCGCTCATTCTGAGTGAATGAAGAGTCAATATAGACTAATTGGAGAATTCTAGAGCCATTGGTGCAGAGAAAACAACCATTAGAGACCGGTAACTACATGTATTTGTAAAATTTTGAGCATAATGAAAGATGGACATGCCATTGGGAGCTGGACTAGGAAGGGTGAACTATTTCATCATAACTGTTGTGTAAATGTTATGTGATGTTTTATTTCTTTGTTATACACTGTGTTATTTGCTCTTATTTCATGCTTCTAAATCACTAAAATCATCTATATTTCATGGTTAAAATCCTCAATCTTTAAGCAAACTAGGGAGACAAGTATGCACATGATTTATAACTGAAAAGACACTTAGCACAACAAACTAATGCAGTCTTTTCAGATCACTATATGCCTTTGAGCATTTTTGTAGAGCAGTAGGGATGCAAGTCAATATTAGCAAAACCAAGATAATGATTTTCTCTAATAAAAAGAAGCAAATTCAACATACATTCTTTTTTGAAGGCAACACTCTTGAAGAAGTAAATGAGTACAAATACCTCGGGATTGATTTCAACGACAAACTTAGTTGGGAGGACTACAGAAAGAAGAGAATATTAGGAGGGTGGAAAGCATTGTATGCTCTTCAAAACAAATGTATAGAGGTAGAGTTATGAGATTGGAAAACAATTAAAGTGCTTTTTGGACTCCTAGTTTGTCCAGTGATGCTATATGGGTGTGAATTATGGGTTAGCAGCACCCCTGTCTCAAAATGGAAGCAAATTGAGAAAATCCAAAAACGTTTGATCATGAGAAAGTTCAATATAAAAAGTTCAATGCCTTATGAGATAATGTTGTGTGAAATTGGAGCAAGTCCCATCGAAGCAATTGCTATGGTGCGGCTCATAAGATATCTAAAAAGAATTGAGCAAATGAGAGTAGGTAGATGACCTAATGTCATCTTCAAGGAAGGCATGAGTGAAAGAAAGAAAACATCGATGAGACAAAACTACACATGGATGTGAAAATGGAATATCTACCTCAATGCTTGTCCCACAAATAGCAAAGAGCTAAAGAATTTTGTTATGGATAAGTTTCGTAAACATGTATGGGGAAAAGAGTTGGGTAGAAAGAAGAAGTACTACATTGAAGAATTCAACCCTATGTATGATATCCAACAAAAAGAGTACATTGGAGCTACCATTCTGTGGAGAGAAAAGGTTCTTATTGCTCAATTAAGAACCAACTCACATCATTTATTGTGTGAAACGGGACGGTGGAAAAGACCTAAAGAAGCTTGGGAAGAACGAATGTGTATATTTTGCACGTTTGGAGCAGTGGAACCAGAAAAACATTTCATTTTGGAATGTGATGCGTTTAAAGACATCATATAAAGTTATGGGAATATGTTAGCATCGGTTTCTTGGCATTGTCTTTTCAGCGATGAGATAGTTAGAAGGTTGGGCTAGCTCATCATCAATTTGAACAAGAAGAGGACTGAAATACAAAAGGTGAAAAACAGGGAACTCATAGTCCCATAGACTATTTTTAGTCTCATGGACGTTACAATTTCATTCATTCATTCACTCAATGGTCTTTTGAACCTAACTCCCGAACCTGCCTGTCGCTGGGGAAACTAAAACCATTGAAACATGAGAGTGACAATGTAGAATTATCTCCACATATAAGACCTGGAATTTTCTAATATATCCCATCTCAAAAAGACACATTTTATGACAAATGTTTTGTTTCACTGGGATCAACAATTTTATTATTAGTTTTAATTTTATTTTATGTAAACTTAATAATAAGTCATTTTTTATTTAATTTTAAATTAGATTATAATTAGATATAATTATATTTTAATATATTAAAATTAATGTTAAAATTATAAACATTTAAATTTATTTATCAAATTATATTTTAGAAATACGTTAAAGTATGAAAAACTAAAAATTGTATTAAAATTAAACAAATAATTTTAAATATAGATTTTTTTTTTAATTTTAAATATATATTTAAATATCTTTTAGTTATATATGTGTGTGTTTAAAAAAAAAATTAATAGGATATTATTTTTAATTTTATATTGCTTTGTAATTTTAAATTAAAATAAAATGGTTTTAAAAGTATTTCTAATTTTGAATAAAAAGAATTTAACTTTGTAATTTAAATTTATGAATTTGTTCATTTAATTTAATTATAGTGATACTAATGATCATTATTTAGACAATCTCATAAGCTTAAGATGGAATAAAATATGAAACACATTTCAACAAACTTTTAATTTTTGTAAAAAATCATGATGTTGAGGTTAATGTTTCATCCAAAATTATCTACGCACTTATTTTTATTTTGCTACAAGGTTATCTAATCCATTAATTATTTTTGTTATTTCTTTTCGTCGTGTTCAAATGTGTTTCATTATTAAATTTATAAATTTGTTCAAGCATTCAATAGTTGCTTCATTTTGTCTTATTGAAATGTGTTTCATTATTAGATTTATGAATTTGTTCAAGCATTTAATAGTTGCTTTCTTTAGTCTTATTAAAATGTGTTTCTTTAGATTTATAAATTTATTCATGTATTCAATAATTGCTATCAATTACTTTTTACATTAAAAATAGATACTAAACAACAATATTACATATTATTCTCATTTATCAATTTAATTTTATTATTGTATTTTTATTAAAAATGAATTATATTATGTTTTTATAAAATTAATTTTAATTTATTTTAATTTCAAAAAAAATTGAACTTTTAAGATATCACTCTCTTACCTAGGATGCAGGGGATTAAATGCATTGGTACATGGTTGAGATTTTGGGTCGACGCGTGGATCCTCCTTGCCACTCGAACTCACGCGAAGCTCCTCAGTGATATGGCCACCGTCATTTGCAGAGCAGCATTAATGCTGCACAGAAGCCTATACCACCCTGCATCCATAACGAGCATGGCCTCCACTGGAAGTTTCACTCATGCTTCGCCTCCCTTGCATTCTAGCTGCTCCTCTGCTGCTGTAGAGCCGAGCACTCGAACAAGCATTGGGAGACGCTGCTCCATCGTGTGCTGCATCGATTTAGCTCATGGCCTTCATTTTTCGCAGAGCTCCTTCTGCAACCCGTGGCTCAGCTTGCCTACCGTGAACTCCCCAACTCTGTGTGAAAGTCGTCCTCTGATTTATGTTCCCTCCACCATCGATGCCCTCTCAATCCCCTGTCATTCTGCTGGCCGCCCCCGTCATTTCGCTCAGGGAAACATGCCGCGCCTTCGACAGCGAATGAAATGTCGGAGAGGTAGCAGCCGTGGTCATCTTTCTCGCCAGCCCTCCACTTCCACTTCTGACTCTTCGTCTCCCTCTTCTGATAACTTCACCAGTCATTATCCTGACACCAGAAGTGGGCGTGGGCATGGGTGTGGACATGGGTCTTCTCATTTTGACATGGGATCGCCCCTCATTTCTGCCTCTCCAATTATTATCCCCGCGCATCTCCACTCTGCCTAGCTTCGCTTCCCCTGCTCTCTGAACCGGCCTACCATCGTAGCCACCATTACATTTGAGCTCAAGGAGGAGCCCCCCGGCTCGGAAGTTGAACAAACTGGTGCTGGGTTGGAGAAAAGGGTTAGTGACCAGCATTGCACTCCACAAGGTGTCGGTTTGAAGAGAAAAGCTCCACAAGGTGTCCGCTGCAGTGATTCTCAGGACATTGGCCATGAAAACAACCCGGACGACGTCAAGCGAGGCGGCTCCAGCGTCAAAGACAAACAGCAGGTGGAGGAAGAGGACTTGTCTGCCTACGGCTGTCAAATTGTGGAGGAACCCCCCTCAATTTCTCATGACATCTAATCTGGTCGGTACCTGCAGTTTTTTTCCTCACAGTCTTTGGGTTGGGTACACTTCTAAGCTCTTCATGACTACTTGTTTTTCGTTTCAGTTTTTTGTTATTCTGTTCCAAGGCCGGTTTCCCCTGTGTGGGCGGCAAGTGGTAGTTTGTTTAGAACGGGTCAGCAGGACAGTTTTTGTTTGTTTGGAAGGTCTGGTAAACTTTTTAAAGTCTTTTTGTAGTGTTAAAATGCCGCAAACATGGGCAAGCTCCGCTGAGGCTGGTGCCTCTCTGTAACTCTTTTTTGTATTATAATAGATTAATCAAATTCAGGAAAAAAAGAAGAAGAGGATATCAATCTCTTAGAAGTTAAGAAAAAATTTGTATATGAGAGAGATTGTATTAGGCAAAAATTTGATGTCCAACACTTCATAAATTTAATATTTAAATTAATTTGTATAATTTTTAATTATAATAAAAATATTTAAGAGGTTTCACGAGAGTTTTACGTGAAGCACACCGGCCTTAAGCATTATTTCTTTGGTATAGAGTTTTGGAGATTTATATTCGGATTAAATCCTGAAATCGCAGTAGTATGTGTCCCTGAACTCACGGGGTTATGAGGGCCTCACCTAGAGCGAGGATTGGGTCTTGAACTCTCGTTTGGATGGGTCCCGAACTCCGGTTTACATGGGAAAGCTTGGATTAACATGAGGAGCTGAACAAGGGTTGGGTTGAGGCACACATTAGCGTTAGGCTGTCTTTTGGAGAGATTTAAGAGATTTAAATTGGTTTATATAATTTTTAATTATAATAAAAAATATTTAAATTTAAACTTGGAATTTAATTATTAAATTAATGTATAGAAATATTTTTATTTACATAATTTTAAAGAACTTTTTAGCATTTAAAACCAATATATTGCAATATTAATTAATGGTTTTATAGCAATTGGCTTTAGGAAAGAAATGAAGATGATTATCATACAAATTTCTTAATCAGGTGTATATAAGAAATATATGTATAAAATATTTTATATTGCAATATTATTTAATGGGTGTATAGCAATTGGTTTTAGGAAAGAAATGAAGATGATTATCATACAAATTTATTGGTCATGTGTATATAAGAAATATAAGTATAAAATATTTTATATGATAATTGAACTTTCTAATAAGCTTGTGTGATTAATATTAGTTTAGCAAATGTTAATAAGTTTGTGTGATTAATATTAGCTTAACAAATGTTCATTCATAAGTGTAGAAATTAATCATTAACTCAATACTTTATAGAAAGTTATTGAAGAAATGTCCATTAACATATTTTATATGTGGGAATGATTTTGAACATAATGTAGAAACCAAATAATATGCATTAATCCACGTGTTGTGCATGTTTCTACACGAGTTTCCATGTATGTGGAGTCATTCACAAACAAGTTTCTACAAGTAAGATGCATATCTCAACAAGTGTTTACACGTATCAACATGTTTAATTTTTATTAACATGATTAATTTTCTCAAATTTCTAAAATATATTTACAAAATTTTTACTTTTATTTTATTTTTCAAGTTCAAAATAGGAAGTTTGAAATATGCAAATTCGAATGGTGTAAAACTCATATTCAAATTATATTGATGTAGAGTAATCTCTTCGTTACTGATTCAATTAATATAAATCTAAATTACTTTAAAGTGGCCTTGTATTTTTTACTACTTTTTTATGTAACATTATTTAATGTGACAATATCTCCTCCATATAGAGTTGCAAAGCACCTCTCGATGCAATCATTTGAAAAAAATAAAATAAAATAAAACGTCGATAAAACAACCAATACTAATATGATGGATTCGTAATGATGAACCACATATGATGGTACGAAACACTGATATAACAACCAAAAATAATGTGATTGATCTAGAAACAAATTCCACACACAATAATAATCACAAGAGTCTATATATTGAAAACAAAACATTTTATGACTCTTGAATAGGATCTTATTAATTTAAACCTATCTATTAACTCTTCATCACAAAGTGATATTAAAGTTGTGAAATCCATGTAACATCTCTATTTTTTATCTATATTATTGTCATTCACCTTTACAAATTGTGACATTGAAATTGCAAAAGTCGTGGAACATCTCTACTCTATTTCTATATAATTATAAGACATTATAACATAAATAATTTGGTTTGTAATTGTCAAACATGTATGTTAGGATAAGTACATAACATGTATACTGTTAGTATAAATATATGATGCATATATGTATTTCTTTGTGAACATTAAGGATAACTTTATTTATGGCCCTTAAGAATTTGAAAAGATTAATAATCTCTTTCATAATCTCATTAATCAGAAATCAAACTCTATTCACTTTGGGTGCAGTGGTCTCAAATTGCAGTTGTAACGTTCTTAGATAACAAAAATCAATTCCTTGGTATCTTTGCATTTTCATTGATTAAGCTCAACATCGAACTTGAAAAGGAACATGAGTAACCATGAGGAGAATGTCTTCTTTACAAGGGACCGGGAAAATTTTAAGGGTGGAATATTATCTTAAAGTTTATAAACCTTGGCGAATCTTACTAGTCCGTAATATGCAAATTGTAAAACTTTTGGTGATATTTTTGTATAAATAATTAGATTTCCATGATTTTATACTAGTCTATAAAATATTTTGGCGATCTTTAAGGTAAAATAATGGTGCACTATAAAATTTTGGCAAATCAATTTAGAAAAAAATGGAAATTGGCGAATCTTTTTTTTGGAAAAAACATGGAAAATTAGCCCACCTGCGAATATTAGCCCCTAAAATTTTTCCTAAGAATTGATACAATATTTACACTTTACACCATGTGAATTGATTAATTTGACATATAATCTTCTTTATATGTTGATGCCAACAAATCCTATTCATGGTTACAACTAAATGATGTCTTACAATCATATGACATATAATAATGGCATGGAGGCATTATTTGGGTGATCAATTCCATTTTATGAATGTCCTCAAGAACTTACAAATCATAGAATAGCCGTTTTATGCCCTACAAAAGTTTCTCGACCATTTAAAAAATGTGTTGATTTCATTCTTACTCACTCGATAACATTTTGAATCATTGATACCAAGTGGAAGGAAGATATAATTTCTCTTTCAAATCATGAGATTATGGAAAAATCACACTAACGAAGTATATACATAATATCATCATTTACATAAAGAAACAATCATCGAGAATTAAGGTGAAATTTAATAATTGTGAAAATTTGTCCCTCTTTCCTTCCCCAAAACAACAAAAACTTCTTACCCATCGTGAAGAAGAAGAATAACTATCAATATTTGAATTTGAATAGAAGTTCATTGAGATGAAGACCATTTCATATGGCATCATTACATCACATTGCATTTAAACAATACAACTCATATTCCCAATGACTTGCCACACACCACGAACAACTCACATATTTTTTTTTAACTTTTTTTAATGAAATATGAATTTTATAATGGTAATGACTTCTAACTCCCTCTCTCACTAGAATATTAAGAGGAAAGGATAAAGATGAGTAAGCTAAAACGATGTGTATAATTTAAGAGTAATGAGTGTATAGATTACTTATGCTAGTGTAGCATTTAGTTCCTACAAAAATAACATCAATGGATTATATGGTCAGACTTCACATGTATCATCATTGTTATGACATGTAATACTTTGAACCAACCTACTTATATGAATATTATATATCATCAACCAACGATATTTTTTAAGGCATTTTACTTTGTTGAATAATATTTATCATTTCTATTAATGTTTTTAATTGCTTGGTAGTTTAAATAACCAAAATAAAATAAAATTCCACTTTAATAACAAAAATTTTATAATAACAAAATTCCACCCAAAGGGATTGGATTTGCTAGTGAAGAAAGAGGATTTTTTCACCAATGACCAAGGTTGAACTCACTCAAGCACATCTTGCAATTTGAGATTTCCATGGGACATTGTTGACGCGGTAGTTAGCACACCTATGTCCACAAAGGAGAAACGACCCAGATCAAGGCTCTTCACACAACCGTAGTTGTTTGGAATGGTCGTTCTCGATGAGTTTAAAGGTTTCGTTGGCCTTTGGCCTCCTTCTCCCTAAGAAGAAGAAAACGGGTATGTTATACGAAACTAAGCTATACCTATGGTTATCTTATACTAAGTTAAATACTATCTAAATATACCAAGTTATGTTAGAATAAATAAATTAAAATAAACTAAATTAAAGAATTCTTGAAGATCCTAATATGAGTACATGTAAAGAAACTGTAAAAGTTAGCCTATTATTATGAAATCAAAGTTATATTACAACATTTACAATATAATAAAAATAAAAAAATTAGGCTAGAACGATGATGTAACTAACACAATAAGAAGAAATGAGATTGTTACAATATAACGACTGTATTTTTTTTTCTAAAAGAAAGAAATACAATTTAATCCTACTATTAACAGAAGAAATAATTAATTATTTCCTTGATGTAATAAAGAACCAAATGAACAACTGTAATAAAACATGCAATTCATATTGTTAAGTAAACAAAATATTAAACTTTGTTTTCTTCACACATCAATTATACACTAAGAAAAGATAGAGAACTACTCTAACTAACTTAGAGTTAATGCTTAGCCAAGACTTATGAATGAAAGAGTATAAAAAATGAATGATATATTTGAGAGTGTAAACTTTTGTGATTCATAACATATTAAAATAAATCTTCAGGGAAATCACATGAGAATTTTTTTGGACGACGCGTTTCAAACTACTGAACGTAGTTCATCATCAGGATTTAATAAATCTTCTGGGAAATCACATGAGAAATTTTTTGGACGACGCGTTTCGAACTACTGAACGTAGTTCATCATCAGGATTATCCTGATGATGAACTACGTTCAGTAGTTCGAAACGCGTCATCCAAAAAATTTCTCATGTGATTTCCCGGAAGATTTATTTTAATATGAATGGTATATTTTAAATAAAATTCAAGCCTTCCTTGGTAATCAATGAACCAAGGCAATTAATCACCAAATCAAAACTGAAATGAATAACTCATATAGTATTCACAATGAACAATCCACTACATATTCATATAAAAGAAGTAGATAGTATAATTAGCTTGACAATATTTCAAACCAAATAACTATCGAAATCAAATTGTTCTTCTTAGGACACTAGTCACTGAAGATGAACAATTGATTTGTAAAAATTAAATAAACAAATCTGAGTAGATAAAATTTAAATGATGAAGAAAAGTAGCTACAATAATTCGCTTACTAGCACACAAAGTCAACTGACAGGCACGAATATATTTCACAAATCAAAATGTATTACGAAATTGTAACAATGACTATGGAAATAAGTGAAGACCAACACCGATGGAATCAAACCACATCAAAATGTTTGAAATTATCATTCATTCCACTGTCAAGCAAGGTACTTATCTATTTCAGAACAATTCCTCTTTCACCCTACGGGTCCCATCCTTCCTCTATTCCAAACTAGGAGTTTATATACAAATTTTTTAAAACGGTCATATCCTATAAGAATTAAGACTTAAAATTGTATCATTAAAAAAATAATGGAAATTATTTTTGTTTCGACATCATGGCCTATCAAAAACCAAAATGTAACCAAAAAAATAACTGACAAGAGAATTGTCACTAGCAAGTTCCAATTTCAGGCATATTCATCCCGTGAGAAAGGCCCAATGTATCCAACCAATGAAATCACCTGTGATAAATATAAACAATTAGTTAAGAAAAATATATAACACAAGATAAGGATGTTACAAAATTTAAATTAGGTAACATTTTTTTTTAAATTTTTGAAAATTGAAATAAAAATGAAATCATACCTCATCAACAGTTTGCAAACAATAACAAACTAAAGCTTTATTTAGTATCCTCTGATTCCAAAGAAATTACAAGCTTTACCCTGGCAGATTTTACTGTAATTTGTGTATTTGACCCTTATGAAATTTCAACATATTTAGTTGAATATTGTTGCCTTAAATTTTCATGACGGTTACAAGTAGCTCTAAGTTGTTCATTCTCCCTAGTTAACTGCTCAATTCAACAAGTTATCTGTGGGCCAATTACAATATATTGTTGGTGCCAATAAAGGTCCAAAAAAGCTTCAAAGGCGACTTTATTTGTCTTGTTGTTTGACTCATATGTGACATTGACATCGCATGGAAAGCCATGTTTTTTGGTACACTCGGGTCCAAATTACTTAAACTAGGATTCCTCAAGATTAACAGTACTTTGATTCAGAGGGGGTTTTATCTTATTGTGCCGCATTTGAGAATTTTTTGTTTTGTTTAATAATTTGGCCTTTCATTAGGGGAGTTTTGAGGTATAAAATGGGCCTCCTAAAAAAATTATAAAATATTAGTGGAAATAATAAAATAAGATTAGATTACATCATCAAATTTTAGAGGGAAAAAAGAAAAAACTATTTTTTCAACTCGTATTTTCAACTTATCTCCCTATAGGTTTACTCAAATTTCGAGCAGTAACACTCGTTGGATGCAGAATTTGATTCCTCATCCAAGGAGTACCCATGTTGCATACTTTCAATGGACCCTGCTATAGGAAAATGAGAAATATGAGAAAAACGTGACTGCAATCACATTTTTTCATGTATTTCTCATTTTTTGTGTAGTAGGGTCCATCAAAAGTATGTAACATGGGTACTCCTTGGATGATGAATTAAATTTTGCATAGAAAGAGTACATCCGCTTGAAATTTGAGTAAAACCTTAGGGAAAGAAGTTGAAAAAAGTATTTTTATTATTATTATTTTTTAATATTTTTACTTTTTTACTCCAAAAATGGTGAATCATCCCCCATGGTTGACATCATCATCTTGAATCCTATTAGTTCTTATAAAGTTTATTTTGGTTGTACATTTTTCTTAGGAGGCCCATTTTAGACCTCAAAATTCCCCTAATGATATGTTTATTACTATCATGTGCTGATTGACTATTTGTGTGCTCTTCTACATGTGCAGGAATGAAGGGATCCAACTAGGCTTCATCCCTCATAGGTTCAATCTTACCCCGCTGAAAACATTTCATTCTAACCTCATTCTGCTCTATAGGAACATTTTTATCTCTACTTTTGATATGGCATGATTCAGTGGATTTATGATCTAAAGCCTTATCTCCTTTTCCAATAGAAGGAATTGTTTCCGCACTAGACTCGGGGTCATTAAAACGAAAATCATCACTTGAAGGCTCAAAGGGAGTGCTATCAGGCACTGAACCTTGATCTAGAGAAACATGGAAGTGAATTTTCTCAGTAGGAGGGCTTTGATGAAAACCATTTATTAACATAAAAGAATTCCATTTTTACCCCAATTTACCTAATTGTTATTTAACTAGAATGGAAATAAGACTATGATGGACCAGAGAACGGTGTGCATCAGAGCAATGTTTTTGATATGTCAAGGACATATTAACCAAACTCATGTAAGGAAAATGCAGAAAATTCAATGGATACCCCAAAAATACCATTAATAATCTGATATGATATAGAAATACAAGGTTATACCTATGAAGGCCGATATAACTCCGCAAAAACAACATCATAGTTTGCCACATTGGTTTTAAGTAGGAAGTAGGCATACCTTTAATATTGTAATTTTATCTCCTCCTTGCAAATAATTTCCTCCATGTAATGTCCTTGAACATTTTATTCTTCGACCAAACTTCACCCTACAATGGCAAGCGGGTGGCCTGTGCAATGAAATCGGCATCCACCATAAACTCAACATCTCCTACTTTAACCATATGGCCATTAAAAGAAGCAGTGAATGCCTCGACAATTGCATGGTTATAGCCCTGAAACAACTTAAATAATTTGAACCAACTGACTGCCCGAAAAATCTCAACATAATCATCATATTCTTCCAACAAATCAATTCCTTTAGTTTCAATCCGGGTCACTCAAGATATGAATGAGTGCAACCTACAGTCAAACCAGATTCAAGATTAATAGGCTAACCATGAAACTTGAAAAACATTGGAAATCCTTACTTCATCCCTTCAATAGTGCAAAAACTAGAAGAGAATGACAGAGCTAAAAATGGATTAACCCTCGAAAACCCTAACTAATCATACATTCAATATGAGGTACAATCGTGATAGGCTCAAGCATCCTCATATGTCGAATAACTATAAGTGGTAGGGATCTACTGTTGGAGTGCTACACTGACTTTGATAACCCTACTATTATCATTATCTAATCCTTATAATATGTATATGTTATTACAATAAGGCCTTAATCATAGGTTAATACATATAGTTTATGCGTTTGAAAAAGTTACAATATTCATACCATAAAAACTCAGAGGTTGATAAACATTGGGTTGGGGTTGTTACAAAATTTCTCAAATTATGTAGAGGCCTTCTTTTCTCTTCATGTGAATTTCCAAACGCACAAATAAATGATAACATTATAATAATATCAAGAGTATTAAAAATAAGAACAAGGCAAATCAAGTGATTACCAAGAAATCAAGGTTGAAACCATTAACGAGTGTCCTTGCGCAAAATGAAAAATTATTAGTAACAAAAGATATATACAAGCAATCTAAAATCAAAATGAAAAAAACAAGGAGAGTGGAGAGGGGCCCATATCATTAAGTAGTGAAAGAGAGGGGAGGTTGTTGGCCTTCCAACAAGCACCTAGAGGTATTGGTCAAATGTGTGAGGCTTGATTTTCACTCCCCATACATAGATAAGGGGGTCAAATACCACTCTGTTATCATCCTCAAAAGTCTCTAACACTAATTGTTACAACCATAATTTATCCCAAGGTATTTGGATCCACTAATGAGTGTTACCACACAAGGGGTACTTACTTGAAGAATAACCCCCAAGGGTGTATGTTATTGAACCTTTTCTAGTCCCTGTATTCACATGTGGTCTTCACTCATCTAGTATCCTACTCATTTCTCTTTCAAGCATTCATGTTGGCTCAACCATGAAGCAATAGAAGACTTCCTCAACTCATATGTAGAATAAATGCTACTCACGTGATCCTTTGATGTATACATGTGACTCGGACAATGTCGTGATCTCAAGTGATCGGTGAAAATGGTGTCTGTCGAAGTAAGACCCAACACACTTCATTTTCCCCTCAATATGTTGGCATATCTTGTTATACTAACTAATACAAGGTTTTGTCTAAAAGAGTCATATCCCATCATCAAGTTATGGTACTAAGTGGTTGGCTTGGGTATTGTTCCATACCACTCTCATACATGGCATGTTCCACCCATTCCCTTCATTTCCCTTCCATCTGTGAAAATGGATTTGTGCCCTTTCATGATCTAGCTGCTTAAGGGTTCAATATTAAATTGGTCTCTGTAAGCATGACAAGCTATATGATTAAAATATGCACATGCTTGTATATATGATATATAAAGGTGCAAATAGGTGAAGATCAAATATAAACAAAAGAAGCTTGAGACCACCTCATTATGTATCTATCCCTAGTCCCTAACATGTCTAAGAATATATAATTGAAAGGGATGTATTGGATGGACTAAGCATTTAATCAGACAAGGGGTATTTTAAATGATGCCAAGGAATGGAAACTCAATGCTCCAAGCTCCCTCTTAGAAGAGGCTATTTTAAAAAGAAAATTAATGATAGCTTTGAACCTAGAAATTGAAATTATAAACTATCTATGTTTAAATTGACCTTGAGGGTCATATCATTAAGGATCCATCTCCATCCCTTTCCATAAATTTACCAACTTGGCATACCTTGTATGGTTTTTGTTGAAAACGACACCAAGAAAGGATTCTAATTTAATTTGAATCCCTTGAATTAAATTAGAATAAAATTGTAATTCCACATCACAAGACAACTTATACGAGTTAACTAAGTTAGTAGGACTTATTTGGTTTAGTTAATTCGAGTTGAGGGTCAAACTTGAGTCATGTAGAGTATATCCTACAAAATAAGAGCCTTGCTTGAGTTTATTTTGAGTTGTAATTAATCAACTCAGCTTATTTGAGTTAAAATCAATTTAACTAGTTCTAACTAATGGAGGAACTAGTGAGAGGTCAAAGAGTGGAAATTGGACTTGAACCACATCTAGTGATCAATCAAATAACTGATGATTCACTCATAAATAAATCATGCATGTTAGTTCTGAGAAAGAACCAATTGAGATTGGAGTTCAAGGGCAGCGTACTATCAATTGTATAATCATCCAAATTGTATAGGTGGTGCATGCAGTCAGAGAAAGGACCCTAATGGATTGTGCAGTATGGATTGGGAATTTCCTTAATTAATAGGGCATAGTTACCCAAGGAAACAATGCAAGGAAATAGGGATCCTGGAGGGCAGAAAATTGCTTAAGTATTGAACCAAGCTCGTCTAGGAATCAGTGGGACAGATAGAGATAGTGCAAAGGTTTCCCATCTTGGAGAAAATCATCGCAATCTTCTCATATTTTATAACTTATGCAATATACAGATAGCAGAGTTTTTAGTTGAGGCTTTCCCTAGGAAATACTTGTGTACAGTGTGATTGAAATTATTTCTCTTTCATGTTTTGTGATTTTTCGATCTAAATTGGTTTCCATAATTAGTAGAGTAGATTCAAGTATATTATTTTAGCATATTACAATTATCAGTTTGAATCTACATGGATTTTATACAGTTTCCCAAGAATTAAGACTTGTCCCAGGATTTGACACAGGTGTGTTGGTTTGTTGTTGTCCTCCATAGTATACTTAGGAAAACTAATAAACTAAAAATCATTAGTTTTTGGTGGGTAGGCCTTTATGTTTACACCCCATAACAAGTCATAAAGAGGCCCTTATCTCCATTCCAAAGGAAGAATCTATTGAAAAGGAATGCCACATTAACTATCTGCCTTGGACATCTTCAGTTAGCCCAACAAGAATTAAAGAGATGGCGAAGTTTGAGAAGTGCCCTTGCTTATAGTTGCACATATAACGGTCAATTCCATATTATGGGGAAAGAAGGCTTCTATAGCCCATGAGTTGTATTGTAAAACCCTTCAAAATGGGAAATTTGGTTATTGTTTTGTAACAAGTCCCCTCATTGAACATTTTAGGCGTGATTCATCTTTATTATAATATAGCTCATGGATTGAGTAGGTGGGTGAGTACTCAGGGTTTTCAGTCCACCATTATAATTTATTAGAAATAATGATGAACTATGTTCTATATAAAGGTAATCCTCCTTCGTTATAATTCATTGGAGAATGGTGAAGGGTTTCTCTAATTCATTTTGAGCACAATTTTGTTTTCTTTCTCTATGAATGTGAGTGATTTTTCAAGTATTGGCATATGTATTGTTATAACATATTTTATGAGGGCAGAGCTACAAGTAAGGTTGAAAAATGGCATCATGGTCCACTAAAAGGATAATATGAAGTGAGGTATCCATTTGGTTCTCCTTTAACCATTATAGGTAATTAAGTTTTGTATTGAGGCGAAATGTCTCTGACTCTTCTCGTTTAACGATCAAAGGTAAGTAAGTTTTTCATTGATGTCGAAATTCTCTAACTCTTTCGTCTTTCCACTCCTCTCCTTTGAGATCACCCCATTACGCTTGGGTGTAATCCTAGATAATACCACCCCATCCAAATCCTAAGAATCCTTAAGTCTTTCTTGGGTAGTGCTTGATAGGTAATCATCGAGTACTGGTCAACACCACCCTATCTTAAACCTTGGTATCACTCAAAAAGTTGTGTGATCCCATCACCCTCAAGGCATTGGTATTCTCTTCTACAACCAAATATTAATATAAAATAAAACAAAATAAGGTATTTCCAAAGTCATCTCCTTCTTTTTTTCATCATTTTGTATTTATTTAAGGTTTAATTCCCTTGATTGGTGGATGTATATCACCAAGTCTAAAATATTTTCTTATTGATATTACCATTTAATACATAAATTTAAATCTTGTTGTTTGATTATCTTAAAGCTTCACTCATTTAATCATTTATGCTTGGTTTGTTTGAGATTTAATCTCTTGACATCGTATGGTCACTCATTAGCACATCCCTAAATTCTTATTGATTTATGTTGGTGTTAACATTGTTCATATTCAACTAGCATGTACCAAATCTATTCCATTTAACTTGAGTCTAATTTTCATTCTAGTTTGGTTTGTCTTATCATGATTTGTATTATAAGATCAATCACTCAAGTCAAGTCCTCTTACATTCTTATCCATTTGAGATTCCATGACCATTACGATATTCCCTTTAGTGTGTGATATCTATTATTATTGCAATAGAGTGCTTGTCTTCTTACTTTTCCAATCGATATTGTATTTATTATATGAGGAAAAAGTCAACATCCATTTATTTCTTTATGTTGTTATCTTTGTTGACCAACATTACATTGTTATGGAATCATTCCTCCTCACAAAGCGAACCCAATCTACTCATCATGTTGATATTCCAAACCTCTCTCGGCCTGCTTATCATCATACCCATTGGGCTTGCGTGAACTCTTTATGTAACCAATGTGTGATGCTTCGTGTGGAGCTCATTTTCTTCACACAATAGAATTATTATTATAAATTTATCCTCAAGGTTTTTACCGCTTTTATCATAAGTTTTAATCATAGTAAAAATTTATATCTATCAGTGGCTAGAAATTAAAACCCTATTATGTGCACATTCCATCTAGTCAAGCCACCTTCCAATATTCCCCATCCACGTGGAACTTACATATTCCCTTAAAAATTCACAATACTTGTTTCCTATGTGGGTTTTCCCACATCAACCCATAGTCTCTCTCCTAATATCATTATTAATATATGTTAACCAATTTAACTATGCCATTGGCCTTAGTCAAGAATTTTCGATCAACGAGTTGTAGTTTCACCTATCACTTTCAAGCCTTAGACATTTTCACAGTTAGTTCTACTAAGCCATAGGAGCATGTCAGAAATTAAGTCATGGGCATATCTTCCAAGGAATTCTCCTTCCAACATTGAGCCAATAGTTTAGGCCGATTGTATCCATCCCCTATCATGGATAAGTTTGGGTTTCTTGCATTTCACTAACCCTTACTCAACATACCACTTGCACAAGCCATAAACACTTTTGTGAACACATTTTTAATTCAAGGCAAGTTAAACTTATGCATGTTTGTGATCTATAAATTTTGAAGACATTTCACCACAACAAATTTGTTAATTATTGATTTTCCACTTGTGCATGAAATAGATAGAATGTGAAAAATAGAGAACAACAAATACAATCACACACCATCCACAATGAATACAAATATTTTATCTGGGTCCAACCCTTACAGGCGAAAATCCAACTATAAGGTGAGGCTACTCTGCTCTCTTTTCTCTAGTTTGGAAATGATGAAAGTACAAAGGAGAAGACACTCTCTATGGGGTTATATGAGATTTATTTCTTATTAGGCCATCACAAAACACTAACTCTTTATATTGTTCTCTCCAACTCCCACTCCCAAATTCTTTTCTCTACTATGGAACAAGACACAATAGGATAGAATGGAACCCCTACTCATCATAGTGACTCAATTTTAACATAGCCTAATAGCCAACTAGGGGTTAGGTTTGACTCCTTCAACTCTCAACTAGAGTTACTACTTTGACACTTCTAAATTCTTATTCATATTCCACATGTGGATATATCCTTTTGCATGTGTAACATGGGACAACATTGCATCCTCTTGAATTATGATGGTCTAACTAGAAGTTCAAATTCAGCGAGGCATAAGTTTTTCATACAAACTCTGATTAATGTATTTCTTACACCATTGGAAAGGTTTCAAAATGTAGAAAAATTCCAGGGGGTCTAACATAAGAGATAGTCATTGACCCCCCAAAAATTGGTTAATGCCTCAAAATGGTCTTGAAAGGTTTCAAATCCTAACTCTCCAAACTAGGACTCGCTAGTAAAAAAGACCATGCAAGCGTATTCCTCCAATTTTTTCACTCTGAAAGAATCAAATATATGAAAATAATATAATGATCCAATCCAAATCATAATTCCATGTTTTGGGAGGATTTTTGTCCCTAAATATTTAATGAATGAAGTAAGGAAGTTTCTCCTACATTCTTCCTAGAGTTCCATTTTTCTTTACCTAGAATTTTTCCTTTTGAATCAATCTACTAAAAGTCATCTTGCCCCTATCTTATAGTTCTAGACCTATTTTGAAAAATGGTGTCCTCTGCTAACCATGCCTAAGCATACGGTGCTATGTCCTTATTTTTTTTCCAAAGAAAAAATCGAACAATCTATTGAGTATATAGAAAGTTACATAGTATATGAGCATGGAATTCAATGAACTGCATTTTTCTCCATTTTTGGAAAGGAAAAAAGATGGAGTTACGGCTGACTAGGAGGAAAAAAAGGTTTTTGACCGTTCCTCCTAGCCTTTTCAAAAAGAAATCTTAAGAAATACGTCTTCTTCCAGCCCCCGGGCTTCCCTTATATTAGGAAATAACACCCGAAACAAGGGTGGAAAACAGACCTGTTCCTATTTGTTTCCCACAAAAAACATAACCTGGATGGTAAACACCTTCCCAGATTTTTGAGATTTACAATCCAACAGAATAAAAAAGAAGAAAAAATCGCCTCCCAGATCTCCTCTTAAGAGGAAAACAATCTGAAACAGAGACTGTGATGTTCAGTATATGGTTCAGTGTTGAAGTGACAAAAATATAAAAGTACGTTAACACCAAAAGTTTTGGACAGTTTCCATGCTGATCTAAAAATAACAAGTAAAAGAAGACAGGAAATCTGGATCTAGCGGGCGAATGGAGGTTGTTCGATGATTCGGACCAGCCCTCCACTTACCTCTTTTGCTACCCAGAGCCCCATATCTTGTTGAACGCCCTCCTTAGATAGGAAGTATGCTTCACTGTTTCGTTCCCTATAAATGTGACAAGCAGAGATAAGGTTAAAATGGGATTTTAAAACCAGGACCTCATCTAATAAAGGAGTCAAAATGTAATTTAGGCATCTTTGAGATCCATTAAACCATTTTATGATGTTCAAAATAATCTCCAAAAATACGGGGCTTCTCATTCAAGAGAGAGCTAGCAAGAAGGAGATCAAGAGCTTTTAGTTTTTGCGAGTTGTTTGTCCCATACCCAAGGTAGCCAAGAGCTTTATACCTTTCGAAGGAAAATGTATGGTGAAGCACCACTCATCTATTTTGAGGATTAGATGCCCCAGTAAAATATGCCCACGGGATGTCTCCCCTAATTTCCTATTACCTTGAAGTAACTTTGACTTGGCCGGGATTAAGTGGGATTGGAATGTATTTAAAAATAGATACCTTACATAAGCTAATAGATTAATGTGAAAAAGTACGTCTTGAAAGATGACTCAATTTCTAGCAATCTAGGATCCTGGTAGCCAGTGGCTCCCCAACAACCCCATTTTTGACTGTACTTCAAATAATGGGGACCCTTTCTACAAATTTTTGGCTAGAAAAGCACATAGGAACCCTCATTAAATTCGTTATCCTACATCTTTGTCATTTTTTTCATATTTATAAAATTTTGGAATGCTTCATTGAATACGGTTTTTGTAAAGCTTTCAACGATGCTTGTTTCCACTTCATTTGTCAAGCTGGTTTGTAAATGGCTATTTTGATTTGATCCATTTTACTCGCTTGGGTTAAAAAATGTATAAAAAAATTATTACAATATTTTAAATTCGTAGTTAAAATAGTCATTCATTGTGAATATTAACTCTTAATGGGAGTATTACTAACATCTTTCTTTTTCCACGAATGATTCTACCAAGCCCAATACGACCAAATTATAAAGCATTTAAAAACCGTTTTTGAGATTTTGGTAATTTATCATAAGGTGATTTTTTAAGCGAAATGCCAAGCTCAAAATTCATAATGCAAAGTGGTTGTGGTTCATTTTTTTAGAATTATTAATTATCAAATTAGTGGTTGTGGTTTAAGTTGGAAAAACTCACTATAAATGGTCCATACTTTGTTTTATATTTTTAACTTAACTAAACTTTAAAATCTCTTGGACCCCAACTAAAATATATACAAAAAATAATAATAAAACCATGTATCCTTGCTAACAAGCTTTATACTTAAACATTACACAATATCATGTTTCGCGAAAATAATTTTCATACAGATACAATCTGTGATTTAGAAGAGGATTTTATGTGAAGTGTTAAATCTTTATCATAATGTTCTAAAACTTCTTATAACTCCCATTCTATCACACTCTCCTCCTCTCTCTTCTCTCTCTCCGTAGTATGCATCTACCATATTTTGAATTATTAATTAAAATATATAATATTATAAAATTAATATTATATTTTAATTATAATATATTTTATTATAATTTTAATATAATTTAAATTATAATATTATTATTATATTTAATATTTTTAATTAATCAATAAATCATTTCTTAATTAGTTTAATTGTATTTTTCAATTAGTTTTTATTAAAATTAATAATGTAATTATAATTAATTAATCGATAATGCTAATTTAATTTAGAATTAGATTGTAAGCTGAATTAGATTAATAATATAATTAGCATTAATTAGCATTAATTAATTAAAAACTATAATCTAATTTAAAAGATGATAATTTAATTAAAAAAAATTTATTTTTAGCCCAAGCAACAAAAAATTCCAGTGCAGAATTTTAATATACAAATTTTAGGCTCATAAATAAAGTTTTGTAGCCAAATGGCTACTGGGGCCAAGGTGGCTCACATTAGATAGATAAAATCTGTGGAGAAACATTTCTAAAGGATTGTTTCATTTCAGTTTGATCATTTGTTAGGTCTAAATTCAACGAGGAAGATCATGCTTGAATTTTTAACAAATAATTTTCACGAGTTTTATTTATTTTGCATTTTAATTTGCCTAACTTCTTCTAAATACATATCCACGTTACGTCAATAATATCATAAGCCAGTATATTATTAGCACAAAAATCAAGAAAGTTTATGTTTCTTTTTTCAATTATTTATTTAATTAAATCTTGATTAGATTTATTTTAATTTCTAGATTTTGCATTTTGATTTTATTTTTACATTTTAAATTTGTGTTGATTTGTTTTTGCGGGGAAAACGGTTAAAGAGATGAAGAGAACAAGATCTGATTAATAGGGAGAGGCTCAACGGTTGAAGAATATGATTTTGAGCCAGTAGAGAAATTGATTAGCGAACCAACTATTCAACAAACTTTCTGTTAGGAATTCTTTTGTAAATATTATAAATGAAGATTGCAAAATGTAATAAAGGCTTCTCTCTCTGGAAATTAAATTCTTGATGGCACTATTGTCTAGAGGATTTAGAGAGGTGTGGGAGTGAGAGGAGAGATCCTCGGGATCTGAAGTTAGTGAGAGTTTTTACATTTCGAATTATGCTTATAATGAGCAGTCTTGCACTACGTAGCTCACATTTTGGCGATTAGGACATTGTAAAGAAGTAGTAGTGACCAGTGGAGAAATAGACTTGATAAATTCAGGTATTTATAATACTATTATTTTAAATACCGTGGTTTCATTTCATAATAACGGGGAATGTGTCAGTTTACTCATACTTGTGCACTTATGTCGGTGTAAGGTAATTTGCCTCAATTTATGTTGTTATCTCTACTATTATGGGTTGAATTCCGATTTACGAGTAACTATTTGCTCGAGAAATCTATCTTATAAAAACGATTTATTGAATAGTGATATGTTGTGAACTATTTGCGCTGTTGTTGTATAATTATTCAAATTCTTTTGAGTTAAATGATCAATATCATTTTTGAGAACTACTTCTTGGTGTTGTTGATTGACTATTTTAGGTTAAAGAGGTCTCTAGATAGAATGTATTTGATATTCACAATATCAATTAATTGAACTATTTCGTTAACCGATATTCATTTAAAACAAACATATTTAAATCTCAATTATTTAAAACATCTTGTGGTTGGGATAGATATATACACCTAATTGAGATAAGATTAAAATAATTTCTTTATTTTTATATGAATAATATTGCATTTTAGTTAAATTCTACATTCTTAAAAGAAAGCCATCTTCCAAAGAGGCAAAACTTTAGATTGTGCTTCCAGCTAAGCCCAAATGTGGGATCACTTTCTTGTCCAGTGGCAGAAGAAGTGGTGATATTCCCATTGGTAGATAAAGAAGTCATATTTTTAAGCCAATGGAGATTGAGAAAAAATATTTGGACCTAGGTAAACGTTCGGAGCCACCACATTTCAAGCGGAAAGAAAGCTGGCACAAGAGTTTGGATCGGGTAGATGCATCACATGTTGTTCTGCAGTAATTTAGAGGCCTCAACATTTGACGCTAGGAAGGGCACGAAGCTTGTTTTCCTTTAGAGTCTTTGTATTCTAATATTTTATTTTGTGTACAATGGCTCCTTTAAAGCTTCAATTGGAGTTGTATTGCGAATGAGCATCTTGTTACTCCACCGAAATGGTAGAACTCTTTCTCTTAGGTAAAAGTTTAATAGTAAGAGAATACTTCTACATTTAATCATAGCACACATTCATTTTCCAAAAATTTCAAATTATACCTTTCATGAAATTGATGAAAGTATTTTGTCACAAAAAGTTTTACTCTTACATTCTTGGCAAAATCAGAAGGTAGTGTTAATCACTTAGTTGTCTAAGTCCACACACTTGGGAACAATTTATTACAATGTCCTTTTGTAAATTTGAGTGGATGTATCTACAAGCCTTCATGTGATGATTTTGAAGATATCGAAAGGTTTGGTGAATCTTTAGTAGTTTTACCATCGAGTTTCCGTTTTAAATTGTTTAAAATTTAAAATTGAAGATAAACTTTTAAATAAAATTATTAGATTGGTTTGAACATATTTGCTCTCTTCCTTCTATTCTTAATCCATGTGAAATTATTTCAAGCTTTGAGTCTTTCTAAATTCATTGACATAAGTAGAAATTTCAATATGGAGGTACAAATAAATAGCGATGAAATGGCCTTTATTTTATATAAAGTAAATCCTTCAATTCTGCACATTTCTTCCGGTGTTGAAAGATCAAGGTGCCAACCTACGAGATCAGTAATTTCAATCCACGAAGCTTGGAAAATTTCTTGATCAATTGCAAAAAATATTAGCGATATTGAAGAAGACATTGTCTTAAAATTTGAAAATAAATTATGCATTAAAATAGAAAAATGAGATCCTTAATCACTTGAAGTACAGTGACGATTAAAGTTTCTAATAATGCAATCTGCTATAAAAATTTCTGATTCTCTTTATGATGAAGCAGTTCAAATTCACTGTGTAAAGCGACATTCTTCAATAAAGCATAAATAACCAAGTAAATGATCTTAGCTCTGAAAATTGCTGGCTGGAAAATGCCACGAAAGTTTCAAATAGAGACATTTTTTAAATTCATTATTTCAAATTCATATTTTCTCTTTATCCTGATAATTTGCTAATAAATTTTCTTCTCTCACGAAATTAAAGATATTTCACAAAGCAGAGGTGATCTAAATGAATTTAAAATTAGTTTTTATCAAGATAGAATTAATTAATGATTATTCTTTTATGGCATTAATGAACATGAGCTTAATATTTATTTTTGTTTTGATACATTGAACAAGATCAAATGAAATTCGTGAATATCTTGAGGTCATTTATGATAACTAACACAACATTGAGATGTTGATTTGTCTACCTTAATTGAATCCTGTGATCGTTAATACATATGAAAAAAAAAAGAACAATCTAATTGAGAAATTGTTTCAAAGATTTCTCATTTTCAAACAAATAATCATACTTATGATTGTTGATGAAAACCATTCAATCTATGATTTATATGATGATCAAGCTCGCATTTCATGAGTCATATCCTTCTTTCTAATTCTGGAGAGTGGGTATCAACAATCTGACTACTACTTGCATTATTAGCACAATTCTTGTGAAGAAATTACCTTTAAGTCCTCCCAATTGTTGTAACAATAATTATAACACTAGTGTAAACTATGATTCAATTTTGTTATTTTTCAACATTTTAATTTTAACTTGATTTATTTATGTTTTTAATCTTAGATTTTTTAAATACTTTGTCTTTGACATATTGAGAAAGTTCAACATTGAACACTCCAATTAAACATTACCTCAAAAGGAAAAATAAAGATTTAAATTATAAATATAGTTGTCGAAAGTTATTAAATTTCCAATTTCAATTGATATTTCATTCCTTATCAATTACTTCTTATTTCGATAGCGATTATTGTGAAGGTGTGTTTTCACAATGTGACTTCACGACAACCTAATTCAATTAATAATCTTATTGGATTTATGAACTTCCATTAGGTTTCAACGAGAGCGATTTTGAAAGACATTTGGAAAATTTTCCTTCGGAAGATCATTAATAATTTTAGCACTTAATCATAACACTAAAAAAATCACACAAGCCATTGTTTCTGAAAGACCATTTCTATAACTTTGGCTTGTCATCTTCTACAAACTTTTCCTACTCCAATAATGGAAATACATCCATATTTCTATGATCCAATTGAAATTCAATTGGAAATGACATTTCAAGATAAGGTAACGGTGAATAATCTACTAACAATAAAGATACATTACTACTTTTAGATTTTGTTTTTGTAGTTTAATTGTATTTTCATTTTTACTAACGTTTGACATGTGCATACATACGATTAAAATGTTTACATGTGTGGTTACATTCAGAGTAACAATATACCTAGTCATATTTCCCTTCAATAAGTTAGAAATAGGAATAGATTAATTTTCTTTTTGTTTGCATTTATTTCATTATTTCAGATTTTCAATAAAATAAGTAATAAATCAAATTTATTTTAGAGCATCCCATTTCAATTGTAAACGACTTAGATAATTTTGAAGCGCTCTTGGATGCTCTGATCATAATTATTTATCAAGCCTTCAATTTTCTTGTTTCATAACATTGATCATACATGAAAATTAGGAGAATTTTCTGTACTTGAGAATTTTTATTTACAAGTAATTATAAGAGCTACTTTACCACTCTTGCCTTCTTATTTTATTTAATTTTGAAAAGTTTAATTTTAAAAAAATCATTACTTAGCATTTTTGAATTAAAATAAGAAGGTGGTGTTGGGCACTATACTGGAGAATTTTGAGAAAATTTGGAAGAATTTGAAGATTCATGAAGTAAACTTACAATCAAAATTCTTTGGGGTGTGTATTTCTAGGTTCATCATCATATTGTTTATTTTTCTTTCAAAAGTTGTTTCTTATTTCTTTATTTTGTTTAAGGTCTTCATTAACTTGATTGTGTAGATTTGAGATAAGCAGAAGTAACCAACCTTTGTTTCAAAAATCTGGCGTGTTCAAAAACTATTGTTATTTCATTTGAATTTTGAAGAATATATAAATTTTGCTTATGTTGAAATCGATAAGTCTTAATAATAAATTATCCGGAATAATCATGAGATCATTTTATTTCACAATTTTTTCTTTATAAAGAAAGTTGATAAAATTAATTTCCAATTAAAAAAAATTTAAGCGAGTTAATTAAATTATTAAAGGGTTATTTATTTCGGAAAATAAAAGTTAAATCACTTACTTTCCCCTTTTTGAATTAAATACTTTAAAAAGAAATCGTGACCCCACATATGGCTCATTGTATATAAACCAAGCGCGCCGAGGCTGAAACAGGCATACACCAAATATCTCTGATCTCCCAATATTCTCATTCCCCCCAATCTCGCGAGTGATCTCTTTCAAGTACGATGTCGCATCATCCATATCACAACTATTTGTATATAATATTTCATCAAAAGTGATTCTCAACATTTTTACTCATAAAATTATTTGATACAATACCTTTGATGTTCTTTTTCACTCATTTCTCTACTTAAAACGCTCGTAGCATATCACATTTCGCATTTTCATATATCTAATATTTGATTTCTACAAATATTATGATATACAAATACAGACCTAGATATAAAATTTAAATCAGGATTCGTAAAAATAGTGCATCCATTGATCGCAATAATGGTGAGGGCATGAGTTTAAAAGTCTGGAAGTGTCCGGGACTGAGTATGAGATTAAATCCATATAATAAAAAATATCGGGTCCATTCTCAGTAAACATATCAACACAATAAGTTATTAAATTACGTGCGAAACGAGGAAAGAGTAGGAGCAATGAGGACCATTAGATCTAAGTGAGATCAATGGTGGGTTTGATACGCATCCAGCAAGGTTTAGCATATAGAAGCAACTTTAGTGGTTATTGTTAAAAGACCTACTTCAATAAATTATATTAGTTATAATGCACAATAAAAGACAAAATGAGATATTCGGATACGATGATACACACACATGTATCGCACATATACCATGCGAGATAAGTAATATGTTGTCGTCCAAAACTTACTGTGAGCGATGTGGAGTTAAATGCAAGTGCGAAATACAAAATCACAAAAAAAGTACTAAGTTTTGAAATCTCTTGAGAGCATAAATTATGTAAAAATATCTGAGAAGTGCTGGCTAATGCGTGATTAAATGCACGTTTGTGTAGGTACTTAAAACTGAAGTTCCCTTTACACATATGTTCAATATTTACGAGTCCGTTACATTATTGATTCTTTGCCATTTTCATTATCCCAACAATACTTAAATTGTTTCATTTCATTCACAAGCTTCAATCTTCTAATACAGCTATTCTAAATATCGCATTCATCCATTATGATTTTCCATATTTGTACTCATCATGATATTGCCATCACAATAATTATCTGCATTGCTAAACTCCGATAGAAGCTTTTAAAGAAATTTTGATGCAATAAACTTTGAAATTAGACTTTCCACCATTTTCTTTTAAATTATTACGGAGAGAACTCCTTCACATATCAACAAAAGTGGAAGATCTGATTTTAAATTGTACGGCAAAGGTTCGCGATCTGAAAAATTTATAAGCGATTTTGGATCAATTTCAATGCTTTGGGCTGATATAAATTAGGAATGAAAGAAGAAAAAAAGAACATTCATTGCTACAATTCATAAAAGAGCATAACTTCATCCTCATTTTTTATGGATTCAATTATTACGATTCCTTGTGAACATGAAACATTGTTTTTTCTTTTTTAGTTAAACTGCTTGTTTTGCTAGATTTAATAAATAATGATTTTGGTCAATAAAACTTGCTTGTATTTTTTTAATTCTAATTAAAGAAAAGTTAGCTTGCATTGGAGAAAATCATCTTTCTCGGGTAAAGTTAAGTACGGTTCTTAATGGTAAGTTCATGTGCCCACTTTCATTTATTCACATTTCTTCATTTTTTATTTATTTGTCTTTGTTGATCTTGAACTTTCTGTATCTCGAGGCATTCGTGAACCATTCACCTCTACCGGATCGGTTTTCAAATTTCTTTTTACTACATGAGATTCTTGGGAAAGCTTGATGATCTTCATCGAATCGGCTAAGTGGGGAGTTTACGAACCTTTATTGTTTATTTAAAAACATTAATTTTATTATAAAATAGTCAAGATGATTTTTATCACAGTTTTGTCTTAGAAAAAAATTTATAGCAATTGAGAAACTTCTCATTATTATAACCTACATACCATTTTGAGAGCCTCATTTTTATATAACTATAAGATAAAATTTTAAAAATATCTCAACCACCCAGGAATGAAGCATTACATATGTTATTTTTTCTTTTATAATCTTTTGTTGGGAAATTCATATAAGTGATCTTGTTAGAGTCTAGCTTTTAAATTTTGTTTTTTCTTTTAGTTTTTTCTTTTTTTCATTTTTATTTGTTGGTTTATTTTCTTACTTTGGTTTAGGAATTATTTTTTCCTTTTGTTTTTTTTTCAGTTTGATTTGATTTTGGTGAATTTGTTATGATTTATGTGAAAAGGAAATTTTATTACGTTCGTTGGTTGACATACATGAAATCTTTTCTCTATCATTTAAAGCACGAATTTCATTTATCGTGAAGACATATCTTTCATGGAACCATAAAGCCATCTTGCTTTAAAATATTTTTGGTAGAAGACACATCATTTCTAAGAGAGATTGAGTTTAATTTTTCAAGAAAAGAAGCTGAATTGAGTTTAATTCAAAGAATCTCTCTGCCTCCACATAAATCTTTAATTTGATGATTTAGAGAAAGAATTGCGTTAAACCTTATGGAAATTACTATGTCCATTAAACATAAATCTATACCATCCCACATCTTTCATCAAATACATCATAAATAAAAAGTTTGCAAATCGCTTATCAAGAGTGATAAAAAGAGGAAGCATAAATGTAAGTAAACTAAATCGAGGCTATGGTATCCCAGTACGGAAACTAGGCTTATGGCATAAAAAAGACAGTTTGATGAGGTATTGTTCAAGCTCATTGTAAAGCGAAGCGATGCTCGGAGACAATCACAAAATGGATATGTAACTTTATCAAAAACTCATATCTCTACCTTCTTCTATTTTTTTCATAAGAAAAATTTAGAAGACAAATTTCTCCAAATTTGGATTCATCACTTTTACTCAAGTCTTAATTTTAAGTACTTGTCTTTAAACTAGCATTCCTTAATCTATTTATGTGGGACCTATGGAAATGTTTTAATGTTAAAAGATTTCATGATTTTATTATTTTTAACCTTTGGGTAAATTTAAGTTCATTACCTTTAATCAAAATGTTGGTTCTTCTCCGCGTATACTTCGTTGTTGTGGTAAAACACAGTAGCTCCATTTTTATATGTACTTCAAATAATGGGGACCCTTTCTACTGATTTTTGGCTAAGCACCTTGTAGGAATTTTCATTAGGTAATTATCCTACATTTTTGTCATTTTTTCATCTTCTCCCGAAATTTTGTTTTGAATGCTTCATTGAATCGCGGATTTTTATAAGCTTTTCGACGATACTTATTCACTTCATTTGGTCAACTTTGTTTGTAAATGACGAAAGAAAGCACTCTTTGCAAATTTTGATCATTTTTTTACGCCGGATTAAAAAATGTTATAAAATTATTACCAATATTTTAAATCGTAGTTAAAATAGTCGTTCATTGTAAATATTAACTTTTAGTCGATATTACTAACATCTTAACTTTTTCACGAACAGTTCTACTAAATGACTTGACCAAATTCGGAGCATTTAAAAAAGCGACACCGAGATTTTGGTAATTTATCACCGTTACATTTTTTAAAGCGAAATGTCAAACTCAAAATTTCATAATGCCAAAGTGGGTACGTAGTTCATTATTTTAGAATTATTAATTACCAAATTAGTGGGCTGTAGTTTAGAATTGGAAAAACTCACAAATGGTCCATGCACTTTGCTTTTATATTTTTAACTTAACTAAACTTTAAACCACGGACCCCAACTAAAATGTCTGAAAATAATAAAACATATAGCATCCACTTACTTTAGCTTTATCCTGAACATTACACAATGTTATGTTTAAAACCCGAAAAGAAATAATTTTCATGCAGATCGATGTATATACGATTTAGCGATTTTTTGCTGCCAGAGTGTTAAAATCTTTATCATAAAGTTCTAAAACTTCTTATGTCCCATTCCTCCCTCTCCTCCTCTCTCTTCTCTCTCTCTTTTAATTTACATCTTCTTATATTTTGAATTAATAATTAAAATATATAATATTATGTAATATTATAATTAATATTATATTTTAATTATAATATTTTTTTTATAATTTTAATATAATTTAAATTGCTAATATTAATATGATATTTTAATATTTTAATTAATCAATAAATTATTTTTTAATTAGTTTGGTTATATTTTTTCAATTAGTTTTTATTGAAACTAATAATATAATTATAATTAATTAATTGATAATGCTAATTTAATTTAGAATTAGATTGTAACTAAATTAGATTAATAATATAATTAACATTAATTAATTAAAAACTATAATCTAATTTAAGTTAGAATTTAATTTAAAAAATTGATTTTTAGCCAAAGCGACAAAAAATTCCGAATTGCAGAAATTTTAATATACAAACTTTGAAAGCTCATAAATAAAGTTTTACGCATGGAAATGAGGCCCAAGGCAATGAAGCTCGATAGATAAGATAAAATCATAAGAACATTTCTGAAGTTGTTTCATTTCCATATTTGATCATTTATTGGGTCTAAAATTCCATGAGAAGATCGTGCTCGAATTTTTAACAAATAAATTTTCCCGAGTTTATTTTGACATTTAATTTGCCCACCTTCTTCTAAATGCAAATCCATTAGGTATTAATATCCTTAGCCAATTATATCAACACAAAAATCAAGGAAGCTTATTTCCTTTTCAATTGTTATTTAATTAAGTTTTGATTGGATTTATTTCAATTTCTAGATTTTACATTTTTATTTTTTATTTTTTACTTTTTAAATTTGTGTTGATTTGTTTTTGTAGAAAACAGGATTTGAAGAGATGAGGAGAACAGATCTCCAATCGTGAAGGCTCCAACAATTGAAGAATATGATTTTGAGCCAATGAGGAAATTGATGAAAGCGGAGCCACTCTTCAACAAACTTTCTTATTGAGAATTCTTTTGTAAAATATTATAAATATAAGATTGCAAATGTAATAAGGGGGCTTCTCTCTCTGCAATTTGGAATTCTTGATGTTCCTATTGTCTAAAGTTTAGAGGTGTGAGGTGAGAGAGAGGAATCTAGGATCTTGAGATTATTGGGGTTTTTTCTTTACATTAGGTTATGTATAATGAGCAGTCTTGCACTCATGGCTAGATTTTGAAACGAAGTTCGAGCATTGTAAAAGACGGTTAGTGACGGTGGAGAAATAGACTTAATAAATTGGTATTTATAATACTGTTATTTTAAATGCTAGTTTCTTTTATAATAACATGAATATGTCAATTTACTCACATACTTATTGCATACCTTAAGTATGAGTAATTTGCCTCAATTTATGTTATTATTTGTCTCTACTCTTATGGATTGAATACGATTCTGAGTAACTATTTACTCATAAATCTATCTTATAAAGCGATTTATTGAATAGTTATGTGCTTTGCTTGAACTATTTTAACGTGTTATTGTTTAATTATTCAAGTTACTAATTAAATGATCAATATCATTTTAAGAAATACTTCTGAGTGTTGTTGATTGACGATTATTTGGGTCAAGGGTCTCTAGATAGAATGTGTTTGGTATTCACAATATCGGTTAATTGAACTATTTAGGTGGCTTGATATTCATTTTAAAACAAACATATTTAAATCTCAATTATTTAAAACATATTGCTCTCGATTGGGATAGATCTATATGTTGCCTAATTGAGATAAAATTAAAATAATTTCTTTTTTTGCTTGCATATTAGAATAATATTGCATTTAGATTAAATTCTACATCCTTAAAGAGTCACTCTTCCCAAGAGGCAAAACTTTAGTTGTGGCTTGGCTAAGCCTAAATTAGGTTAGAAGGATCACTTTCTTGTCCAGGTCGGCAAGAGAAGTGATGCGATGTCTCCCATTAGTAGATAAAAAGTCATATTCTAAGCCAATGGAGATTGAGAAAAGGAGTAACTAGACCTGATTAAACTAGTCGGAGAGCACCATTTCAAACGGAAAAGGCGCTAGATGCAGGTGGTGAGTGTACCATGTTGTTGTAGCAGTTTAGAGGCCTCAGCGGATCCCTGGGCAACAATGAGAGGTGTTCCTCGCCTTGTTATTTGGAAATTCCACTGCCACATCTCTTGCTCATACTCATGAAACGGTTTGACCTTCCACATTTTATGGGCTTAAGGGCTTGAAGGTTTCGGTCCAAATCTTTGATGTTATATGTGCATGTGAGAAAAGGTAGTTGTGCGAGCTCACTTAGCTAGACTTGCACAAAGAACACCAGCAAGACCAATATTTCCCTTGGCCCAGAAGGGAAATCCCCGGAGAGGAGTTTTGTTTTGTGGGATGCACCCGGAAGAGAAAAATAGTTTTGATTTTGCAGGACCCTTTAGCTCTCATAAAAATTTGAACCACTGCTCAAACTTTGTCCCATGCGAGACATTAACCATTTGTGGCCAAATTTTGGGGTGTCTTTTGACGTGGAAGTGAACCATACGAGCTCATTCGACGCCTCTCTGAATTACGACATTTTGACACCTTGAAGCTCATGCAGTGAACCCCTGTATCCTCTTCATCCACCTATCTTAAGCTAAAAGAGCCTCCCTGTCATTCATGCTTGTCTCCCTGTAGTTTTGCATGACTATTCTAGGCAATATTGCTCGATCACAAGAAACCTCTTTGTTCTTCTTTGCTCAATTAGATCTTTGGAGGGCGTAGCCCCAATGCCACCATAGATCACGACCTAGCCTTACACATAACCACCATCCCCAACATGCCAAACAGTCCACTGTTCGATGATCTTGACCAATGCAGTGTTTCTTTCTAGACAATGACATTTTCAATTTCTTATTGGCGGACCAGCAACCATTCATTTATTGGCATTGGGTTAATTTATTTCCTTCTTAAAACTAACGACAAGGTTTTCCAAAGTGATGAGTCTCCGGCCCATTTGCGACCACGGAAGGGGAGGGAAAGGAGGGAGCTCCTTGATTCCACCACTCCCCAAGCCTTGATCGCACTATTTTCTCCCATACCACCATGTCATTACTTGTTCCACACCTTGACCACAGCCGTAAAAACCTCTTTGTAGATTTTGTTGATGGATGAAAGGATGCTTTGGCACCAGAAAGAAACGACCCGATACAGGAATAGTCATGGCAATGGATTTAGTCCCGACTGAAAGCCTCCACACGTGAGAGCCATTTAAGCTCGAATGCTTCATCCTTGACTCAAATTTTTCTGACCGATGCCAATCCACATGTTAGAGTAAGAATGCGCTTTGAATTGAAACCGGTGACCGAAAAATGTCATGGAGGGCCTTAACTGCAGCGACATCATAAATTCTACCCCGCCGACTCAAAGAGCCTTAGTAGTACCTTGTGGATTACAAAGGCTGACATATCGCCGAAGTAGCCTTTGAAAGGTCAACACCTCTTTTATCCGTCGAATATCTTCTATGCTTTCATTCACCCTAAAGAGGAGAATATCATCCACAAAGAGCGGATGGGTTGCGCAAAGGGACTTTAAAGCTACCTCAATGTATAACTCCCCCTTTTTTTATTCATGAAGAATGGGGAATAAAGGGCATCCTGACGAAGGTCTCTTTGAACATGGGGGAAAAAGTTGGTAGCGACACCATTGATCAAGTTAAATCTTTGGTAATTTGTAATGCACCCATCACCGGTTGATGAAGTCAATCCTGAAACCAAAGTGGGTGAGGATTAGTGGGAGAATACATCCAACTGATTCTTTCATATGCCTTAGATAGATCTATTTTTACAATTGCTCCTTTTTTCGCGGCGGCTTCTTTTTGAAAGTGTGAATTGTTTCTTGTGCCACCCCAACATGCTCATGTATTTTTTCTTCCATCTGGGCCAAATTGTTCCCGAGAGATGTTTCGAGAGAGGAAAGGTTTAAGACAAGTTACTATCACCTTTTGCAGATTTTATATGTGCAAGAGCAAAGAGAATGGAGTAAGAATCATCGAAAGGGGATTTCAAATCCTCCTTCTTGGGGATGAGGGAGAAAGTGGAGTTGAATGGTTGATAGATGGATCCTGTCGTCTTGAATCTTCAGCCTTGCTGCTAGTAGTTCTTCTCCCAAGATTTGAAGAAGTGTTGGAAGAATTCCACCATCCCAACCGTCCGCCCACAGACTCTTGTCCTTCTGCATTGCCTTGAGATCATACACCTCCTCTTTCGAGACGGGAGGCTCCATTATGTTTTCATTCCTTCTTCATCTATATATCTAGAGCAGGCAACCCTTATCACTTCCTTCTATAAGCCTCCATTGGGGCTTTGAACAAGGTTTTAGCATACGACAAGATAAGTCTTTGAAAGATCGTACGGTGCTTCCTTCCCATAGTACGCATCCCCAAATAGTATTAATATTTTTTTCCTTCCTTTGGCATAGTTTTGGAAAAATTGTGTTTTCATCCTAACATCAACTTTGATGGCCTACTTTTGAGCCTTAACTTTCTTCCCTTTTTTCCAATAAAATTTTCCTTCTTGGCCTTCAAGGCTCTTTACTCTTGTCCCTCGATTCAATGGAGGCATATCCGGCACCCTCCGGGCTTTCAAGGAAATCATATTTCTTCATTTATCTTAGTAAATATTCCTCCTCCTTAGTTTTTTGGCCTTTGTCAATCCAAGGTGAAAGCTTTTCATTTTCTTGAGATTCTCCATAAAAAAGAGTGAGCTCACTGCTACAGCTCATCCATCCTCACTCCTCTGGGTGTCATGGAAAAAAAGAGTTGTAAGATTCTTCTTTGAGCAAGGAAGAAGTTGAACTTGAAGGGTGCCGACTTCTTGTGAGGACCTTTGATCTAGGAGAGATGGAAGCTATGTCCTTATTGATCATTGGGATTATCCAAATCTCAAGGATAACATTTAGAGAATAATATTCTCTCCTTGTTCATTAAGAGATGGTATTCATCTTTAACAAATAATTATAAATTTAAATAGGAAAGAGAGAGGGAATCATAAGACAAGATAAAGCCTAAAAAAAATAGAAAAATATGATACATGTGGATGAGAAACATCAAATGAATTTCAAAATTTAAAGTCATATATTTTCGTAAATTTTCAACAAAACTATAAATGAAAGTATCAAGCTTCTTGTTGGATTGAAATAAATTTTGGAATGTGTTTTTGTATAAGTTTAAAAGATATTTCATTTAAACCCACATTAAATAAAAACAACTACACCCCTTGCAATCTTGAGCCTAAAACTCAAAGTCTAAGGATCACACACTAGAAATTAACTCTTAAATAGTTCTATGAGAACCTTAAAATTATACAAATATTTTAATAAATTTGTAATATTAGAAATATATTTTTCCATTTTACAATGTAGGGGATTGGGCTCCCTAAACCATATAAGAAAAGTAAAAGTCCTATACTGAAACAAAAAGGAATTAAAGAATAAATCAACCTTACGCCTCTTTTTAATTGACACAGACTCCCATACATTACTTTAATAACGCCCCCTAAATTAAATTTATAACCCTATAATCATGCATAATCCTACCAGAAACAGCTATGATCTTTGTCACGAGTTTGTATTTTGACTAGAGATCTAAGCCACTTTTTTGGGGGATAGTCTCCGGACGACCTTAAAACTTGATGAAACTTTCTAGAAACGATAAATGACACCGAGAAAAACCTTCCATACAAAACTTGAACCAAAGACTTAAGCCTACAGAAAGACATTTTGTCAAACACATCATGAACATGTAGTAATTCCTTCTCTAGCTTATAGGGGTCTCATGCTTATCTAAGAATCATCAAGAAGGAAGAATTAAATTAACACTCTCCCAATATTTATTTATTTATTTATTTATTTTTATTTTTATTTTTTTCACGGTGGTTGCGAACCCGCGCACCACATGAACCCACGTTACGTCCACGATACGAAAATCCACAAATAGACCCTCAAAGAGGGGGATCTACGGATTAGTCGTGCACACAAGGCCTAACTGCTGAGGGCATCAGGAGATTCGATCATGTGACCTCCCAATGGTAAAAGTACTTAATAAACGAGGACTCAGCAAATTGAGCTAACACGCCAGGGCCTGGTTGCATTATCATCTATTGGGTCATACATTCATTAACCATTCATTTACTAATCAAAACATGATATAATATCCATAACTAGAATTTGCCATGAAACCACATGCTTTAGCAACATATAACCAAAATAATAATAGTGATAGAACATTCATCAAAGCCACATAATAACAAGTGTTAATACTTTTGAAATACAAGGGAAAATATATCATTAACATGTACAATCCTGTCCAAATCGGAGACTTCCCCATACCACCCAAACTATAGATTAGGCTAAGTAAATCTTTCTTTTGGCCAATCACGATTTTCATATTCCAAGCATGAATGTGGGACTCACAACAAAACAATCGAGCTTCCTCGGAGGCTACTGTGATCACCTTAAAACGAGTCAAGGGACTCATGGGCACGGGGAAAGCATCTACACAACAGGCTTTCTTTGCCAATCCTGCTGGCGGGTCAATATGTTCCTAAGCATAGACAAAGAAACATATCTCACCATTTATACAATCCCTTCAAAGGCGGTCAAGAGATCACTGAATCTAAACAAGCTTGGATGCCTCTAAATGTCTTCACCGTGCAGTTTTCCTATCTCAACCTAAAGGTTTACCGCAATCCACCATTCCGAGTCAAGGATTCCTAAGCCCTTGAATTCTCTTGAGACCACCTCCTCTTGTTCCAAAACCATTTGGCAATCCAAAGCTCAGCAGTAGAAATACTTCATCACACCATGGCTATCAAAAAATGGAGAAAATGTTGGACATTGTCACATGGAAAAACCATGACAATGACAACAGAAAGGGAACCAAATACATGCATGTACTACCATACATACCATTAGTAATGAGATCATAGCTAACAATACCTACAAGTAGTCTGAAGTGTGACGCTTGATCCAACTCTTCCTTACTTGATATTTTCTTTCCTTTGTCTTCATTAACTTCGGAGTTAGAGTTCTCGAGAATGTCAGTGTGCAAGAGTATGTGAGAGAATAGAGAGAGGGCTCATTAGAACTAACAAAGGTTGTGAATTGATCCTCCTAGTTGAACCATTTTCTCAGTTCTGAGACCTCCATTTTCATTGTTAATTTCCTCTATTTTCATGGTTTCATCTCCCACATGCAACTTTGTGACCTTTCCCCTTCCTTTTCTCCTATTTTCCTTTATTTTCATAATTAAATGTCGATTAATTCCTCTTTTCCTTTAAACCTTTTCAACGACTTTTTTAATTTCATACTTATAATGACAAATGAACACCCACTAGAGGATGTTTTTATTTGATGACTTGGAATACGTGTTCCATGACCTTGGTCTTATATTACCTTTATCGACTTTATTACATGAAATTTTAACAGGATTTTATGAATTGCCTCTTGAGGGAACATTGTCCTCGGTGTTCTATGACACTATGACGACAAAGTACACGAAAAACAAAACATACCTCCCATGGAGCTTTATGACGCAGCTCATTGCATTATTTCAATGATATCTTGCTAACAACATGACAATCATCAGGTTCTGAGCTTTATAAGAAAACCCGACACATTATGGTGTTTACAATAACAACCACATATACCTCATGCACACATTTGATTCAACTAAAAGTAGCCATCACCTATGGAGCTTTATATTATGACTCAGTCTAATATTTACAATAATATACACATATGCACATTTTCTCAGCAAAAAAATAAAAAGGACACGATGCCTAGATACGCAACAAAAGGGAATCTGAGCTCACCTCCACCCTCAAAGAAATACAATGATTCACCTCCTTCTACAAGCCATAAACCACTTGAGATTCAAACCTCCTTTCCAATGTCCATACACTTTTTTCACAATCCTTGCGCTACTTACATCCCCTCCAATGAACATTTATCAACTCATTGTTCCACAGCACACTCCCAATGTTCTTTGATTTTATCTGGAAATGCTAATGACAAAAAAAAAATGAAATCCCCGCCTTACCTTCTTTGCTACATAGTCCACGAACCAGTAATTTTACACATATATACGGTCCTCACCTTGCAAGTTCCCGAAACATCCCCTTTCTCAAGGTGATCCATCCCTTGGCAAAGTTTCCTTGCATTAGAAGGGTCAAAAAACCGGAAAGCATATCCTTGCCTCGAAACCATCATACCAATCATAGCATGATCATGGAAATCAATGGACACTGTTAGGTGATGTCCTGTGGTATTTCTTTTTGGACCTTTCTTGACATGTTATTTCTATTTCAATTCCTTTTCTTTGTTGCTAATTCTTTTAGTGAGTTCCAACCGCCCCAAAACTGGAACATTTCATGCTTTCTGTATGGCTTCCATAATTTCCACCTAGATTCAAAATAAATTGAAATAATTTCAAATGCCACACTCATTGGTAGCTCATTAATAAGGTACATGCAATTCATTTAGCTTCATAACGACAAAGTCAGCTAACTCTTTGATCAAATCATCATATGTAAACATGTACTCACATATGGTTATCTCAAACATAACCAACATAAATCCATAATCATAAATCACCGCATAATTAATACCGAAATAAAATATTGATGCTTATCCTTCAAATAATTCTTTGTATATACTGTGTTCTTGCCATTTCACACCACCAGGATCGATTCCCACCGCGACAAACACCTAATGCCTTCTCTTCAACCGTACACATACACACAATGTACATCACACATACACCCACACATGGCATACAACACCACAATACATGCCTGCACTCAACATACAGCCACAACATATGCACACTACCTCGGTGTACAACCTGATACCTTATACTTACACGAATTACAATCATAGTAGATACACATGTCACGATACTACGACTACCACAGTGCACATACAGATGCCACATGTACACAACACAACATGTCCCCGACATGCACACAATATCACACATGTACAGCATCTACCACAGAACACCACCTATGCAACACCACCTGCTGGCGTGTATGCCCCACAGCACCACCCACTGGCGATGTTGCACAGCACCACATGTACACAACACCACATGCATGACATACACAGCACCACACACAGCACCACATGCACACAGCATCACATTTGAATCATGCACCCAACACCACATGTACAACATGCACACAACACCATATGTTTACACATCATCATGTATCACTGTGTGACACCATGTGTACTGATATCGCATATGCAACATGTACATAGCACTATATGCTAACCACCAGCGTATACAACATGGCCGACACCATATGTACACATCATTGTGTATCTAGCATGCCCATGACACTATCACGTGCACAACAACACATATCCCATGTACACATACGCATATGCAACATGTACACAGCACATATGTACATAGCACCACATATGCAACAAGTACACAGTTCACATATGTACATGCCACATATACAACATGCACAACATATGTACAATAGTAGTACTACACATCCAAAAACCACACATTGTCTCTACCAGGAAGCCTTTCCTCTAATGTCTTTTCACTTTCCATGCTTATCCAAACATGCACCTAAAATCAAATTGCTTCCATTCTCATGATCTATCCTTCAACATTACCTATCATAAAATAAACATAAACATCATATAAGCCAAATAATATCAAGCCAAGATCCACGGCAATCATTATCGCAATCTATCATGTGGCTCTTCCCACTTCAGTTCTCGTAAACGAAGACCCCTTCATGCCCATTCACTTGCCATCGTCATTTCCTCCACAGAATAATAACTAACAAATACAGTAGACAATGACATACATATATATATGCCGACATTAGCATAAAGCAATCATGATCCACCAGCGACCATCAAACAATGACATATATACATATATATACATAAACATTAGCATCAAAACAATCATGATCCCTAATGACATGTCCCACATCAGCGACATACATACATACATGTATACATATATAGACATCTTCATAATCATAATCACAACATAATTACCACTTATATAATAAGGTTAAAGTTGAATGTCCCCTTTGCTCCGTACACATCATGCACAACAGCCCCAAGAACAATTCCCAACATAGCGAAGCATCTAATGCCTCAAATCCATTCTTTACCCTTTCATGTTACTTTTTCATGACTATCCTGCCACACGTCCATTTACACCAATGAATGACAATCAATTGGTTTCCTTATTCACACCTTGACTACCTTTACTCATGCATCGGAAACTTCATCTAGTTCTTCCATTATCTTGTTGGGTTTCTTTCAAGTCTTTACGAGCTCCATTAACCTTTGTCTTCCCAAACTAATTCCCAAGTCTCTCAAAACATAAAAGTAAAAAACAAGAAACAAACAGAAGGAAACCATGAAAAACCAATAATAATGTGGCACCACAACTTAGTGGCATGTCCGCATACTGAACTTATAAATATTTATGGAAATTAAGCGCAAACAAAGCACAAGAAGCACATAACTAGCAACAAACCTGCTTGTGACTCAACCCAATGGGTTCCTAGTGCTTTGAAGGGAAAGCAGCCTGATCCTTCTTCAAGATTTCATGGAAGTATCTTTTTCCATGCAATCCCCTACATCTTCTATAAACATAATTGTCAATGTATAAATAAATATAACAATATACTAGTTACCTTACCTTGTTGTTATGCTAAGCCACGTTTCCTTTATGCTTCAGAACACATCCATGCCATCTCTCAAGGGACTCTAATTCCCTTGATGTATCCAAATATAACTAGAAATAACTATCTAATATACACTTTCAGAAATACATGTTCATGAATATAACACATATCCATAATCCCCAAGGTGAAATCAAGGTTAAGAAAAATTCCTATATTCTTCACCAAAGCACTCATTAGTTTGGAATTGTGGTTCTCAAACATAGCCAAAGTAATTCTTTTAGTCCTTCACTGCCAATTGAATCTTATTATGTGTATTTATACAGCATCACCTGATTTGTTAGTAATTGAAACAAATCAATTGTTGCCTTGTCATGCTAATACCAAACATGTTTCTCTTGCTCACATTCTCATATGTCATCCACATGTTCCAAGGATGTAGGGCATGATGTTTTATTAATTAAGTCAACCTTTAACAAAACTAACAACCATGTGTGTCTGTGATCTACTCACAGTCATTAATTACAATACTACGACTAGCACCTACTTAGAGCTCAAGTACATGTTGGTTGTCTTAACTCATAATGTGTTAGTACAACCATCTTAAAACAAGATCATTCCTCCATGCTATATTATGAACATCACATTCACGAGCAAACAACACAAACGCCATGTTAGATAAACCAAATAGAAGATATAATCAACTCATACCTCAATATATCTCATGGGAGGTTGTCACATCTACACAAGCGAGTCCATGACCAGTATGCCACAATATCACAAATATAACAAAGCTCATACTTGAATATCTATATACAACCATCTACATAATCCAATCCATATTAACACAATACATATAACATTAGATATTGCTCTCTGATGACCATAATCATCATCCATATGACACGCCAATGCATGGAAACGACAAGTTGCTACCATTACGCCAGCTATTTCATGCATGTGCATGTAAGCATGTGCAGTTGACTAACATCTATCATACATGTAACAACAACAACAATAGAATGACAAGCATGTATATAACCACAATGGTTATAAAACAAGCTAAGCATATTACATGCACTTTTTAACATATGAAGCTTGTATGATAAGTTGTCTTATCCCGAGTCTAGTGTTGCAGCCTTGCTGCGATGATGTTTGCTTCTCTCGCTTTATCTCGGTAACATATCAACATCATAACATACCAACAACATCATGATGACACAAGAGTGCAACTTAATGAATATCTCAATGCATGCATAAAAATCACATATACAACTAACATGCATGTGTTACAAACATTCCATGTCAGTCCAAGTGTTTGAACTTGGGAGCTCTTATACCACCCCTCCCATATCCTGCCCGCTTCCTGTTGCCACAATGGGGTAAACATGAGGTGAGGATCTTTGTAGAATTAATTAGCCTCCTAGATCACCTTAAGGAAATTGGAATAAAACCAAACTTTGCGGCTTCCCTCGGGTGCTACGGGACCCCCAAGAGATGAACCACCCTTCGGGTGCAATAGTGAGTTAAACCTCTTTTTGCCCAGTAGCCCTAGACTCACAGTTGGCACATGCTGCCCTCGGTCCTTTGTAACCCTCCGAGTCACATGCATAAGCTGTGAGGGAGCGACTACAATGTTTCACCCCGAGTTTGTGCACTGTAATAGAGATCTTTACCAACCCTTTTGGAGCTAGTCTCTCCGACCAAGACTTGATGAAACTTTGTATGAGACAATAAGGCTGGCCACAGGAAAATCTTTCCATACAAAACTTATATAAGAACTTGACCTAACATGCACTATGCACGTGGGCATTGTCAGAGCATATTGAACATGTAATCTGGAAGTCATAATTACATGTCACGAAAATAGGGGTCTCATACTTATACCGGGAATCGTCAAGAAGGTCTACGATGCCCTCTCCATGATAGCCGCATTATCATCTATTGGGTCCTGCATTCATTAACCATTTATTTACTAATCAAAACATGATAAGAGGCATGACTGTAATTTTCCATGAAACCATGCTTATATTATTATATAGCAAGAATAATAACAACTACGGAGAAAAAACCATCAAAGCCACACACAATAACAAGTATAAATAACATGAAAAATAAGGTAGAAATATATCTTATTAACATGTGCAAATCCAGCAAGTCGGAAGACTTCCATGCCACAACCATAGATTGGGAGTTTGAACCAAATCTTTCTTTGGACAATAACCTTATGCCATATTCCAAGCATGGATAACAGGACTCACAACAAAAACAACCGGACTTCATAGACTTTGCCAATCCCACAAAACTAGTCAAGGACTCCTGGGCCGAAGCAAGCATCTACACAACCGAGTTTACACAATCTTACCAAAGAAGCGGTCAAAGGTTCTGGGCCCAAACAAAGAAAATATACACTACCATGTTTTACAATCCTGCTCAAACCGGTCAAGGGATCACTGAGCCCTAAAAAGCTTGGATGCCTCATTATTTCTTCACCAATATAGAAATTTTCCGTCTCACTGTGGGCTATACCATAATCCATGAGCTATTGGTCCAAAGGATTCTTGGAGGCCCTTGAGAATTCTCTTGAGATCTCCTCACGATTTAAAACCATTAAGAAAGTCAAGCTCTTATTTAATCAAAGAACTCCATCACACCATGGTTATCCAAGAATGGAAAACCCAAGATTAAAACAATCTCACATGGAAAAACCCATGCCAATAACAATAAGAGAACCTAATGCATGCATACAGCATGCATGCCAAAACTAACAAGGAGATCATACATGAAATAAGTGCCTTAAGTAATCTCATTGTAGCCATGTCAACTCTTCCTTGTGATCTTTACTTTCCTTACGCTTCCTTGTCCTTCTTTGCCTTCCTTCTTCCAATGCTAGAGTGCTCCAAGCATGCTCTAGAAAGTGTGCAAAAGAGTACGAGAGAGCTCCAAGCTAAGCGAAAAAAAAAAGGTTTTGAACTAATCCTCATAACCCTTTTTATCATTGAGGCCTCTAACTTTTCTTAATTTCCTCCATTTTCCTTCAATTTCACTCCTCCACATGTAACCTATGACTTTCACCTTCCTTTTCTCCTATTTTCCTTTTATTTTTCATAATTAAAATTCCAATTAATGCCTCTTTGCCTTTTCAAATCCTTTTCGATTTCCTTGTATAATAAACCAATTGAATACCTAGGATGTTTTTCCAACATTGACTTGGAATATGTGTCCGGTGACCTTGGTCTTATGTGCCTTTATGCTTTTATTATAGACTTTTAACATGCAGAGTTTATTTATAGTTACGGGGTATCCAAATTGAGTACAACCTCTTCACAGGTGTCTTGCTTTGCAACCTATGCCTTTTCTTACGACATGCTCTCATCTGCTCCATTTATTCTTTTCTTCTTATTCTATGGGCGTCTACGCCTCTATGGCTGGCTCAACACATGTTGTTTTTACCTCATTAAGTATGAGAGGCTCTACAATGTAGTTGCGTGCCAGCTTCTCTTTCCCTCTTATTCTTTGTGGGTAATTTTTTTGTTGTTAGCCTTTTTAACTTCTTGTTTTCCTTAAGCTCCTTGGGTCATCCATGAAGTTAGGAAAAAATACCCTCTTCCTTGTTTAACTAATTTTTCTTCTTGCTCATGTTGAGTAGTTAGAACTGCCTACCATATTGTTGTTCATTTCTTGGTTTAAGCATTCTATGGTGTACGCCCATCCTTTTTCTATTCTTGTGGTATTTTACCTTCATCTCTTGGGCCTTAGTGTATGTTTTATGCTTGGTGTCATGTGCATAACTTCCATTATATTTTAACAAAATTCAAATACATAATAAACCTTATCACCTTGTTTTGTTGATGGAAATCCGTTGGTGTATAGCTAGTTGCATTTCACCTCGATTAATGCATTAGTATCAATAAAATCAAATACATCATTGATTTCATGCTACATGCGCCTGAACATCCCTTTATACCATACACACAATCAATCCATAACAACAATCCTTGTTCTAATTATCATGAGGCTTTACTGAAAGCCTCATAGGATCTTCCCAGGTCCAATGTTGAACACCTTGCTTGGTTATCTGTGATGGAGGCCATCCATGTTAAACTTATGAAACTATGGTAAAATTCCACTTTGGAAAACTTAGTTGAGTCAATTATAATTACATTAGATTTCTCTTTTAAGAGGACAGAAATTGACCTAGAAGACAAGAATTGACTAGGATAGAATGGGATTCCAAAGCGGAAGTTAAATTATGAATTATTTTATTTATAAATGAAATGGAATGGGAGGCCTCAACATGTGGATTCAGTCAAATCCCAAAAAATTGTCCCTAAAATCTATAAATGGAAACAACCTCAAGCTCATTCTCTCACACATTACATCTGAGATTTTCTTCTTTCACTCTTTGTCTTGGGTCATTTATTTTGTTTTGGCTCACATGGGTTCAAGCGGAATAAGCACTTGAAAGTGTGGAATCACAGGAGCAAGAGAGGCTACTTGTTGAACTAGGGATTAGGCCATGATCACGAGCACAAAACTACGGAAATGGGGTCCGGACTTCATGGGCACAACATGGTAAAGTGGTGACCAGGGCGCCATGGCCATAAGCGAGGCGTGACAAAGGGTCGTGGCTAGGGTTTGAGGGGCTAGATCGGTAGGGTTCGGAACCGGTGTAGGCACATTGTGTCTTTCGAACCCGGGGAGATATAGTCGTGGTACGTAAATGTGAGTCGCATTAAGGGTTTTTACGAGAAGATCTAAGTTAGGTCATATTCGATTGTGCACAATGCTTGGAACATCGGTTGCTCAATCACGTAGAGTTTGGGGTCGGTCTTTGATAACATACTAGATTCAAATCTAGGATTTGATTTGTTGATATCATTTGGCTTTAGTGATTTATTTGATCCATGTTTCTTGATTTGTATATTTGCAGAATCTATAGATCAATTTGTGTCCCCATTGTTATATTTATGACTGATTAGGCCCTCAATAACCATCTACGATTTCTCCAGAAGTTTTCACTCGATGATAAGTTGTGTTCAATAGTGTGCTACACAAGTGACAATGCATTATAGTTCTCAAAATCGGGATCACTCAACGATATGTTTGTAATTTATATTATGCATGTGCTAGTTGTTTTATTGCATTATGAAGATAAGGATCAATGGATCATTGTACTCTTGTTTGCTTTGAATCATTTGATGACGATCTAAGAAGAAGAATTTGCAAGGGTTTCCCCACCGTTGGGTTTTTTTCCACCTTCTAGGACCAATCTTGGTGTCTATATGTGTGCATTATTTCTTCCAGCTGTTTCTTTATGTTCACTTGCACAAATGATGATGTTATTTTTTTTTTCTCATTAGTTTCATATGTTTATAGTTAATAATGTAGATCTGAATAATGATATAATGATATGTAGTGAACTTATCATGTTATTGAATAAATGCAAGCATCAAGCAAAACAGTGTAGCCACATATGAAAAATTAACATGGTGTCAAAGTTGGGCTTAAAATCCATGGAGATCGCCCATGGAACACTTTTGATGGAAGCAAGAAGAGGATGGTGGATATAAAATAATTCTAGGGTATGGAGAAAACCCCTAGGTAGTTGAGTGTAGGGTTTGATGGCGAGGGTTTGAGAGAAACCATGATTATGGTAAAGACTTAAAGTTTAATTGTGTAAAACCACAACATGGTCTGTATTAAGATGCTCATGACACTTGGGATCATTGATGAAGCCCTCAATGGGACAATCGTAGATGACATGGTTGTTGATAAAAAGTTGATTGAAGGTAACATTACTATGTGGTCTATGGATGGATCTTCAGGTTGGTTCAAGAGGAAGATCACCCTCTCATTGATAGATAAATTACTCCTGGACTCTTCCAGTGTTTATTTGTGTCTTTAATCTTGTTTAGACTTATGGATCTCACTATGTGATTATTGTTTTGATCATTGCTTGCATATTTCTTTTGCATGTATGTTTTGGTGCACCGGATGTTTCTAACACTTCTTTATGAGATGTGATAAGTGAATCCCTCTTGAAGATATTACGAAATTCGGGGAAGATGGCTAGATTTGGAAGAAGAAAAGAGGCACGATGAAAAAGGTGGTAGCCTACCTATATGAAGGTACCTGAGGTAATACCACAAAGGTATGCATGGTATATTGTGTTTCAGCTATAAAATTAGATGGCTAGTAAGCCCTATGGTATGTTGAGAATGTATCCTTTGTGGAGAAATGAGCTCATGCATGCTTATGAAAGTGATTGGGATTTATGTTTCCTATGATGAAATGGTGCACACCTTGTATTGAATATTTTGGTCTTGATGATCTTCTTGATTATCGGGGCTATTTATTGTTGATCTTGGATATAGTGGAATAGCTTGATGTTTGGCTAACTTCTATTGTTTTGAGATCGAGTCTAGAAGCTCTAGTAAATAGTACTCTTGATATCGTGGGACTTGTTGGATCTGTTGTATAGGGTTACCTCATTGATATGGTATTGATAATGCTCATGAAAACCATGATGAAAGATCATGGAAAAGAGAGATTACTTTTTCTATTGGTTTATTGAATAACCTAATTTGATCCTATTGATCATGATAAGCCGCGGTATTTATGACCATGATGATGAGGTATGTCTATGAAATTGATATTCTATATCTCCTATACCTATGGTTATGGAATATAGTAGAAATTAAATTCCTAACTTGATGTATTATTATTGTGTTCATAAGGTTGTACTTAGTCACACATCTTCTTGTTGTTAGATCTTTCAAGTCAACCCTTGATGAAAGATTAATGACCACGATGTTGATGATCATGATAGATATGTGTTTATGATCTAACAAATACGTTGTTGCATGACTCAAGTAAAAACCAGGGTTGATGACATGGGTAGAAAATGAAATTACATTTCTACTATGATTTATGGGTATATGACATTGTTGATCATAGGTAGAGGTTTGAGTCTCACTCACACGAAGGCTTATAGATGAGACTGTACGATAGATACAAAATTGAAATTTTGTACAAAAAAATCATTCTGTACTCCAAATAGGGATATCTTGTATCATATGCATTGTAAATTAATAATTATGAAGTTATACGTGTTAAACTTGTTGATCCTTTTCGAAAATAAAAAGATCAAGAGCATGAAATTAGATGGTGGTTGGAAGATGTCGATTTTACGAGATGTGTGGGATATGATAAGATTTTTCGTTAGGAAAGTTTGTATCAAACTCGTGTTTTACGAGGTGACGAGACATTCATATGAATATGTCATTATGTTTAGAAGTTTGGTATGCATGTTTGGATGATAGATATAGGTAAGATGTGTTTGTGCTTTGTGATGTTTTAGAACTTTAGAATTGATGATCAGACATGTATTTGGATTAGAGACCACTATATTTGGACTTGATTTTGTTGGTTGTTGATTTTCTCTAATGAAAATGTTAAGTGGGCATAGTGACCTTCAATGTGTGTTATGTGAGTATTAAAATTATGGCTCTATATTTATTTTCACTTGTTCCTAGTGTAATAATGGTTGTTGTGACTTAGTATGAATATGGAAGACATATGACTTAACATGATGTTACACTTGCATATGGTGTTGAAATAGCATAATAGCCATGTTAAATGCAGCAAGTGGTTTAGCAGGTGAATTAAGTCAAGACTTGATATGAGCTCTACCTATCAGCTGGTTGAAAAGAATTGATCGTTAACTAGAGTGTCTTTGATAATAGTTTTTGTAAAGCTAAGCCTAAGTGAGATGACTTTGTTCGACACAACATTGATTTATGTAAGGCCAATTGAGGGCTTGGTAAATCATTATGTACTTTTAAAGTATTGTGATGCAAGCTCTAATTGATTTTCATATTTGATAGTTATCACGACAAAGTCAGATGATGAGTTACAAAGGTATGACCTTGATTTTGATCATGGCACTGGTATTACGTGCTGATAGTATACCCATCGACGAGATGATGAGCCTATGATAACGGGTAGAGGAGATGGATTCTATGGCTTTAAAATAATGTGTCATGGAATGATGAATAGATTTCTAAAATTTGGAAGAAATCTTATATTGCAACGAGTATGTCGATAAAATGTCTTTATGTAATAAAAATGTAAATCCTTGGACTCTATAGGTTAAATTTTAGATGTTGTTGAACTTCGGCATGGCATCCGATAATTGATTTAGGCTTGTTGATGTTCCATTTTGAACATCCATTCATACATGATGTGTATAGGACATGATAATTCGATTGAAATTTGCTTAGATTCGAATTTTGACCAAACATCTTTGAAATATACGCATGAAACGTTCTGCACTAAGGTGAGATATTTCTCCCATGATATCAGTTGCATGAATTAACTAATGATGATTGGGATTAGTAATGATGATCACATTTAAATGTTGCCTTAATATGAGATTTTCAATGATGTCTTGGATGAGAGTCCATAACCACACGACCAAGGTCGGATACAATCACTGCTAGCATAACGGCTGGTTCACGGCGGGGATGAAGAAGCTCCTTAGAAATTTGTCGAGCATGATCTGGATATGACACTTGTGGATACATTGTAAACTGATAAAGAATCCCATATATATACATAATTGGGACGTAATTTTATTACATTAAGACAATGCAATTTGTTTGAGACAGAAACGGGCTTGTGATTCGACACCTTAAATGAGAGGGAAGATGATTATGGTATCGATTTGTGATTTTATATGATTATTTATGTTCAAACATAATATTTGATGCTGTGATATCTGAACAGAATCATTGCTATTTGAATACAGCGAGAGACCAGTTTGAGCATGATAAGAGTGGCGCTAATCAGGAGGACATTGAGCCAACTCTTCCTCCTTGGTGAGCTCCCAAGGATGAGGGAATTGAGATAGAGGTTCCTGGGTTTGGGAGATCTATACAATAGGGTATGTCATGTCATTGCAGGTTGAGATGTTTCTCCCCTATCTTTGTAGGGTGGGAGAATCTGCTCCCTGTTTTGGTCTTCTGATATACAGAAGTTGGCATCATAACCACAAGAAGGGCTTGTTGGGAATACTCGCTCATCGTTTGTGCCAAAAGTTGAAGAGTACTTGGGGTGTACAACCCAAGTTGATTATGATGCATGTGTTCTACCACTTGAATGTTCAAGATCATCATTGGGAAGATCGGTAGGAAATGGGATGGGTTGAGATAACCCTATGCGGTTAGGAGTTGAAAGTTGATCTCCCAGAGATGTAATCCTAGAGTCAGAATCGGATCCCTTGCATGTTTGGATATCATATTTCTAAATGTGGGGTTGCTTAGATATATAGGCTCACTCCATGAGATTCCGGTCGAGATGCTCACCGGTGCGGTTACATGTCCAAAAGATGTGGTCCTTGATGATATGCTCTTTAGGTGTTTATGATACTCCGAGGAGTGAACCGTTGTCGGAGAATCTAGGTTGTGGCGTGACGGATGAAAGTGGTGGCCTAAGATCCCCTCCAGTGTCAAATTATTCTTCTTCTAGATCCGATAATGTTCAATGCAGAAACAACAATCAAGATATAGTGGAATAAGCATGAGAAGTTCATTGTTGATTTATATTCAGTGAAGGATCACAACATGACGGCCTACGAACAAAGATGATAAATGATGATACATAAGGATGCATGAAGATAAGAAAATGACATATTGATTGATGAAAAAATATTGGTGAGTGGAATTCTCCGCTTGGTTGAGAAGAGGTGTTAAAATTATGCAAATACGGTCAAATTCACTTTGGACAACTCAATTGGTCAAAGTTAAATTTCATTAGATTCCTCTTTTAGAGGACCAAAATGGGCCTAAATATCACACAATCGGTTAAGTGGAAGTTAAATTATGAATTATTTTATTTATAAATGAAATGGAGCAGGTCCGGAGCTCAACACATGTGGATATAGTCAAAGCCCCAAGTGGTCCCTATAAAATCTATAAATGAAGCGACCTCAAAGCTCATTCTCATTCCCTCATGAGATTTTTCTTCTTGCACTCTTTGTCTTGAGTTGTCCTATTTTTTTGGATGTATGAGTTCAATGGGAAAGGCGCTCAAGTAAGTGCAAAATCACATGTGAGAGGCTACTTACCGAACTGGGGCAGGCCATGGCCGCATGCACAAAACTGTTAGGAAATCGGCGGATACTGCGGGCACAACGTGACAGGAGTGGTGGCCGAGGAATACCATAGCTGCGGCGGACGTTACGAGTCACAACTAGGGTTGCGAAAGGGTTATGTCGGGGTGCAGTCCGGCTAGAGCTATGGGCACGGTGTGTCACACTAGCGGCCGAGGAGCTATGGCCTCATGTACAACATCTTGAGGTTACGACTAAAGGGTTTTACGAGAAAGTATGGGGTAGGTCATGCTTGAGTTGCTTCGTGGTCTTCTAGACATCAATAAAGGTCATTAGATGTTTTCAATTAGTATTTGATAACATCCTCGATTCATATCTATGATTTGGTTGTTGATGTCATTTGGCTTTAATGATCTAACGGATTAGAAAGTATTTCTTGATGTTGTAGATTTTCATATATATATATATATATATATATATATATATGTGTATATACTGATATGTGTACATCTATTAGGTGTATTTTCACGGATCGAGGCCCTCAAAAAGATGCATCTACATTTCTCTGTGATGATTTTTGCTCATTGACAACAATGTTCAACGATATGCTACGAGTAGTGATAATGCATTACAATTCGAGAATCGGGATCCACTTCGTGATATATTTATGGTTATATCGGGCATGTGCTAGTTGTTCTTGCATTGTGAAGATGAGATCAATGGATCATTTATGCTCTTGTTTGTGAATCATTTTAATATTGTTAAGAAGGAAGGATTTGAAAGGGTTTTCCTGTGGGTTTTCCTTCGAGTCTCGAATCAATCCGGTGTTTATATGTGTACATGATTTTCTTCATTTTTTCTTTTATGTTTATTTATGAAGCGATGATGTTGTTATTTACATGGTTGCATGTTGATGGTTAATAATGTAGATCGAATAATGATATAATGATATGGGGTTAACTTATCATATTGTTGTTGAAGAAATGCAACTCTCAAAGCAAGAAAACAATGTAGCCCTATGAAAAATTAACAATTACAAGCATTGAGGTGGAGAGCTTTGATATCACATTGTAACATACCCCCTACTATCCCCAACCCTAGAGGTAAGGTAAGAGGCTGAATTCTGTGCTAACCCAATCTCCATGGCTCAATTATGGAAGTAGGGTCATACACAATTTGTTTCAATATTTTCTACTCCATCAAAAGTTGGAAATGGATATCATACGTTACATTTGTTTTTGCGTCAAGCCTGTGCAACAATATAAAACTTGCTTAGATCAGGATTCCCGAATCAAAATATATAGCCATTTAACTTCGACACACTAAATTCTACCATGTCATCCTTAACCTCCACACTTTTGTGATGCCCATGTGTCGTTGTGTCATACGGAAAGCCTGTGGAAGTGATGTCTGCCACTTATGGTTAAGAGGTCAACCTCCCTCCTTGAAAGTAAAACCATTTGCTTGGAGTCCTTGACCCCAACTGGTTTGGCGGGTTAGAGCCTGAAATTAAATCAGAGCCCTACTGTGGTGCGATTCATGGTTGGGTGCAACAATGTGATTCTGATTCGAGTCGACTAGCTCGACTCCGACTAGGTCCCCACCCCAACTACTCCTCCCACGCTCCTTTAGTCGGAACTCGAACTCATTACAGAGTTTGCGATTTCAATCCAATTGGATTGACCTGTGTGAATCCATAAGTAGATTTAGCCTATTTCATGAACTTTAATACTTAGAAAATTTCTTGATTTTCTTTATGATTACATACAAGCTCAAACCATACGAATCTCGATTGCTAGTAAAGAGATAAAAATTGTTATCTATGAGATCAAGAATTGAAAATCCAAAAGAGATCTCATAGACCCTTTCCAATGCCCCCAGGCATGGGAGAGCACATCCACATTGATATTAACTCCTGTAAGCTAAGTTGATGTGCAAAAAATGAGCTTACTCCCATAATTTGCTGGGATGACAACAAAAACTAGGGCTATTACTTACCCGGTAAATATAGGCAGGTGAGTGCATACCTAGAATCACAAGAATTTAATCCAACCTCCCCACGTCTCTGATATATAAATGTATACGTTTTCTTGCAGACATAACAAATAACTTATACAAAGGAAGCATAGAAATAGCAAATGGGCGACAAATCATGCTCATCAATTTAATGAAGGAACTACAAGGATTCATGCTCACACAACTTCCTGATAAAAAATTCAGCATTTAACCAGTATATAAGGAATCCAACATTCACCAGCATGTAATTATAGGAACATTCCTTTTCATACATGGGATACATATCCCTCACATCTATCATAGATAATTAAAACCTCATAACCAATATACATATAAAATCATTTGGCGCATCAATCATGTTGAGTACCATTGCATGGAAACCAAATCATAATTATACCATTCTTCAACACTAGTCCATGCACTTAATACATCATTACTGTTATGAATATAATTCATAACAAATATGATAAATAAAAATAAATGTAATTACTAAATAGGCAATAAGGATTATGTTAAGTAGTGAATTTAGTTAACTAAAAAGGCATATCTAAAGAACATGCCTAGTCATAAAAAAGGTCACGCCTAGGTATAAAAAGCCAGGCCTCATTGTAACATTTTATCATAGTCACTTATACATTTTTTATTAATAAGTATTCTACAAGTACCTCTTGTGTATTTTACAATTTAGTCAGCTTAAACATACTAGTTTTGTTGCTTCAATTACTTAGAAGATTGACTAGGAATCAACATACAAGAACCAAATCAATAGATACAATTAACATTCAAGTAGTTTACTCAACATAATATCATCATTCAAATCATTCGCGAAACCCAAGTTTCATACATTGAAATGACATTTAAATCAACACAACAATTATTCATGGGAAATTAGTTTGCACATATAAATGTAATAAACACTTATATATATCAAAAGCACGACACTTTGAGATTGACACTTCAAATCTCCACCCCCAACCTTAGGCCTGCAGCAAGCCTTTCTTGTTGGTCACCTCGAGCCAAATTCCGAGCTTGAGAAGGAGTGCTTAAAATTGTAAAATCAATACTCTTCCCTGACTAGCAGGCCTCCAAAGGTAACCCCTGTACCTGTTAATTGTTAAAGATTAACACAAGGAGCAAGAATTCCAGCTTCCCTTGGGTTTATCCCAACAACTCAAGGCATTACATAACAAAATTGCTAGCAAGTCAACCTCATCTAAGGTTCTTTCTAGCATAAGAGTACAATCGATACCAAGAGAGAGTTCTTTTAGGTGTGAGTTCATCAACATATAAGCTACCATGGGAGTGTAGAAGTAACTCTTCTAGATAGTTCTTTGGTGAAGGTAAGCACTAGTGCTTCATCCCACAAGAAACACAGTGGTTCATCCAACCTCATAAGCACTAGAAAGTGTCCCACTTCTTGGCCTAGTAGATTCATCAATTTCAATTCCCTAGTGGGTTCTTTAGACCTTGGGCAAGCCACTCACAGTGTTTCCATCAACCTCCATAAGTCAAACCAATGCTGTATAAATTCTTTTGTCTCAGCAACTTAAGCCACACATAATAGTTTCATAGGTTGCATTGCCATAGGCGAACTCTCTCCATACGAGAATGAACTTTGTTCCAGTGCAGAAGAAAGATAAAAATCAAAACTAGGGTGGAGTAGCACATCATATAACATAAACAACTTCCTTACTCCCATCATTGATCTCTTAAATAATTATCTCCTTGTCATATGAATTTATTGTTTGCCCTTTCTGATGCGTAGAGATGTTGGCCTCTTGGTAAATGTGATGCTTGCCTCTTCTTTGTGTACAAAAGAAATTCTCATTTTCATTAATTTACTCTTGCTAAAGCTATCGCTTCCATTCTACTAGTTATGTGAAACTTAACCTCTTAGTTTCCCCTAATGGTTTGTAGCATAGCAAACTTCCATTTGAATTCCCATTCTCTCTTGGTCGCAAACTTTTCTAGGAGTTGGCATGGTTCTCAAAACCATTCTTTTCAATTTAATTTATTGTACAACCAATTCATTCATGTGGAATCAATAATAATATAAACCTGGTCTCCTCTAGCAAATATCCTTCCCCCAAACTCTTGGATTAATGATCCAATTTCATAGTTATTTTAATTTTAACAAAAATAGAGATAATAATTACAATAAGAGGGAATTTTCCAGGGGAAATTTGTCACAACTTTAGAAAGCTTGATTGAGCGGCTTAATTTTGGATTTATTGTTCTAGTCTTTTTTGAAAGGTCTATTTTTTCTTCCTTGAGTGGTATGGTATGTTGAAGATAGACTTATCATACTCATTGATTATAATACATCCTTTTAGAACATCTTGAAATTATTTAAACAAGTGGGGGCATTTGTTGTACTTCCTTAAGTGCAACTTGTTGCCTTTTGATGTACCAATTCCAAACTTCTATATATCTTGAAAATTTTTCAAAGAATATTCTTCTTTGATTTTGCAGTTTTGTACTTGATCATTTTTACAAATAAAAGTTCAAAGAGAGACATAATATGTCTTGAAGATAAATCCCTTTTACATCGTAATAAGGATTACACTTTGATCATGTATATGTTAAGCGGTTGTTGGAGCTTGGTTGGTTGAGTAATGTTTCTCCTCAATAATTAAATGAATTATTTGATATGCTCATCATTTTCAAACACTTGCCAATAATCTGCATTTGTCGGTACAAAGGGATGGTAGATTATCTCTACATAGAGAAAGAACCTGAGATATGATATCTCTTGGTTAAAAGAGATGTTCAAATTGCCAAGAGTCATACCATTTGATTTTGTTCTTGTGGAAAAATTATGTTAAAATAACTAAAATTTTGGAGAATGTCCCAAACCCTTGAAGCATAGATTTCAACATTTTCTTGATTTTATAATTTTTCTTGATTTGATTTATGATTAATTTAGAATCTCTGAAAGCAACTAAATCATTGATGCATATTTGGGTGGCGAGGACTAACCGCTTGAATAATGCACCTCCTTAATACTGCAACTTTGTTGTTTGTGGGAAGGAAACTCCGATTTGAAAGCATAAGAATAAATTTGAGAACTAAGTGGCAAATATCATCTTAACTCAAATCCAAAACTAGAACAAACACCATCAAATGTCATTTTCGAGAATCCTTCGAGCTCACTTTCACATTGTAGTATATTTCATATTAAGAACAACGCAATATCCATCCTAAGTCTGTATGCAGCTCTCCACAAGGTCCTACTGTAGTAATTCATATGAAAAAAAACTTGCTTATCACATAATTTGACCCTATCCTAATAAATAGATAGATCATGGTAGTAGAGCTCCATGAAACACTTCTTTCTCCAACCAAAAAATAAAGAATATTATGTTTTATTATTTTATTATTTATATGTGATGCTGGCAAAAACGAGGACCACAGTAAGATACATTACTTATGTAGCATGGAGTCAATTCCATTGATTGCAACTATAGACTTTAAATGTATGTATACAACCCCACATGCAACACTAATGAGGATTTGAATCAATGATATCATAAAGAGTGCCTTAATAATACACTTTATCACAGCTAATCTTCACCCCAAAAATAGTTTAAAACAATACAAAAACAAAATCATAAAACACTTTACATAAAATGAGAAAAAAATGTTGATGTATGAACTTTATGCATTTGTAAAAAAATATGATTCAATTTGAGTTAAACCATAATAAAAAATTCAAACACTATATACACAATTTAAATTTTATTTTTCAGAAAAAAATGTTTCACTACTCATTAAAAAAAAATAAAATAATAAAGTTACAATTAACTCAAACATCAAATTAATATATAAGATCTCTTCCTTTTTTATTAGATAAAAAAATTATACTAAAAATAAAAATGGTGTCATTTTATTTGTGAGCCATACTACCCATTCGACCCATCATTTTTGTTAAAGAAAAAGAAGAAAGAACATACTTTAACTACTTTAGATTTGGAAAGTTAAAGTTACATACTGCTTAATTAAAGGTGAAGGCAATTGAAACTGTAACCTCTTATAAGAAAATACATATGTAGCTAACCCACCTGAAAACATACCACAAAGACCAAACGATGTGAGGGCGTTCATTTAAAAAAAACAACTTTGCAAAACGCTTAATTTATCTGGTTATCTTGTGTGCATTGCGCCAACTTCTCATATAAACAACATTTCAACTGCAAGCATTCATCACATCAATCACATCTTCTTTTGAATTCTCGCCTGCTTGCAGAAACGCCTGCATGAATCTCTGGCCAGTTTTCCTTTCCTGGTTTGTCTTATAACGTATGTCGGAGAGCATATGAGCTCTTTTCTTGAGGTACAAGCTTCTGCTTCACCATTGTCTGTTAGCTTTCTGCATCATAGCAGAGCTCAGACGATTCCTGGTGATTCATTAGACCCACGATTGTTGGTGGTGCAGCCAGCTCGGCGGGTGTTTGGTTGCACCGTTTAGGCATCCCGCTTTATTTTTCTGAATTTCGTCTCCAAATTAGAAAGATGGACTCTGGGAGGTCAAGGAACAAGGGCAAGAAGGTTTAAAGCGAAGGTCCACTGCATCAGCAAAATCAAAATTCTGCATCATAATTCTGGTAGAACTGTCTGTGGCTCATGTGACTCTGGCTCACAACTGGTTTCCAGTTCAGGACTGGGTGCTTCAAAGGACTCCTGCATCAACAAATCGAAATTCTGCACAAAAAGTCATGTTGCCAATCCCGACTACCAGTGTTGGCTCATATGGGTCTAGCTCTGGCCCCGATTTCGAGTTCAGGAACACGAGCGTGCTCCCAAGTGTGTTTTAACCTCCTCCGTCAGTTTGAGGGCTCAAAAAAGTTGGAGTTTCTCAGTTGGAGGGCATAGCATTGGTGTGCCTACGGAAGGAAATTCGAGCGGTGCACCATCTGCAGGATTAGGAAGCAGAAAGCGAATCCATGGAAGTCCCGAGGAGAACCCTCATGTTGTACGAGAAGAAAGCAAATGCCATGTGGAAGTGGTGCATCAACAAATCGAGAATTCTGCACAAAGTCATATTTGCTGATAAAACTACCAGTGGCCGCCATGGGTCTAGCTCTGGCCCAGTTCGGGTTCAGGAACAGGCGTGCTCAAGTGTGTTTAACCCTCCTCCGTCAGTTTGAGGCTCCAAAAAAGTTAGATTTCTCGGTTGGAGGGCATAGCATTGTTGTGCCTACAGGGGGAGGAAATTCGAGAAGCGGTGCCATCTGCAAGTTAGGGAAGCCGAAGAAAGCGAATCCATTAAGTCCAAGAGAACCCTCATGTTGTACGAAAGCGAATCCATGGAAGTCCAAGAGAACCCTCATGTTGTACGAAAGCGAATCCGCGGAAGTCAAAAGAAAGGGAGCCACTCATGTTGTACGAGAAAGCAAATGCGTGGTAAGTGGTGCAATTCAAGGAGTTGGGGAAAGTTCAGGAAAATCGGTAGAAGAGCCATCTGGGTCTGTAACCTTGAAGACCTCTAGTCTCGATACCAGAAGAAACAGAAGGCTGAGGAGTTCCAACCCAGGCGTCACGAACAAGGAGTTTATCGACTAGTTCAGAATCTAAGGATCAGAGGGAACATAGTAGAAGGTTTGATGTAGGGAGAGGAGACAGAGGAAGAAGGAGGAGGCGATGGCTTTCAACACGGAGAATATGATGCGAGATCAGGGAATGAAAGAGGATGGAATGGGGAACAGAGGAGGTAGAGGAGGCAGATGGCGAAATGATTCTCAAAAGAGGAAAATCGATCGAATTGATACTCTGGGTCGATTGTTGTAAGAACATTTCTTTCTTAAATAAATCTTTTTACTTGGTTCGTTTAATTTCTGTATTTTATTGCTTTTCTAGTCTTGTTTTGAATTCGATAAACAAATTTACTGGAACCGACTTCATTTTGCTGCATAATCTGTTTGTATGCATTAGAATCAAGAATGATGTATGTAACAACCTGTATAAATGGGAATTGCTTTATCTGAAAATTACGAATATTAAAATTACTGATCTTTTATAAAAAGAAAAGGTTCAAATTTCAGGAAAGTAAAATACAGGGTTTGAAATTTTATTCAAATTAATGGATTTTGTTTATGTAACGTCTACACGTAATTGTTCACAATTTTTTGGCACCTAGTTAACCGTTTCTTCAAGAGGTTGAATATGATTAAGAAGTTCAACACAATGACAAGCTGGTGTTGGATTCAGAAGCTCCAAGTGTTGATGCTGTCCTTATTGACACTATTTTGATATTTTTAATGTCTAAAGGACAAGATTAACATCATCTTTAGAAGAAAAAATTGGTGATTACAGAAGAACCGAGTAATAGTGTATTGAGTGGTCTTCAAAAGTAAAAATTCGTTACCCCTTTCAGAACCTGTTAGGGTCCGAGTAATGGTATGGTTGGTCTTCGAGGAGCCGTTAGAGTCTTCGAAAGGCCGATTAGGGTCTTCGATTGGCAAGCAGACTTACGGCCTCCGTAGATCTATATATCCTCAATAATATAGTCCTATTGAAACTTGAAGTAGTGCCATATGACCATTTATTTTTTATTAGGAATTTGGTTTCCGTGATCTATAAAAAATGTATATAAAATCTTTTGGTGATAATCATCTGGGTATATTTTGTTGACGTGTTTGAACCAACCATTATTCATCATTGGGGAAAAATAAAATCTGATCTAAGAACAATTTAAATAGATAAAGAGCGCTCCAACTGAAGCTGTTGTAAATAGCGAAAGTGAACCATTTATCTTTGTTGAGAAATTTATCAAGTATTCATAGACATTTTCAATTTCCAGTTCCTTAATCTCTGTCGGCAATTTCCTTGCCAAGTATTACAACGAGTATGACAACATTCTCTGCAATTATTGTCTGCTGTTAGAGAGAATGAAAGTGAAATGACAAGATCTGTCTTCTTCTAGATGCTGCTTTACATTTATTGACTCTGGCAAAGACTGTAACAGACAACTGTCATTGTTGATTAAAGTCACAATAGCCAGAAATTTGTGCAGCCAGGATTAAGAGAATTGTCTGGAAGTGAATTAGCTTCAATATATAAACAGAAGACTCAAGTTTCCAGGCTCTGCTGCCTTTTCTTGGGCTATGAGATTGATTTGCTTTCTGTGTGTTGTTGCATTTACCATATGTGGCCCCTTTTTCTACATTTGCGTGTTTGTTCAGAAGCACATCTTGCTATCTGGAATGGTTGAGTGGGTTCAATGTATAACAGAAATGAAACAATTTGACTTGACTCAGTTGTAGCATGGTTGAGAAACTAATTGCATTAGTTGACCAGGTTGGCAATAGTATTTGACATTATTGCCTTAGAATTCCAAAACTCCTGCAAAAGAGTTTGTCGTTTCCAACATTGAACTTGACTGACCCAGACTTGGTCAGGTCAGCAATCTAGTATTTCTAGAGGCAACTCTTCATTCAATCTGGTGTTTCTAGGAGCAACTCTTCATTCATAGGCAGGCTCAATTTTGAAGGCTTGGTCTGTCGTTCTACATACACAGCACCAGGTTTTTAGGGAAATGAATTAGAGGCTGCCTTCATTTCGTGGAAGTAATAATTTGTAACATCCCTAAGGTGTGAGGGAAGTCTCTGAACTGGTTTATCTGGAAGTAACAATCAAAGGGATTGAGTGACACACTGATATGGCTGAAGAAACTCATTCAAATTGAGTGAATCTGTTGTTTCATCCCCATTTTAAATAAGATCTCTTGTGGACTGTGTAAGATAACCTGAAACAAGAATGGCTGCCTATTTGTAGAAGCTTCTTTTTAATTAGGCTAGTTTTAACTTTGGCTCGACTAAAAAGGAAGGGAGTCTCACTCAAAATAACCTTGACTAGATAGAACCATATGAAGATGGCTCAGAGTGCATGCACCAATAAATTGGATTATTTAGAGATACGTGGGAAGAGAAGTGCCAAAGTGTTTTTTTCCAATAAGATCCGGACGGAGTTCAACAATTAGTTTGGGATTCCTACTATCTTCTTTTCCCAAGTTCCCAATTTTTTGGTAACCATGTTAGTCTATACTCTGTCTCTTGTAGCGAAGCAGATGTTACACCTTGAAGTGCAGACCCTTGCAAGTAACAATTTTTCATATTAACGCGTTCTCCGATTCATCATCTGATCAAGTAATTGGCTTCATCTATTTTAATTATTAGAAATACCAATTTGTTTATGAAAATTCACCTAAGGAATCAATCTACGCTCGCATTATTTTGGAATTCTTTTGCAACTAAACTTTCCTCATTTCTGTAGATGTTTACTTCACATCACACAGACTTTCTTAGAACTCAATACTCAATACTCAAAACACCATTCAAGGTGCTTGATGGTTACCACATATACTGTAATCTTTGTTCATGTGAAGCAGTTGCCCCACCCGAGTCTATGGTTAACAAAGGGATTGGAATGTTAGACCTTAAGCCTTTAGCCATTACCTATTTAATGCTACGAAATTGTTCAACTATGCCAATTGTTCCATGGCCATATGTTGTACTTTTGTGTTTCAATAACCAATATGCTGGTCAATTTATGTGAATGTTCTATACTTGATGCAACTTTTGCTTTTCACCACAGCCAATCCGCAAGCAATCAAGTAAAATGCGGTAGAACATGCCGTTGGATCTGTAGAAGACAAACCGAGAAAACGAGAAAAATGTGGTGGTGCGTTACGGCGGTCAGCGGATGCTTCAACGACCGAAGTCATATTGAGTGTTGGCCGTGTGTTTTAACAATCCCCTCCAAAACGACCACCCACGACCAACTCCAAAGTCAACCCCGGAAAAGTCAAACGTTGCCCCAACGGCGGCAACCATAGCAATAAAAGGCGACAACGCGACCAATTTTTAGCAACACGCAGCCAACAACAACGTCTTCGTCCTTCTTTCCCACGTGTGAACCGAAACTGCTTCCAAGGAGCTCGTACTAAATCAGAAGAGGAGATGATGTGTGAGGATGAGATGAGTGAGAAAGTCCTCCAACGTTGACTCTATTTATATCAATCACTGAGGTGTGTGACACATCTGCTGGGGGTGTAAAACCTTAAGGCCGACCTGCACATATTTGAAATTATTAAAAATAAATCAAAATAAATGTTCTTCTCATCGGATTAAGATCAATTTTAGATTGATCTTACACCTCTCCGAAAGAGGAACCCAATAAAAATATTGGTATCTGCATCTGAGCATCACAACATGGAGTTTGGACCTAGTTGTCCAATTTTAACAACGCTGATCAAAATATGATTTTCTTAGTGAAAATTTTGGCAAACATCACTATGTGAAAGGACTATCTTCTTAGAGACTTATTTAGCTAACCCATGTCCTCTTTGCATAAATATGGAATGGGAAAATGACTCCTCTTACTTCATTTTACTTTCTATGTCAATAGGTTTCTTAGTTAATTAATAAAATAATTGATGATTAGTATTTAAAAGTCTTGGAGTAGTTAAATAATTGATGGATAGTATTGTGTATATTGAGAAAAACATTAACGAAGAAACGACCGAATAAAAAGCAGATATAAAATACACCAAAGATAAACACAGGAATTTACGTGGTAAAACCTTGACAGGGTGTCAAGGAAACCTCCATGGGGCAAGGGATTGGAAGCCCTATTAATCAACAATGATTCTCATCATCTCACAAGCCTCTCGGGCCATCCAATTTAACTTGGGCTATTTCGTTATTCTAACTTCATTTCGTTATACAACCAACTAACAGGTAATAAGTAAATTTGCCCAATTTTACATTATTTACATTTGTTGTCATATTTCAACAAACTCCACCTTGACAATAATTTTCCTAATCCCTTGCCCATGCCCATTCATCGTCTTTTTTGCAAGCCAAGAGAAGCGAGACAACATCTCAGCTTCTCGACTGTAACTGGCTTCGTGAATATATCTGCATGATTTTCTTGTGTACGGACCTTCTTGAGAACTACTTTGCTGCCTTCGATTACATGTCTCACAAAGTGATACCTTATATCGATGTGCTTGGTCTTGCTGTGATAGGCTGGATTTGTAGCCAAATGAATAGCACTCTGGCTGTCACAGAATACATTCACTTTCTCCTGTGTCCTTCCAATCTCATCAAGTAGACCTTTTAACCAGATTGCCTCTTTATAGGCATCTGAAGCAACTATATATTCTGCTTTAGTAGTGGACAAAGCAACTGTCTCTTGAAGCTTTGACATCCAGCTGATTGCTCCACCTGCAAGAGTAAAAACATAACCTGTAGTAGACCTCCTTTTGTCCAAATCACCTGCATAATCAGCATCCACATATCCGCAGACTGAACCTTCACGACCATCAAAGCTGATGCAATGGTCACTTGTGCCTCTCAAATACCGAAGCACCCATTTCACTGCTCGCCAATGTTCTTCCCCTGGATTTTCCATGAACCTGCTGACAACTCCAACTGCATGTGAAATGTCAGGTCTTGTAGATACCATCGCATACATTAAGTTTCCTACCGCATTTGCATATGGTACACGAGACATATACTTCTTTTCTTCATTAGTTCTAGGACTTAAATCCGAAGAAAGCTTAAAATGGGAAGCTAATGGAACATTAACAGGTTTCACATTGTTCATACCGAACTTTTCAAGTACTTTCTCCACATACTTCTGTTGTGATAACCAAAGCTTACCATTCTTCTTGTCTCTGTGTATCTCCATGCCCAAGATATGTTTTGTTGCTCCAAGATCCTTCATATCAAATGTCCTAGAGAGCTGAGCCTTTAACCTGTTGATTTCTTCCATGCTTTTGCTTGCAATAAGCATATCGTCAACATACAACACCAAGATAATGAATATGCCATTGAAACTTTTGAAGTATACACAATGATCATACTCACTTCTGATAAAATTCTGACTCACCATGAAGGAATCAAACTTCTTGTACCATTGCCTGGGCGACTGCCTCAGGCCATACAATGATTTCCTGAGCTTGCAAACTAATCTTCTGCTGCGACCTTGTACAAAACCTTCTGGCTGATCCATATAGATCTCTTCATCTAAATCACCATGAAGAAAGGTTGTTTTAACATCTAACTGTTCTAACTCAAGATCAAGTAATGCAGTTCATGCTAACACAGTACGAATAGAAACAAGTTTAACCACTGGTGAAAAAATCTCATGAAAATCAATACCTTCAACCTGAGAATATCCTTTTGCAACCAGCTTCGCCTTATACCTCTCAATACTTCCATCAACTTTTCTCTTCAACTTGAAGACCCATTTGCACCCAACAACGCTTCTCCCTTTAGGAAGTTCTACAAAATCCCAGGTATTGTTCTTGGCTAAGGAATCCATTTCTTCTTCCATAGCCTTTCTCCATATCTTGCTATCTGCATCATCTACTGCTTCCAAAAGATGAAGCAGAATCTTCATACCTTTTGGGTGTGCTTATTTCCCTTGTGGAACTTCTTAGAGTGACTGGTTGCTGAATTGGTTTTGGAATTTCTCCAATTTCCTTTGCTTCTTCACCTTTTTCCTCAGAAGTCTCTCCTTCCTTTCAACTTTCTGGAAAAGGTTTAGTCTCCAATAGAATTTGTTGATTTGGCGATACCTGTTCCTGTTCAACTTTTCCAACATCTGATTTTAGAAGAGAAGATTCATCAAATGTTACATCTCTACTAATGACTATCTTCCGTGAAGAAGGATCCCACAACCTATATCCTTTCACTGCATAATCATACCCAACAAAGACATAACATTTCGATTTCGGATCTAACTTTGAACGTTGATTTCTATGAATAAGAGCATAGGCATCACAACCAAAAATCTTCAAATGTGAATAATCACAAGACTAACCCGACCAAACTTCTTAAGGAAATTTACAGTTTATGGCAACAGAAGGTGATTTGTTAACTAAATAACAAGCAGTAGATACTGCTTCTGCCCACAACTCCTTTAGCAGGTTAGCATTGCTGATCATGCTTCTGGATCTTTCCATAAGAGTCTGATTCATCTGTTCAGCAACGCCATTTCGCTGAGGAGTATAAACAACAGTTTTATGTCTAACAATCCCTTCATCCTTACAGAATTGTTCAAATTCTAAAGAAGTAAATTCACCGCCATTGTCAGTTCTTAAACATTTAATTGATTTGCCTATTTTCTTTTCCACCGTAGCTTTAAATTGTTTAAAAACATTAAATACATCAGCTTTCCTTTTCAACATATAGACCCAAACTTTCCGGAAGAAATAATCAATAAATGTTAAGAAATATAATGCACCTCCATAAGACACAGTGGGAGATGGTCCCCAAAGATCAAAATGAATGTAGTCTAAAATTTGTTTACTATTATGATTACTAGTCTTGAACCTTTGTTGACATTGTTTTCCATACACGCAATGTTTACAAAAATCCAACTTCAAGGATTTCAAATCAAAAAGTGACTTGCAGTTCATCAGTACCTGAAGACCTTTCTCGTTCATGTGACCCAACCGCTGATGCCATAGACGAGAACCTTTTTCTGTTTTTTCTGATACAATCGCTGCTTCACTAACTTGAGTGCTTCCTTTCAGTCTGTACAAATTTCTATCTTTTTCAGCCTTCATAACTACCAAGGCTCCTTTTGAGACTTTCAACACTCCATTCTGACCTGTAAATTTATACCCATTCGAATCCAAAACTCCCAAAGAAATCAAGTTTTTCTTTAGTTCAGGTACATGCCTAACATCAGATAATGTTTTAACTGTATCATCATACATTTTAATTTTTACATTACCAATCCCAACAGTGTGACAAGATGCATTATTTCCCATGAATATAGAGCTACCATTTACAATTTCATATGAAGTAAACCAACTTCGGTGCGGACTCATATGATGAGAAGCACCAGAGTCTAATAGCCAATTTTCAGCATCTTGAGAGACATTACAAACAGGGAGAGCTTCAGCAGTTAAAACTTCATCAACACTACCTGAATCAACCTTATTTGCTTCCTTGTTATGGTTTTTCGACTCTTTCCGTTTCCAACAATCTTTCTTGAGGTGTCCAAGTTTGTTGCAGTACCAACACTTGGCTTTACACTTCTTGCCGCCCTTTGACTTTGATCTGGAAGAACACCTTGCTTTCTCCCCTCTTTCCTTTGATCGACCTCTGGCTACCATGGCTTCTGATGCAGATGTCTCAATACTATATTTTTTTCGTACTTCTTCAGATAAGAGAGCACCTACAACTGATTCAAATTTCAAAGAATCGGCAGTGCTCAAACTGATTGAAGTTACGAAGTGGTCCCATGACTCGGGCAGAACACAACAAGGTTATTGCCTTGTCTTCTTCTTGCATTTTAACTTCCATATCTGACAACTGGCAAATAAGCGTATTAAAAACATTTAAATGTTTTGAAACTTTTGTACCTTCCTTCATCCGAAGATTGTACAATTGTCTTTTTAAATAAATTCTATTTGTCAATGATTTAGTCATATATAAGGTTTCCAGTTTTTCCCACAACCTTTCAGCTGTACTCTCTCCAACAATATTAAAGAGAACTTCATCTGCCAAACATAACCTAATGGTACTGAGGGCTCGGGCATCCAAGTCCTTTCAGTCTGAATCTGTCATGCTTACAGGTTTTTTCTTTACCCCGTCTAATGCTTTGTGCAACCCTTGTTGCACCAGCAAGTCCCTAACTTTCAGTTTCCACAATGCAAAATTGTTCTTCCCGCTGAACTTATCCACTTCGAACTTTGCATTCGTCATTTTGGCCATTTCTTCCTACTAATTTTTCTACTCTTGATTCTTGATTTTCCCTTCTCTCTTAAATTTCCAACTAGGGTTTCAAACAAATTTTATTGTTTCTCCCTTTTTGAGCTAGGGTTTATTTCTGGTTACAAATCTTCAAAATTCCTTGTTTTAAATTTCCAGAATTTAAAAAAATATTTCAAACCCTATTCAAATCTTTATGTTCAAACCCTTCTACTTCAGAATTTTGAGAAATAAAAATTTCAAAAAAACAACCGTCCTCTTCCACCCGACAATTTCTTTTTTCAATTCCTATTTCTTTTTCAATTCCTTCTCAAATAATTTTTTTTTTTTCTTCAATACCCTCTTAAAAGAATTCTGTTTTCTCAAAAAACAACTCAATATCTGTCTACCTTTAAAAAAAAAAATATTCTCAACAAAATTGTACCCGATTTTCATTCAACTTCTCTGGGCCTGCTCTTCCCAGTACTGCAATTCGTTCACCAGACAGGCAGATTGAACCGAGATAGGAGCTTCGATCCACATTCAACCATACGCATGAACAGTGGCTTTCTTCTTCCCTCCAGAACGCGGCTACTGTGCTCTTTGCTGTCTTTCTCCTATCTGGCGGCAGACTCTTCTCTTGGCTGCAGCAGTACGGCTGCAATGCATGCTTGTGCAACACACCAGTGGTCCCAGCAGACTCGGGCTCTTCCCTTCTTCAGCGATGGCAGACAGAATGACAGACACGCCTATGCAGACTCGGCTCCTCTCCTATCTTCGGCAGTGGCATCAACGCTCAACAGTCATAACAGGCCTCTTTCACTGGCGGCTCTGTTCTGCACAACAGAGAACTGATTTCTCCACCGACGGCAGACAGGACACTCGTGTCTGGCAGTATTTTTTTATTATCAGAAGTATGGCAACGATCTTCAAAACAGCGGGCTCAATCTTTCTCTTTAAAAAAAAATATCAATCTTTAAAAAAAACAGCGGGCTCAATCTTTCTCTTTAAACTTTAAAAACAGCTGGCAGAACGGCTCTTCTTCGATCCTCTCCAACAGGCCAGACCTTTACTCCACCAAGCTCCGATACCACTTATTGTACTGGGAAAACATTAAACAAGAAGAAACAGAAACCGAATGAAAACTGAATGTAGGGAAGACAATGAACATTAAACAAGAAGAAACAGAAACCAAATGAAAACTGAATGTAAAATACACCAAAGTTAAACACAGGAATTTACGTGGTAAAACCTTGACAGGGTGTCAAGGAAACCTCCACGGGGCAAGGGATTGGAAACTCTATTAATCAACAATGACTCTCCTCTTCTTACAAGCTTCTCGGGCCATCCAATTTAACCTGGGCTATTTTGTTATTCTAACTCCATTTTGTTATACAACCAACCAACAGGTAATAAGTAAATTTGCCCAATTTTACATTATTTACATTTGTTGTCATATTTCAACATTTAAATGTCTCGGGAGTATTTAAATAATTGATGAATAGTATTTAAATGTTTTAAGTCAGCAGGCACCTACATTTCAGTGGTCCCTCCTTTAATGGCTTCTCAAGGATATTAGATAGATTGCACTGTTTATTAAGGCAACCTTCTCCCTCTTTTTCTCAGTTGTGTCATGTGTACAAGTTTCCTTATAGCTTATAAGAATTTTAAATTATATTTGTTCTAGTTTACCTTAATTCAGACCTTAGTTGCTTTTGGTTTCTGACTTCTGTGGATTCTCCTAAGATTCTAATCATCCCACATGCTTTACCCATTTTTTTTACTACTTTGCATCTCTTCTTTAAACAGCATACCTTTGTCTCTTCTTCTTGTTTAGACAGCATACCATGGCTTGTGAAGATTCACGGGCTCATGTCCAGTCTGCAGGGATCTATTTACTTTTTTCATTCGGTAATTATTAATTTGAAATAGCCAGATAGAGGATAGAGGACAGTGCCCACTCTTAATGCTAGCCGCAAGAGGAGCTGCTACCCCCAAGGGGCTTGACCGAATTGAAGCTTGTGATATTTTGATCTTTCCCTTCGGGCTATATGTATATGTATGTATCTAATATATAATTTAGTCACAAATTCTTTAGTGCTGAACCTTCTTATCACTGCAGGTCATCTGTTTTACGGCATAGAGCTGTTGAATTGAAATTGAACATTCGAAGTGATGGATATGTGGCAGTTGAAGATCTCTTGAAGCTGAAAGTAAAAACTAATGCAGGACTTCCCCTTTACTCTTACTCTGTTGATGATTTCAGGGAGGTGAGTATGAGTTGGCAATCTATTTAGACTATGCTTTTTGTAATCTCTCTGTCAGTAAGCTAGTGTGCCCAAGTTAGTAATGTGATGCCTAAAGCAGAACCAACATTACCTTTTTAATTTTAAATTTTTCTATAAAATTGTTGTTTCTTGATTTGCTTTGATATAATTTCTGTTACCTATCGCCAAAGATTCTAGTCCCTGGCACACACTTTTCAGCATTTATATACTGAATGTTATATTGACAAGACATTCTCCATGTGTTGATATATGAATGACCAGCCATTGTTTCAGGGATAGTTTGTAAAATTGATTACTAACCAAGTAGTGTCCAAAGAGCTTCTGGGAGTTCATACAAATTAGAGTGTATTTATTCTGTTATTTTTCATATTCAGAGAATATACTGTTATCTGATTTGACGCTTTTATTACTTCAAGAAAGGTAACTTATGCTGTAATAGCATTTGATGTTTTACATCTCTTCTACCCCATAGCCAAAATGTTCTCTGGATTCTGCATTTGACCTTTTTATTTTACTGGTTGGTTTCCAGAACAGATCTGGTAGATGTTTGATCTAGCATTATATGGGCATATTTGTTGCATTTGTTTCAAGCCTTATAAACCATTCAAACTCATAGATATGTATTAAAGATAAGCTATCCCAATGCAAATTTGGTGACTGATTTCATTCAACATTGAAATTTGCCAGGCAGTAAAGAGGGATAATAAGCAACGCTTTGGTTTACGGGAAGAAGAGGGCATGCCCCTGATTAGAGCAAACCAAGGACATAGTATTATGGTATTACTCAGCTATTGCTTCTTGCTAGTTTTTGTATTCTATTTGTGACATGTAGACTTCTTGCTAGATTTTGTATTCTATTGCTTCTTGCTAGATTTTGTATTCTATTCTATTTTGGCATTGAACTAATACCTGCATTAAATTATGGCGCAATTCTCTCAGAGTTTGTAATATGTTTCTCCTTAATACTGCTATTGATATGGAAGTTGGGTCCATATTTTTTCCTTTCAGTTAACTGTTGAAGTCAACTAGATCATATATGTTTTATGTCAAATTTGTTTCTGTCCATTTTCTAATGTAGCAGTTATCTATTTGATGTTTGAGAAATTTCTTTCAAATAGTTTTTGACTGGTCCATGTTTTGCTGGGCAGCTCGTACATTCAGAAGAGTTGTTAAAGCCTATCCTGTCAGCTGAAGAAGTTCCAGGTGAGAAATTGTATCATATGCTTCTCTTTTTGTTTTTCCTGTCATGGTGAATGTCATGGTCTTCAATTTTATTTGTGCTGCAAGATGAAACTGAATGTCATGGTCTTCAATTTTATTTGTGCTGCTGCATTTCTGGAATAACTCTTTTTTTACTAAATGCAGTGTGTGTACATGGAACTTATGTGAAGTGTCTGGAGTCAATTAAGAAGGATGGTCTCAAACGCATGAAAAGGAATCATGTTCACTTTGCAAGTGGTTTATCAAAAGACGGTGGTGTAATTAGTGGTATGTATTCTTTTGAATTGCTATCTTTGTGGAATAGTGAAGGGATGATTTAAAGTACTTTAGCCTTTTAATACTGTGTGTATCCTACGGAAAATAGGTAAGTGATCACATATAGGATATGCCAGTTATGCTTGCCCAAGGCATTTACTTTCTGATTGCTTGGCTGATGGTTATATTTTTGATGACCTTTTCACTTTGGGAACATGTTTTACGCACAGGAAGAATGCACTCCATGCATCATTGCCCAAAACCTTAAAAATACTTGAAAGCAAGTTATGAAGACCTTGGATACACACACACAGATGCATTATATTCGAGTAGGTATATTTAAGTTAGCAGACGAACAGTATTGTCATTCCACTTAAAATCAACAACTTTTTAGATGTAGCTTACACATCTAAAACACTCTAGATTTACTTTAAATGCTACAGCTACTAATTTTGTAGGCTCTAAAGATTTTGCTTTTCACTGTTTTTTTCATCTCTCCACATATCACTCCACATTTTTCTTCTTCATCAGTTTCCCGTTTCCTTTGTATAATACAATATAAGGAATTCCTTTGAATTATAAATATATAAATATTTTAAACCCAGCATCAAAACAATCCAGGCAAGGAATTCCTTTGAATTATAAATATATAAATATTTTAAACCCAGCATCAAAACAATCCAGGCTGTAGGTAAGATATCTGAAGAATTAAACCAGGATAGATCCATTTTAACCCAGGATCTATAAAGCACCAAGATGGCTCAAAAATAAATCTAGATGCAAATCTCTTGGTGCTTAAAAAAAAGATCTGCAGTTAAGATGGATCTTATTTATTTTGTCAATTTTAATCTGTGAGTGTTACACAGACGATACACATCTCATTCATTCTAGGTCGTAGAATGCACCTCATTTCTCTTTGTGCAGTCACGAGTTACATTGAAGACAGTTGAATTTTAGGAGGAAGAATCTTACAATGCTATGCTTTGGGAGCACGGACTTTTCCGAAGCTGGCGTTAGCTCCAAAGATTGCCTGAAGCAAACATGTTCCTGTGAACAACAATGTATAAAAAGAGTGACATACAGATAAAAGTGGTTACGTTTTTTATGTTTTGGCACTATAGTGCTAGATTTTTAGCTAGTGTCATTATTTAACCATAACAAATTCTATGAACATATGGAGATTTTTGTCAGTCCCTGCGGAGTATATTTTGAAATAATCTATTTCATTGCATATATAATTGATAATGGTACATACAGGAAATAAACCACTATCTAATTATCATCCATGGGCGACAAGTGGATAAAGGGACATGAAAAATCTACCTATGAATCCTAAGCATGGGTAATCATAGTCAAAGGGTTATTTTTGTTTCTGTTATTTATTCTAGCCTAAATTATTTGCATATATTAAACGTGGAAGAGGGGAATGGAGAATGATGAGGAAAGCAGAAAGGAACAAGAGACACGAGCATGATTTAGTTTTTAAATTACATGTCATAATTTTCTTATAGTTTTAATGTTTTAAAATTCTGTTATATCCAAAATTTTCAGTTTCTCCCTTGTTTGCATTTTATCCTTTATATGGTTATCATCGAACGGGTAGACAGGGGGATATATATACACATGTAAAGTTGTGAACTCTAGAATTTGTTGAACCCAATGTTGAATTCTGAAACGACGGTCCACTAAATGGAAATTTGTTGACCATTGTTCAATCATGTCAAAAGTGTGAAAGTTGAGTTGTCAGGTTAGTCCCATGGATATCGTACAATATATGCATTAAATTTATTTGCTCTAATTTTGCTACCTTTTGGCTTTCTATTGATAGGAATGCGCGGTAACTGTGAAGTGTTGATATATTTGGATGCAAAAAAGGCTCTACAAGGTAAAGGTGTACTTTCAAGGTTCTGCTAGCTTTTCAATGAATTTCTTATCAAGTATAATGTTGGAGCTCATTCATTCTTTCACTGATTTTTTCTAGATGGAATGAAGCTTTTCTTTTCCGAAAATGGAGTGATTTTGACAGAGGGTTTTGATGGTGTTGTACCACCCAAATATTTTGCAAAGATAGAGACTCTTGAGCATAAGAGAAGTAAAAAATATTGAAGGAAATGTCACATTTCAAGTATACAAGGCAGTGAAATGTGCATGAAGGAAACCGACTAACTATAGTTGGATAGTGGAAGAGGATTGTTAGCCCATAGAACTCTGGTTGATTTATGTTATTGTTATGAATTTTTTTCATGGTCAGTGCTTTCGATCGTGCTGCTGTCTAGGTTTTGATGATTTCATTATGTTTTGTTGCAAGCATGAAAATTTTGAACAGTTATGTAAAGGTGGATTATTTTTGTGTACCTGGCAGCATAAAGTTATTCTGAAACAAATTAGTTACTGTGTTCTCAATCTTACATCAGCACCACAGGTTTGTTTATTAGCAGCTAAGTGGAAAATCTTGTATATCTTAGCAGGGCATATCTGGAAAACATGCATAATGTTTCATAAAACGGGCCTCTATTGTTGTGGTAACAGGCATGATGAATTTTTGGTTCAATGCGAGAACACGATGCTTTGTGTTAAATTGATTTGTCTGAGTACTTACATGTTCTATATTAAACTTGACTAGATATTTATATTGATGATGTGTACGGAATATTCTGATTTTAGAACATGGGGTGAGAGTAGATCCTGAAATCAAATCTCCGTTGTGCTCATTATGTAATCGTTTTGCCACTCACTCCTATATGGTTAAGGTGGGTGGGCCAATGCCATACATTTCTACTAGATGGGTAGATGCAGATTGGATTTATGATCATTGTCAAGCTTTGTGAAAGTGGGGGAGAATCTCTTTCCTCTAGTATGGTTGGATCCAAAATGGTTTTATTCAATGCCCCTGCTTTGTAAAATTTGGGTAGGAAATCTTCTGCGAGATTGTGCCCATATGCTAGGGAAGTTTCACCTGTGTGCCAATATAGGTTCGGCTCTTTGTGAATACTGTGTTCGGCATGATGGGCTCCAATTCTCTGTCAAGTTACTCATTGTAGGTCCTTGCCTTTTGTCCCGGACCTTACCCTCCAATCTTCCCATATTTTGGATGGTGGTGGCCTTGTGCCTAATAACAAACCCTAGGGCTATGCGAAAGCTTCTAAATTCACACGGCTGAAGTGAGTCGGTTTGAAGGGATTATCCCCAAAAACCTCATGGTTGGTAGTTTTGTGTCTGCTCTGTTTAGGAGTTTCTTTTGCTCTCTCTCCAGCTTTATTTCTGCGGAGGCGAAGCCAATTTTGAGGCCAACATAAACATTTAGATTCATCATGAGGGTGGCAAAGAGAATAGGTCCGTGCCCATGGCAGCGTTTCTTTCATAATTCCCCGTGCAAAATCATTTCTTGGCTTGGCTTTGACACGAGGCAAGTCCACAAGCACAATCCATTGATGACATCAACACTTCTCAAACCCTCTTTACATTTTATTTTTTCGAATACAACTTGGGGAATGGTTGCAAGGACAACCTCCAAATGGAGGTTCAAAAGTCTTTATTGACAAAAGAATGTAAGGTCATCATTTTTTGGCTTGGCTTTGACACGAGGCAAAACCCACAAGGACAATCCATTGATGACATCAACACTTGTCTCAAACCCACTTTACATTTTATTTTTTCGAACACAACTCAAGGGAATGGTTGCAAGGACAACCTCAACATGGAGGTTCAAAAGTCTTTATTGCCAAAAGAATGTAGGTTCATCATTTTTTGGCTTGGCTTTGACACGAGGCAAATCCACAAGGACAATCCATTGGTGATATGGGTATTGAAATATTTTATATATAATATATATATTTTTAATTATTATTATAATGCCCTTCCAATGAGTTACAACTTTCCTATTAAAATTAAATGAGTTTCAACTTTCTTAAAATAAAATAAAATAAAGTTTAAAGTGTGTAGTGTTTTTTTAATAAAGTTCGTTTTGTTTTTTGGGTTAATAAAGTTCGTTTTTTTAATATTTTTGAAATTGATATTGAAATATTTGAAGTTTATATATATATATATATATATATATATATAATTTAAGTGTTTTATTGAAATATTTTGAATTACAAGAAATATAAATATTTACATTCAAAATGTGAAAATGCAAGGTTTTTTAATTATTTTATGTTTAATTTTTTATTGAAATATTTTATCTTTCTCTAAAGTTGATATGAAATTATGTTACTTTACATAGATATTGAAATATTTTATTTATTCCATTGTTGTCTTCTTGGTGGTGGGGCTTATTTTGATAAAAACCTTATTGGAAACCTATAGAAATAGTTTAAGATTAGGTGGGCCTTGAGGGCCAAAATGGTTAACTAGGACAATAGGATTAGGTGGCACCTTACTCATTGTTTCTAGTGCTCCAACAATTGTTTCAAAATCTATTAACACGACAATTAACTGAGGTGTTGATATTTCACATTCACTCTTCAAAATTAAAAATCAATTAGCATAACAATTAATTGAGTTGTTGATATTTCACATTCACTCTTCAAGAACAAATTAAATACCATATAGATAAACAATTAAATAAACAATGAAAAATCTATCAACACGACAATTAACTCGGTTTTTGACATCTCACATTCACTCTTCAAAAATAAAAATCTATTCACTCTTCAAGTAATAAATGCGATATTTGGATGTCTATATCTTAATCTTAAATAATATAATTTTATATAACTCTCTCTCTCTCTCTCTCTCTCTAAGAGGATTTGTGTAATTCATTCAATTTTTAATATAAAATATTAATAATGATAAAATATCAAAATATATAATTTGAACAATAAAAAATTGGCATTATAGATTTATATTAATCACATAATTACCAAGCATTAAAGTGATGTGAAACTTTTTTCAAATTTGAGATTTGATCTCTCTAAGTTCTTGGTAGATCCGTGGTTAAAATGCTTGCGTCAAATGGTTCTACAACCCAATTTGAAGATGTGTAAGTAGGAAAAAAATATATGTGATATGCACATAGAAAATAAATTTCAGCGATAATAAAAAAAAGAAAAATATATGCTATTTAAAGCGATTCAGAAATAGAGTACTTACATGGACAAACAGAAGATGTGGCAATGAATACATAGCAAAGTTTGTGGATCGTGCTCTGCTCAGTTCTGGAGTGATTAACCTTATAGGCAATCTGTGACTCTCGGTGCAGCAGTCATCTCTTTCAGATCACATGGAAATCTTGTTATCGTGGAGACACGAAAATAGTCAAAAAGGTGCCCCTTTCAAATTTAACAGGGTATGGTTGTCTGACCCCGAATTCATACAATTAGTGAAATCCTTCTGGAAGGATGCTTATTAGGAAGGAAAAGGCCCCCACGGACTTGGTCTAGCAGCTAAATTGAGGGACTTAAATAAAATAGTAAAAGGATGGGAACGTGACAAAAAGGCCGCACAAAGGAAAGAACTAGCAGAGGTCTCAGATAACATCACTCGGGCATACAAATTTTTAGCAGTAAATCTTCCTGATGAGAACTTTTATGCACA